>CM038144.1:255250254-255850254 GCA_021437245.1 Aegilops speltoides
GATCTGCGTCGACAATCCAACACCATTAGCCCTCCACTCATCCCATTTGCGCGGAGCTCCCCTCGAGATACACCTCCTTCTTGCCAACCCTTGAGATCCGGGAGACCCGCGCCGGAGCAAGGGCTCTCCTTTCTCGACCGGGGAATGAAATAATGGCGGAAAAGAAGCCAGCGTTAGGGTGGACTCCGATGAAGTTCGCAAAGATCTTGCGAAAACCGCCATTGTAAAGCGGCGTTGGGGGTGAAGTCAGGAGATGGAGCCGTATGTATTCATGGCGTCGAAGAAATCGGAAAAAGAAGGAGCGAGCCATAATAGAAGGCTCTTGGAAAGAAATGATACCCTTTTGGGCACCGCTTGCAGTAGAAGCTTCGAGGAGGCACCGGCGTCTTGTGGATCGCCGCGTCTCCGTCGACGGAAGAAGATAGAACTCCTCCGTGGCGCCGGGGTGAGCTCAGGGGTGATCGTTCCTTCCTTAGCACCTCGAGCGCGGCGCCTTAGTCGACTCGCACTCTTCGGTCTTGAGGGCCATGGCGGAGGCGGTGGGGGCCAGGCGGTGGTGGCGATAAGCGGCGGCAGGCGGCGGGCGCGCGCTCTCTTCGGCTTAGGAAGCGGAGGGCGGCGGAGCTTTCTGAGGAAAAACGCAAGTGGCGAAGGTGAGAGCGGCCCTGTTTCTCTACCTTATAAAGAGGGCGAGCGTTATGCCTTTCTTGATTTAAGAATTGCCCACGATCTCTCCTGACGCCCGCGTTTGGCCAGTGCCGTTCTGAGGAGAAGCGCGGTGAATCTGGAGATAGATTTGGTGTGGACTCGGGCCGCATGTGCCCGTGCCCTGTTTTGGGCCTAGCCAACAGCAATGCCGTGTGTAGCCAGAGCCGAGGGCTCTGTCGGTGTACTAAAGTAGGGGTACCTTAGTATCCCGAACTTGTGCCAGGCGATCGCATCCATCGGCAAGGCTTGCGGGCGTCGCCAAGAATCGCCGCTATTCCTATCTGCCATTCAAGAACAAAGTATCCCAAGCCCGAAGACAAGGCCCGACCAAAGGAGCTTGCCGGGAAGGACAAGGCCCGGCAAGAGGAGCTTGCGGGAAGGTCAACCAAGGCATTTCAAGAGACTTGCCGCGGCGCCTTGCAGCGTCCGGCAAGACCCGCGGCGACAAGCTTGCGGGTGCGACAAGACAATGACCACGGCGGCGAGCGCTGCCGCAATGAACCACTACTCTGGCATGCAGCTCAGTAGCATCCGGCGGCGATGTCGCCCCAAGGTCATTCTGGTGCGTGTCGGGCGTTGTCGTACAATAGCGGTCGCAGTGGCAAGTAGAGATGTGAGAAGGCCATCGTGGCGATCGGTGGCGCCCTAACGTCGTTTCACCGCCTTTGTTTGGAAGCGACCGGACGGGCATTAAATGCCCTTGTCCCTGCCGTCGAGTTAGGTAAGGGGCCTTGTGATAGCGGTTGTACCAACCCCTCTTTTTACTATTTACCCCTCTACGTGTTGCCACACATGCCGGTGACCCTTTAGCCTATAAAAAGGAGGCCCATGCGCACATAGAAGGGTTCGACTCGTCGAAACTACGGCGCTCACGCTTTCGAGCAAGAACACAATACATACACAAAGCAGCGATGAGTTTTATCTCTCGGGAGGCTCGGTAGGTAAAATCCCTCGCGTGTAGCCTCGTCTGCTCTTCGTCGCCCTCCGCTCCTGCCGGGCCGAAGGCCCTGCCCCATAGGTGCTTTCGTTTCCCACTGACAGCGAGTACCCGCCTTGATCTCTCCGCCTCCTCGTGAGCCAGCTGATGAGGCCATGCTGAGAAGCTCCTTGTCGTCCGCCCAGCAATCACGCCCCTCACGAGGGCTTGAACTTGTGTTGATGAAGATGGGCCGTCTTGGGCCCCTTTGAAACCACACCGCGGGCAGGAGCGAGCAAGTCTGAGGGACCCCGTTCCTAGACGCCGGACGGAGGCACTGTCTGTGACCTCGAGCAGCAAAGGGTGAACTGGTGGAGCGCTAGGGGCACCTTGAGGTGCTGCTTGAGGATCCGGCGCTGGCGTTGGATCCACACGGCCTTGGGCCACTTTTATTTAACCTTTCCTTTCTTCTCGAATTCAAAAAAGTAGGGTGCCCCGCTAGGGTGTGAAAAGAAATATGGCAGTTATGCCCTTTTATGCAATGCTTATTATCTTAATGTTTGTCAGGACCCCGACTCAATGCCACACCAATCTAGCATGTAACACCTCATATCACTTTGCGGCCTCACACACGGTACTCCCACGGGTGTCGCCTTACCGAGGCAGGACCGTTTGCGCCTTTTGGCTGCGTACATGATAGTGTAAGCTAGCATCCATATGACAAGGGCCGGGTGACATGGCTAGTCGTGAACCCAAAGTGGCACTAACTTATAAGGGACAGGCATACATGGTGAGCAATGAGCGATGTCGGTCATGTCATTGAGTGAATCAGACTACTCATTAGCCCTGGGCTAAGCGGGACTCGATGGCCGAGGCTGTAGCAGAACCAGCAGGACTCAGTAGACACCGCGTGGCATTTCCCCAAAGGGCAGACCACACAGGAATGAAGAAGGACACATGCCGGCCAGCCTAAGTGTTAGGAGCGTAGCAAGCTACCAAGGCTCGATGGAAGCACTAGGAGACATTTCCGTAAGAGAGGCTACCAAGGATAAACAACTAGTTAGTCGGATCCACATACCAAGCATTTCAATAACATGCACACAATATGCCGATATGTGCAAATACAACATGGCATCACATCATGACTCTACAACTCAAGTATTTATTCAATAGGCTCGAGGTGAGATATTACAAACATGTGTCTCACGACCCAACATTGAAACATACAAGTCAAAGCACATCGGGAAGCTTAACATGTCTAAAATGAGACATCTACAAATGAAAAAAGGTTAGAAGCGACTATCTACGAGATTCTTCGAGGGCACAAGATCGTAGCTGAGGTAACAAAGTGCTTGTCGAAGTCCAAGCGGAACTATCTACATATGCATCATTGTTAACAAAGGGGATGGTGGGGTTTAAGCTGCAGACAAGCCAGCTTTGACTTCGGTAGCTATCTGAACTACTTTGTAATGTAACTCTGTTGGTGGGCGTACGAGTCCACATATTCACCAAACAATGCACCACTATGGATTCGCTCCGTCTCCCTCTGACGCCATCCATAGCACTCACGCTTATCTTGCGTATTTTAGAGTATCCACTTTCACTTGTCTATGAGCTGTATAGGCAACAGGAGGTGCTACTGCCGGGCGCGGATATTGAATAGATGATGTTAACCTGCGAGGTGTACTTCTTCACCTGCGCTCTCGCCACTTACCGACATGTACACGTCATTTATCTCAGCAGCCTTCAAGCGTAAGCCTGGCGTGGGTGTCGGCCACGGCCTCCCTAAACACTCAAGTCTTTAGACCAGGTTTATCGCCTATTCAGGTTCCATCCATGGGAGTCGGCGAGGTTTCCACATGGCCCCGAGCGATGTGTCTGAGGGTTCGGCAACACCAAGCAGGCGCAAACACTAGCCGTGCCTACCGCATCACATCCCACCCCTCGGGTCAGCGCTGCCCGGCCTCTAGCATACTACAAACACGAAACTACTTGCAACTCACAGACCGGAGGACAAGGGTGGTTAAGAAGCGAGAAGGTCAATTAAGGATCCCAATGAGTGGTAGTAGCTGCTCATGGATCCAAACACAGAACTCAGTTCTGAGGGCGGCTTCAATGAGACAACCCACCATGTACTCCTACATGGCCTCTCACCGCTATCTTTACCGTCGTGTTCACACACTTAGCTCACACACGATGGGACATGTTCATCCTTTGTTCCAATTCATCCCGATGAATCGGACTGACACAACTCTAAGCATAGCAGGCATGACAAACAAGCATGAATGTGTAGGCACATCAGGGCTCAAACAACTCCTACTCATGCTAGTGGGTTTCATCTATTCTTGTGTGCAATGGTCAGTCGAGGAGGATAAAGGGTTCAACTAACGCAGCAAATAACAGTTATCTTGTTGTTGTCCTAATCTTGATAAAATAAGCGAGGGCGAGAGAGTGGGATTGTATCGGAATGAACGAGGAGGTTTTGCTTGCCTGGCACTTTTGAAGATAGTATACTTCTTCATCGGTGTCATCGAACTCATCGTTGGAACCACATCTATCGAGAGGGGACAAACACCGGCAAACAAGGAAGAACACAATCAACGCAATTCACAATATGATGCATGATCATGACATGGCAATATGCTGTGGTTTGAGCTAATGCAACTAGCAGCAGGTTAAATGGAGTTGGTGTGAATCTAAGATTCAAATTCAAACTCCATATATGACATTTCAAATGCCATTAAATCAAATTGTCATATACAGTAGCTTTAGGTTGCTCAGACATACATGAAAATTCCATAAACAGATTCTTATATAATTGTTTCATTTGGAGTTACGGTTGATTTTATATGATTTTTAGAAGTTTTGGATATTTTCTGAAAATAAATAAATCATTTAGATTTATTTAAATTCCAGAAAAGCTTTACTGCATCAGCATTGCGCAAGGCTGATGTCAGCAGGTCCACTCGGCCTTTCAGGTCAAACCTGACGAGTGGGGGCCGGTCAGTGACTAACCTAACTAACCAAGTTAATTAACATTAATCTAATCCTAACCTAGGTTAGTTAAGGGCCTGGGGCCACATGTCAGTGACACGGAGTTAGTTAGCAAGGTAATTAACCCCTAATAGTGGTGCTTAGCACTAATTAAAGCTTAAGCTAATTAAGTTAGGGGCCGGCCCCACATGTCATTGACTCAGATGGGGTCCAGCCGGGGTCAAAGTGGGTCAAACCCAACGGCGACTTGACACAGGCGAGGCCAGAAACGGCGGAGGGCTCGGGATTGCTCCTTCGGCGTCGAAAAGAGCGGAAGAGAGCATCTGGCAGCCTTTGGAAGCAGCGCATCAACGTTGTAAAGCACTGTTTGGCGGCGGAAGCGATGTGGCGTCGAGGTCGGCGATCGAGCTTCGGGCATGGAAGGATTCGTTGCTACGGTGAGCAAGGCGTGCGTTGCTTGGCATCTACGGTGTCTGAACGTGCTAACAAGGCTGTTGGGCATGCTAGCATGACCAAAGGGTCGCCGGACTGACCCCGGCGACGAGCTCGGGTGGAGGTGAGCTTAGGCCTCGATGAACCACAGCTGACTCGGTGTGCAAATGGGCGTGGCGTTAGGGGAAAATGGCCGGAGGAGGATGGAGTAGCGTCGATTGAAGTACCCGTCGGGTTCGAGGAAAACTGCGAAGGCGGAGGCGGCGGCGGGGATCGCGGATCAGCGGAAGAAAGGCGGCGTTCGGGATGAAGCGGGGCTTCCGACCCATGCGACTCGGCGTGGAAGTAGGGTGATGAGGGCCATTCTTTTAGTCTAGGCGGGGCGGTGGCTTTGGCTGTAGAGAACGGCGTCGGTGGTGGAGGGCATGCTCGGCCATGGGAGAGAAGCGGAGGAGCAAGGGAGAGAGAACCCGAGGCGAGAGAGGCGAGAGAGGTCGTGGCATCTCGAGGCGGCGCCAGGGGAGGCAAACAAGCGGGAGGTGGCGCGCGCGTCTTGGCGCGTGTCGGGCCTACGCCCTCCACTTCTTGGCGGAGGAGGTTGAAAGCGGTGGCGGCGGTCGGCTGGGCGGCTGGAGTTGGGCAGTGGGTGCAGTGGCGCCGGTGCTTTCTCTCTCTCTCTCTCTCTCTCTCTCTCTCTCCTTTATTTCTGTTTTCTATTTATTTTTCTCTGTTTTGATTTAGCTTGAAAACTAAACCATTTGATAAAATGCTGAAAATAATTGTGGGCACTTGAAATTATTTACAACAGCCCTCAAATACTTCCAGAATTATTTGGACATGTAAATAATATTTATAGTATTTAAATGTCCAAATTCAAATACTTATGAGTTGATTCAATAAACCAGAGTGTCCTAGAAAAAGGTGAACCATTTTTGTCAGAGGTTCTAGACCAAGGCAAAGATGATGAACATTTTTGAAGGGCATTTCAGGTTCATTGAAGTAGTATTTTAGTAACCCTAGTTGGATTAAGTGGTGCTGGGGGTTTCTGCCATCCCCATTTCAACTTTAATTGAAACTTAAACATGATGCAATACAAAATGCTAGCACTAAGAATTACCAGAACTAGGGATGTGAGAACTCACCCCCACTAAACAAGAATCTCGTCCCGAGATTCAAGCGTAGGGTAAGATGAAGGGGGAACGCAAACTAACACAATCTTCACGATCCAGGGTGCACTTCCAATGAACGTTGATCCGTTCACCATCCTTGTCTCGATGTCTCGATGTCTTGCTCTCGATGTCTTGCACTGAGAACTCTCTGTGCCACCGTGAGGGTCTTGGTGACCACCACGTTGCAGATGGTGGGGGTGCAGAGCCTCGGGAGCACGCCAGCCCCTTCCATGGTGGCTGGATGATCTTCTGGGCTGAAGTTGAGGTCGGCCTTAGGCGCTGCCCAACCCTGTCAGATTAAGGGATCCGCAAACCCTTGAGAGGTTCGAACTGTGGGGTGCGTGCGGAGATCTCAACCTACCCAGCCTGCCTACTCGCGATCCTCATAATCCTAGCGCATCAAACTCATAGAGACAAAGAGACACAACAGTTTATCCTGGTTCGGGCCATCTCGCTGTGTAATACCCTACTCCAGCGTTTTGGTGGATTGCCTCGGAGGGCTGAGGATGAACTAGTACAGTGGATGAACTGGCCACAGGAGGTGAGGTGTTCTTGAGCTGGTGTGGTGTGTTCTAGTCCGGCTTGTCATGCCTTCTATGGTGGTGGCTAGTCCTATTTATAGTGGCCTTGGTCCTCTTCCCAAATGTTGGCGGGAAGGGATCCCACAATGGCCGGATTTGAAAGGGGACAAGTAGTACAGCTTATCCTGACAAAAGTAGTCTTCACATATGAAAAGCCTCTGGTCATGACGCTGCGGTGGGCTCGTCGATGACCTCCGTCCTGCCGTCCTGGCGGTCTTGGTCTCGTTGCACCAAAATGGAAACCTTTGGCTGATTCCTCGGGACTACGCGCCTGTGGCTTGCCTCCTTTGCACCGAAGAGGAAACCTGCGCTCTGCGCCCGCCTGGCGCCCGCCTGGCCTTTGGTCGTCATGGCTCACGTCAGCTGAGCCTCGTTGAAGAGGACATCAATACCATTGTTACACCCACAGCCCCTACTGCTACATATACTGGACCAATTACTAGAGCTCGCACACGCCAATTAAATTATCAGGTACTTTCGTTTCTTTGTAATGATTCTAATGTTCATGAGAATATGATGCTGCCTAAATTGGATACATTTGTTTTGCTTACAAATGAAGGGCCTAGCTTGGAGAAGGATGAACATTGGAGCAAGAACAAGCATGGAGATGATGGCATGCGCAAGGGGAACAAGAACGGAGTTATAAGTGATGATTTCAGGACTTTGAGGCCACCATAATGAGTGCATGAAGCCTTGGACGAAATATACAAGATGCTTCATCCAGAGGCTATTCTAGGTGCTGCGTCACCTTATTATTGGGCCAGGCCCATGTAATTTCGAAATACACAAGTATAGGCTATTTTTAGAGTCCGTATGTGTGGGGAAACAAGAGATAGGGTTAGTTTCGGACCCCTCTACCGAGTTCCACGAAATTCACCCCCTCTTCCTCCACATATACAGCCCTTAGGGCACCGTTTAGACTTTGGGTTTTGTTTAGATTAAAGTTTGCCATAGCTGCAACTTCGCGTACTTCGTTTGTGTTCAACAACGAGACAAAGACGTCACAGAACCGCACCTTGATCAATAAAGTTTTCATCTTATATTGGCAATATCCAGATTGCAATCTCAGTTTCTTGCTTGTTCTTCATTTGCTCGCAGGAAACAGACCCTCGTGGTCAGGTTGGTCGTGCTCCGGCGTGGTCAATAACCTCTCGGAGTTGGTTTAGCGATTGCTAAGGTGCGACGTCCTCGCACGTTCGTAGTGGATCATCAAAGTCGACTTCCACCAAAGCGATATCCATCATCTCATTGAAAGACGGGACACCTTTGCCTCTATCAAGTGGTATCGATTTCGGGATGCTCATTGAGATTTTCACGGTTTTAAGTAGTTTAGATCGAGTCGTTTCTTCATACCTACAGTCCACGAAAAAGCCACAAAAAAATTAGGGTTAGTTCATCATATCGAACCAATCGAGCCTTTGCATAATCTTTTTAGGGTTTTGCTTTGTTGAATTTGCGGTTGCATCGTCGTGTCTAGTTCTTTGGTCTTAGCGTCTAGTCCTTTAGAGTTTCGAGTTCTCTCACAATTTGTCACGCCTTGCCGCCCGCTGCATCTTCATCGTTGTTGCCATATCCCTGCGCTGCCATATCCCTGTGCTGCCTTATACCACCACCTTGCCATATACCACCACCACATGCCATATCCCTGGCGCTGCCATATACCACCTATCCATATCCATATACCACCACCGCTGCCATATCCTACCACCATATATCCACCACCAATCCGAGTTCCTTGCATATTAGGTTTGTTTTGAGATCCATCTAATTTCGATTCGTGTTTCCTTGGTAGTAGGTTTGGAAAAAAAAATCTGAGAACCCGGGCAGTTTTGAGCCAAAATTTCGTGACGAAAATATTTTTCCCTATCCTATTTTAGGTTCCGGGAGTGTTTTGAGGCATTTGCCATCATAGTGATTTTTATCGCACTTTTTAAGTCGTCGCTGCCACGATTACGAAAAAATTGTCGGAAAAATTTTGTGCCCATCTTGTCGGTTTGACACAGGAAGAGTTTTGAGACACTACGCCATTATAGTGATTTTTTACAAAAAAACAAAACAGCAGCAAAAAAAAAAAAGCGCAAAAAAAGAGGAAAAAAATTCCAGTGTGTGAGGAGTCTGGACTAGGGGGTGTGGGACAGCGGACTATCATCGTCCATTGGACTCCAAGACTATGAAGATACAAGATTGAAGACTTCGTCCCGTGTCCGGATGGGACTTTCCTTGGCGTGGAAGGCAAGCTTGGCTATACGGATATGTAGATCTCCTACCATTGTAACCGACTTTGTGTAACCCTAGCCCTCTCCGGTGTCCATATAAACCGAAGGGTTTTAGTCCGTAGGACGGACAACCATTACAACAATCATACCATAGGCTACCTTCTAGGGTTTAGCCTCCTTGATCTCGTGGTAGATCCACTCTTGTACTACCCATATCATCAATATCAATCAAGCAGGAGTAGGGTTTTACCTCCATCGAGAGGGCCCGAACCTGGGTAAAAACATCGTGTCCCTTGTCTCATGTTACCATCCGCCTAGACGCACAGTTCGGGACCCCCTACCCGAGATTCGCTGGTTTTGACATCGACATTGGTGCTTTAATTGAGAGTTCCTCTGTGCCGTCACCGATAGGAAGGATGCCTCTTCCCGCCTTCAAGGACGGAATCTTCTTCAAAGGAGCCTTGGCCACCGGACAAACTATCCGGCTAGGTGGTTTTCTTATGACCGCATGTCCGGCCAACGCTTCGACAATGACCTCTGAGGTCGTCAAAAGCAATCTTCACGTCGGCCCAGAATTCGCCGAGTGGCTGGATCCAATAGAGCTCTCATCCGTGAACGAGCTCTTGGATCTATCGCCGCCACAGGAGTCGCTTCTGAGCTACAATCAGATTGGGCTTAAAACCGATCCGAGAGATTAACTCTCCCAGTCACCCCCACGTTGCGGTGGTAGAGGAACAATGCGGCAACTCTTCTCCTGCATTGAAAACTAGTCGTGTCCGGACTCCAGAACCCTCCATGCGGATTCCCGGAGGCGGACTTCGATCAAGCTGCTTGAACCTAAAGTCGGGCACGGACGGACTCATTGGACAACATCCAGCAATCCAAGCTTCCAAATTTGGAAGCTCCTCGTATGAGCCTCGAGATGGGTAGGGTTACGGACTTCATTCCACCCACCGCCCGGACATATGCGATCTATCTCTAATCCAGCAAGAGCTCTTTGAAGCAGTACATCATTCTTGGGCGATTCCTCTGGTTATGGACAGGATAAAAGAATTGCCGAGAGGAAAACTCAATTTCAATCTTTTGCAATAATTGCAGACGAGGGAATCTTGAGCGCCATCGGCCGTCGTGAAGTTACACCGCCGACTGGCGTCCATAGTAAGAAAATCTTGTGCGATGGAGAGTTTCCGGAAAACTGAAATTAAGTTTTGGGACAATCCAGCCCCGAATACAACCCCATCCGCAACAAAGGGGTGCATTACACTCGAGCACGGTACAAAAACCAAAAAGCAAAAACCCCATAAAGGGCGCGAAACCGTCTTTGGAGGGATGGCTTAATGGACCTGTAAAATTCACGATCTGAGGGCGCCATCCCAACACATAGCCTTCGAGCATGTTGGATATTACGGCGGTGGCCAAAAGTGGCGAGCTTCTAGCCCGGAAGACCACTCCAACAATACCGGTATGGTATCAACGATCTTGAGACTTTCGCATCAAATAATATCGCGAAGCGAACAATCCGCAGCCTTGCGAAGTCTACCTAGTAGCAACAACAAATCCGGTCTGGCTGCCTAACACAGGCGAACCAATGTTGTTATACATCGCGGCAACACATCAAGTTATGGCGCGATACTTGTCGTCGAGCGAGAGGCGAGCGCATAAATTCCCTCTTCAAAAACCGATGTACTACGTATCCTTTGTGTTAACCCCACAAGTCCGTTACCCGCACTATCAAAAGATGGCGTATGTGGTGTTCATGGCATCCGAAGCTCGACACTACTTTCAAGAGTGTTCGATAACGATGGCATCGAAGTACCCCCAATGACATCATAAACAACATGACGACAGGCGGGATTGCAAAATGGGCCATTGAGCTCTTACCATTCGATATAACTTACAAACCTCGGCGAGCTATAAAGTCACAAGTTTTGGCTAACTTTGTCGCTGAATGGACGGCCGAACTCCCTAAAAATGCGGCGCATACTCGGTTGGATTATGCGCCGGCGGCTCTAAAATGTTGGCGGATTGGGAGCTAACATCGTATTGGCGTCCCCAACCGGGAGACCACAGATCCAATCGTTCTTGAGATAATGTACGGACTCCAACAACGCGGCGAATACGAGGCCCTTTTACATGGCCTCGGATGGCAATCTCCATGGGCATTAAGCGCCTAGAGGTCTTGTGAGATTCAAACCTTGCAATATCCCAAGTAAATGGAGACTTTGATGCCAAGGATCCGAAAATGGCAGCATATCGTAACGCTGTCCTAAACATGTCAGCTCGGTTTGAAGGACTTGAATTCCACCACGTAGCAAGGCATAATAACCAAGCAGCCGACGTACTGGCACGCATCGGCGCAAAACATGACGTTGTCCCTCCTAACATCTTCCTGGAACGGCTCTTTAAGCCATCCGTACTATGGGAAGAGGAGTCCACAAACAACAAACTGGAAGCAGCCGCACCAACCGACACAGAGCAATCGGACATAACCGGCGACTCAGCCGATGAAATAACACCTTCAGCCCACGAAATAATGGCAGTAATCGCCCGGTGGACAGAGCCATTCCTAGCCTACTTGCTTAGGCAGGAACTCCCCGAAGACCAAAATAAGGCCCACTGCATAGTTCGGCGATCTAAAGCCTACAAGGTCCATGAGGAGAACTTTATAAGGAAAGCACTGGCAGGAGTCCTTCAAAGGTGTATCTCTGAAGAAGAAGGCGAAAACTTGGCTGAAATTCATGCGGAGTGGCGGACCTGCCGCCGCAGCTCGGGCCCTTGTAGGAAAGGCATTCGTCTACAGGATTTTATTGGCCCGGCGCCCGGCGAGATCTTAGGACTTAGTCAAAGATCGTCGGTTGTCGACTCTTTGCTAATCGAGCCATATGCCACCCACCGCCCTCAAAACTATACCCATTACACGGCGTCTGCAGATGGGGGCTTGACATGGTTGGACCCCTTAAAGGGGAACCCACAAGCAAAGGTACCTATTGGTCATGGTGGATAAATTCACCAAATGGATAGAGGCCAAGCCGATTAAAGCGGCGAGTCCGGACCAGTGATAGACTTCATATCCGGGGTAGTACACGTTATGGTGTCCCCCACAGCATCATCACCGATAACAGCACGAACTTCACGGCCGGCGAGGTTAAATCATGGTGCAAAAATATGGGCATTAAGCTCGATTATGCTTGATCTATCATCCTCAAACCAGCGGTCAAGTGGAGCAATGAGCGGTCTAATAATGGCGGCATCAAACCCGGACTAGTGCGGTCACTTACGAAATCTAACACGCCTTTGGGTAGAGAGCTCGACTCCGTACTCACAGGGGCTGCGGACAACGCTCAACCGTACTACCAGATTCACACCATTTTTATGGTATCTGACGAGAGGCAATTCGCCTGCGACATCATTCATGACTCATCTCGAGTGCACATATGCGAAGAAAGAAAGCCCGAGCTGGATCGGCGGGACAACTTAGACGCATTGGAGGAAGAACGCGGCGTCGCCAAGGCTCGTTCCGCATTCTATCGTGATGAGCTCGAAGATATCAAAGCGAGAAATGCGGGCCAAGACTTACAGCGTTGGCGAACTAGTTCTCGCTTGCCGGACAAGAAAAGGATAAGCTCAAGCCCAAATGGGAGGCCCTTTCATTGTCGATCAAATCTGACCGGCGGAACATCTTTTCTCTGAAATGCATCGGACGGTGACTCGAGCCGAACCCATGGGCGCAGCCCGCCTCCGAAGATTCTATGCCTAGCGCGGACTAAGAGTTCGTCCCTTCCCGTCAAATTTTTACACTTCAGCTATCTTTTGTTTCTCTTTCTTCTCTCAACCCTTTTTCTCAAAAAGCCCTTAAAGGCCTACTTAGCATTGTTACGACACACTTGATGTGCCATCCGCACTCATTATACACAGGGGCTTCTTTACGGAAGCTTAATTATAAGGGCTTCATGCGGCACATGTGTCAAGCTTCACATGTACCTTTTATTCAGCATTATATGCATCGATATGACTTAAGTTTTGGCCAAGCTGGGTTGCTGGCTCTGTGCTTACCCTACATTCCCGATTGTTCGGCTAGGAGGTAAAGGAGCACCTCTGCGATTATTCTTGCCGGGTCAGACGGATGTGTACCTCGGTGGGTGAAGCCGAAAGCTAAGCGTTCTTAAGGGAATATTGATCGGTGACTTGAAAGATGATTTTTTACCTACTTATTTATCTGCCCCAGATGTTTTACGCTCTTTTATGAGTGGGACATGCACTTTAGGGCATGCCTCGAGAAAAGGAACCCTTAACGGAACTATTCTCCTGGAAGATGTTTCTTACTAACCATGTAATATAACATAACTAGTTGGGCACTTATGCGATAAAGCACTAATGACCCCTCGCTGGTCTCCCTGCATGCCCCGGTTGTTTCTTAGCAGAGAAGGTATTCGGACACACCGGACTCTAGAGTCCCGAGGTTGAAGCGAAAAAGGTCGGCAAAGACAAGCGATCTACAATCCGGCTAGAAGGCATTTTACATGTCATTTTAAAATACATTGTCAAATAGTGATTTGTATTCCTCCTCAATCCGTCTAACAAGCTGTCTAATTCTGATCCGTTGGGAAAATTTAGCGGCCAACTCTACTTGGCGTATACTAAACTCACAGGATCTCCTTCCCATCGGACCCCACAGTCCGACCTCGGCCATGTGGTTGGGATCGCCTTCTTGTACGCGTCTTCATCATGGCGCATGCCTCCACAGCACCTTGGCGGCAGGCTAAAATCTTCCATAAGCAGGCGCTGCCGCATTCCCTGAAGCTTCTCCATAAGCTCCCCAAGGCCCTCGGGCGAGGAGAGGGCTGGCCATAAAGCACAGACAGCGCCGCTCATTGCACTGCCGAACTTCGTTCGGCAGTTTGCCTGTGATTCGGGAAGTTGATCACTGTCGTCTGGGCATCTCCTCCGCGAGGGAGACGTGTGAGTATACCTCTGAGACATATTTTGTCAATTTACTTCCTCGCCGAACTCTTCTTTTCAAAGGAGTTCGCTCAAGCACTACTATAGATGCAGACACGGCCGCTGATTCTCCTTAGCGGAGCAGACAGCTCGGCGAGCGCCTTCGGCTCTTCTCCAAGATGGGCGTGGGCATCCTGGGCTTGTTCCTTTCTGCTGCACCTTATTCAGCACCCTCTCGCCGACCTTGGTGGCGCGATGGTTCTTGCATGTCGAGATCTTGTCGTGATACACGCAATGTCATTATTAGACTTGCGCGCATGCCGCACACCACTTATCTTTTTAAAAATAATGTGTTACCGGGAGGGGTCTCTGTGTTTCCTCCTGCGGCGACAAAATCTTGACCTCGAGTTGGGCCTTACACTCTTGCAGCTCTGAGGCAGTTGGGTATTCTTCTCCATAAGATCCTGCGTTTCAAATGATCCTTAAATCAGTTAATATAACTACTTTAAGTCTCGGGAACTCTTGGCATATCTGACTATTAAATTCTCTTACCCGTATGTCTTTTACATCTTTGCTCCGTGGCTCTGGTCAAACCATCTTGAGCAGCACGGAGAGTGCGCGTCCCAGCGTTAAAGGCATTCAATGCCTCGGGGAGATGCAGCGTCACGAAAAACTGTCCGCGGCTCTGTGGTTCATGGCGCTCTCCACCTCAGACTTGGTGGGGACAGTCTGTCGGCATCCTCCGTTGGAGGAGTATCCGGCTCGCGCCTTGTGCTCGCCTCCCCCTCCAGACTAGGTGCTAGAGCTTGGCTGGTAGAGGCTGGGTTGGCAACCCTCGCCCGCATGATCCGCGAGCGCTTTTTCTCCTACAAAAGTCATAAGCACTGAAACGCTTCCTAGGAACGTTGCTCTAAATAACAAATTGTGAGCTATACCTTTGCGGCGACGTTTCAATCAGCGTCGCGTTCCTCTTCAAATCTCTTGGGCGGATGACCCCTGGTGGTCGGCCGCAGAACTCGACTTCCGCCTTGGGCGCCTTGTCGTGGATTTGTCACGGCGGATGTCCTAAGCGTAAGGACTTAGTCGTGGAGCCATCGCTCTGAGTTTACTTGCAGGGGTTAAAGCGGACACAAGGACATGAGGGTTTATACTAGTTCGGCCCTTGATGAAGGTAAAAGCCTACGTCTAGTTGTGATGGAATTGATGTGGTCTCGATGGCTAGGGAGCAAATAAGCCGCCTAGGCTCGAGTTGTTGTTGTCTGTCTGAACCGCCTTGGTCGTCCCTTATATATACAGTGGCGCCCGTCGGTTTGCGAGTCCCAACGGTTCATACTCGTATCCCGGTTGGTATCTCCCTATTCTAACTTACAATACAAGTCATACATCAGGCGGTTCGGCTATAAGCTCTAAACCGACTATAGGCCTTGGGCCTTTCCATAACTACACCACTAGCGAGCTAACGGCCCAATCTTGGCGGTTTACACCTAGTGGTAATATCCCCAACATTAGGCCCAGTTGATTTGAACTGGTTCATGTCAATCCTTCATAAAACTGCATCTTGGATATCTTCTTTGTGTAATAAGTCGTCACCTTGTCATCGCTGTAAACCGGCATGACATCATTGCTTCGATCCTTTGTAAACGGCATGGCGTCATCTTGAAGCTTATCCTTTATAAGCGCCTTTTTAATGACCGTCCACGGATTCGCGCTTGACCTAGTTTCTTGCCTTATAAATAAGACCGAAGGGTCATTCGGTTTCTCTTCCTTCCTCTTCTTCTTCTTCCTTGCGCCGCTGCCTCTGGAGCTCCGTCGTCGTCATCGACATCTGCTTCGTCAGTGGCCGCTGCATCAACCTGTTCGGACCAGAATACTGCGGCCTTTCGCCTCATCTCCTCTGTTTCCGGTAAATCTCTTACCCTTCTTTAATCTGTTCATCATCTTTAGATCTGTTCTAGGGTTCAAGCTTCATCCGTGTTCTTCATATGCTTTCACTTTTCTAGCCTTTGAGCAATATTATGAACCCTGTTTTGTATAAGCGAAGATTAAATGCGTATCCGTTGCACTTTCTCATCTAAATCCCATAGATCTTCGCATACATATCGTATACCTCATAGTGCATTTCCTGCCTCTTCTTTACTTTCGCGCCGCTTTTTCTGTTTTACGAAAACTTCGCGTTTGATCCATAATAAACATGAACTCTTGTGAAACCTGTTTACATCCATTTTCTTTGAAGCCAAGATTAGGCGGTTTAACTCATCATAATATCAAAATTGCTAAACGGCATCGGCACACCATTAGTCCCGTGTTGAACCGCCAACATATATCGACATCATATCGTGTCGAACTGATTTATCGGAACATCCTCCGGTTTATCATATCTTGGATCAATTACTCTGTAATAAGTACTTTCTTAAACGGATTCTTCTCCTTGTAGACCTCATGATGGCCAAACAGGTGTATGAATGCAACTGGGTCCCTTCCCGCGTCTCTGAGACACAACTGAATGAGTTAGTGTCAATTGGCACTTTGGATGACGAAACACCATCCATTGGAGGGTTCTGGTGAGAATGTCCTCCACTCCCAGGAAGGTGAAGTTGTAGTTTTCGCGGATCACTTGTTCGGGGTTTCAAACCGCCTTGGGTCAAGTTTTCTGGGACGTAATGGCCAACTTTCAACTCCGTCCCCAAGACATCGGCCCCAATTCTGTTACCAACTTGTGCCATTTTCAAGTCTTTGTCGAAGCTTATCTACAAGAGGAGCCTTCATTGAGCTGTTAGGGATCTCTTCCACCTAAACCGTCGTACCGAATTCACCGATGGCCCCAATACGAATTGGGCGGTATGGCTATCGAAGAGGAAAGAGATTACTTATCCCCGTCAAGCTCCACTCTCATCCCAAAGAGTGGAGCGCAACTTAGTTCTCTGCAGAGACACCTCCACGAAGGTGAAAATCCTTTACAGTTTCCGTCTGAGCGGCTCAGCAACACACATCCCTTTCATAGCGATTGACGCGAAAGAGAGAAGCCATCGCTCCCACTATCAAGCTCGGGCCTTTATGTCCAGCGGTTTGGTGGAATCGATCGCGCGCTGCTGGTTATCTTGGGGCATATTGCCTCTGAGCCGGCGTTCGGTTTGATGTGCGATATCGGCGATGTCGATGACCCACTCCGACACACCAAACTGGAATTGTCGAAGATGAAGTCACATATTGATGAGGAAGATCTTTGAATGAACGGAGCACCTCGTGCCCAAACCGCTTGGCTCCTTCTGCACCTTCAGCGCACCTCCTGCGGTAAGCCTCTGATTGTGCCATCATTAAATTTTACCATTACTTTCATACTTGCAATTCTCAACTATTTCCGATCCGGGGTGATGATCCGTTTTGGAGCAAGAAACTCGCAAGATAAAGTGGACAAGGCTGGGCGGCAAAACCGCCCAAAACAAAAGTTGTTAAGAAATCCGCCCACAAGAGGAAAACCACGGCCGTCGATCCGGCCATCGATGATGATGTGGGTAATCCGAACTTGATTCTCTTGGCTTGTTTTTACCGTCTTATTGATGGCGATGTTTGTCGGGGCGATCTTTGAAGCCAACAACGCTGGATTTGCCGAGGTAACCATTCTCTCTTCGATTCAACAAACTTACCTTCACCAAAATTTCGCCGGGCAAACCAGAAAGTTAACTTTTCTCATCCTCTTGCTCACTTGGATCCCAAACTTCTTATGAAGACGCGCGGCAACCACGAGCCCGCCGCACAACCCGGCCTACGGCGGACGGTAGTTACCTCTGCGGTTTACCAAACAACCCGCTCGAAAGCGCCGCACCGAGGTTTCAACCATTTTATTACCTTGAATTCCAAAGCGGGTTTATTCCGTCAACCTCTTAATCCGTCCGACTCCGATTATCGGTCACTTCTCATTCATCCTCGGGCGAATCGTCACCACTCAGCTACCACCGAAGATAGTGTCGGGTAAGTCAATATGACCACATGTTTGTCAATTTCTTACGTAGTGTATGTGCCTTATTTCTTAATCTTTTGTTTCTTGACACTAAACCGAAACCCAGCAAGAAAGCTCGTTTGGAGAAAACAAGCGAAGAGGCTGCCGCTTGGATCATGGCGGCGCGGATCATGAAAATGTTGCTTTTGAAGACATTCCGAGCGATCCCCGGTTCAAGAAGATGTGATTCGGAGGAGGCCTACGGATGTCTCAATGTCTGTTGATCCACCTGCGGTACCATCCGGTCTGAAAAGCCTCACAGCCCTGCCAAAACCCTTGTGCCCACCCAATCCGTCGAATCGAAAGATGGCGGCGTGGTAATCTTGGAGCAGGCCACTCGAACCGGGAAATGCGACTCTAACCCGGCACCTTGTGAAGAGGACTCTGCCACTTTTAACAAAGGAAAGTGGAATGTAGAGCTGAAACATATCGCCACTATGGCGCCCAAGACCTTCATTCGGATATCTGAACCGGCTTACTGATGGCCGTGATTATGAAGCTGGCTTGGTGAAAGCGATGAGAGATAAGTTTGAGGTAACGCTCCTTTCCTTATTACCGATATAGTAATCGTTGTAGCCCCCAAGGGCCGGATTGCAATCTTTGATCAAACTGGTACTTAATAATTTTCTTTGATAAACTTTGCAATCTTCCCTCATGACCACCAAGGCCGGTTTAAGTATGTAAACCTAAACCGGTACTCCAAAAACTGCTTGTCGACACTTTAGTAAAATCAAATAGCCATTAGCCCCCAAGTGCCAAGTTGAATACGCGTATTGAACTTGGGACTTTTCCATGTATTAGTAGTTGAAAAATTGAAGGTACATTAGCCCCCAAGTGTCAAGCATATAACATGTTGTGTGGTTGAGACTTGCACTTTAATGCTGGTGATGATCTTGTCAATATCACGGTGAGTGGCGATCAAGGATGATCGGATTGCGATTCTGAGCAACATTGGCGACCCGGCGAGGCGCGCAGACAAGGCCAAGAAGGAGCTAACTATTGCCACGACTGCTGCGAGAAGAAGCAAAGGATAACATGAAAAGGAGCAGTGTGTGGGCCCTTTGAAAAGGCCAACTTGCTCAAGCAGGCGAAAATCTGAAGCCGCCCTTAAACCGGTGGTAGATGATCTGACAGCCATGAAGCGGCAAGTGCATTCTATGACGGCAGCCATCTTCGGTAAGTCCCCTGCGAATAAGTGTAATTTACTTTTCTTGCTGCTCCAGTATTCCGGTTTAAAACTGCCTTGTTATGAAATGCAGGCACACGCGTTGGGCATTTGGGGAACGATGTGCGGAAAAAACTGAAGGCCGTCTACACTTTAGTGGAGCAGCTGTATACCGGAGCCCAGCGTGTGATTACCACAATGTCTCATAACAACCTGGCGCCGTCCCTGATCCAAGACACGTTGAACCGGCTATCCATCCTGCCTTCCCGGATTGAGGAGGTAAAAAAGTCTGCTGCACGAACCGGAGCCATCAACGCCTTGATCCGGGCCAAAGCCTGGGTGCCAGACTTTGATCCCGTGGAAGCAGCTCAGGGCTATCCTAGTGTGAAGGAAGACGGCTCGGATTTTAGTGAAGAGGAATTGCGTGCAATAAACCGTGCAGTACGCCCGCTTGCTTGTCAATTAGTGGAAGAAGCCGATTTGGAGCACTACCAAGCCCAATACAACGATCAGAACAAACGTGTGTCCGCTCCAACTTTTGAACTGGAAAACTTGATCCCTCCAATCCGTAAGCACACTTACGCTCCTGACATTGAGCCGTCGTCTTTGATTCATGAAGAAGCTGTTTTTCAAGCGCTGATGGGCATCGACTGGACTTCTGTGGATTTCCAGCCAATGGGTAGAGAGGAGGATCTTTGAAGCGGCGGAGGATGAAGAACGATCGTGAACCGGTGGCGGTTTAGAAAACACTGATCATTTGGGCACTGTGTTGCCTTGTAATAGCTTTAGTCAAACTTTGTTGCCTGGGTATGCCTTCGTGCATCGAGTAAACTTTTGTTTGATTCACTTTTCCTGCAACCAAAAGATTGAACTTTGGCGGCGGTGATACCGCCCGCCGGTTTATGGCATCCAATATATCTTTATGTATTGAAAATCCATTAGTATGTGATACAAATACCTGCCATATCCGGGCATAAGGCTGGCGTAGCCAATCTTGAAGCGGAGGCTTTCTTGTTAAAAACCATAACCGTGCAGGAAACAATAACCCCCACATAGGCGTCTTTGAATCAGCACAAGCCCCAAGTTTCTCCATCTGAGATGAACGGAAGATGGTAAACCGGAAAAATAAAAACTTGGGTAATACCAAACCGTGCACTATCAGCTTATTCTTGATAAGCTTAAACGGATAAAAACATTAAATCGAGTTGGAAGCGCAACAAAAATCGAATACCAAATATGGCAACAAAGGCAATAACTCTTTGTAAAGGAAAGCTGCATGGAGCTGGTCGGATGGCATTACCATGGTCGACGCAACCAAGCCCCGAAGGTGTAGCGATGGTGCTAGTCGGCCAGGTCCCCAAAAGACTTCGTGGCGAGTCGCCGGCCAAGTGGCGTGACATTGGTTCGGGTTCGACCAAGCCCCAAGTGGCGCTGGCCCTATTGGCCGACCAAGAGGCGTGACGGTTCGAGACATGACCGTATCCCCAAATGATCTAGTGGCTTTACGCCTATCAAGAGGTGTGGCATTGGTTGGATCGACCAAGCCCCCAAGTGATAAATATAAGCTGTCAAGGGTAAACGGAGGCCGCTTTTAAAAGCGAAACACTCCATGTAACCACGCATGAAAAGAAAGACAGAGACCCGCTTTGGTGAGGCCCTGATTTTTATTATATCAAAGATAATATATACATTGTTATGCTATGTACATAAAGCGAGCCGATGACTCATGTGTAGTAAGGTCGAAGATGAGCTATATTCCACGGCTGTTGGTCTCCTCCTCGATGTCGTGAGTCTTTATGCTCTCGAATATCAACGGATAATAGGAACCGTTGTGCGATTCTTGCGACCACAAAGGGCCCTTCCCAAGGTGGGGATAGCTTGTGCATGTCATGCGGTCTTGGATGAGGCGAAGCACCAAATCTCCTTCTGAAAGGCTCTGGTTTTAACCGGCGGCTGTGATAACAGACGAAGGTCTTCCGGTAAATCGCCGACGGCGGCTGCCATATCACGCTCCTCATCCGGTGGGTCCAAAGCATCCTGTCGTGCCGCTTCATTATCCGCTTCAACATAAGCGCTTCACGAGGTGAATCGTGCTGATATCCTTTGGGGAGAACGCCTCCGCTCCATAAACCATGAAGAAAGCGTGTAGCGGTGGGCCGGTTTGGCGTAGTATTGATACTCCATAATACCGATGGGAGCTCTTCAACCCAGCACCACGGTGTTCTCTGCAATGGGACGAAGTCGTGGTTTGATGCCTCGCAAGATTTCTGATTAGCACGTTACGCCTGCCCGTTGGGTGAAGTGCGCCACCGATGATACATCAAGCGGATATGCTCGCGTTCACAAAATTCTTTCATAGCTCCCTTGGACAGATTGGTGCCATTGTCATTAATGATCTTGTGTGGAAAGCCAAACGGAAAATCACCTTTTGATGAAGCTGTACCGCATTGTTGCGCATCACACTTCTTGACGAGCTCCGCTTCAACCCACTTGGTGAACTTGTCCACTGCCACTAACGGTGGGTCTTCTTATCTTTGGATCTCCTAAAGGCCCGACCATATCCAGCCCCATGTGCATAAGCGACCACGTTATTGGGATCATCCTCAACTCCTGTGCCGGTACATGGGCACGCCTGGAGAACTTCTGACACCCATCGCATCGTTTGACCAAGTCCTCCGCTATGAGCGCTGCTACCGCATCAAACAGGTCTACCAAAACTTGAACCGGCGGGCGCACCGGGCCTCCTGCCCCTGCTGCCGCTGCTGAACCGGAAAGCATTGCTGCCGTGGTCGAAGAAAGATTCGCGGCCTGTGTACCGGCCATGAATACACCGATCCGGTTCAGCTGGCCTGGGGGTCCGGAATACTGTCACCATCGGAACAGCCCCCGATCATACCATCCTGCAGCTGGTACAATGACTCGGTCTCTCTGCTGAAGATTCATCGCCGGAGTGGCAGCGGTCTCGCTACCGTACTCTGAACGGCATCATATTCCCCTCCATGGGTAGCTCCAACGAAGACATGTTTCACAGCGGTTTAGCGGGCGGTTCTTGTATGCTGAGCCGTCTCGGCGAGTCGGTGCGGATGTCGGCTCGAGCCCTCCGATCTTGCCGATGAAAGGCGTGTATGCGCCCGAAGGGACCGGTAACCATACTCGATTGAATCGGCCTCGGGACCCCATCCGGCATTGTCGATGTAGATCCGCCACGGCGACTCTTGGTCATCCGGCCCACGCGTAGCCTTCAAGTCCTTTGAGCTTGCCCTCCAAGATCACCAAACCATCGTGCGATAGCCCACGGTGGCGCCAAGCGTAAATGGATTTGTCACGGCAGATGTCCTAGCGTAAGGACTTAGTCGTGGAGCCATCACTCTGAGTTTACTTGCGGGGTTAAGCGGACACAAGGACACGAGGGTTTTATACTAGTTGCCCCGCCGATGAAGGTAAAGCCTCGTCTAGTTGTGATGGAATTGATGTGGTCTCGATGGCTAGGGAGCAAATAAGCCGCCTAGGCTCGAGTTGTTGTTATCTGTCTGAACGCGCCTGGGTCGTCCCTTATATACACAGTGGCGCCCGTCGGTTTGCGAGTCCCAACGGTTCATACTCGTATCGGTTGGTATCTCCTATTCTAACTTACAATACAAGTCATACATCAGGCGGTTTACGGCTATAAGCTCTAAACCGACTATAGGCCTTGGGCCTTTCCATAACTACACCACTAGCAGAGCTAACCCGGCCCAATCTTGGCCGGTTTACACCTAGTGGTAATATCCCCAACACGCCTCCTGCAAAGCGCCATCGTATACGGTGGTCAGAAATGATCAAGGAAGGAATAATGGTGTCAGGACTTCGGTCACAATCACACAGGAAGCGGACATAGTCCGGGGTAGTCGGCGTAATAGCGACTAAAGCATTATCCATCTTTGAGCTGGTGGAACACCCATTGATTAGCTCCACCTTTATGTCGGATCCTCTTGGAGGCGGATCACAGGATCTCTCGGATCCTCGGGTTGCGAGCTGGACTAAGCATGCCCTCCACAACCCGACGCAGCTCCTGCGTCGAAAGCATAATATAAGAAATTTAGACTTTGAAAGCATGGGTCGGGCACACAGAGTGTTCGCTTACCCAACGCCGGGGATTGTTCATGGAGAACCCATTAAACGGGTTCGTCTGGAGGAAATCCTCCTTCTCCCCCTTGTACAGGCCGGACAGGATCTTCGCCAGGTCTTCAGCCGAACCCGGCCCTTTGCGGCCATGACAGGTGGCATCGTCCTCCCCATTGAAATCCCACATAGGGTGGCCCCTGTATTGGAGCGGCTGCACCCCCCGCATAATGCATGTTGCCATGACTCCAATCATGGTCAACCCAGAATGGGCCAGTAACCTTATCCGGCCCATCAAATAATGGACACTCTTGTCTTCCTCTAGTTGGGGGCTCCGTGGGCGCCAACTAAGGCGTTTCTTCAAAGGAGCGTTACTGAACTCCGGGAGGCCGATCCGAACAGGATCCGGCAGTGGAGCGTCTTCTATGTAAAACCATTCTGAAGGTCAGTCTTCGGATGCCTTCCTAGGGGTTCCGGATGGATATCCGGTCCCGGCAATGCACCATATTTCGGCACCGCCCACTTGATATATGGACCCCTCGTGAGAGCGGGGCACAAGGCAGAACAACCTCTTCCATAGTGCAAAATGGGGCTCAACGCGCAGGAATAGCTCGCAAAGAGCTACGTAACCCGCGATATGCAAGATAGAGGCGGGCGTAAGGTGATGGAGCTGGATTCCGTAGAACTCTAGGAGCCCGCGGAGGAACGGATGTATAGGAAATCCGAGCCCCCTTATAAGATAGGGGAGGAAGCATACCCGCTCCCCTTTGTTGGGATTTGGGGTAGCCTCCGCTTGCTTCCCACCTTGGTAGGTGGCCAACCCGGCTCGAACCGGAACCAAGAAGGCCAGAGGGAGATATCCGCCGCTGGGCGTCACCAGCTCGTTGTGCGGGACAGAACATCTCCTCAATCTCTGGCGGAGAGGGCTGGGGCCTTGAGAAGAGGAGCAGCGTCGGCGGTCCATGATGGAATGGATTCTTGGTCAGAAGCGCTCCGACGCGGAAGGAAGATGGTGTGATTTGGATCTGGATTCTTGCCTCTCTTATAGGCAGATTATTTGCACAGCTAGGGGGTAAAACATAAAAGATACCCTGGCTTTTCACATTCGTGCGACGCGTGGAAGATGGCCATTATTGGGCGTGGAAGCCAAGAAGCACAACATTGATAAGGAAGCCGGACACTGTTCGGCAGGTACATGGAACTTAAGGGAGAACCCGCCTTGCAACGCCGAAGACTATAAACACGCTGGACTTATCATCATTGAAGCCTGGTTCGGGGGCTACTAAAGGAGTCCTGGACTAGGGGGTGTCCGGACAGCTGGACTATCATCGTCCGCCGGACTCCAAGACTATGAAGATACAAGATTGAAGACTTTGTCCCGTGTCCGGATGGGACTTTCCTTGGCGTGGAAGGCAAGCTTGGCTATACGGATATGTAGATCTCCTACCATTGTAACCGACTTTGTGTAACCCTAGCCCTCTCCGGTGTCTATATAAACCGGAGGGTTTTAGTCCGTAGGATGGACAACCATTACAACAATCATACTATAGGCTAGCTTCTAGGGTTTAGCCTCCTTGATCTCGTGGTAGATCCACTCTTGTACTACCCATATCATCAATATCAATCAAGCAGGAGTAGGGTTTTACCTCCATCGAGAGGGCCGAACACAGGTAAAAACATCGTGTCCCTTGTCTCCTGTTACCATCCGCCTAGACGCACAGTTCGGGACCCCCTACCCGAGATCCGCCGGTTTTGACACCGACAGTGTGCTTTTCCCTTGTTTAAGTGCAGCGCCATGATTTTGTTAGTGTTCTAGGCTCGCGTCTCTAGCACGGCTAGCCTAGGACCAGCACAGTACCATCGTTGAGCGTTTATTCAACTTTGCATCTCTGAATTGATTATTGCTGATCCTTTTTGCTACCATATTATAAGCCTTCCCAGCTCCACATACATCTACGTCGTGTGTTTGACTCTCCCTGGTAATCGCTCTATCCAAGATTTGAGTGTTTTGACTACTAGCGGTTTGCCGATCACCGCCTAGTCTTTGGGTAAGAACTGGTAAGAATTTGAGATTAAGCAGCGGATTTGTGACACCCCACCACCACCATATTCCGGTAGTCTATAGGATCATATTCTTGTCTGTTTCTATTCTGCTAACTATGGCAGGAACACAAGTCGGCGAGATTATTGGGAGAACATAGCGAACAAGGAGCTTCATGATAAGTTTCATCAAATGTTGGGTCAGCAGGTGGAAGGCGTGATGGCCAGCTTTGGAAAGGCAATGGAGAAGATGGATGACATTGAGAAGTCAATTGACACCAAGTTGGACGTAAGTTTGACGAATTACTCAAAGCGTCTCCACAACCAGCTCTCGCCGCGATCTGATGGGGCGAGCACAGCGTGTTCCTATTGAGCCAGGACCACATTCTGGTGCCGCTGCTACTGCTGTTGGTGCTTCTGTAGCTCCTGCTATTACTGCAGAGGTGGAGGACTATTATGAGGATGAGGTTGATCAAAATCAGAACTACGTACAGCCACCAGCACCACCACCAGCAGGTCGACCTCAGGTATATATTCGCAATGGTAGGACTGCACCACCACCTCAGGTACGAGATAATGACCACATTCCGAAATTGAAATTGAATATTCCACCATTTGAGGGTAGATATGTTCCTTATAAATATCTTACTTGGGAGTTAGAAACTGAACAACGTTTTTACATGTTTACAATATCCCGAGGAGAGACGGGTTGCTGCTGATGTTTGTGCTTTCACTAGTTTTGCATGTGTATGGTGGTGCGAACATTGTAGATTATATCCTATTCAACTACTTGGGCTGCTTTGAAAACTGCTATGCGTACTCGTTGGGTTCCACCATATTATCAACGTGAATTGCTTCAAAAATTGCAGCGTTTAAGACAAGGAAAAAATTCTGTAGAAGAATATTATCAGGAAATACAAACTGGCATGATTAGATGTGGTATTGTTGAGGAGAATGAAGCTATGCTTGCACGTTTTATGGGTGGATTAAATAGAGAGATTCAGACCATTCTAGAGTATAAGGAGTATACTAATGTCACTTGTTTATTCCATCTTGCTTGTAAAGCTGAATGTGAAGTGCAGGATCGACAAGCATTGGCGCGAACTAACTTTTCTGCAGGTCGACTTTCATCATGGACACCGTGTGCATCCTCTACTTCCACTACACCAGCACCTCCATCAGCTGCTACCTCCAGCCGTGATACAAGAAAGCAGGCACAACCACCACTATCTGCCAAGAGCGCACCTGTCGGGCCTGCACAGAGCTCTTCTTCGTCCATGGCATCAACAGGGCACACAAGTGATATTATTTGTCGTCGTTGTAACGGAAGAGGACATTATGCGCGAGAATACAAATCTCAGCGTGTGATGATTGCTACTGAGGATGGTGGGTATGAGTCTGCTAGTGACTATGATGAGGAGACTATGGCCCTTATTACAAGTGAAGAACACGGTGGAGATGATTACGATCATGAGATGCAATACATGGCTCCACGAAGATCTTGACAGTATGAATGTTTAGTTGCTCAACGTGTTTTGAGTGTGCAGGTTACACAAGTGAGCAAAATCAGAGGCATAATTTGTTCCATACAAAGGGAGTTGTGAAGGAACGCTCATGCGGCGTCATCATAGGCGGAGGAGCTACAACAACTTGGCTAGCATGGAAATGGTGGGAGCTCTCTCTCACCACAAGACCACATCCACATCCTTACTACATCCAATGGTCTAACAACATCGGCAAGGTTAAGGTAACACGTACTGTTCGTGTGCATTTTAATATCTCTACATATGCTGATTATGTTTATTGTGATGTGGTACCTATGCAAGCATGTTCCTTATTACTTGGTAGACCATGGCAATTTGATAAAAAAATATGTACACCATGGTAGAAATAATCAGTATACTCTTGTTCATAAGGATAAAAATATTACTTTGCTTCCTATGACTCCTGATTCCATTTTGAAAGATGATATTAATAGAGCTAATAAAGCAAAACAGGAGCAAAATAAGACTGAAAATCAGATTGGGGCAAAAGAATTTGAGCAACAAATGAAGCCTAATAATAAACCATCTAGTGTTGCTTCTGAAATTAAATTGAAAAGTGCATGTTTATTTGCCACCAAATCTGATATTGATGAGCTAGATTTCAGCAAATCTGTTTGCTATGCTTTTGTGTGCAAAGAGGAATTATTTTCATTCGAGGACGTGCCTTCGTCTTTGCCTCCTGCTGTCACTAACATTTTGCAGAGTTGTTCGGCGTCTTTCCACAAGGCGTGCCACCGGATTCTTGCCTATTCTAGGGATTGAGCATCAGTTGACTTAATTCCTGGTGCTTCACTACCAAACCGTCGCCATACCGTACCAATCCGGAGGAGCGAAGGAGATTATCGTCAAGTACAAGAGCTTCTCGACAAAGGTTATATATCACGAATCCCTTAGTCCTTGTGCTGTTCCTATTATTCTAGTGCCGAAAAAGGATGGTACATCACATATGTGTGTTGATTGTAGAGGCATTAATAATATTACTATTCGTTATCGTCATCCTATTCCTAGGCTAGATGATATGCTTGATGAATTGAGTGGCTCCACAATATTCTCCAAAGTTGATTTGCGTAATGGATACCATCAAATTCATATGAAATTGGGGGATGAATGGTAAACAGCATTTTAAACTAAGTTTGGATTATATGAGTGGTTAGTCATGCCTTTTGGGTTAACTAATGCACCTAGTACTTTCATGAGATTAATGAACGAAGTTTTACGTGCTTTCATTGGACGATTTGTGGTAGTTTACTTTGATGACATATTGATTTATAGAAGATCTTTGGAGGAACATTTGGAACATTTACGTGCTGTTTTTATTGCTCTACGTGATGCACGTTTGTTTGGTAACCTTGGGAAATGCACCTTTTGCACCGATCGAGTGTCTTTTCTTGGCTATGTTGTTACTCCACAGGGAACTGAAGTTGATAAAGCCAAGATTGAAGCTATTGAGTGTTGGCCGCAGCCCAAAACGGTCTCACAAGTGAGGTGTTTTCTTGGCCTCCCTGGATTCTATAGGCGTTTTGTGAGAGATTTCAGCACCATTGCTGCACCTCTCAATGAGCTTACAAAGAAGGATGTGCCTTTTGTTTGGGGTACGGCACAGGAAGAAGCCTTCACGGTGTTGAAAGATAAGTTGACACATGCTCCTTTACTCCAACTTCCAGATTTTAATAAGAGTTTTGAGCTTGAATGTGATGCTAGCGGAATTGGATTAGGTGGTGTGTTATTACAAGATGGCAAACCTGTTGCATACTTTTCTGAAAAATTGAGTGGGCCTAGTCTGAATTATTCTACTTATGATAAAGAATTATATGCTCTTGTTCGGACTTTAGAGACATGGCAACATTATTTATGGCCCAAAGAATTTGTTATACATTCTGATCATGAATCTTTGAAACATATTAAAAGTCAAGCTAAACTGAATCGTAGACATGCTAAATGGGTTGAATTCATTGAGACTTTCCCTTATGTTATTGAACACAAGAAGGGTAAAGAAAATGTTATTGCTGATGCATTGTCTCGTCGCTAAACTATGCTTTCCCAACTTGACTTCAAAATATTTGGTTTGGAGACCATCAAAGATTAATATGTGCATGATGCTGATTTTAAAGATGTATTGCAGAATTGTAAAGAAGGGAGAACATGGAACAAGTTCGTCGTTAATGATGGATTTGTGTTTCGTGCTAACAGCTATGCATTCCAGCTAGCTCTATTCGTCTTTTGTTGTTGCAGGAGGCGCATGGAGGGGGATTGATGGGACACTTTGGCGTGAAGAAGACGGAGGACGTACTTGCTACACATTTCTTTTGGCCGAAGATGAGACGGGATGTTGAGCGTTGTATTGCTCGCTGCGCTACATGTGAAAAAGCTAAGTCACGACTCAATCCTCATGGTTTATATATGCCTTTGCCTGTACCTAGTGTTCCTTGGGAGGATATATCTATGGACTTTATTTTAGGTTTACCTAGAACAAAGAAGGGGAAGGATAGCATATTTGTTGCCGTGGATAGATTCTCGAAAATGGCACACTTTATACCATGTCATAAAAGCGATGATGTCGTTAATGTTGCTGATTTGTTCTTTCTGAAATTATTTGCTTGCATGGTGTGCCTGATACTATTGTTTCAGATCGTGATACTAAATTTCTTAGCCACTTTTGGAGATGTTTATGGGCTAAATTGGGGACTAAACTGCTTTTTAGTACTACTTGTCACCCCCAAAACGATGGACAAACTGAAGTAGTCAATAGAACATTGTCTACTATGCTTAGGGCTGTTTTGAAGAATAATAAGAAAATGTGGGAAGAATGCTTGCCTCATATTGAATTTGCTTATAATCGTTCACTGCATTCTACTACTAAGATGTGCCCTTTTGAAATTGTGTATGGTTTCCTACCTCGTGCACCTATTGATTTGTTGCCTCTTCCATCTTCGGAGAAGGTTAATTTTGATGCTAAACAACGTGCTGAATTGATTTTAAAAATGCATGAGTTAACTAAGGAAAACATTGAGCATCTGAATGCTAAATATAAACTTGCTGGAGATAAGGGTAGAAAACATCTTGTGTTTGCACCTGGAGATCTTGTTTGGTTACATTTGCGTTAGGATAGATTTCCTGATTTGTGCAAATCAAAGTTAATGCCACGTGCTGATAGTCCTTTTAAGGTGTTGGAGAAAATAAATGATAATGCATATAAACTTGAGCTGCCTGCCGATTTTGGGGTTAGTCCCACTTTTAGCATTGCAGATTTGAAGCATTATTTGGGTGAGGAAGATGAGCTTCCGTCGAGGACGACTTCATTTCAAGAAGGGGAGGATGATGAGGACATCAATACCATTGTTACACCCACAGCCCCTACTGCTATATATACTGGACCAATTACTAGAGCTCGCGCATGCCAATTAAATTATCAGGTACTTTCGTTTCTTGGTAAGGATTCTAATGTTCATGAGAATACGATGCTGCCTAAATTGGATACATTTGTTTTGCTTACAAATGAAGGGCCTAGCTTGGAGAAGGATGAACATTGGAGCAAGAACAAGCATGGACATGATGGCATGCACAAGGGGAACAAAAACGTAGTTACAAGTGATGATTTCAGGACTTTGAAGCCACCATAATGAGTGCATGAAGCCTTGGACGAAATATACAAAATGCCACTTCATAAATTTCGTCCAGAGGCTATTCTAGGTGCTGTGTCACCTTATTATTGGGCCAGGCCCATGTAATTTCGAAATACATAAGTATAGGCTATTTTTAGAGTCCGTATGTGTGGGGAAACAAGAGATAGGGTTAGTTTCGGACCCCTCTACCAAGGGCCACGAAATTCACCCCTCTTCCTCCATATATACAGCCCTTAGGGCACCATTTAGACTTTGGGTTTTGTTTAGATTAAAGTTCGCCATAGCTTCAACTTCGTGTACTTCGTTTGTGTTCAACGACCAGACAAAGACGTCACAGAACCCCACCTTGATCAATAAAGCTTTCATCTTATATTTGCAATATCTAGATTGCAATCTCAGTTTCTTGCATGTTCTTCGTTTGCTCGCAGAAAACAGACCCTCGTGGTCAGGTTGATCATGCTCCGGCATGGTCAATAACCTCTCGGAGTTGGTTTAGCGATTGCTAAGGCACGACGTCCTCGCATGTTCGTAGTCGGATCGTCAAAGTCGACTTCCACCAAAGCGATATCCATCATCTCATCGAAAGATGGGACAACTTTGCCTCTATCACTCATGAGGTAAACCTTGCCTAGTACTCTCCGCCCCTCGGGAGCCAGCCTGAGGAGGCCGATCCCCCCGGGGGTCTTGGCGCCATCTGCCTCGCGAGGCTTGGCCCCTCGCGAGGGACTTGTGTTGTCGATGCTGAAGCTGGGCCGTACCAGGCCGTCAATGTAGCCACGTGGTGGGCCGCAGGTAGGCAGGGCTGGATACCCCAAATCCAGGACGCTGACAGTAGCCGCCGTGCCCAAGGCGCGCTCGGACATGGATTCCAAGCGAAGCCAAAGGGCAAGTGCGGAGCACCGCAGGCCCTAACCACCTGCGGCCTTGATGACGCGTGGCGATTGATGGGACGTGGTCGACTCCACTTCCCCATGCTGCCTCGGCAACTATTTCCATCTGACAAAAGGGATGCCGTCCGCCACGAGGCTTTCATTTCCTCTTCTTCGTCTTGCTCCAGATCCCCTTCTCCCAATAGCGGAAGAACTCACCAGATCTTCCGATTCCCCCCAGTCTCTTGCTCGATGGCCGCTGAGAAGACCACGGCTTCTGCCTCAGCTACCGTTTCTGCCTGGTATGAGCCGGTGCCGCTGGCGCCCTGCGTGGCCGGGGAGAAGCTCCAGTCTGCACTCCTCCTGACGGCGTGTCGGTGTACTAAAGTAGGGGGTACCTTAGTACCCCGAACTTCGTCTGCAGGCGATCGCGGCGCCAAGCAAGGCTTGCTTAGGCGCCCGCCAAGACCCTCCGCCATTTCCTATTACTGCCATTCAAGAACAAAGTATCAACTGAGAAGATAAAGGCCCCGACAAGAGGAGCTTGCCGGGAAGGCTAACCAAGGCGCTTCCAGAAGACTTGCCGCGACACCCAGCGTCCGGCAAGGCCGGCGGCGGCAAGCTTGCCGCACGACAAGAAGAAGGGCCATGCAAGGCTGCCACCCAAACTCCAGCGCATCCAGCGACGTGTCACCCGGGGCCATCCCAGGCACGCGCGTGGCGAAGCGATCTTGCAGCCATGCGGAGCGGGGTGGCAAGCGGAGCTGACACAGACGCCATCGTGGCAACCGGTGCCTCACCTAATGGTCGTTTCTTTGCAATGTTGGAGCGACCGGACGGGCATTAAATGCCCTTGTCCCCGCCGTCGAGTTAGGTAGGGACACTTTGTCATCCTGTTGTACCAACCTGCATTTTACCTTTCTACCCCTCTTCCCTCGCTGCCACTGTTGGTGCCCCCTTGAGACTATAAAGGGAGGGCCATGCGCACGTAGGAGAGGTTGATCCATCGACACACGCAACACCACCATCGCTCGCACTCTCGAGCAAGATCAAATCTAAACACAAAGCAGCAGTAGGAGTTTTATCTCTCAGGAGAGCTCGAAGCTTAGTAAAATCGCCCGTCTCCCCCGCGCCCGACCTCGATCGCTCACAAGACGCCCTCCGCTCCTTGCCGGAGTAGAAGGGCCCCTTGCCCCATAGGTGCTCGTGGCCACAGAGGCGCCCGACATCTTTAGCGCGCCCTGTAGGGGTCGCGTCGAGGTCGTGAGCATCGATCCGTTCTCCGCGCTACATCAATGCCTTCATCAACATGCCACGAAGAAGAAGCCCGGAGGTGGCCGCTCCGTCTACATCGATTCTACCACCACCGCGGAGCAAGCGGGCGGTGGAGTGGACGCCAGCGGAGGAGGCGGGCGCCGGCAGTGGGACTCACGTCGTCACCAGGTCCAAAAACAAGGCCCATAGCGTCGGCGACCGTGCAGACACCACACCCTTCCCAGGAGGTGCAAGGTCGACAACGCCCCGGTGCTCCTAGCACCGTGCTCGCATTGGAGCAAGGCCAGGCTGGTGGGTCGCGGGACGTTCGAGGTCAGCATGCACGCCAGCATGCTAGCGCGAGTGAGGTACGGTCGCCCGGACGGGGTGTTGCTCCTCCCAATCCAGTTGGGAGTCCGAGCACATCCCGCTCCTCGCGCCGCTCGTCACCACCGCCACCCAAGACAGCAGAGGAAGCGCTGGCCCGAGCCCAGCTACTTCTAGATTACCCTCCGGCGCCACACAAGATTGACGACTGGAGGATGACCATTTACAGCCTCATCGGCTTCGCCAACGGCGACAAGCCCCGGCAACCGAACGCGTCGAAGCCCCGGCGAGGCGCCCAGGCGCAAGCCAACGCCGACAGGACCGCTGGGGGTGCCACCTCCGTGCACTCCCAGCCCCGAAGGCCAAGATCGCCGGCTCGCCGGGCCAACCCCGACGCCGACTCCACCGCGTCGTCGGACCCGCGAACCCGCCGCGATCAGCGCCACGTTCTCCAAGAACGACATCACGAAGATGCTCGCTTTTCGCGCCAGCGCAAAAAGGAATCACGACGTCAATCGACCAGCGCTGGGGCCTTGTCGATATGCATCGCCCGAGAGAACGAGCGACTTGTCCGTCTGTGGCAGGTTGCCTTGCGTTCACCGCGAGCTGCGGCAAGTCAAATGGCCCAAAACCAAGAACTTCAAGCGGGCGTGCCGAGAAGTACGATGGCAGGATACATCCGTCGGAGTTCCTCGGCATCTACACCATCGCGGTGCAGAGCTGCGAGGGCGCGACGAAGATCCTCGCCAACTACTTCCACCGGTGCTCAAACCCAACGTCGGATCTTTGCTCATGCACTTGCGAGCGGCTCCATCTCTTCATGGGCGGACTGTGTCATCGGTTTGTCGGCGCCTTCACGGTGACCACAAACCCCATGGCCAGAGAGCGATCTACATCTGCTTTCGTCGAGAAGGGGAGCCCTCGCGCATACATACACAGATATTCAGCGGTGGGCGCAACATCGAGCGTCCACCTGCCGCGATTATCGGTAGCGTTTCATCGAGCGTCGCGTAACGCAGAGATGAGGAGGAGATGGCGATGTGCAAGATTAGAGATGTCAGCGAGCTCTATGCTCTGGCCGACAAGTGTGCACGGGCTGAGGAGGGGAGGAAAATCCCCGGAGAGATTGCAGGAGCAGAAGGATCTGACAGTGAGGATGCCGCCCCGGCGAGGAGGAACCGCGGAACAACAGGAAGAGAAAGGCTAAGGATGTGCTAGCTGTTGACCATTCCGGCAACGGAGGCGGCTCCGACAAGGCCAAAACCGATGACTCCGGCGAGGCTGTGGTAGCCGCCGACAAGCAGGATGGCTCTGGCAAGCGGTATTGCAAGATCCACCGCACCAAGGGCCATGATCTCCAAACCTGCAAGAAAGTCGAGCAGATGGCGGAACTCTGAAAGCCGAGTCTGCGCCCGCGATAAGGAGAGAGCCCAGGGATGTGGCGGAGGATCCGGCAAGAAGCTTCCTGCCCGGGGAGGGCACCGCGGCAAGGCCAAGCCGCGGCAAGGAGACAGGCCTCCTCGGGGCCGCGACAAGGATGAAGATGAAGATGAGGAGGATGAAATGGAGGAAGATGAGACTGATGACCAAGAGTTTCAGAAGGCAACAGAGGTGTTGTGCATCGACGGCGGCGCCTCTCTGCACACCTCGCACCGCCAACTCAAGCAGTGGGTGGGAGAAGTGAGCGCAGTGGAGCCGTCCATCGAGTCACGCAGGCCTCTGAAGTGGTCCAGCACGCCCATCGTCTTCGATGTTGAGGATCACCCTGATCGCATCACTGCGGTCGGGTGCCTGCCAATGTTGGTCTCACCAACAATCCGCAACCTCAGGGTCACGATGATGTTGGTTGACGGCGGGGCTGGCCTGAATCTGATCTCTTCAGCAGTGCTCAAGAAGCTCCAGATCCCCGACAGCGAGCTCGAAGAAACTGGTACCTTTCAAGGGATAAATCCGGGAAGGAGCAAGCCGAAGGGGAAGATAACATTGCCAGTAACATTTGGCAGCGAGCTGAACTTCAGAACTGAGAGGGTCACGTTTGATGTTGCTGATATCCCATTGCCCTACAATGGGATACTCGGCCGACCAGCGCTTGCCAAGTTCATGGCAGCCTCTCACTATGCCTACAATGTGCTCAAGATGCCCGGTCCGATAAGTGTCATTTCTGTCCAAGGCGACAAGAAGGATGCACTTATTTGCACCGACAAGATCTACCGGGAAGCAGCAGCCGCGGCGGAGCGCAAGCCACTTGCCGCTGAAGCTCCCCGGGGGAAGAAGAAAGCCAAGTCCGGCAAGAGTAGCTCTGATGACCACTCTGGCAAGCGCACATCTCCGGAGTGCTGCGCTGCCGTCGAGGACGCACCATCGAGCTCCACCGGCAAGTGCAAGAAAGCGAAAGTAGTTCCACCGAAGACTAAGCCCGGCAAGAACAGCTCTGGTGCCTGCTCCGGCAAGCGCACCTCTCTGGGGTGCTGCGCTGCCGTCGAGGACGTGCCATCGAGCTCCACCGGCCAGTAGGGCAAAGAAAGCAGTCAGTTTCAAAATTTTGAGTCGTATTCCTTGAGAATCCGTACCTTGTATGGAAAACCTGTACGCAAAGGGGTCGAATCGTGGCTAAGTTGCGCCCTTGATCTGTTTCGAGTCCGCTCAATGATAAAAGCGCGCTGCAACTAGCCCGACGAGTTCTTCCTGCCGGAGGCAACACCGCTAGCGGGATGCTGATGTTCCGCACTCAGCAAGTGTGTTTGCGCCGGCGGGTTCCCTGAAAGCGTGAGGGTGAAAACGTACAAGGGAGGAAGTCGAGGGAGAAGTGTGGCCTTGCCGGAGCGCAGAAGACGGAAAAGCTAAGTCGCCCAAGCTTGAGTGCAGAACACTTCCAGTTTTAAGTTTTTATGTTATATTCCTCGAACGTTCGTGCCTTGTATGGAAAACCTGTGCGCGGAGGAACCAGCTCGTGGTTAAGTTGCGCCCTTGCTTTGTTTTCGAGTCCGCTCGACAATACAAGTGCGCTGCAACTGGCCCGAGAAGGTTTCTTGCTGGAAACAACACCGCCAGCGGGCTGCTGATGTTCCGCACTCAGCAAGTGTGTTAGCGCCGGCAAGTTCCCTAAAAGCGTAGGGTAAAGACGTACAAGGGATGTAATGGAGTAGAGGAAGTAACATAGCAAGCCTTGCCGTGGGACGTCCTTTGTATGAGGAACTTGTGCGCAGAGGAGCTGACTCGTGGCTGAGTTGCACCCTTGATTTGTTTCCGAGTCCGCTCAACAATGAAAGCGCGCTGCAACCAGCCCGACGAGGCTTCTTGCCGGAGGCAACACCGCCAGCGGGCTGCTGATGTTCCGCACTCAGCAAGCGTGTATGCACCGGCAAGTCCCCTATAAAGCGTAGAGTATAAACATACAAAGGGCGGCACGGCATTGCGTTATAGCGTGAAAATTACGCCACAAAAAGCAACTTATCGCAAAAGTTGTCTAAGTTGTTTTCATGGTGAAAGGACAGCAACAAGCAAAAAAAACAAAGAAGGCGGCGCTGGCACACAGGCCCCGCAAACCGGTTTTTTGGGGCTGCGAAGTGCGAAACTCCTTCGCGGCAGGCCAGGACCCCCGGGGGCCGCGGCGTCAGCGACAAGGGCAAGGAAAGGCGCACCGGCACCTGGGCCTCGGCGGAGCCAGAGTTTCCAAGGGCTGCAAATAACAAGATTCATCCCCGGCAAGCCAGAGTCGCCGGGGGCTGCGATATCAGATGAGTTTTTCATCCCTCATCATGCATCCTCTTATGGACTGGAGAATGCGAGGCCGCGTCCTTGAACGAGTGTGCCTTGTATGAAAAACCTGTGCGCGGAGGAGCCAAATCGCGGCCAAGTTGCGCCCTTGATTTGTTTTCGAGTCCGCTCAACAATACAAGTGCGCTGCAACTGGCCCGACAAGGTTTCTTGCCGGAAGCAGCACCGCCAGCAGGCTGCTGATGTTCCGCACTCAGCAAGTGTGCTTGCGCCGGCAAGTTCCCTCAAAGCGTAGGGTGGAAACATACAAGGCACAGAATCAAGTAAAGGATATAACCCGGCAAGCATTCCCCTCTTTTCATTAAAAAACATCCCAATTCAGTACAAGTCCATGGAGGATGAAAAACATGATAGAGAGGATTACAAGTTTTAAATGCAGCTAAGGCCCGAAGGCTTACAAATTAAAAAGAGATAAGATGCCCATAATCCCTCTCCTGTTTCTCTCTTCAGGAGGTAGGTCAAGAGGCCCGCAAGAGAAGCTTGCGGGGAGGGCAAAAGGCGCCTAGGTGAGCTACGGGTGCGAAGACACCAAGAGAACACCGGGGAGCCGCGGGAGCTTGGCGAGACGCAGGCGCCGGAGGGAGAGCTGGAAGGCGAGGCGGCGGGGCGTCAAGACGCTGCCGAGGCACCTCGCCCTCGTACTCCGACTTGACGGCCTTGCCGCCACCCCTCTTCCTCTTCCGCAGCCTCCCTACGCCAGCCGCCCAAGGAGACGGCCCCGGGGAGTTCAGAAGGCCGGCGACCCGGATGATGGGGTCGCCGGTGGCGCGCGAGGCGACGGCCGACGCCTAGTCGGACTCACCGCCGCCGTCGTCGTCGCTGTCGCTCTCCTCCTCGTCACTCTCGCTCGAGGGGGAGTCTTCGCTATCGGAGGAGCTGTCCACGCAGCATCTCGCCCGGGTGCCAGAGTCCCCGAAGACCTTGATGGCGAGAAGGTCGCCCTCCATTAACTTAAAATGGAGGGTAAACCCCGCCGTCAAGTTGTGGATGCTGGCGAACGTCTTCCACCCTCGATCGAAGTACATCACGCCGGGGGCTGGGGATACGACACTAACTCGAGTGCCGCTGATCCCGCAGCCCCTCATGCGCAACTCCAACATCTCAGGCGGGTCCGGTTCCATCGCGCTTGCAAACGGGGCCGGAAGTCGGAGGCGGCGACGAGGTGCCCGGCGCAGCAGACGAAGAACTCCAGTGGTCGCCCGGTGTGGACCGCCTCGAGGAGAGGAGCTGCCGGCGGAGACGGGGGTGGCGCACCGCCCCGGCCGCCCCTCCCCCGAGCGCTCCGACCACGTCCTCGACCTCGTCCACGGCCTCGCCCCCTCCCTCTTCCCCTCGTGGCCGGCTCCGCCACCACAGGCGCGGGATAGGGAGAGGCGCGCTGCCTGGTGGCGACCCTCGCCGCCACCGATGAAGGACCAGGGTTCCCTCCCTCCATGGCAGATGGGAGGAAGGGTAGCAGAAGTTGAAGAAAGAGGAAGAAGAGGAAGTGCAGGATTTTTGCGCTCCCCTTCCGCCCTTTTTAAGGAGCGAGGTGGGGGCTCGGCCGCCCCGCTCAGCCAATCGGAGCACGGGGAGGGCAGAGAAACAGGGCCGACCCACCATCTCCGCCCGTGACGGCTCGGTTTCCCACCTTCGCCGCCCACGACCCCACGCGCATGGGAGCCGCGTGGCGGGGAGACGAAGCCGAGGCGACGGATGAAGTGACCTCGCCCTGCCCCGTGATCACGGGGGTGGACGCCTTCAAAATTGCACACACCACCCACGCCTCCCACGATGCCGCAATCGACGCGTGACGTTGCGGGAGGACGCGGTGGACGCGGAGTCCGATTTTGTGTGGACCCAGGCCGCGCGTGCCCGTGCATTGTCTTGGGCCTGGCCCAACAACGCTCGGCACCGTGTATGGCCCAGGCCCGGGGACTCCTGTCGGTGTACTAAAGTAGGGGTTACCTTAGTACCCCGAACTCGTGCACGGGCAGTCGCAGCGCCCCGCGGCAAGGCTTGCCTGGCGCCCGCCAAGACCCTCCGCCATTTCCTATTACTGCCATTCAAGAACAAAGTATCAACTGAGAAGATAATGGCCCCGACAAGAGGAGCTTGCCGTGAAGGCCAACCAAGGCGCTTCCAGAAGACTTGCCACGATGCCCGCAGCGTCCGGCAAGGCCGGCGGCAACAAGCTTGCCAAACACGACAAAAGAAGGGCATGGCAAGGCACTTGCCACGGCAAGGCTGCCACCCAAACTCCAGCGCATCCGGCGACGTGTCACCCCAGGGCCATCCCAGGGGCACGTGGCGAGGCGCTGCGCAGCCATGCGGAGCGGGTGGCAAGCGGAGCGACAGAGAGGCGCCATCGTGGCAACCGGTGGCTCACCTAACGATCGTTTCTTTGCCTTTGTTGGAGCGACCGGACGGGCATTAAATGCCCTTGTCCCTGCCGTCAGAGTTAGGTAGGGGACACTTTGATCCTTGTTGTACCAACCTGCGTTTTTACCTTTCTACCCCCTCTTCCTACGCTGCCACCTGTTGGTGCCCCCTTCAGACTATAAAAGGGAGGGCCATGCGCACGTAGGAGAGGTTCGGTCCATTCGACACACGCAACACCACCATATGCTCGCACTCTCGAGCAAGATCAAATACAAACACAAAGCAGCAGTAGGAGTTTTATCTCTCCGGAGAGCTCCGAAGCTGGGTAAAAATCGCCCGTCTCCCCCGCGCGCCCAACCTCGATCTGCTCTGCGCACGCCCTCCGCTCCCTTGCCGGACTAGAAGGGGCCCCCTTGCCCCATAGGTGCTCGTGGCCACACAGAGACGCCCCGACACGGCGAGAGACAACGAGTGGAAGGAGACGGCACTCCGGGTCGCCACCACTGCGCCGGAGCCTGAGAACATCACTTTCTTCCCCTTGTTCCTGCACAACGTCTACTCAGGGCTGGTGCCCCCATTCTCCCGCTTCTTATTCGTCGTCCTTCACCACTATGGCCTTCATGCACTCCACATTCAAGCCAACTCCATCCTCCTCCTGTCCATCTCTGCCTTCTACTATGAGGCATTCGTGGGGCTGATGCCCTCCGTCACCCTGCTCCGGCACTTCTTCTTCCTCCGCATGACTGGTGAAAATCCGGTTGGGTGCATCGGCTTCGTTGCAGCGCAGGGTGGTAACGCAATCTCCCGCGTCGGGAAGAAGGTAGAGGATGTCGTGTAGAGGTGGGTTATGATGGATGCCAAGTGCTCCCAGAGCTCGTTGGAGGTGCCGACTGAACTCCCCGTCTCCGAGAAGGGGTGGTATTCTGAGAAGATCACTGACCCTTCCTTGACGCCATTGGTGAAGAAGATGGATAAGGACCTGAGGAGCGAGAAGCTGATGGGGGCCATGTTCATCGAGGAGTTCTTCAGGCAGCGCATAGCACCGCTCCAAGACCACTCCTGCCCCTTGTGGAAGCTTGGCAGTGTTGATGACAAGATCCGCCTGCGCCAGGACGCCCTTCCCGAGGAGGAGCTGAGCAAGGTGTTGCTCTACCTGACGAGGAAGGACCCGAGCAATCCTCCTGAAGATTGGCTCCCGCTGTACTGCCGGGATGACGGGGAGGATGTTGCCCCTGCTATGCCGGTCTTCGATGAGTTTGGGTTTGTGCAGGCGGGGCCTCCCCCGCCACCTCCATCGTTGGTGGATTTATCCTTCGAAGATCATTCCTTCGAGTCTACCGTGGACGAGATGGTGGAGAAATCCTCTGCCCCGAGGCAGAGGGAGCTCCTTCACGACTTCCCCGATGATGATGATGATGAGCCTCCGGTGGTGGAGGTGCCACGCCCTTCTGGAGTCACCACGAGATCTGGGGTGTTCTCTTCGATGCAGCCCAAACGGGTGGCCACGAAGAAGGGCAGGACCGCGCTGATTCCTTCGGGCAGCGTTCCGCCTTCACCGACGTCGTCCCAAGCGGCTCCTATTGTGAGCTCTCCTGCTCCCAAGAGCTCAACACTAGCTGTTCCTCCCTAGCGCCTGCTGCTGAGCCTGAAGAGGAACTATGTCTTTGACATCTAGAAAGTTTTTCCCTTAACCTTGTTTGTTGATTCCTGAAGTGATGCTTAGCACCTTAGTTTGTCATTAGGCAGCAGCCGTCAAAGAAACAGAAGGAGGGCACGGAGGTTGCCATGGCCGCATACGCTGAAGTGGCTGCCGCGACCCTGGTGAAGGAGAATGCCGTGGCCCTCGCAGCTCGAGTGGTGATGTCGTCTCCCGCGGCCATGGAAGCCCGTCCTCACGAGGTGCCGGCGCCTTTGGTGGGCCTGACCCGTCCGGCGCCAGGCCTTGCTGCGGCTGCTGAGCTCGCCCATCCTCCGGAGCCCCCGGTCCTTCTTGAGGCTGAGGTTTCTGCCATCCTGGCGCCGAGGGCGTCTCCTCCCTGCCTAGTGTGTGGTCGAGTCATAGCGCTCCTGCAGGGTGGTGTTGGACCTCCTCAAGGGTGAACTTCGGGGCCCGGATCATTGCTTAGTGCATGGACGCCTGGGGCTGATTTCTGGTTGTCTCCAGGCCGACGCGTCTGTCCACGCGGCCTAGGGTTCTTCGGAGGAAGCCTGGAAGGTGCTCGGGGTGGCAGCCACGGAGCGCGACCTGCCGTGGAAGGAGGCCACAGAAGCTGAGGGTCGGTGCCGCGTGGTGGAGGCTGAACTGAAGGATCTTTAGGATCAGCAGGCCGCCAAGGCCAGCCAACTCCAGGAGCGTGAGGAGAAGCTGAAGGCCTAGGAGGCCGCCGTCGCCGATCGAGGCGCTGAGGTGAAGAAGGCGGCCTTGAAGTAGGGTGCGGAGCGCGACCGCCTGACAAAGCTGAAGAGGAGGCAGAGGCAGCCCAAGCGGCCCTTTGCGAGGCCAAGAAGGTGGCTGCCATGGAGCGCAGCACCCTTGCCTCCTTCGAGGCGCGTTTCCACGAGGCTCAGAAGTTGCTCTACGGGGACGATTCCTCGAAGAAGACGATGGCGACGAGCCCGAGGGAGAGCCCTACTTCTCTTGTTCCTGAAGTCTTGGCAGTGCTCGAAGATGTTGTCGATGGGTTTGCCTCCCTGGTGGAAAGTGAGGCGCGCTCACTTTCTTCCTCAGCTCTTACTTGCGTTTTCAACCATCTTTATCTCTAGGACGCCGGCTTCGACCTGTCCTCCTTCCTTAGTCCAGTGGACTCCGACTCCCAGGACGCTGCTGCAGCTATCGTGAAGAGCTCCATGGATGCCATATTGAGTAAGTTCATGGTCATCAGTCCTCCGACCGAGGTTGACGGAACGGGCGACGTGCTTGGCGACGAGGCTCCCCTGGTGGGTGATGGCGACGACCTGATGTCTACTACACAACCTTCATCCTGTAGACTTTGTTGGGCATCCATGTGTAGAGGTTTGTAGGACAGTAGCAAATTTCCCTCAAGTGGATGACCTAAGGTTTATCAATCCGTGGGAGGCGTAGGATGAAGATGGTCTCTCTCAAACAACCCTACAAGCAAATAACAAAGAGTCTCTTGTGTCCCCAACACACCCAATACAATGGTGAATTGTATAGGTGCACTAGTTCGGCGAAGAGATGGTGATACAAGTGCAATATGGATGGTAGATATAGGTTTTTCTAATCTGAAATTATAAAAACAGCAAGGTAACTAATGATAAAAGTGAGCGAAAACGACATTGCAATGCTTTGAAACAAGGCCTAGGGTTCATACATGCACTAGTGCAAGTTCTCTCAACAATAATAACATAATTGGATCATATAACTATCCCTCAAGATGCAACAAAGAGCCACTCCAAAGTCGCTAATAGCAGAGAACAAACGAAGAGATTATTGTAGGGTACGAAACCACCTCAAAGTTATCCTTTCTGATCGATCTATTCAAGAGTCCGTAGTAAAATAACACGAAGCTATTCTTTCCGTTCAATCTATCCTAGAGTTCGTACTAGAATAACACCTTAAGATACAAATCAACCAAAATCCTATCACCTAGATACTCCAATGTCACCACAAGTATCCACGCATATGATTATATGATATGCACCACACAATGTCAGATTCATCTATTGAACCAACACAAAGAACTTCAAAGGGTGCCCCAAAGTTTCTACCGGAGAATCCAAACAAAAATGTGTGCCAACCCCTATGCATAAGATCACAAGGTCACTGAACCCGCAAGTTGATCACCAAAACATACATCAAGTAGATCACATGAATACCACATTGTCACCACAGATAAGCACATGCAAGACACACATCAAGTGTTCTCAAATCCTTAAAGACTCAATCCGATAAGATAACTTCAAAGGGAAAACTCAATCCATTACAAGAGAGTAGAGGGGGAGAAACATCATAAGATCCAACTATAATAGCAAAGCTTGCGATACATAAAGATCGTGCCAAATCAAGAACACGAGAGAGAGAGAGAGATCAAACACATAGCTACTGGTACATACCCTCAGCCCGAGGGTGAACTACTCCCTCCTCGTCATGGATAGCGCCGGGATGATGTAAATGGCCACCGGTGAGGGATCCCCCCCCTCCAGCAGGGTGCCGAAACAGGGTCCTGATTGGTTTTTGGTGGCTACAGAGGCTTGCGGCGGCGGAACTCCCGATCTATTGTGCTCCTTGATGTTTTCGGGGTATATGGATATATATGGGAGGAAGAAGTTGGTCGCTGGAGCTGCAAGGAGCCAACGAGGGTGGGGGCGCGCTCAGGGGGCAAGCGTGTCTCCCTGCCTCGTGGCCTCCTCGCTTCTTTCTTGACGTCCACTCAAAGTCTCCTGGATTGCGTTTGTTCCAAAAATAACTCTCCCGAAGGTTTCATTCTGTTTGGACTCCATTTGATATTCCTATTCTGTGAAACACTGAAATAGGCAAAAAAACAGCAATTTGGACTGGGTCTCCCATTAATAGGTTAGTCCCAAAAATAATATAAATGTGTATAATAAATCACATGAAGCATCCCCAAGCTTAATTCCTGCTAGTCCTCGAGTAGGTAAATGATAAAAATTGAATTTTTGATGTGGAATGCTACCTAACATAATTCTCAATGTAATTTTCTTTATTGTGGCATGAATGTTCAGATTGAAAAGAATCAAGATAAAAGTTTAATATTGACATAAAAATAGTAATACTTCAAGGATACTAACAAAGTAATCATGTCTTATCAAAATAACATAGCCAAAGAAAGTTTATCACTACAAAATCATATAGTTTGGCCATGCTTCATTTTCATCACACAAAAAGCTCCCATCATGCACAACCCCGGTTTCAGCCAAGCAATGGGTTCATACTTTTTAACGCACTTCAGCCTTTTCAGCCCTCACGCAATACATGAGCGTAAGCCATGGACATAGCACTATGGGTGGAGTATAGTATGATGATAGGGATCATGTGAGAAAACAAAAAGGGAGAAAGTCTCATATTGATGCAGCTAATCAACGGGCTATGGAGATGCCCATCAGTTGATGTCAATACGAGGAGTAGGGATTGCCATGCAAAAAATGCACTAGACCTATAAATGTACGAAAGCTCATCAAAAGAAACTAAGTGGGTGTGCATCCAACTTGCTTGCTCACGAAGACCTAGGGCAATCCGAGGAAGCCCATCATTGGAATATACAAGCCAAGTTCTATAATGAAAAATTCCCACTAGTATATGAAAGGAACAACATAAGAAACTCTCTATGAAGATCATGGTGCGACTTTGAAGCACAAGTGTGGAAAAAGGATAGTAACATTGTCTTTTTCTCTAATTTTTTGGGTGGGCTTCTTTGGCCTCGCTTTTTTTCTTAGGGCTTCTTTGGCCTCTTTTATTTTTCATAAAGTCTGGAGACTCGTCCCGACTTGTGGGGGAATCATTGCTTCCATCATCCTTTCCTCACATGGGACAATGGTCTAATAATGAAGATCATCACACTTCTATTTATTTACAACTCAAGAATTACAAATCAATACTTAGGACAAAATATGACTCTATGTGAATGCCTCTGGCGGTGTACCAGGATATGCAATGAATCAAGAGCGACAAGTATGAAAGAATTATAAAGGTGGCTTTGCCACAAATACGATGTCAACTACATGATCATGCAAGGCAATGTGACAATGATGGAGCGTGTCATAATAAACGGAATGGTGGAAAGTTGCACGGCAATATATCTCAGAATGGCTACAGAAATGCCATAATAGGTAGGTATGGTGGCTGTTTTGAGGAAGATATAAGGATGTCACGCCCAAGGGGAAGAATTGAAAGAATGGAATGAAAAGAACTTAGAAAGAAATATTGAATTGAGTTGTTGAGAAAATCAACAGCGAAAGAATAAGCTTGTTGTGGACTTATAGGTAACATCTCAAGATCATAAGGTGATAACCGTCCACAAACGGAAATGATTGGATAGCTGAGAAGAACGAAGAAATGCAAAACTCCACTTCAAAAGAATACGGCGAATTAATTACACTTCGAGACACGAGAAGAAGGATACTTGAACTCCACCAAAAAGAATCTTGATGAACTCTTGAAGAATGAATTAAATCATGAATAACTACCATGAAGAACTCCGGTGACAAAAGGATAATGCGATAGAAATGAAGGAAGAAAGAATAAGATGAGCCTTGCGGTGATTTAGATGGGGGGTTCGACGAAATGACCAAGGAAATTTGAACTCCGGAAAAGAAAAGATGAAAACACTTGGAACTAGAATTTATTCAACAAGAACAAACTCCGAAGGAAGGAATTACTCGCTTGGATGAATAAGAATAAGATTTATTGTATGCTTATCCTTCATCAAATTAAATTGATGACAAAAAATGGATTTTGCATACTACTTATTCTTCTTGAAAAAGAATTGAGAAGTGACATATCGCATACTCGAGAAGGTCTTCATGAACCACCGGTAGGATTGAAAAGAACGATTGGATTAATATGATAACGAAGGAAAAAGAATCTTGAACGAACCACCGTAAGAATTCGGAAATGGCTGATGAAAGAGAATGAATCACCGGTGAGAATTAGAAGAAAAAATATGCTTGAGGGGATTTAGATGCAAAGAACAAAGAGATCATGAGCTAGTTAAAGAACACTTGAACGAAGCACCGGGGTAATTGGATAACGGTAGCTGAAATGTGAGGACAAAGAATTCTTCTGGAATGATTGCCTCTGGTGAAACAAAACAGAAATCAACTCCTGAAATACTCCGGATGGGTAAGAAAGAATATCTGACAAACGGAATAATATGAGAGGATAACATGAAGCTAGAACCATGAATCTTCGGAAGAACGGAAAAGATTTAGAGAAAAACTCTTCTTCAATCATCAAATGATGACGAGATACACCACCAAAATTATTGAGATACTCCGGGAGAATGAAAAGCAAAGAGGTTGAGCCGATGACGAAATGATTTGAAAGAGATCTTGGAGAAGGAAAGTGACTGATGGGATCCATTCTTACATCACACTTGAAAAGAATTGAAAATAACTCCGGGGGAATTAGAAGAGTCATGTAAGATCCTAGGAAAAGACCTGTGGGCCAGGGCCCACTAAAGAGAAAACACCATTGGAAAGGATTGTTGAACCGATAGATGATGCATCAGAACAATTGAAATATTTGAATGAGGTGACAACCTCAAATTAATTCAAACACAGACGAATCTCCTGAGATGTCCTGAGCACTCCGGAATAATAAACTGGTGAGAGACGAACGAGCAAAGGGAAATATTTGAGCTGAGGGAAAGAATACGATCGACAACAAAAAACTTGAATTGAATCCACCGGAGAAGAAAAAGAGATGAGGAATGTCCACCGAGACGAGAATTCACCGGTTGAGAAGATTGATGGAAGACTGAAGAGGCTCCACACAAATGAAATTGATGCTTGAAACAGACTCAGACTCCCGGAAGAAGAAAAGGGGTGGGAGGGCAGTTAAAACATAGGCAACTGGAAGGGGGAATCGACGAATATCTTGAAGAGAAAACACCGGTTGAAATAATTGAGGAAAGAAAGCAAAGACTTCGCACGAGTAGGATGGATACTCGATTACGGACTCCGGTTCCAAGAGGAAGAAGGGAGGACGGGTGGGAAAAGAAAACAACTAAGGATTGAACTTGGCAAAGATGAAGAGGCTCGAGTCAACTAGACGAAAAATGCACCGGATGAAAAGAGCTGAGAACCAACGAATGGAAACCCAACTGCGTGATCCTAAAGAAAAATTTGAAGGGGAAGAGGAGTAATTCAAAACACCTACGTCAAGATTCCTTGCCAAAGCGACGAAGGGGCAGAGGAGTAAAAAGAATTCCTACTCTCCGATATAACTGGACTCCGAAAATAGTTTTCTTCTAGACTCAACAACGGCCATACTACACGATCAATCAAGGAGGGCTCCTAGGGTCGGTCGAGGCTCTGATACCAACTTGTCACGCCCAAGATGCGACCCTATCCTAAAGGAACTCGAAGGTCCCACCAAGGATAGAAGCGCATCTTGAAGACGCTTTTGCAAGGTGGATATCATTACATCAACATTACATAATAGATGGTGATACATACAAGAGGCATACAATGCCACACGAATACAACATCATCATACACAAGAGCATCATCCGACTACGGATGAAACACAAACAGAAACTCAAACGACATCCACCCGGCTAGCACAGGCTGCCGACCTGGTACCTATCTCCTGATCGAATAAGAAGCAGAAGAAGAACTCCAAAACAAGTAAACATCACTCTCGCGTCATGATCATCGCATAACCTATACCTGCAACTGTTGTTGTAGTAATCTTTGAGCCACGAGGACTCAGCAATCCCATTACCATGGGTATCAAGACTAGCAAATCTTAATGGGAAAGGAAGGGGTAAAGTGGTGAGGTTGCAGCAGCGACTAAGCATATATGGTGGCTAACATAAGCAAATAAGAGCGAGAAGAGAGCAAATGGAACGGTCGTGAAGCTAGCAATGATCAAGAGGTGATCCTGAACTCCTACTTACGTCAAACATAACCCAAAAACCGTGTTCACTTCCCGGACTCCGCCGAGAATGGACCATCATGGCTACACACAAGGTTGATGTGTTTTAATTCGGATCTGGTGTCAAGTTATCTACAACCGGACATTAACAAATTCCCATCTGCCACATAACCACGGGCACGGCTCTCGAAAGTTTATACCCTGCAGGGGTGTCACAACTTAGCCCATGATAAGCTCTCGCGATCAACGAAGGATATTCCTTCTCCCAGGAAGACCCGATCATTCTCGGAATCCCGGTTTACAAGACATTTCGACAATGGTAAAACAAGACCAGCAAAGCCGCCCGCTGTGACGACAAATCCCGATAGGAGCTGCACATATCTCGTTCTCATGGCACACCGGATGAGCAAGACGTCGGGTTGGCATAGACCCTGGTTGACCAGGGGGCGCTGGACATCGCTCGGTTGGGACCAACACTTAGACAAGCATTGGCCCGGGGGGGGGGCTAAAATAAAGATGACCCTTGGGTTAATTACTCAAAAGGGAAAGGTAGGTGGTGGTGAGGCAAATGGTAAAACCAAGGTTGGGCCTTGCTGGAGGAGTTTTATTCCAAGAGAACTATCAAGGGGGTCCCATAAATCACCCGACCGCGTTAGGAACGCAAAATCCGGGAACATAACACCGGTATGACGGAAACTAGGGCGGCAAGAGTGGAACAAAACACCAGGCATAAGGCCGAGCCTTCCACCCTTTACCAAATATAAAGATGCATTAATTAAATAAGAGATATTGTGATATCCCAACAAAATCCTGTCCACCATGGAGCAATCTTCAACTTCACCTGCAACTAACAACACTATAAGAGGGGCTGAGCAAAGCGGTAACATAGCCAAGCAACGGTTTGCTAGGAAGGGTGTCAAATGTTAGAGGTTCATGGCAATTTGGGAGGCTTGAAGAGCAAATGATAGGTAACGCCGCATAGCGATAGAACGAAGCAACTAGCATAGCAATGATAGTAGGGAGATCCAGGGTAGCGGTCATCTTGCCTGAAATCCCGCAAAGAAGAAGAACGAGTCCATGAAGAAGACAAACGGGAGTAGTCGAATGAATCCTCACAATTGCAACATTACCGGAACTAGGAAGCAACACCGAAAAGAAACAAACATGGTAAATGGACAAGCATGAACATGGCACGATGCACAAACAAGTATGATGCATGTCCGGTTTAATGACGCATGGCATGGCAAAGTGCAATAAAGCACACTACAAGTTAAGTTGAGCTCAATATGCAACAAGTTGCATATTGACAAAACACCACATGCAAGTATTTAGTTCACTCTCGTTTAGGTACACATCAATATTAAATGTTGTTAACATGGCAAGAGGTGAAGCATAATTAAACTACCTATCTAGGCAAGTTTAAATGAGGTCGGAACAACAAACAACAATTCCGGAAAATCCCCATATGCATATTTTGAATTTGGTACTGTTCTGCCCTAAACCATATGTTAAGGTTGTTAAACAGGAAGATAAAGTGGACCACGTTATTCTATGCATTTTTCCACCCCATTTACATATAAAGTTTATTTAAAACCGAGCTACGGTTATTTAGTTATGAAATAAATCATTTTAGCATGTGATTTATGCAAATTAATGCAAACAACAATTTTAAATATTTTTAACAGGGATGAAAGTTGCATAGTGTGAAACTAGATGAAATTTTAAGCATTTTACACATATAGTTTGTTTAAATCCAAAGCATGGTTATTTAAATATGGGCAATGCAAGATGATGGCATTTCAGTAAATAAGAATGCATTGGAAAATGCTAAAATACACAGACATAAAAAAATATGCACGGGCCCGAAGCAGCACTTTGCAGCGGCCCAGGAGTAGACAGGGCCTGAAGCGGATGTGGGTGTGCACAGTAAAGAAACTCTGGCAAAAATTTGGGGCGCCTGGGAATAGAACCCTAGACCCCTTGGATGGATACTTGCTGCGCTAGCCAGTGGGCTAGACATGTGTTCCTGATGCAAATAGAGATCGACAGAACATAACACATGTGTGCATCGCGAACAGGACCAAAACTGAAGCATGCGCACGGGGACTCGCCGGCGACGGGAGCCAGCAGCAACTCTTGCTGTGGTTGCAGGAGAGGGTGGCGGGGTCTTGAAACGTGCTGTGGCATGCGTGTGGTGGAGCAACGGCGCGAGGTTGTGGGTATGGATGCGCAAGGCGTGGACGAGCAGCTGCCGCTCGCTTGTGTTGTGTGCATGCAGAAGCAAAGAAAAACAGAGGCTGTCAGCACGTGCGAGCAGGACGGCGGAGGAGCTCGTCGTAGCTGTTCCGGCAACCAAAACACGCGACGGAGGGAGCGGATGGAAGCTACGCAACGACTCGAACCCCTTCGTAGCAAGCATGCAGCGGGAAGTGAACGGATTCCTCGCCGACGACGGGGTTCCGCGGTGATGTAGGGGCGAAGCCAGGCGTGTGCGCGTGCAGCGTCGGGTGTGTGACGTGGTGCAAGAAACAGGGAGACATGAGCGTCGCGTTGGTGTAGATGGAAGTGTTGTGCAGCGAGGTGCGCGAGCACGAGCTCGAGGTCACGGCCATGGCGGCCTAAACCAGCGACGCGCGGACGATGGCTATGCGAACAACGAGACCAGAGAGAGATGGGGAGGATCGGGGCTTCACCGTGGGGGTGTTGCTGGAGTCGATCGGGGTCGGGGACGAGCGGAAGCGATGAGGGAAGGTGCTGCCCGTGAAGCAGGGGAGGAAGAGGACGACGGGGAGTAGCCAGACTTGGTGATCCTTGGGCGTGGCTCGTCGTCAGAATGGGTCCGGGGCAGTGTTCTCGAGCGAGAAGACGACGGAGGGGAGGCCACGGCGGAGGGATAGGCCGGCGGCGAGGTCGTGCTCGAGCCGTCCATGGCTCCTAGAGGCGGGGAAGCAGGTGCATGAGTGCCCCTTACCTGTGGTGGCGGCGCGAAGGGGAAAAGAGGGAGGAGGAGGAACCCTAGGGCGGGGGCTGCTGGTTTTATAGGAGGACGAGGCGAGCTGGCTCGGCCACGGTGGCCATGGTGAGCGTGTAAAGCAGAGGAGGAGAGGTAGGAGAAAGGTGGTGAAAGCTACAGTCTCCCCCGCTGACGGATGGGTCCAGCGTGGCCACGTGGGATGAGTGGAAGAGAGGGTTGGCTGGGTTTTGGGTGAGAAAAGGATCTGGAGGGATAAGTGGGCTGCTGCTGGGCTGCCTTCTACTGTGCCGGCCAGCTGGAAGCTGGGCCACTGCTCTCTCTTCCATTTTTCCATTTCCTCAGCCAGAAAATAAACAGAAAAGCACAGGGATAAAAGATGGGTGTATGAGAGATATATGAATATCCCTACGACCCTGGAATCAAGCACTAATTGAAACAATTGGTTTGGGCATTTTTAGAGAAAGAAAATTATCGCAAGTTTGAACTAAATTCAAACTTGAGGCAATTTTGATTCCAACCAAATCAAGCCAAAAAGGGCTGAAAATTAGCCGAGAGGGTTTAGGCATGGTATAAGATTTATAGGTAAAAGATGAACATTAATGGAGAAAGGAAAAATGGCACTTGCAAAATAAAAGAAAGGAGAAGGAAGGGAGAGGTGATGATGCATGGGCATGGTTTGAGAGAGAGATGACAAGGAATGATGCTCACACACATCATAACAACAACACACCACATAAGGATGAATGAAATACACATGGCAACAACATGATGATTACCACAAGGTATATGATTAGCATGCAAAATGACAAGAGGCAATGCAATATGACAATGATGGGCATGACAATGCAATATAACCAAATGACATGAGCATGGTGCAAAAGCAAGTATATGACAAGGCACTCAACATGATCATGGCATAAACACATAGGAATGAAAGATGCAAAACAATTATGATAGTGCAACTGACATAATAAACACACGACAACAACTAAAATAAATAGAAGGCATCTAGAGCATCGGTCGCGGGGCGTTACAACTCTCCTCCACTAACAAGAGATCTCGTCCCGAGATCTTAGGAACGAGACGGAAGAGAAAGAGGATGAGGTGAAGTAAGAGTGCAAGAGAAAAGATGAACAAGATCGAGATCACTCGGGTAGAAAGATGAACGGAGAATATTACGACAATCAAAAGCTCATGGAATAAGATAGACTCTGAAACCACTCCGGTTAGAGTAAGATAGGAAAGGAATAAGAACAAAATAATTTGGGCAGCACTCCGACTTAAAATGGAAGGAATGGAGACATGAATTTCACCAAATGAGATGGCACTCGACGAGATAAACAATGCAATGCCTCCGGAAGAATTGAAAGAATGGAATGAAAAGAACTTAGAAGGAAATATTGAATGGAGTTGTTGAGAAAATCAACAACGAAAGAATAAGCTTGTTGTGGACTTATAGGTAACATCTCAAGATCATAAGGCGATAACCGGCCACAAACGGAAATGATTGGATAGCTGAGAAGAACGAGGAAATTCAAAACTCCACTTCAAAAGAATACGGCGAATTAATTACACTTCGAGACGCGAGAAGAAGGATACTTGAACTCCACCAAAAAGAATCTTGATGAACTCTTGAAGAATGAATTAAATCATGAATAACTACCATGAAGAACTCCGGTGACAAAAGGATAATGACGTAGAAATGAAGGAAGAAAGAATAAGATGAGCCTTGCAGTGATTTAGATGGGGGGTTCGACGAAATGACCAAGGAAATTTGAACTCCGGAAAAGAAAAGATGAAAACACTTGGAACTATAATTTATTCAACAAGAACAAACTCCGAAGGAAGGAATTACTCACTTGGATAAAATAAGAATAAGATTTATTGTATGCTTATCCTTCATCAAATTAAATTGATGACAAACAATGGATTTTGCATACTACTTATTCTTCTTGAAAAAGAATTGAGAAGTGACATATCGCAAACTTGAGAAGGTCTTCATGAACCACCGGTAGGATTGAAAAGAACGATTGGATTAATATGATAATGAAGGAAAAAGAATCTTGAACGAACCCCTGTATGAATTCGAAAATTATTGATGAAAGAGAATGAATCACCGGTGAGTATTAGAAGAACAAATATGCTTGAGGGGATTTAGATGCAAAGAACAAAGAGATCATGAGCTAATTAAAGAACACTTGAACGAAGCACCGGGGTAATTGGATAATGGTAGCTGAAATGTGATGACAAAGAATTCTTCTGGAACGATTGCCATTGGTGAAACGAAATAGAAATCAACTCCTGAAATACTCCGAATGGGTAAGAAAGAATATCTGACAAACGGAATAATATGAGAGGATAACATGAAGCTAGAACCATGAATCTTCGGAAGAACGGACAAGATTTAGAAGAAAAACTCTTCTTCAATCTTCAAATGATGACGAGATACACCACCAAAATTACTGAGATACTCTGGGAGAATGAAAAGCAAAGAGGTTGAGCCGACGATGAAATAATTTGAAAGAGATCTTGGAGAAGGCAAGTGACTGATGGGATCCATTCTTACATCACACTTGAAAAGAATTGAAAATAACTCCGGGGGAATTAGAAGAGTCATGTAAGATCCTGGGAAAAGACCTGTGGGTCAGGGCCCACTAAAGAGAAAACACCTTTGAAAGGATTGTTGAACCGATAGATGATGCATCGGAACAATTGAAATATTTGAATGAGGTGACAACCTCGAATTAATTCAAACACAGACGAATCTCCTGAGATGTCCTGAGCACTCCTGAAGGATAAACTGGCGAGAGATGAACGAGCAAAGGGAAATATTTGAGCTGAGGGAAAGAGTACAATCGACAACAAAAAACTTGAATTGAATCCAGCGGGGAAGTAAAAGAGATGAGGAATGTCCACCGAGACGAGAATTCACCGGTTGAAAAGATTGATGGAAGACCGAAGAGGCTCCACACAAATGAAATTGATGCTCTAAACACACTCAGACTCCGGGAAGAAGAAAAGGGGTGGGAGGGCGGTAAAAACACAGGCAACTGGAAGGGGGAATCGACGAATATCTTGAAGAGAAAACACTGGTTGAAATAATTGAGGAAAGAAAGCAAAGACTTCACACGAGTAGGATGGATACTCGATTACGGACTCCGGTTCCGAGAGGAAGAAGGGAGGGCGGGTGGGAAAAGAAAACAACTGAGGATTGAACTTGGCAAAGATGAAGAGGCTCGAGTCAACTAGACGAAAAATGCACCGGATGAAAAGAGCTGAGAACCAACCAATGGAAACCCAACTGCGTGATCCTAAAGAAAAATTTGAAGGGGAAGAGGAGTAATTCAAAACACCTATGTCAAGATTCCTTACCGGAGCAACAAAGGGGCAGAGGAGTAAAAAGAATTCGTACTCTCCGACATAACTAGACTTCGAAAATAGTTTTCTTCTAGACTCAACAACGGCCAAACTACACGATCAATCAAGGAGGGCTCCTAGGGTCGGTCGAGGCTCTGATACCAACTTGTCACGCCCAAGATGCGACCCTATCCTAAAGGAACTCGAAGGTCCCACCAAGGATAGAAGCGCATCTTGAAGACACTTTTGCAAGGTGGATATCATTACATCAACATTACATAATAGATGGGGATACATACAAGAGGCATACAATGCCACACGAATACAACATCATCATACAAAAGAGCATCATCCGACTATGGATGAAACACAAACAGAAACTCAAACGACATCCACCCTGCAAGCCCAGGCTGCCAACCTGGAACCTATCTCCTGATCGAATAAGAAGGAGAAGAAGAACTCCAAAACAAGTAAACATCGCTCTCACATCATGATCATCGCATAACCTGTAGCTGCAACTGTTGTTGTAGTAATCTATGAGCCACGAGGACTCAGCAATCCCATTACCATGGGTATCAAGACTAGCAAAGCTTAATGGGAAAGGAAGGGGTAAAGTGGTGAGGTTGCAGCAGCAACTAAGCATATATGGTGGCTAACATACACAAATAAGAGCGAGAAGAGAGCAAATGGAACGGTCGTGAAGCTAGCAATGATCAAGAGGTGATCCTGAACTCCTACTTACGTCAAACATAACCCAAAAACCATGTTCACTTCCCGGACTCTGCCGAGAAGAGACCATCACGGCTACACACACGGTTGATGTGTTTTAATTCGGATCTGGTGTCAAGTTATCTACAACCGGACATTAACAAATTACCATCTGCCACATAATCGCGGGAACGGCTCTCGAAAGTTTATACCCTGCAGGGGTGTCCCAACTTAGCCCATGATAAGCTCTCGCGATCAACGAAGGATATTCCTTCTCCCAGGAAGACCCGATCAGTCTCGGAATCCCGGTTTACAAGACATTTCGACAATGGTAAAACAAGACCAGCAAAGCCACCCGCTGTGCCGACAAATCCCGATAGGAGCTGCACAGATCTCGTTCTCAGGGCACACCGGATGAGCAAGACGTCGGGTTGGCATAGACCCTGGTTGCCCAGGGGGCGCCGGACATCTCTCGGTTTGGACCAACACTTAGACAAGCATTGGCCCGGGGGGGCTAAAGTAAAGATGAACCTTGGGTTAATTACTCCCAAGGGAAAGGTAGGTGGTAGTGAGGCAAATGGTAAAACCAAGGTTGGGCCTTGCTGGAGGAGTTTTATTCAAAGCGAACTGTCAAGGGGGTCCCATAAATCACCTGACCACGTAAGGAACGCAAAATCCGGGAACATAACACCGGTATGACGGAAACTAGGGCGGCAAGAGTGGAACAAAACACCAGGCATAAGGACGAGCCTTCCACCCTTTACCAAATATATAGATGCATTAATTAAATAAGAGATATTGTGATATCCCAACAAAATCCTGTCCACCATGGAGCAATCTTCAACTTCACCTGCAACTAACAACGCTATAAGAGGGGCTGAGCAAAGCGGTAACATACCCAAGCAACGGTTTGCTAGGAAGGGTGTCAAAGGTTAGAGGTTCATGGCAATTTGGGAGGCTTGAAGAGCAAATGATAGGTAACGCATCATAGCGATAGAACGAAGCAACTAGCATAGCAATGATAGTAGTGAGATCCAGGGTAGCGGTCATCTTGCCTGAAATCCCGCAAGGAAGAAGAACGAGTCCATGAAGAAGACGAACGGGAGTAGTCGAACGAATCCTCACAATCGCAACATTACCGGAACTAGGAAGCAACACCAGAAAGAAACAAACAACATGGTAAATGCACAAGCATGAACATGGCACGATGCACAAACAAGTATGATGCATGTCCGGTTTAATGAGGCATGGCATGGCAAAGTGCAACAAACCACACTACAAGTTAAGTGGAGCTCAATATGCAACAAGTTGCATATTGACAAAACACCACATGCAAGTATTTAGTTCACTCTCGTTTAGGTACACATCAATATTAAATGTTGTTAACATGGCAAGAGGTGGAGCATAATTAAACTACCTATCTAGGCAAGTTTAAATGAGGTCGGAAACAAAAAACAATTCCGGAGAATCCCCATATGCATATTTTGAATTTGGTACAGTTCTTCCCTAAACCATATTTTAAGGTTGTTAAATAGGAAAATAAAGTGGACCATGTTATTCTATGCATTTTTCCACCCCATTTACATATAAAGTTTATTTAAAACCGAGCTACATAGTTATGAAATAAATCATTTTAGCATGTGATTTATGCAAATTAATGCAAACATCAATTTTAAATATTTTTAACAGGGATGAAAGTTGCATACTGTGAAACTAGATGAAATTCTAAGCATTTTACATATATAGTTTGTTTAAATCCAAAGCATGGTTATTTGAATATGAGCAATGCAAGATGATGGCATTTCAGTAAATAAGAATGCATTGGAAAATGCTAAAATACACAGACTGGAAAAAATATGCACGGGCCCGAAGCAGCACTGTGTAGTGGCCCAGGAGTAGACAGGGCCCGAAGCGGATGTGGGTGTGGGTGTGCACAGTAAAGAAACTCGGGCAAAAATTTGGGGCGCCTAGGAATCGAACCCAGACCCCTTGGATGGATACTTGCTGTGCTAGCCAGTGGGATAGACATGTGTTCCTGATGCAAATAGAGATCTACAGAACATAACACATGTGTGCATCGCGAACAGGACCAAAACTGAAGCATGCGCACGGGGACTCACCGGCGACGGGAGCCAGCAACAACTCTTGCTGTGGTTGCAGAGGGCCGGCGGGGGTGCGGAAACGTGCCAGGGTACGTGTGGTGGAGCAACGGCGCGAGGTTCTGGGTATGGACGTGCAAGGCGTGGATGAGCAGCTGCCGCTCGCCTGTGTTGTGTGCGTGCAGAAGCAGAGAAAAATAGAGGCTGTCAGCACGTGCGAGCAGGACGGCGGAGGAGCTCGTCGGAGCTGTTCCGGCAACCAAAACACACGACGGAGGGAGCGGATGGAAGCTACGCAACGACACGAACCCCTTCGTACCAAGCATGCAGCGGGAAGTGAATGGATTCCTCACCGACGACGGGGTTCCGCGGTGATGCAGGGGCGAATCCAGGCGTGTTCGCGTGCAGCGTCGGGTGTGTGACGTGGTGCAAGAAACAGGGAGACGAGAGCGTCGCGTTGGTGTAGATGGAAGTGGTGTGCAGCGAGGTGCGCGAGCACGAGCTCGAGGTCATGGCCATGGAGGCCGAAACCAGCGACGCGCAGATGATGGCTATGCGAACAACGAGACCAGAGAGAGATGGGGAGGATCGGGGCTTCACCGTGGGGGTGTTGCTGGAGTCGATCGGGGTCGGGGACGAGCGGAAGCGACGAGGGAAGGTGCTGCCCGTGAAGCAGGGGTGGAAGAGGACGACGGGGAGGTAGCCGGACTTGGTGATCCTTGGGAGCGGCTCGTCGTCAGAATGGGTCCAGGGCAGTGTTCTCGAGCGAGAAGACGACGGAGGGGAGGCCACGGCAGAGGGATAGGCCAGCGGCGAGGTCGTGCCCGAGCCGACCATGGCTCCTGGAGGCGGGGAAGCAGGTGCGTGGGTGCCCCTTACCTGTGGCGGCGGCGCGGAGGGGAAAAGAGGGAGGAGTAGGAACCCTAGGGCGAGGGCTGCTGGTTTTAAAAGAGGACGAGGCGAGTTGGCTTGGCCACGGTGGCCATGGCGAGCGTGTAAAGCAGAGGAGGAGAGGTAGGAGAAAGGTGGTGAAAGCTACAGTCTTCCCCGCTGAGGGATGGGTCCAGCATTGCCACGTGGGACGAGTGGAAGAGAGGGTTGGCTGGGTTTTGGGTGAGAAAAGGATCTGGAGGGATTAGTGGGCTGCTGTTGGGCTACCTTCTACTGTGCCGGCCAGCTGGAAGCTGGGCCGCTGCTCTCTCTTCCATTTTCCATTTCCTCAGCCAGAAAATAAACAGAAAAGCACAGGGATAAAAGATGGGTGTATGAGAGATATAAGATTATCCCTACGACCCTGGAATTAAGCACTAATTGAAACAATTGGTTTGGGCATTTTTAGAGAAAGAAAATTATCGCAAGTTTAAACTAAATTCAAACTTGAGGCAATTTTGATTCCAACCAAATCAAGCCCAAAAGGGCTGAAAATTGGCAGAGAGGGTTTAGGCATGGTATAAGATTTATAGGCAAAAGATGAACATTAATGGAGAAAGGAAAAATGGCACTTGCAAAATAAAAGAAAGGATAAGGAAGGGAGAGGTGATGATGCATGGGCATGGTTTGAGAGAGAGATGACAAGGAATGATGCTCACACACATCATAACAACAACACAACACATAAGGATGAATGAAATGCACATGGCAACAACATGATGATTACCACAAGGTATATGATTAGCATGGAAAATGACAAGAGGCAATGCAATATGACAATGATGGGCATGACAATGCAATATAACCAAATGACATGAGCATGGTGCAGGAAGCAAGTATATGACAAGGGACTCAACATGATCATGGCATAAACATATAGGAATGAAATATGCAAAACAATTATGATAGTGCAACAAACATAATAAACACACGACAACAACTAAAATAAATAGAAGGCATCTAGAGCATCGGTCTCGGGGCGTTACAAAGGAGGTTTATGTGTGATAGAGCGTATCGTATCACGGGGTCTGGATGCACCAGTGAAGTTTGCACCAACTCTAAAGGTGAGAAAGGGCAATGCATGGTACCGTAGAGGCTAGCAAATTGCGGAAGGGTAAGAGTGTGTATAATCCATGGACTCACATTGGTCATAAAGAACTCATATACTTATTGCAAAAGTTTATTATCCCTCAAAGAAAAGTATTACTATGCATGCTCCTAGGGGAAGGGTTGGTAGGAGTTAACCATCGCGCGATCCCGACCTCCACTCACAAGGAAGACAATCAAAGAACACCCCATGCTTCAAATTTGTCACACAAAGTTCAACATACGTGCATGCTACGGGACTTGCCAACTTTAACACAAGTATTTCTCAATTCCATAATTAGCCAACTAGCATGACTCTAACATTACCACCTTTATATCTCAAAACAATTATCAAGTATCAAATTTATCATAGTATTCAATGCACTTTATATGAAAGTTTTTATTATATCCCTCTTGGATGCCTATCATATTAGGACTGAATTCATAACCAAAGCAAATTACCATGCTGTTATGAAGACTCCCAAAATAATATAAGTGAATCTTGAGAGTTCATCTACTTCTTCAAAATAAATCCACCGCCGTGCTCTAAAAGATATAAGTGAAGCACTAGAGCAAAAACTATCAAGCACTAGAGCAAACGACAAACTACCCCGAAAGATATAAGCGAAGATCAATGAGTAGTTGAATAATTATGCAACTATGTGAAGACTCTCTAACATTTAAGAATTTCAGATCTTGGTATTTTATTCAAACAGCAAGCAAAACAAAAGAAAATAAAATGACGCTCCAAGCAAAACACATATCATGTGGTGAATAAAAATATAGCTGCAAGTAAAGTTACCGATGAATGAAGATGAAAGAGGGGATGCCATCCAGGGCATCCTCAAGCTCAGGATCTTCGTTTTCCTTCAATATTACCTTGGGGTGCCTTGGGAATTCCCAAGCTTAGGCTCTTGCCACTCCATAGCCAATCGAATCTTTATCCAAAACTTCAAAACTTCACAACACAAAACTTAACAGAAAACTCGTAAGCTCCGTTGGTATAAGAAAATAAATCACCACTTAGGTACTATTATGAACTCATTCTAAATTCATATTGGTGTAATATCTACTGTATTCCAACTTCCCTATGGTTCATACCCTCCGATATTACTCATAGATTCATCAAAATAAGCAAACAACACATAGAAAATAGAATCTGTCAAAAACAGAACAGTCTGTAGTAATCTGTATCATTCGAATACTTATGTAACTCCAAAAATTCTAAAATAAATTGCTGGACGTTAGTAATTTGTCTGTTAATTAACTGCAACAAGAATAAACCTTAAAGCACTTTCCAGTAAAAAATGGCAGCTAATCTCGTGAGCGCAAAAGTTTCTGTTTTTTACAACAAGATCGCATAGACTTCACCCAAGTCTTCCCAAAGGTCCTACATGGCACAAACACTAATTAAAACATAAAACCACATCTAAAAAGCGGCTAGATGAATTATTTATTACTAAATAGTAGCAAAAAGCAAAGAACAAAAATAAAATTGGGTTGCCTCCCAACAAGCGCTATTGTTTAAAGCCCCTAGCTAGGCATGATGATTTCAATGATGCTCACATAAAAGATAAGAATTGAAACATAAAGAGAGCATCATGAAGAATATAACTAGCACATTTAAGTCTAACCCACTTACTATGCATAGGGATTTTGTGAGCAAACTATTTCTGGGAAGAATAATCAACTACCATAGGAAGGCAAAACAAGCATAACTTTAAAACTTTAAGCACATAGAGAGGAAACTTGATATTATTGCAATTCCAACAAGCATATATTCCTACCTCATAATAATTTTCAGTAGCACCATGAATAATTTCAAAAATATAACCATCACCTAAATCATTATTTTCATGATCTACAAGCATAGAAATTTTACTACTCTCCACATAAGCAAATTTCTTCTCATGAATAGTAGTGGGAGAAAACTCAACAAAGTAATTATCATGTGAGGCATAATCCAATTGAAAACTAAAATCATGATGACAAGTTTCATGGTTATCATTATTCTTAATAGAATACAAGTCATCACAATAATCATCACAGATAGCAACTTTGTTCTCATAATCAATTGGAACTTCTTCCTAAATCGTGTATTCATCACTAAATAAAGTCATGACCTCCCCAAATCCAGTTTCATAATTATCACAATAATATTCAACATCCTCCAAAATAGTGGGATCATTACTTCCTAAAGTTGACACTCTTCCAAACCCACTTTCATCAATATAATCATCATAATAGGAGGCATGCTTTCATCATAATAAATATTCTCATCAAAACTTGGGGGACTAAACATATCATCTTCATCAAACATAGCATCCCCAATCTTGTGGCTTTGCATATCATTAGCATCATGGGTATTCAAAGAATTCATACTAACAACATTGCAATCATGCTCATCATTCACATATTTTATGCCAAGCATTCTATGTAATCTTCTTCTAGTACTTGAGCACAATTTTCCTTCCCATCATTTTCATGAAAGACAATAAAAAGATGAAGCATATGAGGCAACCTTAATTCCGTTTTTTTGTAGTTTTATTTTATAAACTAAACTAGTGATAAAACAAGAAACTAAAAGATTCGACTGCAAGATCTAAAGATATACCTTCAAGCACTCACCTCCTCGACAACGGCTCCAGAAAAGAGCTTGATGTCTACTACACAACCTTCTTCTTGTAGACACTGTTGGGCCTCCAAGTGCACAGGTTTGTAGGACAGTAGCAAATTTCCCTCAAGAGGATGACCTAAGGTTTATCAATCCGTGGGAGGCGTAGGATGAAGATGGTCTCTCTCAAAAAATCCTGCAACCAAATAACAAAGAGTCTCTTGTGTCCCCAACACACCCAATTCAATGGTGTATTGTATAGGAGCACTAGTTCGGTGAAGAGATGGTGATACAAGTGCAATATGGATGGTAGATATAGGTTTTTGTAATCTGAAATTATAAAAACAGCAAGGTAACTAATGAAAAAAGTGAACGAAAACGGTATTGCAATGCTTTGAAACAAGGCCTAGGGTTCATACTTTCACTAGTGCAAGTTCTCTCAACAATAATAACATAATTGGATCATATAACTATCCCTCAACATGCAACAAAGAGTCACTCCAAAGTCACTAATAGTTGAGAACAAACAAAGTGATTATTGTAGGGTACGAAACCACCTCAAAGTTAACCTTTCTGATCGATCTATTCAGGAGTCCGTAGTAAAATAACACGAAGCTATTCTTTCTGTTCAATATATCCTAGAGTTCGTACTAGAATAACACCTTAAGATACAAATCAACCAGAACCCTAATGTCACCTAGATACTCCAATGTCACCTCAAGTATACACGGGTATGATTATATGATATGCATCACACAATCACAGATTCATCTATTCAACCAACACAAAGAACTTCAAAGGGTGCCCCAAAGTTTCTACCGGAGAATCAAGACGAAAATGTGTGCCAACCTCTATGCATAAGTTCACAAGGTCACTGAACCCGCAAGTTGATCACCAAAACATACATCAAGTAGATCACGTGAATATCCCATTGTCACCACAGATAAGCACATCCAAGACATACATCAAGTGTTCTCAAATCCTTAAAAACTCAATCCAATAAGATAACTTCAAAGGGAAAACTTAATCCATTACAAGAGAGTAGAGGGGAAGAAACATCATAAGATCCAACTATAAAAGCAAAGCTTGCGATACATCAAGATCATGCCAAATCAGGAACACGAGAGCGAGAGAGATCAAACACATAGCTACTGGTACATACCCTCAGCCCCGAGGGTGAACTACTCCCTCCTCGTCATGGAGAGCGCCGGGATGATGAAGATGGCCACCGGTGCGGGATCCCCCCCTCCGGCAGGGTGCCGGAACAGGGTCCCAATTGGTTTTTGGTGGCTACAGAGGCTTGCAGCGGCGGAACTCCCGATCTATGGTGCTCCTCGATGTTTTTGGAGTATATGGGTATATATAGGAGGAATAAGTAGGTCGGTGGAGCTGCGAGGGGCCCATGAGGGTGGGGGGCGTGCCCAGGGGGGACAGGCGCACCTCCCTGCCTCGTGGCCTCCTCGCTTCTTTCTTGACGTCAACTTCAAGTCTCCTGGATTGCGTTTGTTCCAAAAATAACTCTCCCGAAGGTTTCATTCCATTTGGACTCCGTTTGATATTCCTTTTCTGCGAAATACTGAAATAGGCAGAAAAACAGCAATTTGGACTGGGCCTCTGCTTAATAGGTTAGTCCCAAAAATAATATAAAAGTTTATAATAAAGCCCATTAAACATCCAAAACGGATAATATAATAGCATGGAACAATAAAAAATTATAGATACGTTGGAGACGTATCACACCCAGGCCTGAAGAGGTGGCTTGGTGACTCTGCTTTTCCCTGTTCGTCCTGTATCATGTAGCAGGCCTGAAGAGGAGGCATTTAAAATTGCTTGCTTGGAACAATATTTTTTTAATAATTAGATTATGTCCCCTCGACTTTTCCCTTTGCTTTGTTGTTCTGTGTTGGCAGAGCCAGGCCCCGCGCATACCTCATCCACCGCTGGGTCATCCGGATCACCGGGACGAGCCCAAGGGGTGAAGGGCTACGTGGCCAGTTAGGATCCTGAGACGCGAGGCTCACGAGTCCACCTTGACGTGCGAACAACTTGGGAAAAGGTGCAGGAGCAAGCCTTGACGTTCTGCGTCGGCAGGGCCCGGCCCCGCGCATGCCTCAGCCGCCATTGGGTCGTCCGGATAACCAGGACGAGCCCAAGAGGTGACGGGCAACATGACCAGTTAGGCTCCTGAGGCGCGATGCTCAGGAGTCCCCCTTGATGTACGAACGACTTGAAAGGAAAGGGTGAAAGTTAGGTCCTGGTGTTCTGCGTTGGCAGGGCCCGGCCCCGCGCATGCCTGAGCCGCCATTGGGTCATCCAGATCTCCAGGATGAGCGCAAGGGGTGAGGGGCTACGTGGCCAGCTTGGCTCCTGAGACGCGATGCTCAAGAGTCCCCCTTTACGTATGAACCGACCATCATACCTTTCCCTCGCCGAGCTCTCCCTTGGGAGGGGTGCGTGAAGACTAGGCCCGTGAGGCCTGGCGAGGTGCGGTACGCCAGGCGTGACATGAGCGCAGCTATAACACCCTCGATGCGGCTATATCTCCCACGTGTCGAAGCACGACTTAGAGGCATAACCGCATTGAAAGCAATGTCGCAAGTGAGGTAATCTTCACACAACCCAAGTAATACATAAGGGAAAGAGATACATAGTTGGCTTACAATCGCCACTTCACACAATTACATGAATAAAGCATTACATCATCCAGATACAATCAAGGTCTGACTACGGAACCAAAATAAAAGAAGAACCCCAAATGCGACAAAGGTCCCCGATCGACCCCTACGGGGCTCCACTACTGATCAACTAGAACGAAACAACACAAAGGGCAAGATCTTCATCAAGCTCCTCCTTGAGCTTGGTTGCGTCACCTTCTCGGTAACATAGGCACCTGCAAACTGGTTTTGGAAGTATCTGGTGAGTCATGAGGACTCAGCAATCCCATTACCATGGGTATCAAGACTAGCAAAGCTTAATGGGAAAGGAAGGGGTAAAGTGGTGAGGTTGCAGCAGCGACTAAGCATGATATGGTGGCTAACCAATGCAAATGAGAGCGAGAAGAGAAACAAGCGGAACGGTCGTGAAGCTAGCAATGATCAAGAGGTGATCCTGAACACCTACTTACGCCAAACATAACCCAGAAACCGTGTTCACTTCCCGGACTCCACCGAGAAGAGACCATCACGGCTACACACTCGGTTGATGCGTTTTAATTCGGATCAAGTGTCAAGTTATCTACAACCGGACATTAACAAATTCCCATCTGCCACATAATCGCGGGCACGGCTCTCGAAAGTTTAAACCCTGCAGGGTGTCCCAACAGCCCATGACAAGCTCTCGCGATCATCGAAGAATAGACCTTCACCCAAGACACTCCGATCGACTCGGTATCCCGGTACATCAAGACATTTCGACAATGGTAAAACAAGACCAGCAAAGCCGCCCGATGCGCCGACAATCCCGATAGGAGCTGCACATATCTTGTTCTCAGGGCAACACCGGATAAGTCAAGCTACGAGTAAAACCAGCCCTCGAGTTGCCAAGAGGTGGCCCCACAGGCTGCTCGGTTCAGACCAACACTTAGACAAGCACTGGCCTGGGGGGGCTATAATAAAGATGACCCTTGGGTTAATTACTCCCAAGGGAAAAGTAGGTGGTGGTGAGGCAAATGGTAAAAGTCAATGTTGGGCCTTGCTGGACAAGTTTTATTCAAAGCGAACTGTCAGGGGGGTCCCATAAATCACCCGACCGCGTAAGGAACGCAAAATCCGGGAACATAACACCGGTATGACGGAAACTAGGGCGGCAAGAGTGGAAAAAAACACCAGGCATAAGGCCGAGCCTTCCACCCTTTACCAAGTTTATAGATGCATTAATAATATAAGAGATATTGTGATATCCCAACATAAACCCTGTCCACCATGGAGAAATCTTCAACTTCACCTGCAACTAGCAACGCTATAAGAGGGGCTGAGCAAAGCGGTAACATAGCCAAACAACGGTTTGCATAGGAAAGGTGTCAAAGTTAGAGGTTCATGGCAATTTGGGATGGCTTGACAAACAGGTAATAGGTAGCGCAGCATAGCGAAAGAACGAGGCAACTAGCATAGCAATGATAGTAGTGAGATCCAGGGTAGCGGTTATCTTGCCTGAAATCCTGCAAGGAAGAAGAATGAGTCCATGAAGAAGACGAACGGGAGTAGTTGAACGAATCCTCACAACTCCGGAACGAAACCGAAGCTAACGAGAGAAGCAACCCGGAAAGAAGCAAAAAACATGGTAAACAACCATCGCATAATCATGGCATGATGCGCAACCAAGTATGATGCATGTCCGGTTTAATGAGGCATGGCATGGCAAAGTACAACACACAATACTACAAGTTAAGTGGAGCTCAATATGCAACGAGTTGCATATTGACGGAACACCACATCAATTATTTAGTTCTCTCTAGTTAAGGCTAACCAACAATATTAAATGTTGTTAAGCATGGCAAGAGGTGAAGCATAATTAAACTAACAATTTAGGCAAGTTAAATGAGGCTGGAACAACAACCAACAGTTCCGGAAAATCCCAATGTTATTTAGCACTTTAATGCAACAACAATTTTAAGCATTTAAATGTTGTTATCATGATGCGGATGACATGCACAAGTTTTATGCATTTTTTATGAAAACGTTAACATGAGCATGATAAGGAGCATTTGGTCACCATGGCGGAACGAAAAGGGTGCCACGGCGGCGAAACAAAAATGGTGCCACGGCAACATATCCGAAAATGATGCCACGGCAACATATCGGTTCCGGTAGCTCACGGAGATACCAGTACAAAAGGAAGATGTGCGGATGCGAGTTGTGCAAGATGGTGGGGCGCTCCCGGATACCGGGTGTCCCATGAGTCGATGGCATGGAAGCGAGAGACACTACAGACATGGTGCAGACAAAGGGTGCATCTCATACAACATATGCATTCGGTCCACGGCGGTCGTCTCGGGGTTATACCTTCGAAGCGTGCATTTTCGGAGCGGTTCGGGTTCGGTACGATGTAGAGGAAGTAGTCATTCTCACGGCGGTAGTTGTACACATTTTCGTAGATGTACTTGGCGCATCCGAAGGGGTACTTGACGAAATCCACCTCGGACGTAGTCGTACACGTTGTCGGGGTACTTGACGCATCAACGGGTGTAGTCATTCACGTTCGGAGAGGAACTTGATGTCCCCATGTGCTTCACGGGTCGTCGTTGAACATGACAAAAACCATCCGCAGGTAGCCGTCCATGTGGTCTTGTCGGTTGGGTACTTGGCGAACCCAGAGGCCTTCGGAGATGGCCGGATGCAGCCGGATCCGTCCGGAACGGCAAGGAGCCGACGTGGTCGAGGCAATGCGACGGCGCAGCGGCTTGGTCTGCTCAAGGCCATGGAGATGACAGGCAGCAGGAGGCTGCTAGTGGAGGCAGAGCCACGACGAGGAGGTCCTGCTCCGGCAGCTGCAAGTGGTGGACGGACGCAGGCAGCGGCAAGGCTTCGGGCGTGAGGGAGAAAGAGCCGGCGTGAGTGCCAGCGCGCACGGGCGCTCGTGCAGAGGGGGCAGGGGACTCCGGGCTCCTGGTGGTCGCCACCAACGGAGGAGGCGGCAAGGGCGAGGGGGACCGGGCGCAGGGAGAAGGATGGCGCGGGGCCCCTCTGCTGGGCTGCTCGACGGCGGAGGGAGCCCCGGTGTGGAGGTGGAGGCGCGAGGCGGAGAGCTCGGCAGCGGCAGCCGCGGGGGGCCGAGGCCGGCGGAGGTGCAGGCGGAGCAAAGGGGACGTGGGCTCCTGGTGGAGCTCGTCAGCGACGGGACTTGGTGGCGGGGCCGGCACGAGGAGACAGGGCAGCGTCGGGCGCAGGCGCCATGGGAGGAGCGCAGGAGAGGAGCTCAGTGGAGGGGGCGCGAGGGGCGCTGCTGGAGCTTGCGGCCAAGGCGGCTATGAGCAGAGGAGAGGGAGGCGAGCGAAGGGATCAGGCGCTGGGGCCTCATCCCACTGGCTCGATGCGGAGGGGAGTTGCAGCGCACGGGAGGATGAGGGAGAGATGAATGGGGATCGGGCAGGATCGGTTGGGGCTAGGGTTAGAGCTGGTGGGCTGCGGGGGATGGTTGGGCCGGCCTGGCCAGTTGGGCTGCAAAGCTGGCTGGGCCAGCTTGGTCTAGCTGGATAGGTAGTGGGCTGCGGCTGGCCTTCCCCTTCCTTCTTCAAATTTCTTCCAAAAATAGAAAAGCAAAGAAAGAAAAGGGAGAGAAAAGAAAAGAGTGGACAAGAATTTGGGCATGCGGATTATTTTCCCAGAGTCACGAAAAAGTGTTTGTTCCGAGAATATAGGAATTGCCAAGATTGCAAGATTTAAATTCAAACTCATTTGAATTTAATTCAAATGGGTTTGAACTAGGACTTGATAAAAGGAAGGTCCAAAAATGTTGGAGACCAAGAATTAAGATAACAAAGGCATGGGATATTTTGCAAGTGGGTAATGGTTAATTCCAAATAAATAGAATAATTTTATTATAGCTCCCTAATAATAGTAGGAGACTTTAATATGTTATAAAGAGAAATCACAAGTGAATTCCCTCGATTTAAATGGATCTAAAAAATCCATACGATTTATTTAGTTGAGTTTTAAAAATTAATGATATGATGGCATGATGACATGATGCAATGCAAGAGATGGCATGATGAATGCAACGAACAAAACAAATCACATGACGAAACTCGGAATAGCTGGAAGTCTTCTGGAGCGTCGGTCTCGTGGCGTTACAGCAGCCCTCGTGCCCAGTCCCCTTGCGCTACCCTCCCGAGGGAGAGCAATGCGGTGAGGCTAGCCACTGAGACCGGAGGCTCCCTGAGGTTGATGTGGCCGCGAGGCCACCCCTAGTTGTTTATCAACAGCGCGTTGCATAGCGCTTTTGCTCTTGCACAGGCATAGCCGCTCCTCGGCAGTGTCGACAGCCAGCGCGGAGCATGGTGCTTCCACTGGTGCGTGGGAGGGGGCTCCCTCTAAGGAGAGCCCCGGGGGCGTGTACAGCCCCGCCCTGACACGTGGCTTGCACGGCAAGGCTGGAGGCGGTGTGTATGGGCACCCGTGAGCCAGCGCGGGACTCATGAGGCCCTACCTCAAGGCGGGTTGCGCTTGGTCTTGATGGGGGATGCTTGAATCAGTCCTGCGAGATGGTTAGGCAGCCTGCGCTGAAAGAGTCTCCTGAGGTTATTGCATGAGAAGGCGGGACACCAACGACCCCAGGTGGTGACGTGAACGGGACCGGCCCACCAGACAGAGCTTAGCCGTTGGGTTTATCGACGCTGTAGTGATGGACCCGAGCACATACATCGTGCCTAGTCTTCTCATGCAAACATCCTGAAGAAAAACAACTGGTGCACGGTTCCCGCAGCCACGGGGGCACCAGGTCGCGGGCCCTTACTCATCCGCCCGCGATTAGCTCATGCGAGAACAAGGCACTAAGGGCCATGGGAGGTGACGTACATGGGGACTAGCTCGTGAGCCAGAGCTTAGCCTCTTGGGTTTAGCAACGCTGTAGGGACAGACCCGAGCTCAGACGTCGTGCCAGTCCTTAATCATGAGGCGGTCGTAGGAGGCCTTGTAAGGGCGCGAGACATTCTTAGCGGCGAAGCTCCGGTCAGGCAGTTAATGATTCAAAAGTAACTTGCAAAGGATTGTAATTGGCTCTGATAGATGCAGAAAGGATACATGCCGTAGGGACGGACCCACACGGCCTGGGGATGATGCATCCCGAGGGGCGCCCCCAGACTGAATGGACTAGATTGATATCTCCTGGTACCGTCGCCGAAGAGGTGTTGAAGTAGCCAAAAAACGCGCGCCACTGGAGTTGTTCCTCACGAGCCGCTCTGGTGCCGAGCCTTAGGAGGCTCGGAGGGACCGAGAGGCTCCTGAAGGTGCTCCTCCATCTCCGCTAGGATCGCCTGATGCCTGGCCGTGCAAGCCGTCTGAGCATCCCTCACGCAGCACTGGAACGCCACAGGGGCGCCCGGCAAGCCGAAGGGCACGCGGACGTAGCTGTGAGGTCGCCCCTCGCACTGGCCGACATGAGTTGGCCACATGAGTTGCCGAGATGTGGCCCTATTGAGCCCGGGGATGTCGATGCAGACGCGGAACTCCTTACCCTGGGCTGGGCAGCGAGCTGCGCCGCGCGACAGGCGACAATAGTCTTACAGAACCCTTGCTTCTGGAATCTCCTCGATTGCCTTGCTGATGAACTCCTGAACGCCTGGTGCCTCACGCCTGCTGCCTTCTCATGGGAAGCATGCTCTGAAGAGAGCCTCCACATGCTCCACGAGCGCCTCCCTCGTGACCCTAGCTAGGTCTGAGGCCCTCCAAAGGAGAGCCCCCGAGCCCAGCCTGAGAGGGGCGCCGGGCGCGCCTTCCTATGCGAAGGGTGAAGGTGTCGCGTTCGAAGACGCGAGGCTTAGCGCAGCATCCTCGGGCAATGCTCCTTCACGAGACCCCTGTCCCAGCTGCAGCTTCCTCATCTTGGGGGCGACCTCAGGAGGGAGGGCGCCGCCTTTGTCTTCAGGGTTTTTGACCGCTGCAGCCTATAAGGCGCGCTCGAGGGAGCATACCGCATCCTTCTCTTGACACGCGACCGTGATGTCGCCGCCGCTTCCTAGCATCTTGAGGACGTTGTAGCCATGGTGCGTAGCGGCCATGAACTTGGCCAGTGCTGGGTTCCCTAGGATGGCATTGTAGGGCAGGCGGATGTCGGCGACATCGAAGTCGATGAGCTTAGTGTGGTAGTTGTTGCGCTCGCCGAAGGTGACAGGGAGCCGAAACTGGCCTATCGGGTGTGTAGAACCGTCGGTCACTCCTGAAAATGGCTTGGTTGGGTGAAGCTGGTAGTATGGCACTTGGAGCATGTCGAACGTCTGAACAGACAGGTCATTGAGCCCTGCTCCACCATCGATGAGTGTCTTGGTGACGACCATGTTGCTGATGACGGGGGAGTAGAGCATGGGGAGCGTGCCCGCAGTGACCAGATCCTCCCTGTCGTCACAACTGTGCAATGGGGCATAGGCCTTGGGATGTTCCCTAGGATGCAGCCGAGTAGGGCGACCTAGGCCACGTCCAGCTCCGCACATGTCAGGCCGGCGGGGCATAGCCTCATCTCATCCCCCGCGCTCTGGTACTCCACAAGGGCTTCGAGTGCGACTGGAGTGTAGCCAGGCGCCGCTTCAGGAATGCCTTCATGATCATCGCCCATGTCAGCTGCTCTCCCATCATGTGTGAGTCTATCTTCTCCAGGAAAGGCCTCGCCCGAGGGTCGGTGAGCTTGGCAGAGCTCCCCTAGGGGGCATAGGCAGGGTCACCGGGGGCGCCAAGAGAGGATCGGAGCCCTGGTCGTCCAGGAAGACCCAGCAGCATCGGAAGCCCTGCACCTTCTTCCTAGACTTCAGGAGCAAGTTTCTGCTCTAAACTGTGACAAACGAGACGCATGCGAATCGCTGGTGCCGAACATGGAACCGCATGATGAAATGGCGAAAGAGAACAACTGAGGGCCTTACGCCCATGAAGGTCTCACAGTAGAAGGCGAAGATGGACAAGAGGAGAATGGAGTTAGGTTGGAGATGGTTCTTATAGTGCTTGAGGATGGTGTAGAAGAACCCCGAGAAGGGCGGGACAAACCCGGTGAAGACGTTGTGGAAGAAGAAAGGATAGGCCGACTTCGCAAGAGTGCTCTGCTCTGTGGAACCGGGCTAGACCAGAGTCTCGCCCCACTCATTCTTGTCTCCCACCATCAGTGGGAGCACCGTGCCGAGGTCCTCCGCCTTGGCAATAGAGCAGGCTGTGAGCGCCTGCAGAAGGGAGGAAGTGGTCACGACCTGGGCCACAGGTTTCGATTTCTCGGCGGGCGCCATCTGAGAAATACTTGGTGATGGGGGAGTAGAAGGAAGGGTGACGCCTCACCTGGATCTGGAGGAGCTTCTAGCAAGGGGAAGGGGATCGCAGTGAGTCAAGGAAAGAAGGGAGAAGAAGCAATGATGGTCTTGTAGCGCGAGCGCCAAGCTTTTTGTCAGCATGGGCAGTTGCCTAGGCGACATGGGGAAGGCAGTGTGCCACGCGTCAAGCATGGCACGCAGGCAATTGGGCCCTCGTCGCTTCACCCTCCCTTCGCTGCCTTCACATCGAAGCCAGGCCGAGCGCGCCTTGGGCCCGGGGGCTACTGTCTGCGTTTTGGAATCGGGGGTATCTAGGCCCGCCTGCTAGCGGCACAACACGTGGCTCCATTGAAGGCCCAACTCGGCCTAGTTCCAAGGACTGGCAAGCAAGACCATCACGAGGGCCCCCGCCACGCGGGGCGAATGACAACAAGGCCTTCTGAGGAGCGGCTTCCAGAGGTTGCCAGTGTCGACCAAGGCCAGGCGGGTGCCAGTGGGCGCAGAGGGGAATTTTCTCTTTGGTGCAAGGAGGCAAGGACATATGCCAGTTCCCAAGGAATCGCCCATTGGTTTCCATTCTAGTGCAACAAGACCAAGACCACGAGCTCGACAGGACGGATGTCATCACCGAGCCCACCATTGTGTCATGACCTGAAGCTTTGTAGGCGAAGAACCACCTTTAGTCAGGATAAGATGTACTCTTGTCCCCTTTCAAATTGGTCATTGTGGAATCCCTTCCCGCCTAAGCTACAAGGGAAGAGGACCAAGGCCACTATAAATATAGGTTAGACTCCACCGTGAGAAGGATCCAGTTTTCAGCCAAAACTTTGGCCATAGAGCTCTCCCGAGGCAGCTCACACTTGTACAAGTTCATACTCATCCTCCCCACGAGGCAATCCACCACAAAGCAGGAGTAGAGTTTTACACCGCAAGGTGGCCTGGACCTAGGTAAACTGCTATGTTCACTTCTTCTTCCTGCTCGCTCGAACCCATGAGGCAGTGAACTTGGGGCTGCAGCTGGGCTAGATCCTTCATACACGCCCCAGAGTTCGAACCTTTTTTGGGTCCGTAGAGCCCCGATTCCAACAAGTAATTTGACTGGGACGCGGCTTATTTTCGACATTCGACTAAAGTACCATATGTACTTAGTCAGAGTCGATGTCCTCGACCTTGACGCTTGGGGAGCTTCGCCGTCTTCGCTTTCGCTGGAGGAGTCAACATCGTTATTGCTCGTGCTCTCTGCGTAGCACTCCAGGCGAGCATCGGAAGCCCCGAGGAACTTCACGAAGAGCGTGTTAGATCCAACCAGCCTGAATTGGAGAAGGTGTCCCTGACCTATGCTATGGGAGCGGATGAACGACTTCCATCCCCGCCTCAAATACATGACGCCATTGGGAGAAGTCTCAACTGCCACCCAAATGGGGCCGTTGCAATAGCCGTCCCCCCGCAGCAACGGGCCGGACAGATGGTTCTCTTCCATGTGGCCCTCTGCTTGGGGTGGCCGATGGTGCATCTCCACAACGAATTCATGCGTCGTATCCTCCATTTGGCCCTCTGCTTGGGGAGAAACGACAAGCGCCCCACTATGGCCGGTTCGACCCCGGACGCTATGTTTTCCGTGGCCGCGAACCACAGCCATTTCCCGGGTGCTGGCGGTGGCCTCCAGGGCTATGGCTAGGCACGCACCTGGTGCCGAGGAGAGGCCCTTGCGGCGAAGGTGGATGCGCGAGATCGACCCTTTTCCCTCACCATCGCGGCGGCACTTCTTGGAAGAACAAGTAGGGCGAAATGAAGACCGAGAAAGTAGAAGGAGGTGGTTCGACTAGAATGCGAAGAGGCAAATGAGAAATGCCCTCCATGGTCATCTCTTCATGGGGAAGGTGTAGGGGCTGGCTCTTTACTGTTTGAAACAACAACTCATGGTAAGACGCACTACACCAGTGACCGCCCATTTTAACTAATGCCACATCTTGCATGTCGTACGTGTGGTGGGATGGCGCAGTAAAAGTGAAGAGTATGACAGACTTGGCAGTCATTCTTTGCCACGCATGCATGTGCATTGTTTGGGCCTAGCCCAATGACGCCTCACATGCGTGTGTGCCCCAGGCCCAGGGGCTCTTGTCGGTGTATTAATAATGGGGTCCTTATTACCCCAGACTTATGCACAGGCAGTAACAGCCTTCCCGACGGTTAGGCTTGCCGGATGATAACTAATGCCAAACTCAAGATTAGATTATAAGAAGTAAATAAGATCTCAGAAGATGGATATTAGAAATGTCGAAGATACAACTCAGGTACCTAGCAAGATCCTTGACAGGGAGAGCATCTCAAGATTCAAGCCCGGCAAGCTTTGATTCCGACAAGTATCCCACTACCTTACCACCGCTCCACCTCATCGATCAAGTTGTCGCTTGTTGATTAGGTGTCTAGTGGGCAGGTAGTTAGGTGAGACTTGTCTGGGCATGTGGCAGCTCACCGCCGAGGATACAACTTTAATGACACCCATCCAAACGATGTGTCAAAGGAATAGATTATAGATGGGCGAACAACATAGAAGTAGAGATCAGCCTTGCCGGGGAGCTCTATCCACAAGACATCTCATGGTGTATTAATTGCATTTGTCCTAACCCGTCAGAGTTAGGTATTTGGCATTGTAGCCACTATCTATAGTGTGTATTTACCATTTTTTCCATTGTCGTGACCCCTTAGTCTATAAAAGGAGGCCCATGGCTACCTTAATAAAGGTTGAAACCCTGTCCATTTGTAAGCGTAGCTTCACTTCCCAAGCACCTTGTCGGATGTATGCTCCTTGTAATTGGACACATATACCCAATCAATAGGCAAAGCAGGAGTAGGGTTTTACTCTTCACAGTGGCCCGAACCTGGGTAAACTCGTGTGTTTCCTGTCGATTCTGCTCTTTATGCTTGTCGATCCCCCCAGTCGAACCGCAATGGGATCGCGTTGATCCCATAGATGGTCGTACGCATGACATCTCGCTTTGCATACGGTGTTCAATATGAACTATTTGCGATGAAGAGATGCACAAATCTTGCGCGACAAATTTTCCCTTGGCTTATAGGGGAAGGAACCATAGCTCTCTTATTGCATACGAGTATTCTATCTAAAACATTTGTGATGAGTGTTTTATTCAGAGAAAACATTGATTTTTTTGAAATCCTTTGATAAGTCTATGCATTCAGAGAGAAAAGTGCAAGTATGTTCAAACCATAAGTTTCATTCAGTCACACTGTGACTTTACATTCATACGATTGAGTTATAGTATCGAGATACAATATTAAACAAAAAAACCAATTGCAGCGGCGGTAGAGGTCGCATGTTGTGCATTGTCGTTGTTGTCCTCCGGGATGCCGTTGTTCAAGTCTTCAAGACATCCCAAAATGTTTTTGACTTGGAAATCAAAGACCTGTCATTGCACGATCGAGGGGCGAGGTGCAGGAGGACAACGACTCATGGCTAGGGATGGCAATGGGTAGGGTATGGGTGGGTACAACCTTGTTCTGCCCAAACCACCCACTTTAATACCCATGTGCGTAAATTGATACACATGCCCAAACCCATCGGGTATCCTATGCCAAATGGGTATCCATTGGGTACAATGTATGACATTTAATTTTTTAAAAAGTAGAGAAATGGGTCAAAAATTCAAGTGACGATGGGCAAAGCAGTATAGCACAATGCGACCTCCTCCGGTGGGCGGCCACTTGGAGGAATCAAGCGAGTACGAGCAATGGTTGGTGGGAATCGAGGATCGCTGATCAAGAGATTTTGTCGTTTCGAGGAGATATAGGACGTAGGAGTATTGGCAAGCAAGGCCTATTGGCCTATGAACTATGGCTGGTTTAGGGGATACGGGATTTAGGGTTGGACTATAGGAGTAGGATGTTGAAGCCACATATCATCGGAGTTATTTTCATTCATTAATATTTTCTGGGTATCCATTGGGCTACCCATGGGTGAAATTTCATACCCATGCCCTACCCATATATTTTGCGGGTATGGATACCCATTACCCATGGGTAAAAAATATCTCCAAGTCTTGCCCATGCCCACTATTTTCGGGTAGGGTACCTGCGGTTACCCATACCCATGGGCAAAACTGCCATCCCTACTCATGGCGCTGCGAGGTAGCGGTCGACGGTGGAGTCCCATGACACTGAGGGGGCGCGCACGGGCACGACAGTTGTAGGCAAATGCATGTTGACTGGCGCCATGGTGAGTGCAGGGGTGCACAACGGCACCGGCATTGTCGCTGGTATGTACACGAGCTCGCACGGGTCTGCGGGAACCTCGCTGACGCCCATGGCTTCCAACACTGCGGTGGTGCTCGGCAACCAGCCCAAATGCCATAGGGATGCTCACCGGCGTGGGCGTGGGGGCAGAATTCGCTGCAGCCATCTCGTTCAGGGCCATGTCCATGAGGCCTGATTCCTCCTTTTTTTATCGCCTCTGGCTCGGAGTTGAGTTCACCAAACTGGAACACTAGTTGTCGGATTTCACGTTCCCCAAACCCTTGAGAGGTTCGAACTCTGGGGTGCATGCGGAGATCTCAACTTCCCTAGTCTGCGTACTCGCCAATCTCACAGCCTAGCACGACGAACTCAAAGGAAAGGGGACACAACAGTCTACCCAGGTTCGGGCCACCTTGAAGTGTAAAACCGTACTCCTGCTTTGTGGTGGATTGGCCTCGAAGGGCCAAAGATGAACTAGTACAGTGGAGAACAACCTCTGGAGGTGTGTCTTGAGCTCGACCGAGCTGGTGAGGGTGGAATGGATCCGATCCCTCTATCTCTTCCTGTTGTCCCCCCTGCTACGGTGGTGGCTAGGTCCTATTTGTAGTGGCCTTGGTCCTTTTCCCAAATGAAGGTGGGAAGGGATCCCACAACGGCCAAATTTGAAGGGAGAAAACTACTACATCTTATCCTGACGAAAGTGGTCTTCGCCTGCAAAAGCGTCTGGTCATGACGCCATGGTGGGTTTGGCGATGACCACTGTCCTGCCGTCCTGGCGGTCTTGGCCTTGTTGCACGGGAACGGAAACCTTTGGCTGATTCCTCGGAACTTCGCGCGTGCACTTGCCTCCTTGGCATGAAAGAGTAAACTGGTACACTGCGCCTGCTGGCGCCCGCCTAGCCTTGATCCTCATGGATCACATCACCCGAACCTCATGAGGTGAGCCTTGCATAGAAATCTCTGCTCCTCGGGAGCCAACCTGAGGGAGCTGCTTCCTTCAGAGCTCTTGGTGTCGTCCGCCCCGTGAGGCTTGGCCCCTTGCGAGGGTCTTGAGTTGCGAATGTCGAAGCTGGGTCGTACCAGGCCACCGACGGAGACACGTCATGGGCTGTAGGCAGGCAAGTCTGGGTACCCCCGTTCCCAGAACACCAACAGTAGCCCCCGGGCCCAAGGCGCACCCGGACTTGGCTTAGAGGCGAAGCCAAAGGGCAAGTGCGGAGAGCCGAGGGCCCTAACCGCCTGTGGCCTTGGGTGACTCATGCGATTGATGGGACGTGGGTGTCTCCGCTTACCCACACAGCCTCGGCAACCGTCCGACTTGATGAGTCCCTGCCGCATGCTGGAAAAGCCATCATTGTGTGGAATCGTGGAGGCTGGCGGTTGGCCTCCCTCCAGCTATAAATGAGGGGGAGCGGCAGAGCCCTCCTCGCTCATCCCTATATTTGTCTTCTCGTTGCCTGCTCGTGCTTCTCCTCCGCCTTGCTGTAGATGTAGAGTCCATGGCGCCGACGAGGAGGTTCACCGCCGCTGAGAAATCGAAGGCCCCTAAGGAAGGACTGGTTTCACCGCCGCCCAAGAGGGGCCGCGGCCATCCCTCCAAGCTCGTTGCGACCCTGGTGGCAGATCCCAGGGGGCGTAGGCGCACTTTTCCAGGGGCTAGCATCTCTTTTGGCAGTCGTGGTGTCCCTTCTTCTCGTGGCAGGGACCGCCAGGAACGGGGCAGCCCCCGTGATGAGGGGAGGCGCGCCATGGTCGCCCGGTCTCGTCGAGCATGCTTCCCTTCGGCGGATGTGCTCCCGGAGTTTGGCATGTGGTCTGATAAGCCCGCCAGCACCTGGCTCCAGCTTCCAGACTTCTTCGCCAACGAGCTACTGGCTACGGTGCCCGACGGCCTCTGGATGCAGGCCAATGGTTGTTGCAGCAAGGCCTCATGGGTCAGGGTCGAGGTCACCGCGGCCGACAATGCGTCCATGACCCGCTGTTGGCAGGCGTTTTCCTGCACAGGAGGCCTGAGTGGGAGGTGCACCCTCCACTTCAAGTACGACGGCCTCGCGACCCTCTACGTGAGGGTGTTGAGGGAGGACGGCTGCCATGCAGGGTGCTTCCCAAAGACGGCAACGACGACGATGAGCTTGGCCTTGACGACTGCCACGGTGGCAATGAGAGTGAGCTTTCCCTTGATGACGGCCATGCTTCCTCCAGCAGTGGCGGCGCCTCTTCAGGCGAGAGCACCAGTAGCAGCGGCTATGACCAACCATTGCGACGCCGAGCTCGCATCAGGGAAGGCAACAGGTCATCTCATCAACGCACTCCGGTGAAGCGGGAGAAGGGCCCGGACAGAGCACAGGGTTGCCGAAGCCTCGCTTCTGGAGCTGTTGCGGCCATGCGGACCGCTTCTGTTTAACCTTTCCTTTCTCTTGCATTTGAAAAAAGTAAAGTGCCCCGCTGGGGTGTGTAATGAACTGTGGCAGTTATGCCACTATGCTATGCTTATTATCTTGTTGTTATGCCGTGATATCTGTATTCCGAGTAGGCGCAACCAGGGTGACTTAGCTTGATATGCTTGCCACAGTTCCGACCTCACGAGTGTGTGTCCATTAATAACTGGTGGATCCCACCTTCCTGATGACCCGAGAGCCGTCGGCCTCAGAGGAGATGCTGTAAAGCTGCTGCAGAGTTGTTAAATATCTTGATGGGGCATCTCATTCCTCCATGCGCGAGCCCTCTAACGTGGGTTAGCTGTGGCCCAGTGCACTGCGTCATGCTGCCTGGGGGGCACGGACATAAGAGGGTGCATGACCATGAGGTCGATCGAGGGTGTCTCACGAGGATATAGAAGGCCAAAGCACTGGGACAACAGGGTTTCGGCTATGTGTGCTTCCGTGTGGGTGAACCCAAACACGCACACGTGCCTAGCCACCACGCACGGGGCGTGCGAGAAGGAGCGACGGGCAAGTGCCGCTCCTCTCAGGCCAAGACTGAGAACGAACAAAGCGATAGGAGAGGAAATCCAACTTTGGCGAATCAAAACGCAAAAAACTCCAAATTCCGTTAAGAAACCGTGAACCAACTACAGAAAGCAAGCAAAAGAACAGCCGCGTCCGGCACCTAGTCTAGTCTTCTCACCAGCGCGAAGCTAAGTGCTTCCACTAGGACGTTGGAGGGAGCCCTTGTGAGGCCCACGGGCGACACTCAGGAGACTCCGAGGCGTGTACAGCCCCACTCATTATCACGTGAGTGTCATGACCTTCATAGGCATGGGCCTTGATTCATGGGTAGAACTTCCGGAGGTGCTAAATGTTCCGGGCGTTCTGGATGAGGATCCCGTCTTGTGTCTCCACGCGCGCGCCGCCAGACCTGGAGACACAGGTGTCGGCATTCTGGGAACAGGTGTCCCCAAACTTGCCTGCCTGTGGCCTGCAGCGTGGCTCAATCGGTGGCCCAGTACGGCCCGTCTTCATCAACCAACACTCAAGACCCTCGCGAGGGGACAAGCCTCGGTGGGCGGATGACACAAGACCTCCTCAGGAGTGGCCTCGCCAGGCAGGCTCGCGAGGAGGCGGAGAGATCAAGGCAAGGGGTACCTCGCGAGGTTCCCATGATGCAAGCCATGATGATCGAGACCAGGCGGGCGCCAGCCTGCACAGTGTCCTCGTTTCCTCTTTGGTGCAAAGGGGGCAAGCGTAGGCGCGGAGAACCGAGGCATCATGCAAAGGTTTCCATATTGGTGCAACGAGACCAAGACCAACAGGACGGCAGCACGGAGGTCACCGTGGAGCCCAAGACGCGAAGACCATCTTTAGTCAGGATAGCTTGTACTAGCTGTCCCCTTTCATTATGGCCGTTGTTGGATCCCTTCCCGCTCAATATTTGGGAAGAGGACCAGGGCCTCTATAAATAGAGCTAGCCACCACAGTAGAAGGGGGGAATCCTTCCTAAACAGAACACCACACCACCACAAGAACACCTCTCCTCGCGAGGTTGTTCTTCCCTGTACTGTTCATCATTAGCCCAAGAGGCAATCCACCACGATACACACGAGTAAGGTATTACAACACAACGGTGGCCCGAACCTGTATAAATCTTGTGTCTCTTGTGTTGTTCATCGATGTAGCTTAGGGATCGCGGTGAGGCTGAGAGCAAGAATTGGTAGGAGGAGATCTTCATGCACACCCCAGTGTTCGAACCTTAAGGGTTTTGCCGGAACCCGATATCTGACATTTGGCGCGCCAGGTACGGGTGCGCTGGAATCTTCTTTCCGCTGATCTGCGTCCTATCGCTTCTTCACATCCATGTCGGATGCCCGCCGAACCCGCGCCGAGCGCCGGGCTATTCCCGCCGCTCGCGTCGCCCAGATGGCTCCTGTCAGCGGGCCTCCTCGTCGTTCTCCGTCGCCTGCCGCCACCATCCCGGCGGGGAATGAGCAGCAAGCGTCTTCGCTACACCCCTCGGTGCGGCGGGAAGGCCGCACCGCCACTCCATCACTGACCCCAACTGGTTTGTCGTCTCAAACTCGTCGCGCCCCCACGGACGCGCAGGCCGTGCTACTTCTGGCACGTGAGCTCCTGCACTACCGCCCCGTCGACGACCTCTACGAAGAATGGCTCGCTCGCATCACCGAGCTCGTCAGCGCCGCAGGGGGATCTCCCGCGCCGTCCCTCTTGATGCCTCGCCCTCCAGGCATGGGCGACGCAGCTCAAGGAAGGCGCGTGGCTCCTGGACGTGACCCACTGCATCCAGCGACCGCGCGACAAGAAAGAAGCTGCCAAGAAATCCGTCAACCTCAAGAAGGCGCTCCTGTGCTTCCTGCACCAGCATGACAAGACCGCATCCCTGCACCGGCGCGTCAAGACCCCATACTGCCCTTGCATCAGTGCGCGAGTACCACCAAGAGCAAGCCCCACATCAGCAAAGGGCTCCGGTGACCACAGCAGGTTGTCACGCCTTCACCACCGAGCTGCGTAGCGTCGCCTGGCCGGGCAAGTTCAAGCCGGACCTGCCTCCTCACTATGACGGCATAGCCGACCCCACGGAGTTCTTGCAGCTCGACGAGTTGGGCATCGAGGCAGCCAACGGATTCAAGAAGGTCATGGCGAACTGGTTTCCCATGGCGCTCAAGGATGGTGCCCGCACCTGGCTCCTGAACCTACCTCCCGGCTCGATCTCCTCCTGGGACAAGATGCGCAGCCGCTTCATTGCCAACTTCTAGGGCACTCGTTACCACCCTCCGGCCGCGGGTGACCTGCGCTGGATCAAGCAACAGCCTGGAGAGACCCTGCAGAAATGCATCGAGCACTTCAACAGCGCCCGCCTCAAGATCCCCAAGGTGACAGACGAGGCCATCACTCAGCGTTCCCTGATGGCGTCTGCGACATCGAGATGAAGGAGGAGCTCACCATCCATGAGGAGCTATGCACATCTCTGGAGCTGTTCAACCTGGTGACAAAGTGAGCAAGAGCTGAGGAGGGATGCCTCTCCCTCCTCGAGCTTCCAGCTGCTGACCCAGAAGAAAACAAGGCCAAGCCAAGGACGTGAAGCGCAAAGGAGCAGTGTTGCTTGCAGCAGAACCAGACACGAAGCGCGGCAGGGACCAGCCGGAGTCGTTCAAGGGCAGCCGACCATTCTGTGCCTACCACAACCTCCACACCAACAACACCAACGAATGCCAAGATCTCAGGGCCGTTCGAGAAGGACGCTTAGGTCGACTCCCCAAGCGCAACGACCGGGGCTACGTCCGACGAGGAGGACGTGGCGGAGGATGATGGGACGACCGTGGCCCTCGCCAGGAGTGGCGTGACCCACCTAGCGAGGATCGTTGGTAGGACCAGCCTCGCGAGGGAGCATGGAGGGATTAGCCTCGCGAGGAACACCTGCAGGGCAATGCAGGCCTTCCTCCTCCTCTGCCGCCGCCAAGAAGGAATGACGACCATCACCAGGACGAGGGGGCTGGGGGCTTCCAGGAACCGCATGCTATCGCTTGCATCTTGGGCGGAGCTCAGGCCCCAGCCTCTCATCGCATCTTCAAGCAGTTCGCTCACGAGGTGAATGCAGTATTCCCCAAGCTTGAGGCCACGCGCCCGCTCAGGTGGTCCAAGTACGCCGTCACCTTGAGCTTGGCAGATCAACTCAAATGCGCAGCTACTATTGGCGTCCTCCCGATGCTTTGTTCCCCAGTCATCAGCAACGTGCAAGTCACCACGACCCTCATCGATGTCGGCGCAGGACTTAATGTCTTGTCCGTCGAGATGTTCGACAACCTTCAAGTGCCATACGATCAGCTCCGGCCAACCAAGCCTTTCTCAGGAGTCACCGATGGTTCCACCACCCCGATAGGGCAGGTCCGCCTCCTTGTCACCTTCGACCAGCGCAACAAATACCGCACCGAGCTCATCGACTTCGACGTCACCCACATCCACCTGCCGTACAATGCCATCCTCGGGTATCTAGCCTTGGCCAAGTTTTTGGCGGTGACCCACCATGGCTACAACATCCTCAAAATGCCAGGAAGCGGCAGGATCATCATGGTCCCCTGTGAAGAGAGAGATGCGGTGTGCTCCCTCGAGCGCGCATTCCAGGATGCATCAATCGTGGTCCCAGACAGCAGGGGCGAGAATCCTCCTGAGGTAGTCCCCAAGAATAAGAAGACACCGCAGCTCAAGCCCTCAGGAGGTTTGCATCTCATGAGGTACTATGTCAGGATCAGTGCCCGTGCAAGGGGCGCCTCCTTACATCGCATAGGAAGGTGCACACGGCGCCCTCCTCGTGTAGAGCTTGGGGTTTCTCTTCTGGAGGGCCTCGGACTTTGCCAACATCACGAGGGAGGCACTCGGGCACCACTTGGAGGCGTGCTTCACGGCACGTTTCCCTCAGGAGGTCTCAGGGCGTGGAGAGCCCAACGTTCAGGAGTTCATCACCAAGACAACTCAAGAGCTTCAGGAAACAAGAGCCATGCGAGGCGACCACCGCTTGCCTGGCGTGGCCCCCCATCCTGGAGAGGAAGATGGGCTGCGCGTCTGCATCGACGTCCCAGGGATCAACCGAGCCGCATCTCAGGAGCGCCTCTGGCTTTCGCGCGTGGGATGCTGCGAGGGTCCTCCACACATCTACGTTCGCATGCCTTTCGGCTTGCCGAACGCGGCCGCCACCTTCCAGCGTCACCTGCGGAGCATTCTGGCGGCTCAGGAGGCCAGTCATCACGTGGTCCTAGCAGAGATGGAGACGGTCCTCGAGGAGCCACCTGGACCCGCAAAGCCTTCCGAGACTCAGGGCTCCGGCGGCTCATGAGGGTCGGCCTCTTCACCACACATCTTCAGCTGCTCCAACACCCCCTCTACATGGAACCAGGTGACATCATCCAAGCTCATTTCAGCTGAGAGCGCCCTCAGGGCTGCATCATTCCCAGGCCGTGTGGGTCCGTCCCTGTGACATGTATCCCTTTTTCTTATGTCTTTAGTTTACCTTCTTGGGGGCGCCCCTCGAGCTGCATCATCCCGAAGCCACTCGGGCCTGACCCGGCAGCATGTATCGATTCTGCGTTTACCTAAGCTGATTTGCCCTTCATGCCTAACCTACCTGTGTTTATCGCCTGTTATCAACCATGGGTCCGCCCCGCTCTCATGCAATTCGCTTGCACGTTAAAAGGGGGGCTCCTGAGCATCGCGACTCAGCAGCTCTTACTGGCTCTCTAGCCCTCACCCACTGACCTTGACCTTGGCATCGCAACCTGGCATACCGGTGATGGCTGAGCTTGCTCGAGGGCCGGGACCTGAGGACGTAGAGCGTTTGCATCTAACCATCTTGCAGGAACACATAGCTGTCCAAGACTTAAGACCAGGCGCAACCCGCCTTGAGGTAGGGCCTCGTGAGTCCCGTGCTGGCTCACGAGTGCCCAAATACACCTCGTCTAGCCCTGTCGTGCAAGCCATGTGTCAGGCCTGGGTTGTACATGCCCTGGGGGATCCTCCCGGAGGGGTGCCTCCTCCCACACACCGAGGAGCAGTTATGCCCATACACATACGGAAGCGCTTTGCTCCATGCTGGTGATAAAGAATTGAGGGCGGTCCATGGCCGTATCAACTTCGAGGAGCCCAGAGCTCAGTGTCTGGCCTCATCGCAACACCTCCCCTCGGGAGCGTCACGCGAGGGGGCTGGACACGGGGGCTGCGCCTGGGTCACGCCCGAGCGCATGCCACCCAGCCAGGTCCCTCGGACCTGCTCTTTGCACTCCCCTCCCCAAGCAGAGCCAAGGTATGAAGATCGTTTGAACGTCAAGGGGGAATCCTGAGTATCGTGACTCAGGAGCCTAACTGGTCACGTAGCCCCTCACTCCTTAGTCCCGTCCTGGTGATCCGGTCGGGGCTAATGGTGGTTGAGGTATGCGCCGGGCCGGGCTATGCCGACATAGAATGCCAGATCTACTCCTATGTTCCCTCCCTATTTGCTGTTTGCGCGTCAAGGGGAACACCTGAGCATCGTGACTCAGGAGCCTAACTTGTCAGGTAGCCCCTCACTCCTTGGTCCCTAGCTGGTGATCCGGTCGGGGCCAACGGCGTTGGAGGTATGCGCGGGGCCGGGCTCTGCCGACGTAAAACATAAAGCAAATAGGAAGGAAACCGCAAAATCTCGAAGCAAATCCCTGAGCAAATATTACAAACCATAATTTTCTTCACAATACCAAACGCAAGTTTAAACGCCTCCACGAGGCATGGTGCATGTTGCAGGAATTAAGCAGGAAATAGGCCGTCACCCTTGGACATCGTCGTCGCCCGCAAGAGACTCCACCCCTGTGGTCGCGCCACTTGGGGCCGCAGGATGAGCAGCACCGCCTACCGTGGGCGCAGAAGCGAAGGCACGGAACTTCCCAAGAAGGTTTCCACTGCTCTTCAGCTTCAACAAGAGCAATGCACGGCGTTTCGGTATCCATGGGCTCTAGCAGCCCGTCAAGATTGGCGTCAGGGTCGCGAAGGTGGACGTGGCTGAAGACGCGCATCAACGCCGTAGAAGAAAGGACGCGAGCTTCTACCTCGGCCATGGAGCGACGCCGCTCACGACTTCCTCGAGCGCCTCGACCAAGAAGGGAAGCAGCCATGGGCCGTCTTCAGGCCACCAAGAGCTTCCAAGCCATTCTCGAGGGCTGCCTTCAAGAATGCGCGAGAGCTCTCCTCAAGGAGTGCGAAGGCCACGCGGTCCTCAGAAAGGACCTTCGCCTTGGCGTCCAGCTCGGCCCTCTCCGCCCCCAACTTCTGCTCCAGTATCTCCAGCCGGTCGCGCTTAGTGGCCTGCACCTCTGCCGACCGCGTCAGCTCGGCGTCGCGGTCCCTGACAGCGTCCTCCCGAGACTTCATCTTTTCCTCCTCCGCTTGGCGGCCACGAGCTTCTTCAGCGTGCTTGTCGCGTAGATCCTGCAGCTCAGCCTCTAGCACCTTGCAGCGGTCTTGGGCGACCACGGCATCCGTCAGTGCCGCCTTGCGAGCAGCTGCGGCGTGGGTGGCGGCTTCCTTCTCCTCCTCAGAAGCTGCCGCGGCCCGCCTTAGCACTGCTCGGATAGAGGCATCAGAGTGAAGCCAGCTGGAAACCATCTCCAGGAGCCCAGCTACTAGATGGGAGTCGGTGCCCTGGAGGTCTTCTTGCAACTAGACCATCCCCGAGAGGGCACGCTCCAAGACATCGGAGGAGGCAGAAGGACCCGGAACCAGCGGCACAGGAGGAGGAGGCGGTAGCGTAGCCACGTCTCGGGAGACTGGGGGCTCTTGAGCCTTGGCTACCTCAAAGCAAAGATCGAGTACCCAAGATCTCTCCAGATGCAGGGCTACGGGGCGGCACTCCCGCCAGAGTGCTCCTCCGGGCCTCGCGAGGATGACAGGGTGGGGGAGGCGCGAACATCATCGCCTCCCCTTCCCACGGATGAAGGAGCGGCCGTGGCACATGAGTCTACCCCAGATGGAGTCACCTTGTCCCCCTTCTTCTTCTTCGTCGCAAGTAGCGGCCTAACCAATTGATGGAGAAGTTCACGCCATAGCAGCATAATCAAGAACAAGACAGAGTTCGAGTACTTACTGGTCGATCGCGGCATAGCTCACCGCCCTCTTGCTAAGCTTGAAGCCCGAGAGCCTCGTGGCCCGGGGCGTAGCTACAAGAGGCCCATGAGTGGAAGAAGGCGTGGCAGAAGGGTCGGAGGCGGCTCCAGGTGGTGCCTGGGCAGAGGCAGCCTCTCGGGACATCAGCGTCAACCTGTCCTTCTTCGGGATCACGGGTGAATCCTCCTCCTCCTACGTGGCATCGGCCTTGTCGTCGTCTGGCAAGGTGCAGAGGATGTTGGCCCTGCATGGGGGAGAGGTCTCCCCCGTCCCCTCAAAGGTCGCCTCCAAGTCGCGCTCCTCTTCCTATTCTTCTGCTCCTCCCCTGCGTGAGTCACCCGAAGACACGTCCACTAGCGTCGTTGCCCCCTGGGCCACAGGAGCCACCGCCGGCACCAGGCCGTGATCAAACTTGGGCATAGCAGCCACAACCTGAGCCCGGTCCTCCTGGAGGAACAAGGGGGCAGGGGCCCCCTCCGGACATTCCTGGTCATCTCCAACCAAGAGGCGAAGCGCTGAGGCCAGTTCATTGTCAGCCAGAGCCACCGGATTCAGGCGGAGCTTGTCGTCTGCATACCCAAGCGTCCATAAGCGGCGCAAGTGCGCCTAGAGCGGAGCCACCCGCTGCGTCAGGAACTCCCTCAGGAGTGTGGCCCCCGTCAGCTTCCCCGCCTTCATGTTGCCCGTCTTCAAGTCGGCGTTCATCTTCTCCAGCACCAACTTCGCCCGATAATTGGCAAGCTTCGCGTGAGACCACCCTTCGTCAGGGTGGGCTGCCTCCGTTGGCAGCACCAACCTGGGGTGGACACACTTGGCGTTCACCATGACCCGCTTGCTCCTGAAGTTCTCGACCCTCTTCACAGCTTTCGAGATCACGTTCGTCTTACCGTACGCCGCGAAGTTGGCGCACGCTGAGGTGTGCTAGCCATTGATTCAGAGAGAGAAGAAGTGGCGCAGCAGAGCCATGGATGGCATCACCCGAACATGCGCCTCGCAGTAGTAGGCAAAAATTGACAAGAGGAGAACGGAGTTGGGATGGAGATGAAGGGCCTGCAACCTGTAATGGCGAAGGAAGGCGTGGAAGAATTCGGAGAAGGGATGAATTAGGCCTGCGACGATGGCGTTCATGCAGAGGGGGTAGAAGGTGCTTGCCTTAGCCTCTAGCTCGGCGGAGCCAGCCCGGAGTTCAGTCTCCCCCGTCTCGCTGCCCTCCACCACCGTCATCAGGCGCGTGGCGGCAAGATTCTTCTTCGACATATACAGGGCATCCAGGGCCGGCGAATACCAAGCCGGCAGCGCATCGACCTTGCCCTTGCGGGGCGCCATAGCACGCTGAAAGGGAAGGAGTGGAGCGGATCTAGAGATCTCGGAAGCAAGGAAGCAAGGAAGGGGATCTAGAGCAAGACGAAGGAGAGCAATGAAGGCAAGCCTTGCCCACGCCAGCCTTTTGTCAGTCGGGTAGTTGCCAAGGCAGCGTGGGGAAGCGGAGACGCCCATGTCCAATAAGTCGCCACGTATACCACTTGACGCAGCTATTGGGGCCTGCGTGGCACCAAGACTTGTCCTTTGGCTTCGCTAAGCCAAGTCCGAGCGCGCCTTTGGGCCCGGGGCTTACTATTGCTGCTCGGGAACGGGGTCCCCACTTGCTCGCTTAGGGCCTGCAGCCGGTGGCTCAATCGGTGGCCCAAGATGGCCCGCCTTCATCAACCTACACTCAAGACCTCGCGAGCGCTGGCCTCGCCGGGCAAACGACACAAGACCTCTCAGAGTAGGGGCCTCGCCAGCAGGCTCGCGAGGAGGCGGAGAGATCAAGGGGGTATTCGCGAAGCCATGACGCAAGTCATGACAATCGAGACCAGGCGCGGCGCCAGTACCAGCAAAGGCTCCTCGCCTCTTTTGTGCAAGCAAGCGCGCAGCGTGAGAACCTAGGCATGCAAAGGTTTTCATATCGTGCAACGAGACCAAGACCAGCAGACGGCAGACGGAGGTCACCAGGAGCCCAAGACGGCTATCACCAAAGACTTTGGCAAAGCGAAGACAACCTTTAGTCAGGATAGCTTGTCCTAGCTGTCCCCTTTGAAAATGTCCGTTGTTGGATCCCTTCCTGCTCCATATTTGGGAAGAGGACCATGGCCTCTATAAATAGAGCTAGCCACCACAGTAGAAGGGGTGACTCCTTCCTAAACAAAACACCACACCACCACAAGAACACCTCTCCTCGCGAGGCTGTTCTTCCCCTGTTCTGTTCATCATCAGCCCAAGAGGTAAACCACCACCACACACAGGAGTATGGTATTACACCACAACGGTGGCCCAAACCTGTATAAATCTTGTGTCTCTTGTGTTGTTCATCGATCTAGCTTAGGGATCACGGCGAGGCTGAGAGCAAGATTCGGTATGAGGAGATCTTCGTGCACACCCCAGTGTTCGAACCTTAAGGGTTTTGCCGGAACCCTATATCCGACAACGGGCGATCCTAAACGGGCCGACCCACATGGGTGAGAGCTTGTGCAGCCCATCCCTAGAGAACACCCGCATCAGAACGAGATCACCCACCTCGAGCTTCTGGGGGCGGACGCTGTGGCAGCGGTACCGCTGCAACACCTGCTAGTATCTCTCTGCTTGCAGCGAGGCTTGATGGCGGCATTCCACCCCCAGCACGAGATCCATCCCTCATGTGGTGTCCTGGCATGCCTCATCAAAAGCCAGGACCCCATGTGGAGCGATGCTTGACCTCGTGAGGGAGAACCACTTCAGCTCCGTAGAGGAGGAAGAACGGGGTCTCGCCTGTCGGCTTGGTTGCGGTGGTGCGGATGGACCACAACACGGATCGGAGCTCGCACAGCCAGCCCCCACCGTGATGCCTCGAGCTTCTTGAAGGTCCTTGCCTTGAGACCTCTCAGACCTCTCAGATTGCGCGCTTGACGTGGCGATTGTTCCTAGGGGTGCCACCAAAGCGAGCATATCAAGGCCTAAGTTTTTTATCGGGAACCTGAGGGCAAAACCCCACAACATATCAAAAGCTTTATTAAAAAGTGGTAACAATTACAAGTGAAGGATTACAAGGGGTAATCAAACTAACCTAAAGAAGTAGGAAACAAAAGGTTACAAAAGGGGCCTCAAGGGGGACGAAAAGAAACCCATCTCAGGAGCTTATCCTTGTAGGCAGCTTTCACTCTGTATTGAATAAGACTGATATCATGAATGAAAGCACATCTCCACTTATTAAACCTAGATCTCTCATGCCTAAAAATTTTAGCATTTTTGACGATCCAAATATTCTAACAGGCAATAAAACCCACTTCAGTGAAAAAGGGCTTCCCAAAGCTTCTCCTAGCAAGGATAACCAAATCAGCCATGGAATCACCAGAAGACACATAAATTTGCAGTTAAAAAATAGATGGTCTCTGGTTTCCCCAGCCTGCAAAGGGAAAAGAACACAATTCACTCCATCATCCAGATGCCATTGCCTTCTCTCCACCATATCCTTAGTGTTCAATCTGTCCATAATGAGCATCCAAGCAAACACCTTGATTTTCATGGTGAAAGAGGACTTCCAAATCCAAGAGGTCAAGGGGTTAAAGGACTCAGATGCAAAAGTATGGGAGTAAAACATCATTGGTTTGTTCCCCTTTGAAGTGCCTTGCCAGAACCAACCATCCTTGGACCCTGGGATTCTATTGTGGGCCTCCATCAAAGTCTGGAGAAGGACCAGGTCATCAAAAGCTTGGGCAGATAGTGGAAGATGGAAGTGCTGGAACATGTCTAGGGATTCAAAAAACTCTTGAGCAGTCATCCAAGGGACCTTGGCATAAGAAAAAATCCTGGGATATCTGGTTTGTAGAGAAGAAGCCTCTTGACCAAGCTACCAGTTGTCAGACCACATAAGAGCAGTGTCACCTTCATTTATCTGAACCCAAGAGCAATTTCTAAAGCTTTGCATAACCTTGAAAATATCTTTCCACCAGAAAGAACCACAAGCACAGGTTCCCTGGGACACCCTATCATGAAAATAAGAATCATAGATTAAGGACACCCATGGAAGATATTTCTTATTAAGAAAGTTGTTTGCATGCTTGAGTAGAAGAGCCATATTCTGCACACCAAGGTTAAGAATGCCAAAACCTCCCCTGTTTTTTGGTCTATAAATAAGATCCCAAGCAGCAAGGGAAGGAGCGGGATCATCTCTATGTTTCCTCCAGAGGCATTGTCTCTGAATTCTTTCTGATTGCTTTAAAATTCCAGCAGGTACAGCTAGGCTGCAAAGGAAAAAATTGGCATGGAAGACAAGGCAGAGATCAAAAACCGCAATCTTTCTCCTTGGTTTAAGAAGGAGGAGCTAGCAGTCATTCTCCTCTCCATGCAGTCCACCAATGGCCTAAAATCAACCATTTTTAGCCTTGTAGTTCCCACAGGCAGCCCAAGATACGTAAAAGGCATTTCCCCAATTTGACATCCAAAAGCAGCAGCTAAATCAATCATCTGAGCAGAGTCCACATTGATAGGTATAATAAAGGATTTGTGATAGTTCACATAAAGACTAGTGGACAAAGAGAAAACCTTCAGCACGTCCTTCAGGGAAACAAGTTGGTCCTTGCCAGCAGGTAAAATGATCAGAGTGTCATCAGCATACTGAATCACAGGGTAGTCCTGGTCATGACAGGGAATAGGCAAATGAAGGATGCCTCTTCTAAACATGTCATTAATGACACTCTTCAAAAGGTCGGCAGCTAAAACAAACAGAAGAGGGGAGACAGGATCCCCCTGTCTAACTCCCGTTTTGCATATGAATTTCCTGCCAGGCACACCATTAGGTAAAACAAATGAGGTGCTAGTAGATAAGAGTTGCTTCTTCCAAAGGATCCACTTCTCATTGAAACCTTTATATCTCAAAATTTGGATTATAGCCTCATGCTGCAGGGAATCAAAAGCGTTCTCTTGGATTGGTGACACTCAAAAGTCTAGCCAATGCAATCCTGAATTGTTCTCCTTTTTATGAAACCATACCGGTTCTTGTGAACACACCACATAATCATATCTTGGAACCTATTAGCTGCCATCTTGGAGAGAAATTTTAGACCCATTCCAGTTAAAGAAATAGGTCTAAAGTCTCCCACCTCTTGGTCTAAAGAAATATTTGAGAATTTATAGAGTTGGAGCTAGGGTTAGGGACTCCCTTGGGGCCCACAAGCCTGGGGGCATGCCCCCTGGGGCCCACCCTAGAGGCTTGTGGTGTCCTCGGGACTCTTCTAACCCTCTCCCCAAGTTTTCTGGGTGTCTTCTGGTCCAAGAAAAATCATCGTAAAGTTTTATTCTGTTTGGACTCCGTTTGATATTCCTTTTCTGTAGAAGTCAAAAACAAGGAAAAAAACAGAAACTTGCACTGGGCTCTAGATTAATAGGCTAGTTCTAAAAATAATATACAATAGCATATTAATGCATATAAAACATCCAAAATAGACAATATAATAGCAAGGAACATTAAAAAATTATAGGTACATTGGAGACGTATCACCGCACAGCCTGAGCCTCGGCCAATGCTGGCACTGGTCCCACTGCCCATGAGCAGCAGGACTCCTCCATGCACCCTTCCGTGCAACCAACGCCAGCACCGCCACGCCTTCACTCACCCCAGCTACGCCTCATCATCCCTCGCCTGCCATTGGCCGGTGAATGCACAGGCCGCGCTGCTCATGGCGCCTGAACTACTGCGCTACCGCCCGGGCAATGGAGGCCATGATTCCTGGTTTGGCCGCATCACCGAGCTCGTCAACCCCGCGAGCGAGGGCCCCTGTCGTGGGAAATGAACACCTATGGGGCAGGTGGCCATTTTCGGTCCGGCAGGGAGCGGAGGGCGCATGAAGAGCGGATCGAGGCGGAGCACGCGAGCGATTTTACCCAGCTTCGGAGCTCTCCGGGGAGATAATACTCCTACTGTTGCTTTATGGTTGTATTATGCTCTTGCTCGAGAGCGTGGGAGTGTTCTAGTTTCGAATGAGTCGAACCCCCCCTACGTTGCGCATGGGCCTCCTTTTATAGGCACAAGGGGTCACCGACAGGTGGCAACGCAGGCAAGGGTACAAATGTAAAAAGGGTGGTTGGTACAACCGATATCTCACAAAGGCACCCTACCTAACTCGACGCGTAGGGACAAGAGTATTTAATGCCCGTCGCCGCCAAACAAAGGCAAAAAGCGCATCGTTAGGGCGCCACCGCTGCCACGATGGCCTTCTCGTCATCTCCACTTGCCACCGCACCGCTTGGTCGCACAGCTTCCCGCCATGTGCGCCTCGAATGGTCTCGTATGGCACACGCCGATGGGTGTGCCGGATCGGGCACGAGTGGTGGCTTCCCACGCAAGCGCCTTTGCCGCGGTTGTTGTCTTGTCGCGCCCAAAGCTTGTCGCCGTCGGGTCTTGCGGACGCTGTGGCGCGCGGCAAGTTCTGTGAAGTGCCTTGGTTGGCCTTCCCGGGAAGCTCCTCTTGCCGGGGCCTTGTCCTTCCCGGCAAGCTCCTCTTGCCGGGGTCTTGTCTTCTTAGTCAAAACACTTTGTTCTTGAATGGCATCAATAGGAACTACGGAGGATCTTGGCGGACACCCGGCAAGCCTTGCCGCGGGACGCTGTGACTGCGCCTGCACAAGTTCGGGATACTAAGGTACCCCTACTTTAGTCCACCGACAGAGCCCCCGGCTCAAAGCACACACGGTGCCGAAGCGCCAAGTCGTGCCCAAACAGGCACGGGCACGCCGCCCGGGTCCACACCATATCTAACTCCATATCCACCGCGCCTCCCAGAACGGCACACGCCAAGCGCGCGCCGTGGGAGAGATCGTGGGTGATTCTTTATTCGTAAAAAAGCGAACGCTCGCCTCCTCCTTATAAGCAGGGAAACAGGGCCGCCTCAACTTCGACACTTGCGTTGCTTCCTCGAAATCGCCGCCCTCCGCTTCCCAAAGCCGGAAAAGGAGCAAGATCACTTCGCCGCCGCCGCCGCCAACGCCCCTGTTTTCCCCATCGCCTCCGCCATTGTTCAAGACCGGAAGGGTGCAAAGTCGGCCGAGGCGCTGCCGCTTGAGGCGCCGCGCAAGGAGCCAGCACTTTCTCGGCAGCTCTTCGAAGGAGCTGCAGGAGTGGTTCTATCTCTTCTGGTCGACAGAGACGCGGGCGCATCCACGCACGCAGGTACTCTCTGCCGAAGCTTCTACTTCGAAACGATGTCCAAAAGGATACCTTTTCTTCCCACTGTTCTTCTATTGCGGGCTTTGCCCGCCCTTTTCCGATTTTTTTCTGCGGACATCATGAACACATACGGCTCCATCTCCTCGATTTCACCCCCAACGCCGCTCGACCATGGCGTTTTCGACATCTCGCGAGAACTTCATCGAATCCACCCAAATGTAGCCCTTTTTCCGCCACTACTTCATGCCCCGGTCGAGAAAGGAGAGCCCTTATCCGGCGGGATCGCCGGATCTCGAGAGCCGTATGAAGGAGGTCTATCTCGAGGGGGAGCCTCAGAGTAAATGGGAGGAGGAGAGCGAATGGTGCTGGATTGTTGATAAGGACCCGCAACCATTCACCAACTTGCGCTTAAGCCCGAGTAGCGCGGGCGGCGATTGAGCGCTTCGGCGGCGGACGATGTTAGGTCAAGATCGCCACCACCCATCCATGGATCAGCTTGCCGGGCTCACCGTAGGGGCTGTTGGCGCGACTTTCTTCGCATCGCCTCCGCAGGAGGGGGGGAGACCCGCCCGCTATTCGGGGTCCGGGCGGATATCATGAGAGGCTGCGCCCAGGCCTCAATTTCAATTTTACTGCCTTGGAGTTGATGGGACGCCAAGGAACTGTTCAAGCACCCACCCCAACCATCCCGAGTGGTTCAGCTGCCGCAGGGCGCCGCCCCATTGTGTAACAATCCCCAGCTCGATCGCATCCGCCGCAATGATGCCGGAGGCGACTCGCATGGGATTATCCCAACCGGCAGAGCCCGCCGACGACGCCGCGGCAACAATTCTTCGACGAATTGGTGGAGGTGGACGATCCGCGCCGACGAAAGCAGAGGAGCTCTCACCGCCACAACACCGACGACGCAGATGCGGCGACACATCGAGGTATGGAAGAGGCGGCGGCGGCGCGCCACGCGAAGTTCTGGTTTATCGTGAAGGAGGCAAAGGCAGCCGAGGCGGCAAGCCTTGCCGAGCGGGAGGAGCTTGTCGGGCAGGTCGCCGGCGCAGGGAGAGCCCGAGGCCGAATCAAGCGAGCCCGCTGAGGGCGCAAGCGCCAGCCGCCTTCAAGCAACTTGCCGCAAGCGAGCCCCCAAAGACAGCCCCCACCAACTAAGAAGGCGCCCGCAGGACCGGAGACATAGTAGGGCGGCAGACGGGCCAACAGCAGACGCTGCGGGACACGCCCATCGCAACAAGCACCGCTGCTGCGGAGCATCTCACGCCAGACCGCAATTGGAGCGGTCTTCTTCGCCACCGCTTCGATCTCGCCGCAGCTCCTACCAAGCGCCCAAGGGAGTTTACCCTCCGCCTCGTCATACTGAAAGATTACGGACTTCGACCTCTCCGCCGCGCCATTCCGACGAGGAGGAAGAAGAGGAGGAGGAGTAGAGACTTTCTTCGGCTGCATTTATATTTCTTCGATTCCTACTGTTTCTTGTCTTGTATCTCGATCCGCTTTCTCCAACCTTGTTCTTTTCTGTGACTCGCCCAGAGCGGGCGAAGAGGGCCAAGGTCCCCGTGGTTGTCATCGAGGACGATCATGTCAGTGATAAGAGAGGACGCGCCCGAGACCACCTTGTTGACCCGCAACCTTCTCTCGGCAGCCCTCAAAGCAGCCCCCCAGCAGTAAGTTCACAATTTTACTTCACCACTGCCAGCGCCAAGCATGGATGCTCTTTTCCTTCTTGATATCCCGATTGTTGATTTGCTTGTGTAGGAGCGTAACAGGCCCACCAGAACAGCCAAAAGTCGCCTTCGAGGTGCTCATCTCGCCGACCACGCCACCAAGGGATGACTCGCAAGGAGCGCCTCCGCAAGGAACGGACCAGTGATCCTCCGGTGGTGGAGCCCATGATTACAGAGCCCAGCACAGGTAATCCTTCTTGTCAGAGAACTTCTCTTGGTTCTTCTTCTGATCTTCTTTTTTTGGATATTTGCTTGATTTTTTTCTCCCCCTTCCTGTCTTCAGATCCTCCCGCTGCGGAGCTAATGGAGACCGAGGCCACCGGCGAGGAGAATGTGCGTGGCAATACTGACGATGCGCTGGCTACATTGAAGAAGAGGCCGGGCGCCGATGATCCCGGCTGACGGAAGAGGCCGCCAGGGCTGCTAGCGCAGGAGCTGGCGAGGGGTCCGGCGATTGCACTGACGGCTCGGTGGCCGCAGGAGCGCAGGGCGCTACACCAACCGCCGATCCCTCTGCCGCTGACGCAGCGCCGGGCTCTGAAGAGCCCCAGCCCGGTGCCTACTTGAAGGCCGGCGACGGTGTTGTAACACCCTCGATGCGTCTATATCTCCCACGTGTCGAAGCACGACTTAGAGGCATAACCGCATTGAAAGCAATGTCGCAAGTGAGTTAATCTTCACACAACCCATGTAATACATAAGGGAAAGAGACACATAGTTGGCTTACAATCGCCACTTCACACAATTACAAGAATAAAGCATTACATCATCCAGATACAATCAAGGTCCGACTACGGAACCAAAATAAAAGAAGAACCCCAAAAGCTAAAAGGTCCCCGATCGACCCCAACCGGGCTCCACTATCGATCAACTAGAACGAAACAACACAAAGGGCAAGATCTTCATCTAGCTCCTCCTTGAGCTTGGCTGCGCCACCGCTCGGTAACATAGGCACCGCAAACTGGTTTTGAAGTATCCGTGAGCCACGAGGACTCAAGCAATCCCATTACCATGGGTATCAAGACTAGCAAAGCTTAATGGGAAAGGAAGGGGTAAAGTGGTGAGGTTGCAGAAATGACTAAGCAAGTATGGTGGCTAACATACACAAAGAAGAGCGAGAAGAGAACAAGCGGAATGGTCGTGAAGCTAGCAATGATCAAGAGGTGATTCTCAACACCTACTTACGCCAAACATAACCCAAAACCGTGTTCACTTCCCTGACTACCGAGAAGAGACCATCACGCTACACACACTGTTGATGCGCTTTTAATTCGGATCAAGTGTCAAGTTATCTACAACCGACATTAACAAATTCCCATCTGCCACATAACCGCGGCACGGCTCGAAAGTTTAAACCCCGCAGGGTGTCCCAACTTAGCCCATGACAAGCTCTCACGATCATCGGGAATAGACCTTCACCTGTGACACCCGATCGACTCGGTATCCCGGATATCAAGACATTTCGACAATGGTAAAACAAGACCATCAAAGCCTCCTCTCAGGCCGACTAAACCCGATAGGAGCTGCACATATCTCGCTCTCGTGGCACACCGATGAGCAAGACGCTGGTTACATAGACCCCTGGTTGCCCAGGGCGCCGGACATCGCTTCGGTTTGGACCAGCACTTAGACAAGCATTGGCCGGGGGCTAAATAAAGATGACCTCGAGAGCGACTCCCAAGGGAAAAGATAGGTGGTGGTGAGGCAAATGGTAAAAGTCAATGTTGGGCCTTACGACAAGTTTTATTCAAAGCGAACTGTCGGGGGTCCCATAAATCACCCGACCGCAAGGAACGCAAAATCCGGGAACATAACACCGTATGACGGAAACTAGGGCGGCAAGAGGAACAAAACACAAGGCATAAGGCCGAGCCTTCCACCCTTTACCAAGTATATAGATGCATTAATAATATAAGAGATATTGTGATATCCCAACAAAACCCCTGCCCACCATGGAGAAATCTTCAACTTCACATGCAACTAGCAATGCTATAAGAGGGGCTGATCAAAAGCGGTAACATAGCCAAACAATGGTTTGCATAGGAATGGTGTCAAAGGTTAGAGGTTCATGGCAATATGGGATGGCTTGATAAACAGGTAATAGGTAGCAAGAACATAGTGATAGAACGAAGCAACTAGCATAGCAATGATAGTAGTGAGATCCAGTAGTAGCGGTCATCTTGCCTGAAATCCCGCAAGGAAGAAGAACGAGTCCATGAAGAAGACGAACGGATGAAGCCGAACCCATCGTAGATTTAACGTAATCCTCACGATCGCAACGAAACAGAACTAACAAGAAGAAGCTCACAACATAGGTAAACACACACACATGAACAAGGCATGATGCACAACAAGCATGATGCATGACCAAGCTACATGAAGCTACTCATGGCAAGAGATGATGCAAACAAGAACAACACATCAAGGCAAGTTTAAATGAGGCCGGGAACAACATATAACAATTCCGGTAAGTCCTCATATGCATATTTCGAAATTGGTCCAGAACTGAATAAACCTTATGTTCAAGTTGTTAAACAGCAAGTTAAGATGCACCAAGATGATCTACACGAAAATCTAGTCAAGTTACATATAAAGTTCATTAGATTCGGAGCTACGACCTAGAAGATATGAGCAAAACAAGTTAAACATGGCATTGATGCAAAATGCACCCAAACATCAAGAAAACACGCCAAAACAAGGATGCAACATGATAATATGAAACAACATGCAAAATCAAGCAAGTTTCATATAGAGCACACTCAAAACGGAGCAACGGTGCAACACATACACTCCATACAAGTCATAGCAACAATCTGTCCAAAACAGCAACTAGGCATATTGCAAGCATCAAAACAATATGCTACAGCACCCCAACATAATAACAAAAGGCATGGGCATGAAGTACACGTAAAGCATAACAAAACATGAACACTGAGCTATCTCCTGAAACAACTAGAACATGCTCAAAACACATGGAGATATTGCAAATAATAACAGCTTTCAGATTTTAGCGTAAATAACATCAAAGTTGCAATGTTTAGAGCTATCAAACAACATGTTACAGAAACTTATCATGGCAAACAAAGGCATGGCATGAATCTACTAATAGCATAGATCAAAAGTCCCTTACTGACCATAAGCCAAAAAGGCACGGAAAATATGATGGCACCCATGTAAACATGGCAAGTGATATAACAGATTCAAACATGGCAGGAACAACATTAAGTAGGCATGTTTGTGAGCTTGAACCACTCAGCACAGAGCAATACATGGCATGGCAAGGCAACCAACAGCAAGAAGGCATGTTTATGAAGCTAAGCATGGCAAGAGAAAGTTCATAGGGTGCATGGATCACTAGGAAAACACATGGGAACAAGTGAACTTAATTTTAACAGGCTGACAAACAACATTTTCAAGCAACTTTGGAGCAAGAAATGAACATGTTCCAGCAGGCTATAATTGCAACCAAGGGCCTCAATGGATAGATCATGACATATATATCAAAACATGTTTATAGAGCATCTCCAGATTATGCATGGAATGATTAGTAGAAGCATGTTAACATAGCAACAAAATATAATGAATCTGTCAGAAAACAAAGAACAAAGAACTATCCTACTTAACAAGCTTGATACACTCAGCACACAACTCACAAAAATACATGGTTAACACCCCTGGAAAGATGGCATGGCATAGTTCAACATTCATGTAGACATCAACCTCATAGGATGCACACATCAATCATGGCAAAAATGATAAAACAGCAAGTTATAACAGTTTTAGCAGATTAACATCAACATGCACTCTTCCAACAGCATTTCAGGCATCAAGATGAGCTCAAATGAAAATGATGCAATGGAATGAAATGATCTACTCGTCGAGACGAACAATTTGACATATTATACGCACGAAACGGAGCTACGGATGCAGAGATGCAGCAGGTCAAAGTATGCAACATTTAATGAGTTCTGGGGACATGGCAGTTCCGGGGACAACCTTCGGGTTGGCACGGATATTGATGCATGACCGAGCTCGCCGGAGATGAACGTGGTGGTGGCCGGAGTTGGGCGAGAGGGCGCCGGAGAGGAGGGGGCCGCGAGGGGCGCCGATCCGCCTCCCTGCTGGCCGATCGCCGGGCGGCGCGGGCGAGAGCGATGCGGGCCGAAGGGCGGCGAAGGGGCGCGGCCGGGCGCGGGCGGGCGTTGGCTCGGCAGTAGGCGCCGAGGTGGCGGGCGATGGAGCGAGGGCGGCGAGGCGGCGCGCACCGGAGGAGGTGCGGCGGCCGCGGTTCCGCAGCGAGGAGGTAGGCGGCGCCGCGGAGCACGGGTCTGGCGGTGGGCGGCGCGCGCGGCGGCGGCGCGTAACGGCGGCGGGGCGGATGTGAGCTGCTGGCAAAGGGCGGCGGCGGGCGACCGGCCTGTGGCTCACGTAGCTGGCTCCTGCTGGCCGGGCGGCGGGGTGGGCGGCGCGGGTGACGGGCGGGCGACGGGTTGGTTGGAGGCCGCGGCAGAGCTGAGGTGGCCTCGATTGGCCGGAGCGAGGTGGAAGCCGGACGTGTCCAATAGGCGGCGGACGCTCGGGCGGGCGCTGGGAGGAGAGGCCAAGGGTTGGATCATGGGAATTTCGAGGGGCACATATTTATAGGTAGAGGAGCTAGGAGAGTCCAAATGAGGTGCGTTTTTGCCACGCGATCGTGATCGAACGACCGAGAGCATGGAGGGGAGTTAGATGGGTTTTGGGCCACTTTTGAAGGGGTGTTGGGCTGCAACACAAAGGGGCTTTACTGGTTACCTTGCTAACTGTTGAGTATCAAACGACTCCAAATGGCACGAAACTTGACAGCGGTTCACGGTGCTATACCAAGGCCGCTGGCAAATCTCGGCCATTCCGAGAAAGTTTAACACCCGCCACAACAGAGACGAAAGGGGACGCCGGGGACATAGGAGTGCCGGATTGCAAAACGGACAACGGAGAAAATGCTCGGATGCATGAGACTTAACATGTATGCAAAATGAAATGCACATGATGACATGATATGAAATGCAGATGATGACATGGCAAAGTGCAACACGCAAGCAAATGACATGGCAATGACGGTAATAATCGCGACACACTGGCGCAACAAACCGGCGCTATAGGTGTCTTCATCAAGCTCCTCGGGCGCCAAGCCCGTGGCGCCGGATCGAGGGAGAAGATTTTGACGGGAAGTACTTCGCCTCGGCTGGCTGTGACAAGGTTGACGCGCCAAGCGTAGTGGCGGCGAAGTTCAAGGAGGAGCAGCTGTTCGGTTGGTGTCACTCTACCGCACCCGGCAAGCAAAATCTGGAGTCCCGGAAGCGCTTGTCGCAAAAGGGAGTGGACATTGAGAAGCATGCGGAGGAGCTCCAGAGTCAGAACCAAGAGGCCCTCCGTCTATTGTATAGGAAAGGGCGCAGCTTGTCGAGGCGCGAAGGCTTTCCTCCTCGAGAAGGCGTGTTAAGAGAAAGAAGCTGCTTGCCGCCGAGGAGATGTCCGCGCGAGAAGGCGAGCTGACGCAGCGGAAGGTCAACTTGGACAGCTATGAGGAGGAGCTTGCCGCGCACGAGGAGACACTTGGCGGGGCCCTCAAGGAAGTGAAGGATGCTGCGGTAGCTGCCGAGGCCGCCAAGAAGGAGCTGGAGCTGAAGGTGACGCAGCTAGAGGCTGATATCAAGGCGAAAAATGAAGAGCTTGTTCAAGCCCAATAATGAAGGCCGAGAAGGACGCCCTTGCCCATGGAGAGCTACAGGGTCGTCTCTCTGAGAAGGGCAGGGAGCTGAACGCCGCCAAGGACGCCAATGCCGATCTCGAGCTGAAGCTGGCTACGCTGACTGAGACGCTGGACGGCGCCAAGAAGCGGGAGGAGGACTTGAAAGGGGAGATCAAGGCCAACGAAGAGTTGCTGACGAGGGCTGCCGAGACTCAAAACACCTTCAGGGCTACGGTGGAGCTCTGGACAGAGGGCCTCGTAAACATTGCTGCAGTCATCGACGAGGAGCTGGCACAACTGGACTTGGCAGGGTTTCGGTACTCCGACGAGAACCTCCAGCCCAGCCGCCAAGCTCACTGTTCTTCAAGGGCGGGCGACAGCCTCTCCCGAACTCCGGGAAAGGATCCCAAAGCAGCTGGTTGACGAGTCGCACAAGAATCTGCGCCAGTAGTTCGGAGAAGGTGTTGGTGAAGGTGCTCTTCCGCAATCCGGCCTCAACCTCACCAATGTCCTTAAGAAGCCGACGGTGCTGATCTTGAAGAGCTCAAGGCCCTTTTCGCACCCATTGTGGACAAGGTGAATGAAGTCGAGGGTTGATGGCGCGCACAGAGATTAGGCCGTGGTTTTCTCCTTTTTTCTCGCTGCCAAACATGTTACAGAACAATCTATTAGAGCGCCGCAAGTTATCATTGTAATATAAATTTATTTTGGGCAGTATTTGCTATGTTATTTCCTTTACTTGATTCCTTTCTTTGTATGTTTTTACCCTACGCTTTTAGGGAACTTGCCGGCATAGGCACCCTTGTCAGCGAAAAGCCGAAAGCGGAACATCAAGAACCCGCTGGTGGTGCTACTTCCGCAAGAAACCTTGTCGCAACTAGTTTCGCACACTTAAGTTGTTGAGCGGACTCAAACAAAGTAAGGGCGCAGCTAGCTACGAGTTGGTTCCTCCGGGCACAGGTTTTCCATACAAAGCACGGTCATTCAAGGAAGATAACTTAAGAAATTTTAAAACTGATTATGCTCAAACTTTGGCAACTTAGCTTTTCTGTCGTTTTGGTCCCGGCAAGGCGATACTTTCTTGAACGACGCCTGGTCCACACCATTATCTTTTCCTTCCCCCCCCCCCCGGTGAACTTGTGGGCGAAGGAACCTTCTTTTTGAGGAAAAGAAAGAAGAGAAAATAAAGATATGGAGCCTCAAGGCTCGTTATTGCTTACCGGCGGCAAGTTCTGCACAAAATGTTAGATTATACATGCAAAAAAGAAAAAAGCATGAAATTTGACAAGATGTGCGGAGCATATGATCTTTATTTACGACGGATCTCGCGCCTCGCTTTGTACAAAGGGTTACATGCAACAGCGGCAAGGCTTGTACAAAAGGTGGTTGCCGGAACAGGTTCCGGCAACTGCGCCTTATGGGTAAAACTTACGAAGATGCTCAATGTTCCAAGAGTTGCTCACCGGAAAGCCATCTTCGGTCTCAAGGCGGACCGCGCCAGGCCTAGTGACTTGCTTCACCCGATAAGGGCCTTCCCACTTTGGCGTTAACTTGTTGGAATTCTTGGCGGATTGGACGCGCCGAAGAACAAGGTCGCCTTCCTCGAGACTTCTGGCATTGACTTTGCGGCTATGGTAGCGCGCAAAGCTTGTTGGTATCGAGCAGCTCAGATAAAGAGTTCGAAGACGATCTTCCTCAAGGAGCAGCGCCATCTTGTCGCAGCTGCTCTTGCTCAAGCTCATCATAAGCAGCACTCGAGGCGATCCGTGATACGAAGTTCCGTGGGGAGAACTGCTCCGCTCCATAGACTAGAGCGAAGGTGTTCCGCCGCTGGCTCGATGGCGTCGCCCCGACGAATTAAAGAACCACCGGCAGCCTCGATCCAATTCCTTCCGCACTTGTGCAGCCTGTCGAAAGTCCCGGTCTTGAGCTCGCCGCAGCACTTCATTGCTTGCCTTCTCCGCTTGACCGCTGCTTCTCGGTGAGCAATGTGGTTAAGCACATCTTGGCGCCAAGATCTTGGACGATCGCATGAAGGTGCGGCTTGTGAATTGTGTGCCATTGTCTGTGATGATCATGTTAGGGACTCCAAAACGGCGAAGAATCGACCGAAGAACTTGATCGCCGACCGTGCTGCCACCTTCCTCATCGCTTCCACTTCCGCCACTTTGTGAACTTGTCGATTGCCACGCATAAGTATTCAAAGCCCCGACAGCTCGGGAAAGGGGCCGAGGATGTCGAGCCCCGCATCAAAAATGGCCAGGATAAAGGGATCGCCCGAGAGCTTGAGCTGGTTGATGTATCTCGCTGAGTGGAACCGCACGCTTCACACTTGGTTACTTGTGCAGCTTGCATCCTCGGAGGGCTGTTGGCCAAAAGAAACCTTGCCGGAAAGCTTTACCGCAAGTGCACTTTGCGCCAATGTGATGACCACATATGCCTCCATGTATCTCCGCCAATGCCTTCGGCCCATCTTCCCGGGAATGCACTTCAATTTCACTACGTTGAATCTCCTTCAGACAAAGATGTCGTCGATAAACCGGTACATACTTGATTGCCGGGCTACTCTTCAGCCTTCTTCTTGCTCTTCGAAGTTCTCCTGCTTGAAGGAAATGGACAATCATTGTGCCCATGCCGGAGCTTATGCTCAACAACAAGGACTAAAGGCAATAAATGTTATTAGGGAACATCCGCTTACAAGCAAGAACTCCGCGGTTCAGCCGAAGCTTGATGTTCCCGGCAAGCTTGCCGGAGCAAAACTTGTCAGGAGCGTCTGCTTCAACGGAACAAACCTAATGTTGTGATGCCATGTTGTATTTGCACATATCGAGCATATTGTGTGTATGTTATTGAAATGCTTGGTATGTGTGGGATCTGACTATCTAGTTGTTTATCTTTAGTAGCCTCTCTTACCGAAATGTCTCCTAGTGTTTCCACCGAGCCATGGTAGCTCACATCGCTTCCGAACACTTAGGCTGGCCGGCATGTGTCCTTCTTCGATCTCAGGTCTGTCCCTTCGGGAAATGTCACGCTGAGTACCGGAGTCCCGTTAGCCCGCCACAGCCCGCTTATCGAGTCCTGCTAGCCCAAAGCTACAGCCCGAACTTACTCGCCGATGACCGACACGATCGATGTCGGGTCATGGATGCCTCGTCTCGTAAGTTTGTTCCACTTTGGGTTTACGACTAGCCATGTCAGCCCGGCCCTTATCATATGGATGCTAGCGACACTATCATATACGCAGCCAAAAGGCTTAAACGGTCCCGGCAAAGGTAAGGCGACATTCGTGGGAATACCGTATGCGTGAGGCCGCAAAGTGATATGAGGTGTTACAGCTAGATCGATGTGACATTGAGTCGGGTCCCGATAGCTTTGGTATCGAGCTTGATCATCAGAGGATTACCAAGCCAAACCTGGTCAAGTCGTGTCTAGAAATGCTTTAGTTATATGTAAGGGAATTGATTGTGGATGGAACGTAAGGCTCTTTTTACTCCTTATACCTCATGGCCTTCTCGATCCGAGTCATCCTCTTCTCTTCTACGGGATTAAGAACTAGGCCTTCTCATCTATCTATCGATGACGGTTACTAATCCATAGACTTATAGAATTGTTAGTTCAAATCTCAGCTTAGTTTTACTACTTCAGTATGTTCATAATCATGATCTCAAACCTTGATGTTGTGCTCGGAGTGGCTATGCCGCTATTTTTGTAGCATGTATCCAACCTTTTGAGCATTTACGTACCGCTATGTCGTCTCGAGTCATCCTAGGTTTCTAAACAATCTGATGCACTTGCAAATCCTTTTCCTCCGGGTTTTAATGATCCTTTGGGCCAAAGTTAATCACACTAATTGCTGAGTTGAGGTATTCTATTGCCTCTACATATATGTTGGAATTATTATTATGACCCTAGGTGTCTTAGGGGATCATCTAGTAATCTAGCTATGTTATGTGTTCCCAGCAGGATCATTCTCGCCAACATTCTCAAGCATCCCGTGATGCCATTTAGTTCGTAGGTATTCTATTCCCGGTTTTGAACCCAAGACTCACCCTACTTACCTCATGTTGATAGTGTTTGCTAGTTCCTTTAGGAAATTAGTAACCTTTGCATTAGTCCTCGAGGTCCGTGGTATTTCCTTCTTCCAAATACTATGAACCGCTTATGGCAGAAGTTTGTTGATCAAAGATCACAACAGAGTGCTCTTGACGAAGTTCTCCATTTTATATTGTGACTCGCCAGTTCTACCCTTCCGCACGGGTTATCCGAAGAAATGTTGAGCTTCACCGACATACTAATCTATGCATCCACAACTCGTAAAATTATATGTTCTTTGGGTTGTCCTCTTTAGTTGTATTCTCACCCTCGCCTATCATTTGATAGCCAAGATTATGCGTATGCATTGTTCATCGATACCTATTACTCTTGTGGTCCGGCTGCCATTCTATTCCGTAATGACTTGGAGAAACAAACTCCAAGACTTCATCCATATCCCGGATCGGGTCAAAGCAGTTGTAATCCGCAGATCAAATTGCTAATCAAGCTTTTGTTCTGTTTCTATCTTGGAGTATTACCGCCTTTATGTCGATTGTCATAGGACTCATGCAGATCTCTCATGAATTCTTGACGAGTGATACTCTCTCCATCATCATTCATTTCTTGGTTCCCGTGTTGTTGCAACCGAATGCCGACAAGTGAATCGTGGTGTGTGAAATCATCATCACTGGCAACTCCGCTGCTTGGTAGTTAAATGGACTATATTCTCATTCTTAGCGTGTTGGTTGTTAAATCATCATCCTAAGATTGATCGTATACCTAGTCCTTATTCCCGGTGCACTCTCGATCAATGAGTTAGGATTATTCAATCCTTACTTATCTGGTCATATCATCTTGCCCCGAAAAGCAAGATTGTTCTCGAGCTTAGTGACATATCGGTGGTTCGTGATTTTCCTTATATCTTCTCGAAGTATTACCAGGTTGTCCCCTGACCGCTATGTTGAGCTCGTGATCAAGTTGGTTTCTTGTAAACCACCCCTTCTCCAAGAATCTGTGTTGGATACCCCTGAGCTAGTTGGCTAAGCTAAACAACAACTTGGAAAGTTGGAAGATAAAAGCTTGTACTTAATCAGTTCATTCCAAAGGGTTATCTTTTATGCAGTGTGAAGAAAGATGATATCTTCGCTGATTGATCCTCGTGATCAGCTTGTTGGACTTATTGTCTTGCCAAAACTTTGATTTGAGTGTGGGCTATCGTCAAATCAAATCGTAACTAACGATGTTCGTGAATGTTGTCTTACTCGTGGATTTTTCCCAGCATACACCATTATATCTTTGGGGTCCGCCAATACTACCACCTTGTCCACATAGTTATGGAATTCCATCTCCATGGGAATCTGGATGAATTGTTGTTGAACCCATCGACAACATCCTTGTCTTCTCCATAGTTTTGTTGAACATTGTTAGTGTTGGAAACTTTAAAAGCATTTGTTCATGCTAGCTCATGAAGCATATGTTCGATGTAAGAAGTGACTTCTCTCGATTCATGTGCATTTGATGCAAGTTGTCGCAGTGAATTTGAGAAAGTCAATGTTGCTTCCTTTGGAATCATCCCAAATCATTCATGCATACGCATAAGTATTCTGTGGTTCAAGACTTGCAACCTTCTTTCTATATGTATTCCTAGCACACCAAGCCACTGATTGATTTGTTCAAGAAAAAGAAGTCTAGCGCGCGTAAAGACTTCGAAATCCTTGATGATGGATCCTAACCTAAACTCGGTAGTGTTTTATTGTAAGACTACTATGTGGTCATGCTTGTCTTGGACAGCGTGTTCATAGGTGTGTAGCAGAGCCAGCTCATGTTTTTGAGCTTGCTATCGTGGTTCATTTCCTGAGAATCACGCAACGTCTTCTCGTCGGTTTGTGTTGTAAACTTTCATTTTTCCTTCTAGACTCGATGAGTCTAGATTATTCTGACACCAACCAGATCTGAATCTCAGGCAGATATGATGGTTGGAACATTTCCCAAGAACTATAATGTTGGTCTCGCGATAACCGGTAAAGTGGATGTTGTGGCCAACACACCCAACCGGAAGACCTGTTATTGTAGTATCTTGATTGAGAAGTTGGCCACCTCTCCATAAGGACTTCGTAGGAATTATTCCCTACTTGTGTGCCTTATGATTTTTGTGCTTCCAAAGTCCGACCTTTACTTGATGTTCTAGATACCAGACCATTTCAATGAATGGGATACACTAGTACATCAAGGAGAACATTAGAAGCGGAGTGCTAAATGTCTCTCGGTCGATCATCCAGATTTTGTTCTTGGCCTCGCTAAGATGGAATCTGAGAAAGTGTTATCTTCCTTTGCATCTGCATTGTCCATCGCTATTCATCATGGTAGTATGTTGTGTTGTCAGCACCCTTGACACGGATGTTGGTAGGACCTTGATGAATATGGAAATGCTCAAGTTCTTGAGAGCACGCACAAGCACTACGTATTATCACCGGCACTAACTGGGATTGTTCTCAATTCCCTCGGTTATGCTATAACCATTCCAACAGTAGATTCGCTCTCTACTGCTGAGCTTCTCCCTAGCTACTAAAATCATCCCTTGTGTTGTTTTCAACAAGGTAATCCACATCATCCATTCTGGCCCGAGAATGTCATTCTCTCGGACCCCTTCAACTGATCGACTATGAATTGCCTTAGGCTGGTATAGAGAGTTTCAATGATCTTTGAATCAAATGTAATTCTTTTTGCCACTTAAGAGGAAATTTCTACAAGTCACCTCTCCCAAGGTGCCCCGTGATGGGATCATAGTAATTGTTCCCTCGCTACTCTGAACCCTCGTCAAACTATGTCTTCTGTCCTTCCTGAAGCATGTCTTGCCTCTCAGCTCCAGAGATGTTTCTACGTCCCATTCTGTGAGTTGATCTTGTGATCCTTGAGATGATCCTAAGATGCTCGAACCTCAAGAAGATCGATTCCTCCAAGATCTTTTCCTTCCTCTCATCGTCATGTTGGATGTAGTTCTCAAAGCAAGACGTCAAGATCAATTCGAAGCAATGAATCAACATCTTCGAAGAATACAATGGGTCATGAAGACTGTGGTCGGCCTGTGTCCCTTTGTCTTCTTACTCACGCCTTGAATCTCGGACGAGATTCTTGATTAGTGGGGGTGAGTTGTCACATCCTCGGTTCTCGTTATGCACTAGGTTAGACCTCATGTGTGCATCATGTTTAAATTCAGATGAAATTTGAATCGAGGGATTTTCAAAGCCTCAAAACCTTCTAAAAATGATCAACATTAAAATCTTCTCAAAGAAGTCCAAGAAAATGTTCCTCTTAGTCCCCAAAATATTGCAAGGAGGTAAAACTCAAAACAATATTTTTGGTATCTCGTAGTTAATTATTTTGGGCCTTTGAAATAAATTCAATAACTATTTTGCCTTTGATATATATATATTATATATAATTAATATATGTCCAATAATTCTCGAACATTTTATGTGGTTTGGTATATTCTATTTCTAGCCACATAATTATTTTCAGGATTTTATAAAATGGTTTAGCATTTTACTAAACCAAAACAAAACAGTAACAAAATAGAAAAATGTAAATATAAAACAAAGACAAGCTTACCTGCCGCTTACTCGCCCATCTGGCGCCCACTGGCAGCCCATCCGGGCCCAGCCCACCGCCACTCCCCTGTCAGCCTTCCTCCTCGCCAGAGAGGGCGTGGTCGCTGCTCGCCACCTCCCCGCTTCCACCTCCTGCCCCTCGCCGCCTCGACTTCGCAACGCCACGCCACCCCCGACCCTCTCACTCATCCCCGAGGCCCTTCTCCTCTCTTCTCTCTCTCGCCAACCCGAAGCGCCACTGCTGCCGCCATTGCCTGTCCGCCGTGGCCACCGCCAGCCCACGCCGACGCTACCAGAGGCTCCGCCGACTTCTTTCCACCACGCAGCCACGCCCGAGAGCAACCATAACGCCGCCACCACTGCTGCTCTTCATCTCCGTGCCCGGAGATCGCCGCCGATTTGCTGCCCTCGGTGCCTCACCGAGCTCACGACTTCGTCCGACTCACCGTGAGCTCCCGCTCTTTCCCCTCGTTATCTTCGCTGCTTATGCACCTCCACACCAGAACCACCGGAGCCGAAGCTCCCCGCCGCCGCCCATCGCGCCAAGAGCCCACAGCCTGCCGCCACCCACGCCCGAGCTCCGAACGCGCCTGCACTCCCAGAGCCCATAGCGCCCACCAGCTCCTCCCCATGCACCGTGGTGCCAGATCCGCTGCCGCTCAACTCCGCCGCCGCCACTGGCCGCCGACGCTGCTTCCGCCACCCCAGCTCCTCCCATCGGCACCACGACGCGAGTCCACCAAAGAAGACGCGAAGACCTCTCCGCTGCCGATTTGGTCGACGGAGGACCAAACCCAAGCCCGCCTGCCTGCCTCGGCCTCGCCAAGGCTAAACGCCGGCGGTTGTCCACTTTTGACCGGTGGGGCTTGACCCCTGAGTCGCCGACGTGGGCCCAAGCCCTGCTTAAATATCGTTAGTTTAGTTAGCGCTTAATTAACTCAATTAACCCATCGACTCGGCCGACATATGGGCCCAGCCTGGCCGACAATTTAGTTAGTGTTAGTTTAGGGCTAATTAACTCCGCTAATTAATCGAGTCATCGACCTGCTGGGTCCCACAGTCGTTTGACCTCGAGGCGCCTGCTGACTTGCCGACGCCATGATGATGTCATGTTGACGCAGTTAACTATTTTCCGATTTATTTTAATTTAGGAAATTCCAAAATAGTTAAAACTTCTAAAATTCATAGAAATTCAACCGTAGCTCGATTGAAATAATTTATATATGAAAAATTATCGAAAAATTCAAGGAATCCATCTGTACCACTTTCGTGCATGTTTAAGCAACTTTAACCTGCCGTTTATATCAAAACATGATAATGCACTATATTAACTCATAATTCCAATTTGAACTTGAACCTGGGTTCAAACTAACCCAAACCCATTTGGTTCTAGCTGCATTAGCCCAACACACTCATTCTGCCATGTCATGATCATGCATCATATTGTGCATTGCATTGATTGTGTTTTTCTCTATTGCCGTATTTGTTCCTCTCGATAGACATGGTTTCGACGACGAGTTCGATGACACCGATGAAGAAGTATAATATCTTCTATGCTGTGCAAGCAAAACCCCTTGTTCATTCCGACACAATCCCACTCTCTCGCCTCCCGCTTCCCTTATCTGCATTAGGACAACAACGACATATCTGGCATTTGTCATGTAGTTGAACCCTTTATCCTTTGCATGACATGTCATTCCACAAGAATAGATGAAACCCACTAGCATGAGTAGGAATTGTTTGAGCCCTGATGTGCCTACTCATTCATGCTTGCTTGTCATGCCTGCTATTGCTTAGAGTTGTGTCAGTCCGATTCATCGGGAATGAATCGGAGGTGTGTGGACATGTCCCTTGTGTGTGAGCTAAGTGTGTGAACACGACGGTAAAGGTAGGTGAGAGGCCATGTAGGAGTACATGGTGGGTTGTCTCATTGCAGCCGCCCTCAGAACTGAGTTCTCGTGGTTTGTGATCCATGATTCAGCTACTACCACGATTGGGCCCAAACCAATGGACCTCGGCTTCTTATTCACCCTTGTCCTCCGCCCGTGAGTTGCAAGTAGTTTCGTGTTTGTAGTATGTGGAGGTCAGGCGCAAAGGTGTGACCGTAGGGGTGGGCTGTGATGCGGTAGGCACGCGGTCGGGTAAACCGGCGCCTGCTTGGTGTCACGGAACCCCGTTCACATCGCTTGGGGGTCAGCAAACTTCGCCGAACTCCTCATAGATGGAACCCAAATAGGCGATAAACCCAGACTAGGGATTTGAGTGTTTAGGTAGGTCATGGCCGACACCCACGCTGGGCTTCCGCTGAAGGTTGCCGAGTACATGTCGTAAACGGCGGTAAGTGGTGAGAGCGCAGGTGAAGAAGTACACCCCGCAGGTTAACATCATCTATTCAATAGCCGTGTCCATGAAAAAGGACTTCGGGTTGCCTATAACAGTTCATAGACAAGTGGAAGTGGATACTCTAAGATACGCAAGATAAGCGTGAGTGCTATGGATGGCGCTCGTAGGGAGACGGAGCGGATCCATAGTGGTGTATTGATATGGTGAATATGTGGACTCGTGCGCCACCTCAAAAGAGTTACTTGCAAATGTAGTTTAGGATAGCCACCGAGTCAAAGCTGGCTTGTTGCCGTTAAACTCCACCATCCCTTTGTTGATAATGATGCATATGTAGTTAGTTCTGATGTAAGTCTTGTCGGGTACATTTGTACTCACGCTTGCCTATTTTATGTTTTTGCAGAGAGACTTTCACCGCTAGTAGTTCCACGTGGACTTCGACGCTTAGCTTGTTACCTCGTGTACGATCTTGTGCCCTCGGCAGATCTCGTAGATAGTCGCTTTCAAGCCTTTTTCATTTGTAGATGTCTCAGATCGACATGTTAAGCTTCCGCATGTGTTTGATTTGTATGTTCAATGTTGGGCCATGTGACCCCTGTTTAATATCTCGCCTCCTGAGCCTAATGAATAAATACTTGAGTCGAGAGTCATGTTGTGATGCCATGTTGTATTTGCACATATCGAGCATATTGTGTGTATGTTATTGAAATGCTTGGTATGTGTGGGATCCGACTATCTAGTTGTTTATCTTAGTAGCCTCTCTTACCGGAAATGTCTCCTAGTGTTTCCACCGAGCCATGGTAGCTCACATCGCCTCCTAACACTTAGGGCTGGCCGGCATGTGTCCTTCTTCGATCTCAGGTCATCCCTTCGGGAAATGTCACGCTGAGTACCGGAGTCCCGTTAGCTCGCTACAGCCCGGTTTACCGAGTCCTGCTAGCCCAGTGCTACAGCCCGAACTTACTCGTGATGACCGACACGATCGATGCCGGGTCATGGATGCCTCGTCCTCGTAAGTTTGTGCCACTTTGGGTTTACGACTAGCCATGTCAGCCCGGCTCCTTATCATATGGATGCTAGCGACACTATCATATACGTGTGCCAAAAGGCTAAACGGTCCCGGCAAAGGTAAGGCGACACCCGTGGGAATACCGTGCGTGAGGCCGCAAAGTGATATGAGGTGTTACAGGCTAGATCGATGTGACATTGAGTCGGGGTCCTGACAGAGTAAGACAACATTACGAACATCATTGGTTCTGATTTGATTTGAGAATAGCCCATACTCAAATCAAAGTTTTGGCAAGACAATAGCTCCAACAACTGGTCTCGAGGATCAATTGATGAAGATATCATCTTTCTTCAACACACACACAAGATATCCCCTAACATGAACTAAGTCAGGCAGCTTTTATCTCCCAACTCTCCAAGTTGTTGTTTAGCTTAACCAACTAGCTCAGGGGTATCCAACTTGGATTCTTGGAGAAAGGGTGGTTTACAGGAATAAACCAACTTGATCACGAACTCAACATAGCGGTCAGGTGACGACCTGGTGATACTTCCGAGAAGATATTCAGAAAATCACGAACCACCGGTATGTCACTAAGCTCGAGAACAATCTTGCTTTTCAAGGCAAGATGATATGATCAAATGAGCAAGGGATTGACAAAATCCAAACTCATTGATCGAAGAGTGCACCAGAAATAAGGACTAGGTAGCACAATCAGTCTTAGAATGATGATTCAAGAACCAACACGCTAAGAATGAAATTATTGTCCTTTAACTACCAAGCAACAAGGTTGCTAGGAGTATTGATTTCACACATCATGATTCACTTGTCGACATTCCGGTTGCAACAACACGGGAATCGAGAAATGAACAATGATGGCAAGAGGTATCACTACATCAAGAATTCATAGGATGGTGTGCAATTCCCATGACATTCTTGATATAAAGATGGTATTACTCCAAGGTAGAACAGCACAAAAGCTGGATTAGTATTGTGATCCACGGATTACAACTACTTTGACCCAATCCTCGAAGTGGACAAGATACTGGAGTTTGTTTCTCCAAGTCATTCCAAATTAGAATGGCTCGACGAACCACAAGAATAATAGGCATCGATGAACGAATGCACGCACACTCTTGACTAGCAATTGATAGACGAGGGTCAGAAGACGACTAAGGGGGGGGGCAACTCAAAAGAACATACGATTTTCTGAGTTGTGGACGCATAGATTAGTATGTCGAACTAAGTTCAACAGGTTTCTTCCGGATAACCCATGCAGAAAGGGTAGAATTGGCAGATTCACAATTATGAATGGAGAACTCTTCGAGAGTACTCTTGTTGTGATCTTTTGATCCAACAACTTCTGCCATAAGTGGTTCATAGTATTTGGAAGAAGGAAATACCACGGACCTCGAGGACTATCGCAAGGTTACTAACAACCTAAAGGAACTAGCAAACACTATCAACATGAAGTAAGTGGGTGAATCTCGGGTTCAAGAACCCAGGAATAGATACCTACTCCTAAGTAGCATCACGAGATGCTTTCGAGAATGATGGCGTAATCTTCACACCGAACACTAAACATTGCTAGATTACTAGGTGACTCCCTAAAACACCTAGGGTCATAATAATAGATCCAACATATATGTCAAGGCAATAAATTACCTCAACGCACCGGTTAGTGTGCTTATCCTGACCATAAAGGACATCGGGAACGGAAAGAAAGGATTTGCAAACGCATCAGACTATTTAGAAACCTGGGATGACTCGAACAGCATAACGGCTATAAATGCTCAGAAAAGATATGAGACATTCACAAGGATTTGCATAGTCACTTAACAACATCATATCAAGGTTCTGGTTCAACTGAGGAACATATTAAAAGTAGTAGAAACTGATTTGAGGCTTGAAACTATCAATCCTATAAGTCTATGGATTAGTAACACGTCATCCTGATAGATAGATGACAAGGCCTAGTTCTTAATCCCCGTAGAAGAGAAGAGGATGACTCAGATCAGAAGGCCATGAGGTATAGTAAGTAAAAAGAGCCTTAAGTTCCCTTCCCACAATCCATTCCCTTATATAACTAAAGCATTTCTAGACACAACTTCGACCAGTTTTGCTTGGTAATCCTACAGGCAGTCAAGCTCTGATACCAAAGCTGTCAGGACCCCGACTCAATGCCACATCGATCTAGCATGTAACACCTCATATCACTTTGCGGCCTCACGCACGGTATTCTACCGGTGTCGCCTTATTTTGCTCGGGACCGCTTATGCCTTTTGGCACACGATATGATAGTGTCGCTAGCATCCATATGATAAGGAGCCCGGCCGACATGGCTAGTCGTGAAACCCAAAGTGGCACAAACTTACAGGACAGCATCCATGACCCAAAGATCGAACGCGGTTCGGCCATCGCTAGTGAATTCGGCTGTAGCACCGGGCTAGCAGATTCGTGAACCGGCCAGAAGGGCTAACAGACTCCTAGATTCATCGCGGACGCTTCCGGCGATGCATACAGAACGAAGAAGGACACATGCCGGCCAGCCTAAGTGTTCCGGAGCAAGAGTAAGCTACCATGGCTCGGTGGAAACACTAGAGACATTTCCGTAAGAGAGGCTACTAAAGATAAACAACTAGATAGTCGATCCCACACATACCAAGCATTTCAATAACATACACACAATATGCTCGATATGTGCAAATACAACATGGCATCACAACATGACTCTACGACTCAAGTATTTATTCATTAGGCTCCGAGGAGCGAGATATTACAAACATGGGTCTCATGACCCAACATTCAGAGCATACAAGTCAAGGCACAAGCGGAAGCTATCATGTCTGAGTACAGACATCTACAAATGAAAAAGGCTTAGAAGCCTGACTATCTACTAGATCCTGCCGAGGGCACAAGATCGTAGCTGAGGTAACAAGCTAAACGTCGAAGTCCACGCGGAACTACTAACGAGACTGACGTCTCTCTGCAAAAACATAAAATAGGCAAACGTGAGTACAAATGTACCCAACAATACTTACAACAGAACTAACTACATATGCATCATTATCAACAAAAGGGATGGTGGGGTTTAACTGCAGCAAGCCAGCTTTGACTCGGTGGCTATCCTAAACTACGATCGCAAGTAACTCTTTGAGGTGGCATATGAGTCCACATATTCACCAACCAATACACCACTATGGATCCGCCCCGCCCCCTACAAGAACGCCATATATAGCACTCACGCTATCTTTGCGATTTTAAAGTATCCACTTCAATTGTCTATGAACTGTTATAGGCAACCCGTAAGTCCTTTATCATGACACGGCTATTCAATAGATGATGTTAACCCCGCAGGGTGTACTTTTCACACACGCTCACCACGCATCTGCCATACACGACATGTACTCTGCAACCTTCAAGCTGAAGCCCAACGAGGGTGTCGGCCACGACCTACCTAAACATTCAAGTCCCTAGTCCAGGTTTATCGCCTATTCGGGTTCCATCCATGAGGAGATCCGCCGAGTTTCGCCACAGCCCCAAACAATGTGAGCAGGGTTCCCGAGACACCAAACGGGCGCCTGACACCCGCCACGTGTTTCATCGTGATCACAGCCCACCCCTACGGCCGCCGCCCACGGCCTCTAGCATACTACAAACACCTAAACTACTTGCAACTCCCCGGACAGAGGACAAGGGTGATTAAGAAGCCGAGAGGGTCCATTGGTTTCGGGGCCAATGCGTGGTAGTAGCTGAATCATGGATCACAAACACGTAACTCAGGGCCTCGAGGACGGCTGTAATGAGACAACCCACCATGTACTCCTACATGGCCTCTCACCGCTACCTTTACCAAATCGTGTTCACACACTTAGCTCACACACAGTAGGACATGTTCACACACCTTTGATTCATCCTCGATGAATCAGACCCGACTCAACTCTAAGTAGTAGCAGGCATGACAACCAAGCATGAATGAGTAGGCACAACAGGGCTCAAACAACTCCTACTCATGCTACTGGGTTTCATCTATTTACTGTGGCAATGATAGGTCATGCAAAGGATAACGGGGTTCAGCTACCGCAGCAAGTAACAGATGAATCGTTGTTGTCCTAATGCAGTAAAAGAGAGCAGGAGGGAGAGAGTGGGATTGTGTCGGAATGAACAAGGGGTTTCGCTTGTTCGGCACTTCAAGATATTATAGCTCTTCATCGCTGTCATCGATCTCATCGCTGAAACCACGCTCATCGAGAGGGACAATTACCGCAAACAAAGAGGAACACAATCAATGCAATGCAACAAATATGATGCATGATAATGTCATGGCAATATGCTGTGGTTTGAGCTAATGCAACTAGCAACCAGATTAAATGAAGTTGGTTTGAACCCTAGGTTCAAATTCAATCTTCATATGTGAAGCTTTAAATGTCATTTATATGATCTGGCCTAAACAGTGAACAAAAGTTGTTCTAACTTGCATGACAATGGTACAGATGGATAGATTGGATATTTCTGATCATTTTTCATATATAATTTATTTGATTTAGAGCTACGGTTGATTTATATGAATTTTAGAAGTTTTGGTTATTTTCTGGAATTTCCTGTATAAAAATAAATCCAGGAATTACTTATTGCGCCAGCAGGACGCCGCCAGTCAACGGAGCAGACTAAATCAAACCCGACGTGGGGTCCACACGCCGCTGACACAGCTTAACTAACAGGTTAAATAAATTAAACTAAACCTAATCTAGTTTAGTTAAGGACTGGGCCCACATGTCAGAGACTAACCTAACTAGCTAAGTTAATTACCGCTAATTAATCTATCCCTTAATTAAGCAGGGGCCTGGCCCACATGTCAGTGGTCAGGGGAAGTCAAACCCCGGTCAAACGGGGTCAAACCCGCCGGACCTGGTCCACGGCTCGTCGCCGGCAAGGCCAGGGACGGCGGAGGGGTGCGGGTTTCCTCCTCCGGCGACCAAATGGCCGGAGGAGGGCGTCTACGTGACGCGGGCGCTTGTCCGCGTCGAGTGGTGGCAGCGGCTGGGCCTAAAATGGCCGGAATCATCACCGGCGTCGACCTTGGCGGTCGCCGGAGTTCGGCCGAGGTCGAACACGACGCTAGGTGCACGGCGAGGTGCGTGGGGTGGTGTTTTGGGCTCCTGCGGGTGCGGTGAGGACGGTGGTGTGCTCGGAATCGAGCCAACGTGGCTGTGGCCACGACGGCGACGTGCGGTGGCAGCGGCGGGTGCGGCCGAGCTCGGTGTGGTCGCCGTGGTGCTCAAGAAGGCAAACGGAGAGGGGAAGGGGCAGGGCTCACGGCGGTTGCGATAAGGCGAACGGTGAGCTCGGGGAGAACCGAGCGGTCGGGCGGCGATGGCGATCTCGGCAGACCGAGGTTGAAGAAGACGGCGGGCCGACGCTCGAGGGCATCCGCGGGCGGGCTCGGTGAGGAGGTTGAGGACGAATCGGCGGAGCTTCGCGCGCTGGAGGCGGCGGTGGCCGGTGGCCACGGGCGGCAACGAGCGGCGGCGGCGGTCGCCTCGCCATAGCGGGGAGGACGAAGGAGAGATCCAGGAGAGAGGGAGAGGCCTGGGGTTCTCGGGGTGGCGGGCGCGCCCAGGCAAGGGGAGCAGCTGCAAGGCAAGCAGGAGGTGGCCACGGCTGGCACGCTGCAGCACACGACAGCCAGAGGCGCGAGGAAGACGACAGGCAGGTGGAGGTGGGCCGGGCCGGACAGAGTTGGGCCACTGGCTGCCGGGAGCGCCTGTAAGTCCTCCGCTTCTGCGCTTATTTATTGTTTTCTATTTTCCGCAACTTTGTGGATTTATTAAAATACTAGATCAATCCTAAAAATCATGCAATCTGCTCATGACCATCTGGAAATATATCCTACAAGAAGCATTTCAGTTTCGGATTATTTGAGCATTTAAAATATTATTAGCAATTAAATGCCCAAATGCAAATACTATATAATTTAATTCAAAAATCCAGGAATAGCCTGTAAATATGTTCATCATTTTTGGAAGAGGTTTCACCTTTAACATAAATCATGAACATTTCCAAAGGGCATTCTGGGTTATTGAAAAATATTTTATTGAACCTAGTTAAATTTCATTTGGTGCTAGGGTTTCAACAATCCCCATTTCAAATTTCTTAAAATTTAAACATGATGCATGGATACTAATGCAAAGACAAGCAAGGCCTGAACTGGGGCTGTGACAGTTTATTCCAACACCGAGAGGCTTGCACCAGACCATAGATTGATCGCTGGAGCTTGCACACTTTGTCAGCTCCCTTAGGATCGACAAAACCTTCCGGTTGCATCATATACAACTCTTCTTCCGTAAATCCATTCAGAATGCAGTTTTGACATCCATCCGCCAAATTTCATAATCATAGAATGCGGCAATTGCTAACATGATTCGACAGACTTAAGCATCGCCACGGGTGAGAATGTCTCATCGTAGTCAACCCTTGAACTTGTCGAAAACCTTTCACAACAAGTCGAGCTTTATAGACAGCTATATTACCGCCGCCGGTTTTCTTCTTAAAGATCCTTTTATTCTCAATGGCTTGCCGATCATCAAGCAAGTCAACCAAAGTCCATACTTTGTTCTCATACATGGATCCCATCTCAGATTTCATGGCTTCTAGCCATTTTATGAATCTGGCTCATCATCGCTTCCTCATAGTTTGTAGGTTCATCATGGTCAAGTAACATGACTTCCGTAATAGGATTACCGCATTCACTGTGCGGATCTTACTCGTAGACCTATGTGGTTCAAGAGAAACTTGATCTCAAGTTTCATGATCAATATCATTAACTTCCTCACTAATTGGTGTAGGTGTCACAGAACCAATTTCTGTGATGAACTACATTCCAATATGGGAGCTGGTATAGTTACCTCATCAAGTTCTACTTTCCTCCCACTTACTTCTTTCGAGCGAAACTCCTTTCTAGAAAGGATCCATTCTTACCAACAAATGTTTTGCCTTCGATCTGTGATAGAAGGTGTACCCACAGTCTCTTTTGGGTATCCTATGAAGACACATCTCGCTTTAGGTTTGAGCTTATCCGTTGAAGTTTCTTCACATAAGCATCGCAACCCCAAACTTTAAGAAACAACAACTTTGGTTTCTTGCCAAACCACAGCTCATAAGGTGTCGCTCAACCGATTTTGTTGGTGCCCTATTCAACGTGAATGCGGCCGCCTCTAAAGCATAACCCCGTAACGATAGCGTAAATCAGAAGAGACACCATAGATCGCACCATATCTAGTAAAGTACGACACGACGCTCGACACACCATTTCATTGTGGTGTTCCGGTGGCGGAGTTGCTAAACTATTCCACATTGTTTCATATGTAAACCAAACTCAGAACTCAAATATTCTCCTCCACGATCGATCAGAGAAACTTTATTTTCTTGTTATGATGATTTTCCACTTCACTCTGAAATTCTTTTGAACTTTTCAAATGTTTCAGACTTGTGTTTCATTAAGTAGATATACCCATATCCGCCAAATCATCTCGTGAATGTGAGAAAATAACGATATCCGCCACGAGCTTCAATATTCATCGGACCACATACATCTCAGATGTATGATTTCCAACAAATCTGTTGCTTCTCCATAGTACCGAGAACGGTGTTTTAGTCATCTTGCCCATGAGGCACGGTTCGCAAGTACCAAGTGATTCCAAAAGTCCATCAAGATGGACCTTCTTCATGCGCTTTTACAATCGATACGACCTAAACGGCAAGTGCCACAAATAAGTTGCACTATCATTATCAACTCTGATCTTTTGGCTTCGACATTATGAATATGTGTATCACTACTATCGAGATTCAATAAAATAGACCACTCTTCAAGGGCGATGACCATAAAAGATATTACTCATATAAATAGAACAACCATTATTCTCTCGATTTAAATGAATAACCGCCTCGCTGGCCAAACAAGATCTAGATATAATGTTCATGCTTAACGCTGGCACCAAATAACAATTATTCAGGTCTAAAACTAATCCCGAAGGTAGATGTAGAGGTAGCGTGTCGATCGCGATCACATCAACTTTGGAACCATTTCCCACGCCAAGATCGTCACCTCGCCCTGGCTGCTGCTCGCTTATTCCAGAGTCCCTGCTTCGAGTTGCAAATATTAGCAATGTAACCAGATCAAATACCCAAGTGCTACTACGAGCTCTAGTAAGGTACACATCAATAACATGTATATCACATATACCTTTGTTCACCTTGCCATCCTTCTTATCCGCCAAATACTTGGGGTAGTTCCGCTCCAAAGGACCAGTTTACTTGCAAGAGAAGCACTCGCTTTTAGGCTTAGGTCCAGACTTGGGTTTCTTCTCTTGAGCAGCAACTTGCTTGCCGTTCTTCTTGAAGTTCCCTTCTTCTTCCCTTTGCCCTTTTCTTGAAACTAGTGGTCTTGTTGACCATCAACACTTGATGCTCCTTCTGATTTCTACCTCCAGCATTTAGCATTGCTAAGAGCTCGGAATTGTCTTGTTCATCCCTTGCATATTATAGTTCATCACGAAGTTTTGTAGCTTGGTGGCGTGATTGGAGAATTCTGTCAATGACGCTATCATCCGAAGATTAACTCCCAGCTTGAATCAAGTGATTATTATACCTGCACATTTTGAGTATATGCTCACCGATGTAACTATTCTCCTCCATCTTGCACTTGTAGAACTTATTGAGACTTCATATCTCTTAATCCGGCATTTGCTTGAAATATTAACTTCAACTCGAACATCTCATATGCTCCATGACGCTCAAAACGCCGTTGAAGACCCGGTTCTAAGCCGTAAAGCATGGCACATCGAACTATAGAGTAGTCATCACTTTGCTCGCCAGATGTTCACAACATTTGGCGCTGTTTCTCGAAGAAGTTCGCACCCAGCGGTGCTTCCAGATGTAATTCTTCTCAGGCAAGAATGAGGATAATCTCGTTACGGACCCAGTCCGTAATTGCTACCATCATCTTTCAACTTTGCTTTCAAGGAACGCATTAAAATTCAATGTAACAACAAAGACGAGCCATCTATCTACAACAAACATAGACAAGCAAAATAATATCAAGTACTAAGTTCATGATAAATTTTAGTTCAATTAACCACATTACTTAAGAACTCCCACTTAGACAGACATCTCTAGTCATCTAAGTGATCACGTGATCCAAATCAACTAAACCATAACCGATCATCACGTGAGATGGAGTAGTTTTCAATGGTGAACATCACTATGTTGATCATATCTACTATATGATTCACGCCGACCTTTCGGTCTCCGTGTTCCGAGACCATATCTCGCATATGCTAGGCTCGTTAAGTTTAACCTAAGTATTCTCAAGGTGCAAACTGGCTTGCATCCGCTGTAGATGGACGAGAGCTTATCACACCCGATCATCACGCGGGTGTCCGGGCACGATTTAACTTTGGCAACGGTGCATACTGGGAAAACACTTTTGATAATTTTAGTGAGCGATCATCTTAAAATGCTACCGCCAATCAAAGCAAGATAAGATGCATAAAGGATAAACATCACATGCAATCAATATAAGTGATATGATATGGCCATCATCATCTTGTGCTTGTGATTCCATCTTCAAGCACCGCCGTGATCACCATCGCCACCAGCACGACACCTTGATCTCCTCGTAGCATCGTGTCGTTACGCCCATCTATTGCTTTACGACTATCGCTACCGCTTAGTGATAAAGTAAAGCAATTACAGTATGCTTGCATTTCATACAATAAAGCGACAACCATATGGCTCTCGCCATTGTGTATAACTTCGTTACAAAACATGATCATCTCATACAATAAAATATAGCATCACGCCTTGACCATATCACATCACAACATGCCCTGCAAAACAAGTTAGACGTCCTCTACTTTGTTGTTGCAAGTTTTACTTGGCTGCTACGGCTTAGCAAGAACCGTTTACCTACGATCGAAACCACAATGATAGTTCGCAAGTTAGTGCTGTTTTAACCATCGCAAGGACCGGCGAGCACACTCGGTTCAACTAAAGTTGGAGAAACTAACACCCGCTAGCCACCGTGTGCAAAGCACGCCGGTAGAACCAGCCTCGCAGAAGCATACGCGTAATGTCGGTCCGGGCCGCTTCATGCAACAATACCAACCAAAGTATGACATGTCGGTAGGCAAGATGACTTGTATCACCCACAACTCACTTGTGTTCTACTCTGCATATAACATCAACGATAAAACCTAGGCTCGGATGCCACCGCTGGGGAATGTAGTAAAATAAAAAATTCCTACGCACACGCAAGATCATGGTGATGGCATAGCAACGAGGGGAGAGTGTCGCCCACGCACTCGTGAGACCATAAGCGTAAGCGCTATGACAACGCGTTGATGTAGTCGACGCCTTCACGATCCGACCGATCCAAGCACCGAACGACGCCACCTCCGTGTTCAGACACGCTCAGCTCGATGACGCCCCCGGCCCGATCCAAAGAAAGCATCGAGGATGAGTTTCACAAGACGACGGTGTGGTGACGATGATGATGTTCTACCGACGCAGGGCTTCGCCTAAACTCCGCGACGATATGATCGAGGTGGAATATGGTGGAGGGGGGCACCGCACACGGCTAAGGAACGATCCGTAGATCAACTTGTGTGTCTTAGGGTGCCCCTCCCCGTAGATATAAAGGGGAGAGGAGGAGGCGGCCGTCCAAGGGGAGAGGCGCGCCCTAGGGGGGCAATCCTACTCCAAGTAGGTTTGGCCCCTTCCTATTAGGAGTAGGAGAGGGAAGGAAGAGAGGGAGGAAGAAAGAAAGGGGGCGCCTCCCAATTCGAATAGGGCTTGGGGGTGCGCCTCCTTGCTCCTACTCCTCCTTTCCACTACGATCGGGGTTCCAGAACCTCCCAAGCTCCCAGATAGTCCCAATCTCATTCGAACCTTTCCAGATCCAAATATATCCGTCCAATATATCAATCTTTATGTCTCGACAATTTAGAGACTCTCATCATGTCCGTGATCACATCCGGACTCAACAAACTTCAAGACATCAAAACTTACAAACTCATAATGAAACCGCCATCGAACGTTGTAAGCGCAAGGATTCTACGGTTCGAGAACTATGTAGACATGACCTAGAACCGTTTCCGATCAATAACCAATAGTGGAACCTGGATGTTCGTATTGGTTCCTACATATTCTAAGAAGATCTTTATCGGTCAAACCGCATAACAACATACGTTGTTCCCTTTGTCATCGGTATGTTACTTGCCCGAGATTCGATCATCGGTATCCAATACCTAGTTCAATCTCGTTACCGACAAGTCTCTTTACTCATTCCGTAATACATCATTTCGTAACTAACTCATTAGTTACAATGCTTGCAAGGCTTAAGTGATGTGTATTACCGAGAGGGCCTAGAGATACCTCTCCGACAATCGGAGTGACAAAACCTAATCTCAATTATGCTAACTCAACATGTACCTTTGGAGACACCAGAGAGCACCTTTATAATCACCCAGCCACGCTAGACGCTTTGGTAGCACACAAAGTGTTCCTCCGTAAACGGAGTTGCATAATCTCATAGTTGTAGGAACTTTGTATAAGTCATGAAGAAAGCAATAGCAACATACTAAACGATCAAGTGCTAGGCTAATGTATCGGTCAAGTCAATCACATCATTCTCCCAATGATGTGATCTCGTTAATCAAATGACAAAGACATGTCTATGGTTAGGAAACATAACCATCTTTGATTAATGAGCTAGTCAAGTAGAGGCATAATAGTGACATTGTGTTTGTCTATGTATTCACACATGTATCATGTTTCCGGATAATACAATTCTAGCATGAATGATAAACATTTATCATGATATGAGGAAATAAATAATAACTTTATTATTGCCTCTAGGGCATATTTCCTTCAGTGTTTCTGGTGGACTGGTATGAAGAAGGATATTACGGAGTATGTAGTCGTAGGTGATGTATGCTAGAGAGAGTAAAAGCAGAGCATCAGAAGCCAGCATGATTACTACAGCCTATGCCGATACCCGAATGGAAGTGGGATAAGCTTGGCATGGATTTCATTACCGGATTTCCCAGAACCCGAACGGAATATGACTCTATCCGGGTAGTATTTGATTCGCTTGACCAAAGTGGCTCACTTTATCCCAGTGAAAACCACCTATACAAGTGCGAAATTGGCCAAAATATATATGACCAGGATCGAATGTCTGCATGGAGTTCCGAGGACCATCATATCAGACAGAGGAACATAGTTTACCTCAAAGTTTTGGAATCAGCTGCACCACACTTTGGGTACTAGGCTAGAGTTCAGTACAGCCTTTCATCCGCAGACAGATGGATATACCGGGAGAGTCAATCAGATTCTAGAGGGCATGTTGAGAGCGTGTGCACTAGATTATGAATCTAGTAGGGATGATAATCTACCTTATGTGGAGTTCTCATACAACAACAGTTACCAAGCTAGTTTGAAGATGGCCCCTTTTTAAGCTTTGTATGGGAGAAGGAGCCAGACACGGTTGATCGGGGATGAAGCTGGAGACTGTCAGTTGTTTGGCCAAATGTGATCAAGGAGTCAGAAGAGAATGTTGTTGCTTCGAGATAGATCAAGGTAGCTCACCCGATGTAAGAGTTATGCACACCAAAAACAACTCGACAGCTATGAAATTGGAGACAGAGCTTGTTCGTGTGTCCTCCGCGAGGAGTTAAACGATTTGGAGTTAAGGGAAAGTTAGCCCCGAGATTTGTAGGACCATACCGAAGTTTAGAGCGATGGGAGAAGTGGCCAACAAGTTGGAATCACACCAAGGACTATCAGAGTTCATGATGTTTCACATTTCCGCTTGAAGAAGTGCCGTGCGAGATGGCCAATATTCTCAGAAGGACGCTTTGACCTCGAAAGGATAATGATGTTCCATGAAGTGGAGTATGGACGCTATAAGTATAAGTTTTTATCTCGGTATGTGGGATATCCCACGAGGATGAAGAGATGTATTACTATTGGATATAAAGGAGATATGATGTTGTAAGTATGGAGCAATGGAAATTCCATGATGATTCTGAGTAATCATGTCCCAGTTTGGTGCCAATAGAAGGAAGAAAGACCTTACAATTGGATGGATTTAAGAATGCTAGGAAATTGGATGTTGGAATAATGATCAGCTGCCCGATGATAAGTTCAAGGACTACAAGTGATGAGATGGGCCATAACCCACAGGCCCCAGGACCTGCCAAGAAGCAAGCACACTCTTGCTGAAGGAAACAAAAACCCTGGAAGAAGAGGATATGCCTTTACCCACCGACGATTTATAGGAGTAACGCAAAACCTGAGAGTTGTTAAGGCACGATAGATGTTTGTTTGGCTTGAGGAATCAATGGATTTATCTGAACTTGGTTCGCCGACAAGAGAAATTCTGCAATGCTTGTGAAGATGACCGAGTGTTAGCATGCGTAGATTTGCTAAACCATGTACAAGGTAATGATTTAAAAGGGATGGATTGATCACCATACCGACTTACTCTTATTATTCGTCTTGCTATGTGGGATGGTAAATCTGAGTGACTTACCTATAGTAGAGAGATGACGATCAAAACCTTGTTTAAACCATAGAATGGTATAGTATTTCTCCCTTGTACAGGCAATTGTTGCCAATCGTAGGTCATACGGTGAGAATGAAGCCACACCCATTTTCTGCAGGAGAAACCATAAATTGCTGACCACCATGAGATATCGGTAGCTAATTAGTATTGGCGCCAGACCTGTCAGCTAAGAAGACCCAGTCTCGGAATAACCTTACCAAGATGAAAGGACAAGAAGAATTGAGGAAAAGGTTATGCCGCTACCGGAAGAGCCCAGAGATGGAATTTTCCCGGGATATGAGAAGATCGACACTGCCAACAATAAGGATGGAGTATATGTGTTTTGATGGAACCGTAACAATGTTTCTAAGGGTGGTAGCACCCGAGACCCCGGAGACGATCGATGGATTTTTTAGAAGACCCCAAACCTAACCTATTTCTTTCTAGCCTCTCCGAATCTCGAGGACGAGATTCATTTTAAGGGTGGTAGGTTTGTAACATCCCAAAATTCTAAATTTTGGAATGTTATATTAAATAGATAGTTTTGATTGATTATTTTGGTTGATTGACTGAAAGTGAGTGAATTCGAAACTTTTTTTGAAAGTTAAATGAGAGGGAATAAAAGGACTTTCCCAAACTTTCATTTTCTTTTCTGATCTTCATGAATTCAAATTCTTTTCACCACAAAACCCTGGAGAGAAGATGACATGACTTCTTCCATTTATTTAAATGACAAGGGGTGTTGAAAATATTTGAATTTCATTTGGAAAATATTTCCAATTCTGGAACTTTATGCAACTCAATGATTTTCACGAGCGAAGATAAAATGACTTCTTCAAATTATATGAAATATGAGTTGGGAGTTTCAAAGAATTAAATTCAAAGTTCTTTTGAATTTATTTTTCAATTTGGAGTTATTTGAGTTTTATTCAAATTATTTTTCTCCAAAAATAAAATATATGGAAAATAGGGTAACATGATTCCCTACATCAGAAAATTGGAGAGAAATAAATTTGAATTAATTTTGGTAGTTTTAAAATGATCTTCACTAGATTTTACTAGGACAGAAGCACTCTTTGCTTTATTTGAATTTGTGTGTATTCTATTTGACTCTAGAAAAATGTTCATGCTGTAGAAAATCTTTTTCTGAAAATTTGGATATATTATGTGCCTAGGTTGTATTTTTATATTATAAGTATTTGTTTATCTTATTCGTCTGGAAATTATTAAAAAAAATTTTACAAAAAACTTTCCGCCGAACTGGCCCGGCCCAGCCAACCTGCCAGGCCACGGCCCAGCCCGACGCCCACGCCGCTGCCTCCGACTCCGGGAGGAGTCCGCCGCCAGACGCCTCCCGAACGCGCCGCTGCCGCCTGCCTCCACCAGCCCCTTGCCCACGCCACCGCCTCCTCCGCTTTTAAAAGGTGAAGCAGCTGCCCTCTCTCCTCTTTTTCTCCGCCGCCAGATCTTGCCACCACTGCTGCAGCCCTCGCCGCCGCCTCGAGCTCCACCGCCGACCGACCGACCGACGCCAAGAGCTGCCCTTCCCACTACTCGCCGCCGCTGACGCCTGCAGTTGCCGCCTCGCCTCGCCTGGCCACAGGAAGCCGCTGGAGATCCGCCACCGTTTTCATTTAAGGACCGCCTGATCGGTATAAACCGACCCCGTCCGATCAGTTTTTCACTTCGTTTTTTAAAACCCTAGACGGATCTGTTTTTTAGGTTTTATTAAACAGCTTAACGCCCACTGCTTAGAGCTTATGTTTGTGCCGCTCGTTATTTAGTTCTTTTCTTTTTCTGTTATTTTGGCCAGGGACCCATCCGTGAATATTTTATTCACAGATTAGTTCCTAATCTTAAAACGATCACAACTTTTTGCTCATTAGTCGGAATTAGATGAAACCAACGCCCACTTCTTCGTTATGATCTCCTCAATCCAGTAATCCAACTCAAACATGTTTTTGAAAGTTTAAAATTTGAATTAGACCAGATTTGAATTTGAACTTCGTCTGATCATAACTTGAGTTTTATAACTCCGTTTGAGTTGATTCTTTTTGCAATTCGAGGCTCTTGAACTAAACTTTTTGATAAGACCAAATTCACATAATTTTGGTGCTGTTAGAAATTGTTTTATGCTGCAAGAGTTATTTGCTTGGTTTTGATGTTTTCCGAATCGTACTCTTCGTTCTTTCCGATCTTTTGAGTGATTGCTTATGTGTGGTTACTATTGCTTGCTCACGATAGATTGACCGTAGTGTGACGAGTAGAACTATCAAGAGTTTTGAGTGCAAATCACCTTCATCAACATTGCAGGCAAGTTCACACTTTGATCATACCTTTTCTCATACCCAGTTTTTATGCATTAGACCAGTCCTCAAACATTGCATGATTAGGATCTAATTAAATTGTGGGATGGGAAGTAGATTGAGGTAGTACCTATTACCTGTTTTATTTTCAAACCCTTGGGAGTTACTTCTACATTTGCTTATTATGCCATGTTATGCTCGTAGACGTGGACTGGGTGAGTGAATTTCCATGACAGATGTGAGATTGTTAATTAATGGTTTATTTAAGGTGGCACCTTAAACACACATCTGGTGGATTGAGGCACGGTTACCCAGATTCTGCTCTGCCTAGGCACCTGGGTTTCCAGGACTTGCCTATTTTTCTTGGACTCGCAGAGGGGACACACGGGGTGGACTAGCAAATGTAGGGGATGTAGGTTGGTACGGTCTACCCCTTACGTAAGGTGCAAGCGCTTCTGAAAGACTATGTCTCGGTCATCCATTTCTCAAACACAATGTAGTGCGAGAAACCAAACGGAGGAGATCGAGTCATGTGGGGAAAAGTACGCAAACCTCTGCAGAGTGTATAAACTAATCATGGTTAGCCGTGTCCCCGGTTATGGACATCTTGAGTATCTAGTACTTGGATTATCATGTGAATCTCATCATGTTACTTCTAAATTAATATTGTTGGGTTTAATGAGTACTTTTAATTGGGATTGAGAATGCTGTCAACCATTCTCAATGTTTAACAACCACCATGATAGTTAAATAAATTTATTCTTTTGCAGTAGGGAAAAATTGGCCTTTTGCAAAAACATTATAACCATAGAGCTTTTCCACCATCCAAATTTGCAGTAGTGATAGACTTTATTCATCATTGCTCTATGGTGTGAATTTGTCGGTACTCAGTACATTCAATGTACTGACCCTTTGTGGCTGCAACGTCTCATGTTGCAGGATCTTATGACGAGTAAGTGATACGTTAGGGTTACGATTTCTACACTCAACTTTGCCGTTGGTGTTGATGGGAATCCACAACCTTGTTACTTCCGCTATTTTGGATTGAGGTAATAGTATTTACGTTATTTTTATACATGTTATTTACCTCTGTTATAAATCCTCGAGTACTGTGTGTGTCAAGATACCGATCCAAGGATGACACTTCAAAGATGCAGACTTGACCGCCCGAGGTCGGGTCGCCATAACGTTAAGGGGACTCCTCGAGCATCGAGTCTCGTGAGCCTAATGGTTACATAGGCCTCACTCCCTTGGTCTCGGCCCTAGTGATCCTGGACGACCCAATAGTGGTTGAGGAATGCCCGGCTGGGCCTCGCCGACGAAAACGCCAAGGCTTGCTCTTCGACTTTTTCCTAAGCTGTTTGCACATCAAGGAGGACTCCCGAGCATCGTGATCTCCGAGCCTAATCGTGACGTAGCCCTCACCCCTGCGGGGAGTCGGAGTCCACGGAGCTCTTCAATGCGGCAGCAGTAGCACTGTGGGAGTCGGAGTCCATGGGCTCGAGGAACATGGCGAAGTCGAAGCTGGCATCTCAGAGATAGAGATGGCTCAAGACGCACGGTAAGGGCCGAGGAAGAAAGCAAGCGAGCCTCACCTTCCACCAAAGAGCCAACCCCGTCGACGGCGTCCTCGAGCACTGCCACGACCTCGGGGAGTAGAGCGGCACGACTCTCCCTCGGGGCCACAACCACCACCTTCTTCTAGGGATCATCCCCAAAGAGTGATCTGTGAACCTAGGAACCTCGCCGAGGGAGGCGAGGTTCAGCCCATGGTGGCCGCTTGGCCTCGCAAGGACGCCGAGCCCCTCCGCTTCCTCCTTCAAGATTGTTAGGCGGCGCGCCCGCAGCCCGCCTGTGGCTGCCTTCTTCATCTCAAAGATCTCGATCGGCAACGGCAGATCCTAGGCCTTCAGCTTTCTCCTCGTGCTCCTCGGATCTCGCCGCCTAGGTGGCCCGTTGACCCCGAAGAGCCTTCAGTTCATCCTCCACCATGCGGCACCGATCCTCGGCTTCCGTGGCCTCCTTTCGCGCCAGGTCCCGCTCGACAACAGCCACCCCAGACACCTTGTAGGCCTCCTCCATAGAGCCCAGGCCGTTCGGATGGACGCGCCGGCCTGGAGCCATCCAGAGATTAGCCCCAGGTGCCCCAACGCTGTGCATCGGTGCAAGGGCCTCAAGTTCACCTTGAGAAGGTTCAGAGCCGCCAGGCCTCCTCTAGGGCTCGAGACAAGAGGAGCGCCATGGTTAACACGCTTAATATGCGATACTATCCTAAAGAGACTCAAGGTCCCACCAAGGATAGAACCGATATTGAAACGCTTTTGCAAGGTGGATATCATTACATCAACATTACATAATAGATGGGGATACATACAAGAGGCATACAATGCCACACTAATACAACAATACATCATCCATAAGATCAACATCCGACTACGGATGAAACACAAAAGAAGCTCAAACGACATCCACACTCGCTAGCCCAAAGGCCGACCGAACCTATCCCCGATCAAGAAGAAGCGTAAGAGGAACTCCAAAACAAGCAAACATCGCCTCACACAAGATCATCGTGATAACCTGTACCAAGCAATCGTTGTTGTAGTAATCTTTGAGTCACGAGGACTCAGAATCCCATTACCATGGGTATCAAGACTAGCAATGCTTAATGAGAAAGGAAGGGGTAAAGTGGTGAGGTTGCAAAGCAGCTGCTACATATATGGTGGCTAACATACGCAAATGAGAGCGAGAAGAGAAACAAAGTGTTGGGGAAATCGCCCGCCATTTAACACCTATGGGGCCGGAGCCCTTGTCTCAGGCGGTACGAGGGCGGAGGGAGCACGAAGAGCAGATCGTGAAGCAGCACGCTGGCAGTTTTTACCAGTTCGGGCCGCGATGGACGCAGAAACCCTACTCCCGCCTTTTGTTTGTATTGAGCTCGGAGCTTGAAGATCTACAAGACGCCTACACCGAGCGTGAGAGTTGTCAAGGTTTCAACCCCTCCACGCTGTGCATGGGCCTCCTTTATAGTGCAAGGGTCACCGACATGTGTCAACGAGGGAAAGGGGTAAAATGTAAAAGAGGTGGTAGTTGAATAGTGCGGAACAAAGGAGCTACAAGGCGTGAACAAGTGGTCGCCACCTACTTTGACTGGGGACAAGGGCATTTAATGCCCGCCGCCGAACCCCAAAAGCTTCCCGCCTTGTGTCTCCGCTCGCCACGGCGATGGATCCACCATCGTGAAGTGCCACCGTGTCCCCAGTGCTGCACAGTTTGATCCGCCACGCGCCCTCGAAAGGCCCTGTGGCGACGCTGCGGGTTGATGAGCTGGAGCGCGGGCACACAGCGAATTCTCCCGCAAGCACCTTGCCGGGTCTTGACCTTGCCGGACCCGGAGCTTGCCTGCTCAGAATTTGTCGCTCCTCGGCCCTCGCCGACGCATATAGCGCCGAGGCATGTCTTCTATGATGTAATCTTTCTAGTCTTCCGGCGAGCTCCTTCTTGCTGTGGCCTTGCGGAGTGAAGTAACCTTGAGCCCGAACGGCCTTCCCGCAAACTCCGCTGCCGGGTCTCGATCTTCGCCTTGTATACTTTGTCTTTGAATGGTTTGACATGGAGCAGAAGGTCTTCGGCGAAAGCACGCGGTAAACCCCGCCGCTGAAGTCAGAACCGCCTGCGGTACAAGTTGGGGTACCGAGGTACCCCTACCTTAGTACAATCGACAGAGCCCCGGCTGGGCACACACGGTGCCGAAGCGCTGTTGGGCCAGCCCAAAACAAGGCACGGGCACACGCGCCCACGGCGCGCCAATCCACTTTCAGATTCCGCCAGATCCTCTGTGAACGGCACGCGCTGATTGCGCGCCATGGGAGACATGGGCGCGCGGCGGTCTTTAGGGCATCCACCCCGTGATCGTGGTGTAGGGCGAGGTCACTTCACCCGCCGCCCGCCCCGCCGCCACGCTGCCCTCATGCATGGGGGTCGGGCGGCGAAGGTGGGAGACCGAGCCACACGGGCGGAGATGGCGAGTCGGCCCCGCCTCCGCCTCCTTGCTTCCCCGATTGGTCGGGCAGGGCGGTTGAGCCCCACCGCCCCTTTAAAAGGGGCGAAGGGGAGCACAATGGTCTCACACTTCTCTTCTCCTTCGCCTTTCAGCCTCGCTCTTCTTTTCTCGCCATGGAAGGAGGAAACTTAGTTCTTCAACGGTGGCAGCGAGGGTCGCCCCAGTAGCGACTTCTCCCTATCTCAAGACCTGCAGGCGGAGCCGCCACGAGGGGAGAGGGAGGGGCGAGGCCGCGGACGAGGCCGAGGGCGTGGTCGAGGCGGTCGGGAGAGGCGGTCGTGGCGACGTGCCTCCCCATCTCCTCCGTGGCCTTTCTCGAGGCGGTCCATACCGAGACGATCGCCGAGAGTTCTTCATCGCTGCGCCGAGCGCCTGCCGCCGCCTCCGCTGCCGGCCCTGCTCATGAGCGCGATGGAACCGGATCCGCCCGAGGTGATGGAGTTAGATGAGGGGTGGGGATCAGCGACACTGAGTGAGTGTCGTGGTCCCCAGCCCCCGCGTGATGTACTTCGATCGAGGGTGGAAGACGTCGCCCGCATCCACAGCTTGACGGCGGGTTTACCTCCATTTCGTTAATGGAGGGCGACCTTCGCCGCCAAGGTCTTCGGGATTCCGGGACCCGGCGAGATGTGTGTGGACAGCTCCTCCGATAGCGAAGGTCCCTCCTTGAGCGAGAGTGACGAGGAGAGGAGCGACAGCCGACGATGACAAGGATGGCGGGTCCGACTATGCGCTTGATGCTGCTCACAACGCCACCGGCGACCCCATCATCCGGTCGCCGCCTTCGAACTCCCCGGGCCGCCTCCTTGGGCGGCCATGAGGGAGGCTGCGGAAGAGGAAGAGGGTGGCGGCAAGGCCGCCAATCGAGTACGAGGGCGAGGAGCCTCGCTGCAGGCCGACGCCCCACCACCTCGCCTTTCAAGCTCGCCGCCCGCGCCTGCCTCCGCCAAGCTCCCCGGCCGCCCCGGAAGTTCTCTTGGTGTCTTCGCGCCTGTAGCTCTCCTAGGCTCCCCTTGTTCTTCCCGCAAGCTTTCTTGCCGGGTCCTCTTGACCTAACTCTTGAACAGAGAGACAGAGAGGAATTAAGGGCATCTTATCTTCTAATTTGTAAGCCCTTGGGCCTTAGTTGTATTTGAAATATGTAATCCTCTCTATCATGTTTTTCATCCTCTATGGACTTGTACTAAACTAGGATGTTTTTAATGAAAAGAGGGGAACGCTTTGTCGGACCGAAGTCTTTTACTTGACTTCGCGCTTTGTATGTTCCCATCCTACACTCTCGGGAGCTTGTCGGGCGCGAACACGCTTGTCGAAAAGGGACATCAGCAGCATTACTGGCGGTGTTGCTTCCGCAAGCAACCTTGCCGGGCCAGCTTGCAGCAAGACTTGTGTTTGTTGAGCGGACTCGAAACAAACCAAGGGCGAATCGGGCCACGACTGCTCCTCCGCAAGACGGGTTTTACAAGACACGCTGCTCAAGGACGCAGCCCCGCTTTCCCGGTCCATGAGAGGATGCATGACGAGGATGAAAACTTATCCGATTCCGCAGCTTTTCGGTGCTATTATCCCGCCGAAGGAATCTTGGCACTCGCAGCCCCCGCAACTCGCTCCGCCAAAATCCAGTGCCGTGTGCTCTTCCGTTTCTCCTTGTTGCTGTAATTTCAGCCATGAAAACAGCTGAGATAGGTCTCGCAATAGTTTCACTATTTACATGTATATGTATATAAATCCTTTCAGGCGATTTTGCAATACGACGCCGCGGTTTTGCCCTTCAGATGTTTATACTTCACGCTGTTAGGGAACTTGCCGTGCTAACACACTTGCTGAGTACGGAACATCGCAGCTCTGGTCGGTGTTTTCTCCGCAAGAAACCTTCTCGGCCAGCTGCAAAGGCGCCGAAGTTGTTGAGCGGACTCGAAACAAATCGAGGACGCAACTCAGCCGCGAGTTGGCTCCTCCGCAAGACAAGTTTCTCATACGAAGGGCATCTTACGGCAGGGCTTGCTACGCTACACCTCTACTTTATACCCTTTGTGCGCTTACCCCACGCTTAGGGAAACTTGTCGGCAAGGGGCCCTTGCCGCGAGCGCTGAGTGCTGAACTCAAGCGCCCGCTGGCTAAGGTCTTACCGCAAGCAACCTTGCCGCTGCTAGTCGCAACGCACTTAGCTTGCTGAGCGGACTCGAAAACTAAACAAGGGCGCGACACTTGACGCAGCTCACTTAAATCGCTGAGCGTGTTCGAAAACAAGATAAGGGTGCGGTTATCCACGGTAGGTTCCTCCACAAGACAGTGTATTATGCATAAAGGACTAACGACGAGGAACATAATATAAAAAAGCATGGAACTAAGGAGTGCTCGCACAAAAGCTCGGACGACTTAGCTTTTCTATTTCCAACAATCCGCCGAGGCCGCATTCTCCCCGATCCTTCCCCTTGTATGTTCTCGCCCCACGCTTCGGGAGCCCACCAACAAGAAACATGCTTGCTGAGCGCAGGGCATCAGCGCCACCACTGGCGGTGCAGCCCCGGCGGAAGAACTTGTCGGGCTGGTTGCGGCGTGCTTTTTATCGCCGAAAGTGGACTCAAGATGAACCGACGCGCAACCCAACCACGATTCGACCTTTCGTGATCTGTGTCCCTCATACAGGTATGGATTCTCGGGGTACAACTCAAAAGTTCGGAGCTTGGCAATTTTTTTTGCCCCATCGCCGGTGGACCGGTCGGCGGGCTCGGGCGCTGCCTCGACGGCAGCGCTGGCGCCCGGGAGACGCTACCGCCGGAGTGAGCACCAGAGCTGCCGCCCTGCCAGTGCTTGATCTTTGGCTGGTCTGTTTTGTTTCTCGCACTTGCCGGTGGATCTCGATGGCGCTGCCTCGACGGCAGCGCAGCGCCCGGGAGATGCGCTTGCCGGAACGAAAGCATCAGAGCTGTCCTTGCCGGACTTGGCCTTCTTCTTCCCCGGGAGCTTCAGCGCAAGTAGCTCGACTTCGCCGCAGCAAATGCTTCCCAAGATATCTTGTCGGCGCAGATAAGCGCATCCTTCTTGTCGCCGTGGACAGTGATGACGCTTATCGCCCCGCATCTTGAGTACGCTAAGCATAATGGGAAGCTGCCATGAACTTGGCGAGGGCCGGACGGCCGAGTATTCCATTGTTTGGCAACGGAATATCGGCGACGCCGAAAGTGATGCGCCAGTCCTGAAATTGAGCTCCCGCCAAAGGTCACCGGCAGAGTGATCTTTCCTTGGGCTTGCTCCGCCCCGGTTGATTCCTTGAAAGAACCGGCTCTTCGAGCTCGCCATCCGAATTTGGAGTTTCTTGATCACAGAGAGGAGATCAAGTTCAGCCTGCCCCGGCCAACTAACATTTTGGTGACCTTGAGGTTGCGGATGGTGGGCTAAACCAGCATCGGAAGCACCCGACCGCTGTGGTGCGGCCGTGGTGATCCTCAAGATCAAAAATGATGGGCGGTTGACCATTTGAGGAGCTCTCGCGACTCCACGGGCGGCTCACAGATTCACCTCACGCACCCACCGCTTTAGCCGGGCGGTGGAGGTGTGCAGAGGCGCCACTGGCCGACGCACAGACCTCCGTGGCCTTCTCGAACTCCTGCTCGCTGTTATCCTCATCCTCCATGTCTTCGCTGCCGCCTTCTTCATCCTTGTCGCGCCCCGGGAGGTCGATCACCTTGCCGCTGCTTGGCCTTGCACAAGGCCCTCCCCCGCCATTGAACGGCCGCTTGCTCGGTTCTCTCCGCCACCTTGAGCCTTCTCCTTGTCGCGCCTCTCAGACTAGCTTTTTGCTGCTCGACGAGATACTCGACGCGCTTGCGCTTGAGAGATCGTGGCCCTTGGTGCGGTGGATTTTGCAAGATTGCTTGTCGGAGCCGCCCCGCTTGTTGGCTGCCGCCATAGGGCAGATTCTTGCCGAGCAGCCAGCCTGTGTTTGCTTGGCGGAGCCTCCTTGCCGGACTTCTCGACGGCAAGCACCTCTTTCTTGTTCTTCTTTGGTTGTTCCGCCGCCTCTTTTTTGTCGGGCGGCGCTGTCATTGCCGCTCTCCTCAAGGCCAAGATCCTCCCCGGGAGTCTCCTCCTCTTCCGCTGGCGCACTTATCGCCAGAGCATAGAGTTCGCCGACATCCCGAATCTTGGTCATCGCCATCTCTTCACGCATGCGCGGTTACGCCTGCTCGGTGGGACGCGCCGATAACCGCGCAGTGGTGGACATCGTGGATGTTGTGCCGCACACGGCTGAAGCGCTGATATACTTGCGCAGGATTCTCCTTCCTTCGGGCCAAAATGTGGAGATCGCTTCTCGCCGTGGGGTTTGTGGTCGCAAGTGAAGGTGCCAACAAACCGATGGCAAAGGTCTGCCCAAGAAGAAATGGAGTTTTCCGCAAGTGCATAAGCCAAGAACGAACGCTCGCTTAAGCACGAAGCGGAAGTAGTTCGCTGTAATCTTCACACGCCCGCAGCTCGCACCGCGATGGTGTAGACACCGAGGAATTCCGAGGGTGCGCCTTGCCGCCGATTTCTCCGCACGCCAGGCTTGAAATTTTTCATGCTGGGCCATCGACGCGCCAGCAGCTCGCGGGTGAACGCAGGACAGCTCGCCGCAGACGCAAGTTGCTCGTTCACCGAAGCGCTGCCGATAGCGCTCTCCAGCTCTCTGGTCCGATTGTCGCCGAAGCTTTTCGCGGCGCCGATTGTGGTCCGAAGCGTTTTCTTGTCGCCGGTCGCCGAGGACTGGCGCTGATCCCGACGAGCCCGCTGGATCCGACGATGTCGTGGAGCCGCTGCCGGCGCTGTTCCGGGCGGCGCTTTTCGCTTCGCGGCGGGAGTGCATGGTGGTTGCACTTCGGCGTCTTGTCGCTGCCGGCCTTCGCTCTTTTCAGCTTGCCGCGCCGCGAGGTCGCCGGCTGCTGTGAAGAGTCGTTGTTGGCGAAGGCGATCGCTCGATGGTAGCCTCCGCCTTCGCCTTGTCCGCCCGAGGGAAGTCGAGGAGCGCTTGCGCTTTGCGAGAGCTTCGCCGGAGTGGAGGGGAGCGGGGCGAAGCGGGCGAGGAGCGGATATGCTCGACTCCTAACATCGTTAGAAGGAGCAGGGTCCGCCCGGGCGCTTTTGGCTCGTGTTTCGGACGGTGGTCCGGAGCATCCCGCGAGCCTCCGGTAGTCTTGCCCCAAGAAAGCGGATACCACCTCCCGTGGTACGGCGCTGCCGGGTTGTCGTAGGCTGAGATGGACGCGACGCGCCCTCGGAGACCGAGGCGTGGTCATCCGCTTGTTCTTGATCTCGTGGCGCCGCGAGTGTCTCGCCGGCGACCACCTTCCGACGGCGTTTCTCCGCCCACCGCTGGCTCCGTGGCGGCGGATGAGACGCAGCTGGCTCGCAACCTCCAAGCCTTCTTCTTCGGGCCATGGCGAGTTGTTGATGAAGTTGCTGATGAAACCGGAGAGGTTGATGAAGAACGCGCCGCGGAACGCCGGATCAGGTCCGCACCACTCGACGCTTTACCGGGCGCGCCAAAGATGTTGGGAAACTGCCCGCCATTTAACACCTATGGGGCCGGAGCCCTTGTCTCAGGCGGTACGAGGGCGGAGGGAGCACGAAGAGCAGATCGAGCGAGCACGCGGGCAGTTTTTACCCAGTTCGGGCCGCGATGGACGCAGAAACCCTACTCCCGCCTTTGGTTTGTATTGAGCTCGGAGCTTGAAGATCTACAAGACGCCTACACCGAGCGTGAGAGTTGTCAAGGTTTCAACCCCTCCACGCTGTGCATGGGCCTCCTTTATAGTGCAAGGGTCACCGACATGTGTCAACGAGGGGAAAGGGGTAAAATGTAAAAGAGGTGGTAGTTGAATAGTGCGGAACAAAGGAGCTACAAAGGCGTGAACAAAGTGGTCGCCACCTACTTTGACAAGGGGGGACAAGGGCATTTAATGCCCGCCGCCGCCGACCCCAAAAGCTCCCCGCCCTTGTGTCTCCGCTCGCCACGGCGATGGATCCACCACCGCGAAGTGCCACCGTGTCCCCAGCTGCACAGCCATCCGCCACGCTGCCCCTCGAAAGGCCCTGTATGGCACGCTGGGCTGATGAGCTGGAGCGTGGGCACACACAGCAATTCTCCCGGCAAGCACCTTGCCGGGTCTTCGACCTTGCCGGACCCGGAGCTTGCTGGCTCAGAACTTGTCGCCCTCGGCCCTCGCCGACGCATATAGCGCCGAGGCATGTCTTCTATGATGTAATCTTCTAGTCTTCCGGCGAGCTCCTTCTTGCTGTGGCCTTGCGTGAGTGAAGTAACCTTGAGCTCGAACGGCCTTCCCGCAAACTCCGCTTGCCGGGTCTCGATCTTCTCGCCTTGTATACTTTGTCTTTGAATGGTTTGACATGGAGCAGAAGGTCTTCGGCGAGCACGCGGTAAACCCCGCCGCTGAAGTCAGAATCGCTCAGGTACAAGTTGGGGTACCGAGGTACCCCTACCTTAGTACACCGACACAAAGGAACGATCGTCATCTAGTACTCGATCAAGAAGTGATCCTGAACTCCTACTTATGTCGACATAACCCGTAAAACCGTGTTCACTTCCGACTACGAGAAGAGACCATCACGGCTACACACGCGTTGATGCGTTTTAATTTGATCTCGTGTCAAGTTATCTACAACCGTACATTAACAAATTCCCATCTCGCCACATAACCGCGGGCACAGCTCTCGAAAGTTTATAACCCCGCAGGGTGTCCCAACTTAGCCCATGATAAGCTCTCGCGATCAACGAAGGATATTCCTTCTCCCAGAAGACCCGATCAGCCTCGAATCCCGGTTTACAAGACATTTCGACAATGGTAAAACAAGACCAGCAAGACCTCCCATGCAGGCCGACATCCCGATAGTAGCCACAGATCTCGCCTCGTGCCACGACCGGATGAGCAAGACGCATAACTAGAACCAGCCCTCAAGTTTCCCCGAGGTGGCGCTGCAAGTGGCTCTAGTTTGGACCAACACTTAGACAAGCATTGGCCCAGGGGGATAAAATAAAGATGACCCTTGTGATGCGCGACTACCAAGGGAAAAAGGTAATAGGTGAGGCAAATGGTAAAACCAATGTTGGGCCTTGGTGGAGGAGTCTTATTCAAAGCCAACTGTCAAGGGGGTCCCATAAATCACCCGACTGCGTTAGGAACGCAAAATCCGGGAACATAAAACCGGTATGATGGAAACTAGGGCGGCAAGAGTGGAACAAAACACCAGGCATAAGGCCGAGCCTTCCACCCTTTACCAAATATATAGATGCATTAATAATATAAGAGATATTGTGATATCCCAACATAACCCTGTCCACCATGGAGCAATCTTCAACTTCACCTGCAACTAGCAACACTATAAGAGGGGCTGAGCAAAGTGGTAACATAGCCAATCAATGGTTTGCTAGGAATGGTGTCAAAGGTTAGAGGTTCATGGCAATTTGGGAGGCTTGATGAGCAAAAGATAGGTAACGCAGCATAGCGATAGAACGAAGCAACTAGCATAGCAATGATAGTAGTGAGATCCAGGGTAGCGGTCATCTTGGCTGAGATCCTGCCAGGAAGAAGAATGAGTCCATGAAGAAGAAGAACGGGAGTAGTCGAACGAATCCTCACAACTCCGGAACGAAACCGAAGCTAACGAGAGAAGCAAACCGGAAAGAAGCAAACAACATGGTAAATGCACAAGCATAAACATGTCATGATGCACAAACAAGTATGATGCATGTCCGGTTTAATGAGGCATGGCATGGCAAAGTGCACAAACAAAACTACAAATTAAGTGGAGCTCAATATGCAACGAGTTGCATATTGACAAAACACCACATTCGAGTTATTTAGTTCGCTCTCGTTTAGGTACACAACAATATTAAATGTTGTTAAACATGGAAAAAGGTGAAACATAATTGAGCTAACTATTTAGGCAAGTTTAAGTGAGGCCAGAAACGAGAAACAACAATCCCGGTAAATCCCCACATGTTATTTAGCAATATAACGCAAACATCAATTTTAAACATTTTAAATGTTGTTATCATGACGCGGATGACATGCACAAGTTTTAATCAATTTTATGGGAACGTTGACAAGAGCATGTTATGAAGCATTTGGTCACCATGGCGGAACAAAAAGTGTGCCACGGCGGCGAAACGGAAATGGTGCCACGGCAACATTCCGATGATCCGACAACTCATCAAGACGTCGGTGCGAACGAAAGTGTGGATGTGCAGAACATGCAAAGAAGGTGGGGTGATCCCGGATACCGGGTTCCCACGGGTTAGTGACATGGAAACAAGGAACGCGCAAGCGACAACTCGGACACGGTGCAAACGGTGCATCCCATTCAACACATGCATTCGTTCACGGGCGTCGTCTCGGGGTTATACCTTCGAAGCATGCATTTTCGGAGCGGGTCGAGTTTGTAGTGGAAGTAGTGGAAGTAGACGTTCTCGCGACGGTAGTGGAAGTAGTGGTTCACGTTTCGTAGATGAAGTAGTTGTTCATGATCCGTAGATGTTCGGTGTCACCACAAGGAACTTGACGTCCATGGGTCTTCGAGGTCGACGGTAGTGGTACTGCTTCGAAGCGGTTCACGAAGATGGTAGTCGAACTTGGTGATCCGAAGGGGTACTTGGCGGATGATGACCGTAGTGGTACTCCCGGAGACGATGCTTGGCGGTCCTGGTGTGGTCTTGGCGTCCATGTAGTCGATCTTGCCGGCCTTGACGGTCCAACACAAAACAACACAAGGGCCTCGGGATGCCAGCAGCAAGGAGACGATGGTGGAGGTCAGCAGCAGGAAGCAGGCATGGGGCTCATCTGTGTCGTGGGAATGAACACCTATGGGGCCGGCGGACCGGGCCCCTTTCGGTTCGGCGGGGGGCTGAGATCGCACGAAGAGTGGATCGAGGCGAAGCACACGAGCGGTTTACCCAGCTTCGGATCTCTCCGGAGAGATAATACTCCTACTGCTGCTTTGTGTTTCCATTCCGTTCTTGCTCAAGAGCGTGGTTGTGTTGTAGTGTTCAATGAGTCGAACCCCTTTTACGTGCGCATGGGCCTCCTTTTTATAGTCTAAAGGGGTCACCGACAGGTGGCAACGCAGAGAGAGGGGTAAAAAAGTAAAAACGGGGGTTGGTACAACCGCTATCAACAGGCTCCCTACCTAACTCTGACGGCAGGGGACAAGGGCATTCAATGCCCGCCCGTCGCCCAAACAAAGGCAAGAAACGACCGCTAGAGGCGCCACGATCGCCACGATGGCCTTCTAGTCATCTTCATTTGCCACCGCACCGCTGGTCAAGACAGCCTACCCGCCACGCACCAGAGTGACCCCGGCGACATCGCCGTCGGATGCGCTTAGAGCTGCATGCAGAGTGGTGGCTTCGCCGCGGCAAGCGCCTTTGCCGCGGTCGCCGTTCGTCGCACCCGCAAGCTTGTCGCCGCTGGCCTTGCCGGACGCTGGCGCTGCTCGCGGCAAGTTCTTCCCATTGCCTTGTTATCTTCCCGCAAGCCCTCTTGCCGGGTCTTGTCCTTCCCGGCAAGCTCCTCTTGCCGGGCCTTGTCTTCTCAATTAACACTTTGATCTTGAATGGCAGTAATGGGAATGACGGCGATCTTGGCGACGCCGGCAAGCCTTGCCGCTGACGCCGCGATCGCCGGCAGACAAGTTTGGGGTACTAAGGTACCCTACTTTAGTACACCGACAGAGTCCCGGCCGGGCCATACACGGTGCTAAGCGTTGTTGGGCCAGCCCAAACAGGCACGGCACGCGCGCCCGACCCAAACCAGATCCGACCAGATCCACCGTGCCCTCCCAGAACGGCACGCGCCAATTGCAAGGCCGTGGGAGAGATCGTGGCAATTCTTAAATCAGAAATGCATAATGTTCGCCTCCCTCGCTTATAAGCAGAGGAAACAGGTCGCTCCCCACCTTCGCCACATGCGTTCCTTCCTCCGAAAGCTCCGCCGCCCTCCGCTTCCTAAGACGAAGAGAGCAGCGCCCACCGCCTGCCGCCGCTGCCGCCTCAACACCTTCAAGGCCCCCACCGCTTCCGCCATGGTTCAAGACCGCAAGAGCACAAAGTCGAGCACAAAGTCGGCCGAGGCGTTGCGGCTTGAGGCGCTGCGCAAGGAGCGAGTGCTTTACCCCCCGAGCTCACCCCGAAGGCGCTGCGGGAGGAGTTCTACCTCTTCTGGTCGATGGAGACACGGGCGCATCCGCCCACGCCGGTGCTCTCCGCCGAAGCTTCCACTTCGAAGCGGTGCCCAAAAGGGTACTATTTCTTTCCGGTGTTCTTCTAGTGTGGGCTCTGCCCACCTTTTTCTGATTTCTTCTGCAACATCATGAATACCTACGGGTTTCATCTTCTTGATTTCACTCCCAACGCCGTTCTGACAATGGCGGTTTTCGCACACCTCTGCGAGAACTTCGTTGGCATCCACCCAAATGTCGCTCTGTTTCGCTACTATTTCACCCCCCGAGCCGAGAAAGGGGAGCCATTGGCTGGCGGAACCGCCTGGACCTCACGAATTGGCATGAAGGAGGTGTATCTGGGGGGCGAGCTCCGCAGCAAGTGGGATGAGTGGAGGGCGGAGTGGTGCTGGATAGCTGATGCCAATCTGCAGCCATTCACCAATCTACACCAGACCCGGGTAGTGCGCGGTGGCGACTGGAGCGCTCTGTCGCTGGACGACGCCAAGCTGAAGATTGCCACCACCCGAATCCTCCGGCTCAGGCTTGCCGGGCTCATAGCAGGAGCCGTTGGCGCGACTGACTTCGCCGTCGACGCCTCTCCGCAGGGGAGGCCCGCCGCTGTTTGGCGGCCCGGCGGATATCATGAGGCTGCGCCCAGGCCTCAACTTCAACTTCACAGCTCGAGCTTGACGGATGTCAAGGAGCTGCAAGCATGACGCCAACCATCCAGAGTGGTTCAGTCGCCGCAGGCGCCATCCCATTGTGCAACAATCTCCCAGCGAGCGATCGATTCGCGAATGATGCCGAGAGTGCGACTCGCACGGATAAGCCCAACTTGATGGAGCCCACCGACGATGTCATGCGGCAATTCTTCGATGGCTTGACGGAGGTAGCAAATAATGCCGACGAAAGCGAGGCTCTCACCCGCGACACCACCGACGACGATATATGTACATCGCCACTGGGAGTCAAGAGGCGGGAAAGGCTGGCCATGGGCGAAGTTTGGCTTCACGTTGGAGGAGGCAGAGGCGGCCGAGGTGGCAAGCCTTGCCGACCGGGAGGACCTTGCCGAGGAGTCGTTGTCGAGGAGGAGCCCGAGGCTGAAGCGAGCGAGCCCGGGCCGAGGGCGCGAGTGGCCACTGCTCGAAAGCAGCTTGTCAGAGGCGGAGCCCCCAAAGACAGCCCCAATTCCAACCAAGAAGGCGCCCGCCGAGTTGGAGATACAGCAGGCGGCAAGCAGGCCAACACCCAGCTGGCTAGGGACGCGCCCACCGCGGAAGTACTGCTGCCGCTGGAGCATCTCAGCCGGCCGGTAATTGAGGCGGGTCTTCCCGGCTGTCACGCCCGATCCCGCCGCAGCCCCTGCAACGTCCAAGGGAGCCTACCTCCGCCGCCCATGGAAAGGGTACTCAGATTACTCTCTGCTACCGAGTCTGACGAGGAGGAAGAAGAGGAGGAGGAGTAAGGCTTTTTCTCACTGCACTTGTATTTCTTCAATCTTTGTTGTTGCTTGTCTTGTATCCGATTTGCTTTCTATGAATCCTCGTTCTATTTCAGACTCGCCGAGAGCGCGAAGAGGGCCAAGGTCCCCGTGGTTGTCATCGAGGACGATCCTCGCCGGATGGCGTAAGACACGCCCGAGACCACCTTGACGGACCCGATTCTTCTTCTTCAGAAGAAATTTCAAAGACAGCCCCAGCGTAAGTGTTTGGTTCACTTCTGTTGTGGGGTGCGTGGGTGCTTTTCTTTGCTAACATCTTGATCGTTGATTTACTTGTGCAGAGCAGAACAGCCCATCAGAGCAGCTCGCCGCCTCGTCCCGAAGTTCCACCGCCTCGGCCGACGCCGACGCCCGCCTTGACTTCGCGATGTGCCGCCCTTCCGACTACTCGCTGCCGCTGCCGACGCCAGCCAGTTGCCGCCTCGCCTCGCCACGGGAAGCCGCGGAGATCCGCCACCGTTTTTGACGAGGACCGCCTGAATCCCAGATAAACCGACCCGGTCCGATCCGGTTTTTTCACTTCGTTTTTTTAAACCCTAGACGGATCTATTTTTTAGGTTTTATTAAACAGCTTAACGCCCACTGCTTAGAGCTTATGTTTAGCCGCTCGTTATTTAGTTCTTTTCTTTTTCTGTTATTTTGGCCAGGGACCCATCCGTGAATATTTTATTCACAGATTAGTCCCTAATCTTAAAACGATCACAACTTTTTGCTCATTAGTCAGAATTAGATGAAACCAACGCCCACTTCTTCGTTATGATCTCCTCAATCCAGTAATCCAACTCAAACATGTTTTTGTAAGTTTAAAATTTGAATTAGACCAGATTTGAATTTGAACTTCGTCTGATCATAACTTGAGTTTTATAACTCCGTTTGAGTTGATTCTTTTTGCAATTCGAGGCTCTTGACCTAAACTTTCTGATAAGGCCAAATTCACATAATTTTGGTGCTGTCAGAAATTGTTTTATGCTGCAAGAGTTATTTGCTTGGTTTTGATGTTTTGCGAATCGTACTCTTCGTTCTTTCCGATCTTTTGAGTGATTGCTTATGTGTGGTTACTATTGCTTGCTCACGATAGATTGACCGTAGTGTGACGAGTAGAACTATCAAGAGTTTTGAGTGCGAATCACCTTCATCAACATTGCAGGCAAGTTCACACTTTGATCATACCTTTTCTCATACCCAGTTTTTATGCATTAGACCAATCCTCAAACATTGCATGATTAGGATCTAATTAAATTGTGGGATGGGAAGTAGATTGAGGTAGTACCTATTACCTGTTCTATTTTCAAACCCCTGGGAGTTATTTCTACATTTGCTTATTATGCCATGCTATGCTCGTAGACGTGGATTGGGTGAGTGAATTTCCATGACAGATGTGAGATTGTTAATTAATGGTTTATTCAAGGTGGCACCTTAAACACACATCTGGGTGGATTGAGGCACCTGGTTACTCCAGGACTTGCCTGTCTAGGCACCTGGGTTTCTAGGACTTGCCTATTTTTCTTGGACTCGCAGAGGGGACACACGGGGTGGACTAGCAGATGTAGGGGATGTAGGTTGGTACGATCTACCCCTTACGTAAGGTGCAAGCGCTTCTGAAAGACTATGTCTCGGTCATCCATTTCTCAAACACCATGTAGTGCGAGAAACCAAACGGAGGAGATCGAGTCATGTGGGGAAAAGTACGCAAACCTCTGCAGAGTGTATAAACTAATCATGGTTAGCCGTGTCCCCGGTTATGGACATCTTGAGTATCTAGTACTTGGATTATCATGTGAATCTCATCATGTTACTTCTAAATTAATATTGTTGGGTTTAATGAGTACTTTTAATTGGGATTGAGAATGCTGTCAACCATTCTCAATGTTTAACAACCACCATGATAGTTAAATAAATTTATTCTTTTGCAGTAGGGAAAATTGGCTTTTTGCAAAAACATTATAACCATAGAGCTTTTCCACCATCCAAATTTGCAGTAGTGATAGACTTTATTCATCATTGCTCTATGGTGTGAATTTGCTTGCATCAAGACATTCAATGTAATCGACCTTCCGTGGCTGCAACGCCTCATGTTGCAGTGATCTTACGATTAGTAAGTGATACGTTAGGGTTACTTATTTCTACACTCAACTTTGCCGTTGGTGTTGATGGGAATCCACAACCTTGTTACTTCCGCTATTTTGGATTGAGGTAATAGTATTTACGTTATTTTTATACATGTGATTTACTCTGTTATAAATCCTCGAGTACTGTGTGTGTCAGCATACCGATCCAAGGATGACACTTCAGCACAGAGACTTGACCGTCTGAGGTCGGGTCGCTACAACGTCAAGGGGGACTCCTGAGCATCGAGTCTCAGGAGCCTAACTGGTACATAGGCCCTCACCCCTTGGTCTCATCCTGTGATCCGGACGACCCAATAGTGGTTGAGGAATGCGCGGGGCTGGGCCCTGCTGACGCAGAACGCCAAGGCTTGCCTTCGCACTTTTTCCTAAGCTGTTTGCACATCAAGGAGGACTCCTGAGCATCGCATCTCTGGAGCCTAACTGGTGAAGTAGCCCCTCACCCCGTGGGAGTCGGAGTCCACGGAGCTCTTCACTGCGGCAGCAGTAGCACTGTGGGAGTCGGAGTCCATGGGCTCGAGGAACATGGAGAAGTCGAAGCTGGCATCTCGGAGATAGAGATGGCTCAAGACGCACGGTAAGGGCCGAGGAAGAAAGCAAGCGAGCCTCACCTTCCACCAAAGAGCCAACCTCGTCGACGGCGACCTCGAGCACTGCCACGACCTCGGGGAGTAGAGCGGCACGACTCTCGCTCGGGGCCACAACCGCCACCTTCTTCTAGGGATCATCCCCAAAGAGTGACTGCTGAACCTTGTGGAACCTCGCCTCGAGGGAGGCGAGGGTTCAGCGCTCCATGGTGGCCGCTTGGCCTCGCAAGGACGCCTGAGCCCCCTCCGCTTCCTCCTTCAGCTTTGTCAGGCTGCGCGCTCCGGAGCCTGCTCTAGGGCTGCCTTCTTCATCTCGGCATCTCGATCAGCAACGGCAGCATCCTAGGCCTTCAGCTTCTCCTCAGGCTCCTGGATCTGGCCAGCCTAGGTGGCCTGTTGACCCTGAAGAGCCTTCAGTTCATCCTCCACCATGCGGCACCGATCCTCGGCTTCCGTGGCCTCCTTTCGCGCCCGGTCCCGCTCGACAACAGCCACCCCAGACACCTTGTAGGCCTCCTCCATAGAGCCCAGGCCGTTCGGATGGACGCGTCGGCCTGGAGCCATCCAGAGATTAGCCGCAGGTGCCCCAACGTTGTGCGCTGGTGCGGGCCCTGAAGTTCACCTTTGAGAAGGTTCAGAGCCGCTCGTGCCTCCTCTAGGGCTCCGGAGACAGTAGGAGCGCCATGGCTGTCACGCCCAATATGCGATACTATCCTAAAGAGACTCGAAGGTCCCACCAAGGATAGAACCGCATATTGAAACGCTTTTGCAAGGTGGATATCATTACATCAACATTACATAATAGACGGGGATACATACAAGAGGCATACAATGCCACACAAATACAACAATACATCATCCATAAGATCAACATCCCACTACGGATGAAACACAAATGTAAGCTCAAACGACATCCACTCGCTAGCCCAGCTGCCGACCGAACATATCCCCTGATCGAAAAAGAAGCAGAAGAGGAACTCCAAAACAAGCAAACATCACTCTCGCGTCAAGATCATCGGATAACCTGTACCTGCAATTGTTGTTGTAGTAATCTTTGAGTCACGAGGACTCAGCAATCCCATTACCATGGGTATCAAGACTAGCAAAGCTTAATGAGAAAGGAAGGGGTAAAGTGGTGAGTTTGCAGCAGCGGCTAAGCATATATGGTGGCTAACATACGCAAATGAGAGCGAGAAGAGAAACAAAGGAACGGTCGTCATCTAGTAATCGATCAAGAAGTGATCCCGAACTCCTACTTACGCCGACATAACCAGAAATCGTGTTCACTTCCGGACTACGAGAAGAGACCATCATGGCTACACACGCGTTGATGTGTTTTGATTCGATCCGTGTCAAGTTATCTACAACCGACATTAACAAATTCCCATCTCGCCACATAACCATGGCACGGCTCTCGAAAGTTTATAACCTCGCAGGGTGTCCCAACTTAGCCCATGATAAGCTCTCCGATCAACGAAGGATATTCCTTCTTCCAGAAGACCCGATCAGCCTCGAATCCCGGTTTACAAGACATTTCGACAATGGTAAAACAAGACCAGCAAGACCTCCGGCGGCCGACATCCCGATAGTAGCCACAGATCTCGCCTCGTGCCACGACCGATGAGCAAGACATACAACTAGAACCAGCCCTCAAGTTTCCGAGGTGGCGCCGCAAGTGGTTTCTAGTTTGACCAACACTTAGACAAGCATTGGCCCGGGGGTGCTAAATAAAGATGACCCTTGGGATGCGCGACTCCCAAGGGAAAAAGGTAATAGGTGAGGCAAATGGTAAAACCAATGTTGGGCCTTGCTGGAGGAGTCTTATTCAAAGCGAACTGTCAAGGGGGTCCCATAATTCACCCGACCGCATTAGGAACGCAAAATCCGGGAACATAACACCGGTATGACGGAAACTAGGGCGGCAAGAGTGGAACAAAACACCAGGCATAAGGACGAGCCTTCCACCCTTTACCAAATATATAGATGCATTAATAATATAAGAGATATTGTGATATCCCAACATAACCCTGTCCACCATGGAGCAATCTTCAACTTCACCTGCAACTAGCAACGCTATAAGAGGGGCTGAGCAAAGTGCTAACATAGCCAATCAATGGTTTGCTAGGAATGGTGTCAAAGGTTAGAGGTTCATGGAAATTTGGGAGGCTTGATGAGCAAAAGATAGGTAACGCAGCATAGCGATAGAACGAAGCAACTAGCATAGCAATGATAGTAGTGAGATCCAGGGTAGCGGTCATCCTGCCTGAGATCCTGCTAGGAAGAAGAACGAGTCCATGAGGAAGATGAATGGGAGTAGTTGAACGAATCCTCACAACTCCGGAACGAAACCGAAGCTAACGAGAGAAGCAAACCGGAAAGAAGCAAACAACATGGTAAATGCACAAGCATAAACATGTCATGATGCACAAACAAGTATGATGCATGTCCGGTTTAATGAGGCATGGCATGGCAAAGTGCACAAACAAAACTACAAATTAAGTGGAGCTCAATATGTAACGATTTGCATATTGACAAAACAACACATTCGAGTTATTTAGTTCGCTCTCGTTTAGGTACACAACAATATTAAATGTTGTCAAACATGGCAAAAGGTGAAACATAATTGAGCTAACTATTTAGGCAAGTTTAAGTGAGGCCGGAAACAAGAAACAACAATCCCGGTAAATCCCCACATGTTATTTAGCAATATAACGCAAACATCAATTTTAAACATTTTAAATGTTGTTATCATGATGCGGATGCCATGCACAAGTTTTAATCAATTTTATGGAAACGTTGACATGAGCATGTTATGAAGCATTTGGTCACCATGGCGGAACAAAAAGGGTGCCACGGCGGCAAAACGGAAATGGTGCCACGGCAACATTCCGATGATCCGACTAACTCATCAAGACGCGGTGCGAACGAAGTGTGGATGTGCAGAACATGCAAAGAAGGTGGGGTGATCCCGGATACCGGGTTCCCATGGGTTAGTGACATGGAAACAAGGAACGCGCAAGCGACAACTCGGACACGGTGCAAACGGTGCATCTCATTCAACACATGCATTCGTTCACAGGCCTCGTCTCGGGGTTATACCTTCGAAGCGTGCATTTTCGGAGCGGGTCGAGTTTGTAGTGGAAGTAGTGGAAGTAGACGTTCTCACGACGGTAGTGGAAGTAGTGGTTCACGTTTCATAGATGAAGTAGTTGTTCATGATCCGTAGATGTTCGGTGTCACCACAAGGAACTTGACGTCCACGGGGTCTTCGAGGTCGACGGTAGTGGTACTCGTTTCGGAAGTGGTTCACGAAGATGGTAGTCGAACTTGGTGATCCGAAGGGGTACTTGGCGGATGACGACCGTAGTGGTACTCCCGGAGACGATGCTTGGCGGTCCTGGTGTGGTCTTGGCATCCATGTAGTCGATCTTGCCGGCCTTGACGGTCCAACACCAAACAACACAAGGGCCTCGGGATGCCAGCAGCAAGGAGACGATGGTGGAGGTCAGCAGCAGGAAGCAGGCATGGGGCTCATCTGTGTCGTGGGAACGAACACCTATGGGGCCGGCGGACCGGGCCACTTTCGATTCGGCGGGGGGCTGAGATCGCACGAAGAGCGGATCGAGGCGAAGCACACGAGCGGTTTACCCAGCTTCGGAGCTCTCCGGAGAGATAATACTCCTACTGCTGCTTTGTGTTTCTATTCTGTTCTTGCTCAAGAGCGTGGGTGTGTTGTAGTGTTCATTGAGTCGAACCCCTTCTACATGCGCATGGGCCTCCTTTTTATAGTCTAAAGGGGCCACCGACAGGTGGCAACGCAGAGAGAGGGGTAAAAAAGTAAAAACGGGGGTTGGTACGACCGCTATCAACAGTGCCCCTACCTAACTCTGATGGCAGGGGACAAGGGCATTCAATGCCCGTCCGGTCGCCCAAACAGTGCAAGAAATGACCGTTAGAGGCGCCACAGATCGCCACGATGGCCTTCTAGTCATCTTCACTTGCCACCTCGCACCGCTTGGCCGCACAAATACCCGCCACGGCACCGTGAGCGACCCCGCGCGACATCGCCATCGGATGCGCTTAGAGCGTGGGCGCAGCGGTGGTTTCGCCGCGCAAGCGCCTTTGTCGCGGTCGCTGTCTTGTCGCACCGCAAGCTTGTCGCCGCCGGTCCTTGCCGGACGCGCGCGCGTCGCGCAAGTTCTTCGCAGCGCCTTTGTTATCTTCCCGCAAGCTCCTCTTGCCGGGTCATGTCCTTCCCAAGAAGCTCCTCTTGTCGGGCCTTGTCTTCTCGCCAACACTTCGCTCTTGAATGGCAGTAATGGGAATGACGGCGATCTTGGCGACGCCTCGCAAGCCTTGCCGCTGACGCCGCGATCGCCTGCAGACAAGTTCGGGTACTAAGGTACCCTACTTTAGTACACCGACAGAGCCCCGGGCCGGGCCATACACGTGCTGCGTTGTTGGGCCAGCCCAAAACAGGCATGGGCACGCGCGCCCGGGTCCAAACCAGATCCGACCAGATTCATCGCGCCTCCCATAACGGCACACGCCAATCGCAAGGCCATGGGAGAGATCAGGCAATTTAAATCAGGAAATGCGAACGCTCGCCTCCCCTGCTTAAAAGCAGAGGAAACAGGCCGCTCCCCACCTTCGCCACTTGTAGTTCGCTCCTCTCAAAGCTCCGCCCCCTCCGCTTCCTAAGACGAAGAGAGCAGCGCCCACCGCCTGGCCGCCGCCGCCGCCTCAACACCTCCAAGGCCCCCACCGCTTCCGCCATGGCTCAAGACCGCAAGAGCACAAAGTCGAGCACAAAGTCGGCCAAGCGCTATGCTTGAGGCGCCGCGCAAGGAGCGAGTGCCTCCCCGAGCTCACCCCCGGGCGCCATGGAGGAGTTCTACCTCTTCGTCGACGGAGACGCGATGCATCCCAAGACGCCGGTGTTTCTCCGCCAAGCTTCCACTTCAAGCGTGCCCAAAAGGGTACTATTTCTTTCTGGTGTTCTTCTATTGTGGGCTCTGCACACCTTTTTCTGATTTCTTCTGCGACATCATGAATACCTACGGGTTTCATCTTCTTGATTTCACTCCCAACGCCGTTCTGACAATGGCGGTTTTCGCACACATCTACGAGAACTTCGTTGGCATCCACCCAAATGTCGCTCTGTTTCGCTACTATTTCACCCCCCGAGCCGAGAAAGGGGAGCCATTGGCTGGCAGAATCACCTGGACCTCACGAATTGGCATGAAGGAGGTGTATCTGTGGGGGGGCGAGCTCCGCAGCAAGTGGGATGAGTGGAGGGTGGAGTGGTGCTGGATAGCTGATGCCAATCCGCAGCCATTCACCAACCTACACCAGACCCGGGTATTGCGCGGCGGCGACTGGAGCGCTCTGTCGCTGGACGATGCCAAGCTGAAGATTGCCACCACCCGAATCCTCCGGCTCAGGCATGCCGTGCTCAATGCAGGAGCCGTTGGCGCGGACTTCCTTTGCCGTCGCATCGCCCCTCTGCAGAAGAGCGGGAGGCCCGCCTGGCTGTTTGGCGGCCCGGCGGATATCATGAGGCTGCGTTCAAGCATGACGCCAACCATCCAGAGTGGTTCAGGCTGCCGCAGGGCGTCATCCCATTGTGCACTTCTCAGCCGCGACGATCTGGCGAATGATGCCAGAGTGCGAGTCGCACGATAAGCCCAACTTGATGGAGCCCGCCGACGACGCCGCGGCGGCAATTCTTCGATGGCTTGACGGAGGTAGCAGTCAATGCCGACGAGCAGAGGCTCCTCACCCGCGACACCACCGATGACGAGATGCGGTACATCGCAACCAGGGCCGAAGAGGCGGTGGCAGCCGCCACCGCGGGCGTGTTTGGCTTCACGTTGGAGGAGGCAGAGGCGGCCGAGGTGGCAAGCCTTGCCGACCGGGAGGACCTTGCCAGAGGAGTCGTTGTCGAGGAGGAGCCCGAGGCCGAAGCGAGCGAGCCCGCCGAGGGCGCGAGCGGCCAGCCGTCTTCGAGCAGCTTGCCGCAGGCGGAGCCCCCAGCGCAGCCCCAATTCCAACCAAGAAGGCGCCTCCGTCGAGTTGGAGATACAGCAGGGCGGCAAGCAGGCCAACAGCCGCAGCGTCGTGGGACGCGCTCCACCGCAGTAAGTACCGTTGCCGCGGGAGCATCTCAGGCCGTGTCGGCAACTGAGGCGGGGTCTTCCCGGGCTGTCACGCCCCATCCTACCGCAGCTCCCGGCAAACGTCCAAGGGAGCCTACTCCTCCGCCTCGCCGCGCGGAAAGGGTACCAGACTTCGACCTCTCTGCGCTGAGCTCCGACGAGGAGGAAGAAGAGGAGGAGGAGTAAGGCTTTCTTCTCACTGTACTTGTATTTCTTCAATCTTTGTTGTTGCTTGTCTTGTATCTGATTTGCTTCTCTCTGAATCCCTGTTCTATTTCAGGACTCTGGCCGAGAGAGCAGCGAAGAGGGCCAAGGTCCCCGTGGTTGTCATCGAGGACGATCCTGCTGTGATGGCAGAAGACACGTCTGAGACCACCTTGACGGACCCGATTCCTTCTCCTGGCAGCAGCCCCCAGCACAGCCCCCAGCGTAAGTGTTTGGTTCACTTCCTATTGTGGGGCGCACGTGGGTGCTTCTTCTTTTGCTAACATCTTGACTATTGATTTATTTGTGCAGGAGCAGAACAGGCCCATCAGGAGCAACCAGAAGCCGCCCTGGAGGTGCTGTCTGCTTCGACTACGCCGCCAAGGGGCGATTCTCCGACAAGGGAGTGCTCCCCGGCAAGGGAGAGGTCCCCGGCAAGGGACGGAACCAGTGAGCCCTTGGTGGAGGAACACATGGTCACAAAGCCTAGCACAGGTAACCTTCCTCGTCGGGAATCTTCCCTTGGGTTCTTCTTCTGATCTTCTTTTTGGATCTTTGCTTGACTTTTTCTTTCTCTTCCTGGCTTCAGATCCCCCTCTCGCAGACCCGATGGAGACTGAGGCCACCCGCGAAGAAGGCGCACGCGGCAACACTGAAGGCGCCGCCACTGACGAGGGAGAGGCCGGCGCTGATGAACCCGCAGACGAAGAAGCCGCCAAGGCTGCTGGCGTAGGAGCCGGCGAGGGGCCCGGCGATCGTACTGACGACCCGGAGGGCACAGGAGCGCAAGGCGCTACACCGACCGCTGACCCCTCCGCCACTGATGTAGTGTCGGGCTCCGAGGAGCCCCAGCCAGGCGCCTACTTGAAGGCCGGCGGGGGCGTATACATCAAGCTTCCTCGGGCGCCGAGCCTGTGGCGCCGTGAAGGAGAGGAGTTTGACGGGAAGTACTCGCCTCGCTGGGCTGGCGGTGGTTGACGCGCCAAGCAGCAAAGCAGCAGCTGAAGTCCGAGGAGGAGCAGTTGTTCGAAGTTGGTGTCACTTGTCACGCCTGCAAGCTAAGCTTGAGTCCCGGAAGCGCTTGTCGCGCTGGGCGGAGTTGACATAGAGAAACATGCGGAGGAGCTCAAGAGCCGCAACCAGGAGGCCCTCTGATCCATTGCGGAGGAGAGGGCGCAACTTGACGAGGCGAAGAAAGCGTTCATCCTGGAAAAGGCTGAAGCCGAGGAGCAGCAGAGGCTCGCCGCCGAGGAGCTGTCCAAAGGGAAGGTGAACTCGGACACGAGGAAGGTTAACTGACAGCCACGAGGAGGAGCTCGAGGCTCGGGAGCAATCACTTGGCGGGGCACTCAAGGAGGCGAAGGATGCCGCCGCGGCTGCTGAGGCCGCCAAGGAGTTAGAGGTGAAGGTGACGCAGCTGGAGGCGGACATGAAAGGGAAGAATGAAGAGCTTGCCGCACTCCAGCGCGAACGCGAGAAGGATGCACTTGCCCATGGCGATCTACAAGTTCAACTCGCCGAGAAGGTCAAGGAATTGAACGCCGCCAAGGACTCAAGCGCTGATCTAGAGCTGAAGCTGGCCACCTTGACGGAGACACTGGACGCCGCCAAGAGGCGAGAGGATGACTTGAAGAAGGAGATCAAGGGCAACGAGGAGCTGCTGACGAGGGCCGCCGAGACTCAGAACACCTTCAGGGCTACGGTGGAGCTCCGAACGGAAGGCCTCGTCAACATTGCTGCAACTATTGACGAAGAGCTGGCGGAGCTGGACTTGGCAGGCTTCGCGTACTCCACTAACGAAAAACTCCAGCCCAGTGCCAAGCTTACTCTTTTCTTCAAGGGTGTAGATTTACCTCCAAAGAACTCCGGAAAGGATCCCAAGAAGCTGGCGGATTTAGTCGCAAGAATCTGCGCCAAGGTCTTGGAGAAGGTGTTGGTGAAGATACTCTTCCGCAATCCGGGCCTTGACCTCACCCGCGTCCTCAAGAAGCTGTCGGCGGGTGCTGATCTTGAAGAGCTCAAAGCCATTATCGCACCCATTGTGGACAAGGTGAATGAGGTCAGGAGGGTTGACGGCGACCGCGTGGATTAGGCCACCCTTTTTCTCCCTTCCTACTTCTTGCCGCTGCTAGATATGTCATAGGAACAATCTATTAGAGCGCGGCAAGTTATTTATTGTAATATAACTTTATTCTGGGTACTATCTGCTATGTTACTTCCTTTATTTGGTTCCATCCCTTGTATGTTCTTACCCTACGCTTTTAGGGAACTTGCCGAAGCATCGCTTGCCACGAAGCGCCGAAAAGTGGAACATCGCAAATTGTTGGATGTGTTGCCTCCGCAAGAAACCTTGTGGGACTAGTCGCAGATACTTTCATTGTTGAGCGGACTCAAACAAAGTAAGGGCTAACTTAGCTACAAGCCGTTCCTCCGCCACAGGTTTCCCATACAAGGCACGGTCGCCCAAGGAATATAACTTAAAATTTTAAAACTGATCGTGCTCAAACTTTGGCAACTTAGCTTTTTCCGCCACGCCCCGGCAAGGCTGTATTTTTTGAACGACGCTTGGTCTACACCTTTATCCTCTCCTCCCCCCCGGTGAACTTGTGGGCGAAGGAACCTTCTTTTTGAACAAAAGAAAGAAGAGAAAATAAAGATATGGAGCCTTAAGGCTCGTTATTGCTTATGGGGCGAAAAGCTGCACAAAGTGTCAGATAATACATGAAAAAAAAGAAAAAGGCATGAAATTTGACAACATGTGCTGAGCATACGAACTTTATTTATGCATGGGGTCTGCGCCCGGCTTTGTACAAAGGGTTACATGCAACAGCGGCAAGGCTTGTACAAAAGGTGGTTGCCGGAACAGATTCTGGCAACCGCGCCTTATGGGTAAAATTTGCGAAGATGCTCTATGTTCCAGGAATTGCTCACCGGAAAGCCATCTTCGGTCTCAAGGCGGACAGCGCCGGGCCTAGTGACTCGTTTCACCCGATAAGGGCCTTCCCACTTCAAGGCCAACTTGTTGGAATTCTTGGCGGATTGAACACGCCAAGAACAAGGTCGCCTTCCTCGAAGCTTCGCATTAACTTTGCGGCTATGGTAGCGCAAAGCTTGTCGGTAGCGAGCAGCTCGACAAAGAGCTCGAAGACGATCTTTTCTCGAGGAGCAGCAGCGTCATCTTGCCGCAGCTGCTCTTGCTCAAGCTCATCATAAGCAACCACTCGAGGCGATCCGTGATACGAAGTTCCATGGGGAGAACTGCTTCGCCCATAGACTAGAGCAAAAGGCGCCCGCCGCTGGCTTGATTTGGCGTCGTTCTGATCGACCAAAGAACCACCAGCAGCTCCTCGATCCAATTTCTTCCGCACTTGTGCAGCCTGTCGAAAGTTCTGGTCTTGAGCCCGCGCAGCACTTCAGCGTTTGCTCTCTCCGCTTGACCGTTGCTTCTCGGGTGAGCAACAGAAGCGAAGCAGATCTTGGCGCCAAGATCTTGGATGTACTGCATGAAGGTGCTACTCGTGAATTGTGTGCCATTGTCGGTGATGATCCTGTTAGGGACTCCGAAACGGCAAACAATTGACCTGAAGAACTTGACTGCTGACTGTGCTGTCACCTTCCTCACTACTTCCACCTCCGGCCACTTCATGAACTTGTCGATCGCCACGCATAAGTACTCAAGCCCCGACAGCTCGGGAAAGGGGCCGAGGATATCGTGCCCCTGCATCAAAATGGCCAGGATAAAGGGATTGTTTGGAGAGCTTGAGCTGGTTGATGTATCTGCTTGGAGTGGAACTGGCACGCTCCACACATGGTTACTTGTGAAGTTGCATCCTGGAGGGCTGTCGGCCAGAAGAAACCTTGTCGGAAGGCTTTGCCGGCAAGTGCTCTTGCGCCAATGTGATGACCACATATGCCTCCATGTATCTCCGCCAACAGCTCCTCGCCCATCTTCCCGAAATGCACTTCAATTTCACTCCGTTGAATCTTCTTTACAAGATGTCGTCGATAAACTGGTACATACTTGATTGCCGGGCTACTCTCTCCGCTTCTTCTTGATCTTCGGAAGTTCTCTGTTTGAAGGAAATGGACGATCTCTGCGCCCATGTCGGAGCCAGGCTCAACGACAAGGACTAAAGGCGCAAATGCTGTTGCGGGAACATCTGCTTCCATGGCAAGAATCTGTGATTCAGCCGGAGCGTGATGTTCCCCAGCAAGCGTGTCGGGATACAGCTTGTCGGGAGCCTCTGCTTCAACGAAACAAACCCTAGGGCTTGTCGGAGCAAACTGCTCCTCAGCACTCTTTGTGTTGATCTTGGGGACCTTCTTGACGGCGGCTTCGGAGAGCTCTGCCGGAAAGTAGTCGCCTGTAACCAACTTCCTCTTCTTGCTCTGTCTAGTTGATGGTGTGATAGATCGTTGAGTCAGCTTGAGCACAAAAATTCCTGGTTCCACGGGCAACTTGAGTGCAGCGCATTTTGACAGGCCATCTGCAATGTCGTTCTGAGCTCTCGGAACATGTTCCATTTGCAGGCCGTCAAAATGCTCTTCTAGCTTCCTCACTTCATCAATGTAGGCTTCCATCAACGGACTCTGATAATCTTTGTTAACTTGACGGACGACAAGCTGCGAGTCACCCCTGACAATAAGCTTTTTGATCCCAAGGTCCGCGGCGATTCTGAGTCCGGCAAGCAAGCCTTCATACTCTGCAGTATTATTTGTTGCTTGCTCCTTGGGAAAGTGCATTTGGACCACGTACTTGAGGTGCTCTCCGGTGGGTGCAACGAGTAGCACACCTGTGCCGGCGCCTTGTAGCGAGAAGGCACCATCAAAGTACATGATCCATTCTTTGCTCGCTTCCTTGACGGGATGCTCCTCTCCAAGTTTCTTCATCGTGTTGGCGTCCATTCTGCTATGAATTCTGCCAATGCTCGACTCTGGATAGTTGAGGTACTCTCAAACTTGAGGCCAAAGCTTGACAATTCCAGCGCCCACTCGACAATCCTGCCTGTTGCTTCTAGATTTTGCAGTATCCTCTTCAGTGGAAAGCGAGTGACAACTGTGATCTCATGTGCTTGAAAATAATGGCGCAGCTTCCTCGAGGCCATGAGAAGGACGAAAAGCAATTTCTGCACACCAGAGTACCTTGATCTAGCCCCCTGCAGAAGGGAACTGACAAAGTAAACTGGGCGCTGCACCATCTTCTTTTGTTTCTCTTCTTGTGGCTGCGCAGATCCATCTTTGCCGGAACCAGAACTTGTCGGGGAAGCCCCCTGCTTGTCGCTGGAGTCGCTTGCCGCGGTCGCTGGCTCATCATCCGCCTCCCTCTCCGCTACTAACGCAGCACTATCCACTTGATTGGTTGCCGCTAAATATAACAGCAAGTTCTCTTGTGGTTTAGGTGCGACAAGTATTGGAGTGGATGATAGGTATCTCTTCAAGTCTCAGCAGCAGCCTCCGCCGAGTCCATTTCATTGACCTGCCTTTTTCAAAATTTTGAAAAATGGCAGGGCGTGCTCAGCAGACTTAGAGATGAACCTACTGAGAGCAGCAACACAGCCGGCAAGCCTTCGCACATCCTTGACGCGCTTCGGTGCTTCGATCTGTTCAATGGCTTTAATCTTTTCGGGATTGGCTTCAATCCCCCTCTGGGACACAAAGAACCCGAGAAGCTTGCCGGAAGGAACTCCAAATACGCACTTCTCGGGGTTCAACTTGAGATTGATCTTGCGCAGATTTGCAAAAGTCTCATCCAAATCTTGGATCAAAGTTTCTCTGTCTTTGCTCTTGACCACTATGTCATCCATGTAAGCCTCTACATTTCTGTGCAACTCTGGCTCAAAAGCATGACTGACTACTCTTGCAAATGTTGAACCAGCATTCTTTAATCCGAAGGCATCCGCACAAAGCAAGACGTGCTACATGGAGTAATGAATGCGTTTTCTTCATCGCCTTCTGCCATGAAGATCTGATGATATCCTGAGTATGCATCAAGGAACGAAAGCAGATCACATCCTGCCGTGGAGTCGACAATCTGGTCAATGAGCGGCAAGGGAAATGGATCCTTGGGACAGGCTTTATTAACATCAGCGAAGTCAATACAAAGCCTCCACTTCCCGTTCGCTTTACGCACGACTACTCGATTGGCTAACCACGTTGGATGGAGTACTCCTCGGACAAGGCCTGCTGCTTCCAATTTCTTGATCTCCTCTGCAATGAACTCTTGGCGTTCCACTGCTTGATTCCTGACTCTCTGCTTGACGGGCCGCGCGGGAGGGCAGACGACAAGGTGGTGCTCAATTACTTTCCTGGGAACACCGAGGATGTCAGATGGTTGCCATGCAAACACATCGACATTCGCCCGCAGGAAAGCAACAAGCACGCTTTCCTATTTAGGGTCAAGCGTGGCACTGATGATGAAGGTACCACTAGTGCCGTCCTCCTTGGCGGCCACTTTCTTGGTCTCTGGTGAAGTTGTCTTTGCCTTCTTGCACTTGCCGGTGGAGCTCGATGGTGCGTCCTCGACGGTAGCGTAGCACTCCGAGGAGGTACGCTTGCCGGAGTGGGCATCAGAGCTACTCTTGCCGGACTTGGTCTTCTTCTTCCCCCCGGGAGCTTCAGCGGCAAGTGGTTTTGCGTTCGCTGCTATCGCTTCCGGTAGATCTTGTCGGTACAGATAAGCGCATCTTTCTTGTCGCCATGGACAGAAATAACACTTATCGGACCAGGCATCTTGAGCACATTGTAGGCATAGTGAGAGGCTGCCATGAACTTGGCGAGCGCCGGACGACCAAGTATCCCATTATAGGGCAATGGGAAGTCAGCAATGTCAAATGTGACTCTCTCTGTCCTGAAATTCAGCTCGCTGCCAAACGTCACTGGCAGTGTGATCTTCCCCTTGGGCTTGCTCCTTCCCGGATTGATTCCTTGGAAGGTACCAGTCTTTTCAAGCTCGCTGTCGGGGATCTGGAGCTTCTTGAGCACCACTAAAGAGATCAGATTCAGGCCGGCCCCGCCTTCTACCAACATCTTTGTGACCTTGAGGTTGCGGATGGTTGGTGAGACCAACATCGGCAAGCACCCGACCGCAGTGGTGCGATCAGGGTGGTCCTCAACATCAAAGATGATGGGCGTGCTGGACCACTTCAGGGGCTTGCGCGACTCAATGGACGGTTCTGCTGCGTTCACTTCCCGCACCCACTGTTTGAGTTGGCGGTGCGAGGTGTGCAGAGAAGCACCGCCGTCGACGCACAAAACCTCTGTTGCCTTCTGGAACTCCTGCTCGTCGGCCTCATCCTCATCCATCTGATCATCTTCGTCTTCGTCTTCATCCTTGTCGCGGCCGCGGGGAGGCATGTCTCCTTGCCGCTGCTTGGCCTTGCCGCGGCGCCCTCCCCGGGCAGGACGCTTCTTACCGGATCCTCCTCCACCTTCCTGGGCCTTCTCCTTGTCGCGGCGCTCGTATTCAGCTTTCTGCAGCTCAACAAGCTGCTCAACCTTCTTGCAGGCTTGGAGATCATGGCCCTTGGTGCGATGGATCTTGCAGTATTGCTTGCCGGAACCGTCCTGCTTGTCGGCGGCCACCACAGCCTCGCCGGAGTCACCTGCTTTGGTCTTCTCGGCGCCACCTCCGTTGCCGGACTGCTCGACAACTAGCACATCCTTAGCTTTTCTCTTCCTGTTATTCCGCCTCCGGTTCTTCTTTGCCGGATGGGCGTCCTCACTGTCAGATTCTTCTGCTCCTGCGTTCTCTCCGGGGAGTTTCCTCCCCTCTTCAGCACGTGCACACTTGTCGGCCGAGCATATAGCTCGCCGACATCTCTGATTTTGCACATCGCCATTTCTCCTCATCTCGCGGTTGTGCACGCTCGATGGAACGCGCTGATAACCACGGCAGGTGGACGTCGGGATGTAGCGCCGCACTGGCTGAATCTATGTATGTACTTGCGCAGGGTTCTCCTTCCTTACGGGCGCAGCAGATGAAGATTGCTCTCTCGCCATTGGGTTTGTGGCCACCGTGAAGGCGCCAACAAACCGATGGCACAGTCCGCCCACGAAGAGATGGAGTTGTCCGCAAGTGCATGAGCCAAGATCGACGTTGGGCTTGAGCACTAGCGGAAGTAGTTGGCGAGGATCTTCGTCGCGCCCCGCAGCCTGCACCGCGATGGTGTAGATGCCGAGGAACTCCGACGGATGTATCCTGCCATCGCATTTCTCGGCACGCCTCGCTTGAAGTTCTTGGTATGGCCCACCGACTGCCGCAGCTCACGAGTGAACGCAGGGCAACCTACCACGTACGGTAAGTCGCCTGGTTCCCCTGGCGAATGCATATCGACAGTGGGCCCAGCGCGCTGGTCTGATTGACGCCGCGCTTCTCTTCGACGCTCGATGCGAGTGCGAGCGTCTTCGTGTCGTCGTTCTTGGAGAACTTGGCGTTGATCACGGCAAGCTTGCGGGTCCGACGACGCGGTGGAGTCAGTGTCGAGGTTGGCCCGGCGAGTCGGCGATCTTGGCCTTCATTGTTGGGGAACGTAGTAATTTCAAAAAAATTCCTACGCACATGCAAGATCATGGTGATGATATAGCAACGAGAGGGGAGAGTGTTCGTCCACGCACTCGTGAGACCGTGAAGCGAAGTGTTAGCACAACGCGGTTGATGTAGTCGACGCCTTCACGATCCGACCGATCCAAGCACCGAACGTGACGGAGCCTCCGAGTTCAGCACACGCTCAGCTCGATGACAATCTCCGCCCTCCGATCCAGCAAAGGCTCCGGAGATGAGTTCCACAAGACGACGGCGTGGTGACGATGATGATGTTCTACCGGCGCAGGGCTTCGCCTAAACTCCACGACGATATGACCGAGGTGGAATATGGTGGAGGGGGGCACCGCACACGGCTAAGGAACGATCCGTAGATCAACTTGTGTGTCCATGGGGTGCCCCTACCCCAGATATAAAGGAGTGAAGGAGGGAGGGCGGCCCTCTTCTATCAAGGCATACTGGGAGTCCTACTCCCACCGGGAGTAGGATTCCCCCTTTCTAAGTCCAACTAGGAGTCCTTCCATGTATTAGAAGTAGGAGAGAAGGAAGGGAAGAGAGAAGGGAAGGAAGGAGGGGGTGCGGCCCCTCCCCCTAGTCCAATTCGGACTAGGCCATGGGTGCGCGCCTGCCCTAGGCAGCCCCTCTCTCTTTCTGCAGGGCCCAATAAGGCCCAATACTTCTCCCGGCGAATTCCCGTAACTCTCAGACTCGAAAAATACCAATCATTCGAACCTTTCCGAACTCTGAATATAGTCGTCCAATATATCGATCTTTACGTCTCGACCATTTCGAGACTCCTCGTCATGTCCCCGATCTCATCCGGGACTCCGAACTCCTTCGTACATCAAAACTCATAAACTCATAATATAAGCATCATCGAAACCTTAGCGTGCGGACCCTACGGGTTCGAGAACTATGTAGACATGACCTAGAACTATTCTCGGTCAATAACCAATAGCGGGACCTGGATGCCCATATTGGCTCCTACATATTCTACGAAGATCTTTATCGGTCAAACCACACAACAACATATGTTGTTCCCTTTGTCATCGGTATGTTACTTGCCTGAGATTTGATCGTCGGTATCCAATACCTAGTTCAATCTCGTTATCGGCAAGTCTCTTTACTCGTTCTGTAATGCATCATCCCGTAACCAACTCATTGGTCACATTGCTTGCAAGGCTTATAATGATGTGCATTACCGAGAGGGCCCAGAGATACCTCTCCGACAATCGGAGTGACAAAACCTAATCTCGAAATATGCTAACTCAACATGTACCTTCGGAGACACCTGTAGTACTCCTTTATAATCACCCAGTTACGTTGTGACGTTTGGTAGTACCCAAAGTGTTCCTCCGGTAAACGGGGGTTGCATAATCTCATAGTTACAGGAACATGTATAAGTCATGAAGAAAGCAATAGCAACATACTAAACGATCAAGTGCTAAGCTAACGGAATGGGTCAAGTCAATCACATCATTCTCCTAATGATGTTATCCCGTTAATCAAATGACAACTCTTTCGTCCATGGCTAGGAAACATAACCATCTCTGATAAACGGGCTAGTCAAGTAGAGGCATACTAGTGACACTATGTTTGTCTATGTATTCACACATGTATTATGTTTCCGATTAATACAATTCTAGCATGAATAATAAACATTTATCATGAAATAAGGAAATAAATAATAACTTTATTATTGCCTCTTGGGCATATTTCCTTCAGTCGTGGCGGGGAGTGCACGGTGGTGGCACCCCCAGCGGTCTTGTCGGCGTCGGCTTGCGCCTGGGCGTCTTGCCGGGGCTTCGATGTGCTCGGTTGCCGGGGCTTGTCGCCGTTGGCGAAGCCGATGAGGCTCTGAATGGTGGCCCTCCAGTCGTCGATCTTGTCTAGCGTTGGAGGGTAATCTAGAAGCATCTGGGCTCGGGCCAGCGCTTCCTCTGGAGTCTTGGGTGGCGGTGGCGAGCGACGCGAGGTGTGGGATATGCTCAAACTTCTAACAGTGTTAGAAGGAGCAACATCTCGTCCAGGCGATCGTATTGCGCTCGTGCCAGCGTGTTGACGCGCATGTTGGCCTTGAGCGTCCTGCGATCCGCCGGCTTGGCCTTGTTCTAACGCGAGCACGGTGCTAGGAGCACCGTGGCGTTGTCGATCCTACACCTCCTGGGAGGGGTGCGGTGGATGTATAGATGCTGAAGCTTGCGGGGCCTTGTCCTTGGACCTGGTGACGATGTGAGTCCCCCCGTCGGCACCCGCTCCTCCGCCGGCGTCCACCCCACCGCCCGTTTGTTCCGGTGGCGGTAGGATAGTCGTAGACGGAGCGGCCACCTCCGAAGCCTTCTTCTTCGGTGGCATGTCGATGAAGATGTTGATGTAGCGCGCGCAGACGCCGGATCAGGTTCGCACAACCTCGACGCTCCCCTACCTGGCACGCCATTAGATGTCGTGGGAACGAACACCTATGGGGCCGGCGGACCGGGCCCCTTTCGGTTCGGCGGGGGGCGGAGATCGCACGAAGAGCGGATCGAGGCGAAGCACATGAGCGGTTTACCCAGCTTCGGAGCTCTCCGGAGAGATAATACTCCTACTGCTGCTTTGTGTTTCTATTCTATTCTTGCTCAAGAGCGTGGGTGTGTTGTAGTGCTCAATGAGTCGAACCCCTTCTACGTGCGCATGGGCCTCCTTTTTATAGTCTAAAGGGGTCACCGACAGGTGGCAACACAGAGAGAGGGGTAAAAAAGTAAAAATGGGGGTTGGTACAACCGCTATCAACAGTGCCCCCTACCTAACTCTGACGACAGGGGACAAGGGCATTCAATGCCCGTCCGGTCGCCCAAACAGTGTAAGAAACGACCGTTAGAGGCGCCACAGATCGCCCCGATGGCCTTCTAGTCATCTTCACTTCCCACCTCGCACCGCTTGGCCGCACAGCTACCCGCCACGTGCACCAGGAGCGACCCTGCGGCGACACGTCGTCGGATGCGCTGGAGCGTGGGCGCAGAGTGGTGGCTTCACCGCGGCAAGCGCCTTGCCGCGGTCGCTGTCTTGTCGCACCCGCAAGGTTGTCGCTCGCCGGGCCTTGCCGGACCTTGGCGCGTCATGCAAGTTCTTCGCAGATGCCTTGGTTGGCCTTCCGCAAGCTCCTCTTGCCGGGTCTTGTCCTTCCGGCAAGCTCCTCTTGCCGGGCCTTGTCTTCTCGATTAACACTTTGTTCTTGAATGGCAGTAATGGGAATGACGGGATCTTGGCGGACGCCGGCAAGCCTTGCAGCGGACGCCGCGATCGCGTGCAGACAAGTTCGGGGTACTAAGGTACCCCTACTTTAGTACACCGACAATCTGGTTCCCGGCAGGGTCCAGGCCGGTGGGACTCCATGGGGCGGCGGCCATGGCGTTCCTGATAGACGGGTGAGGGAGGAGCAAGGCGGCGGCAAACTCGGAGCTCGGGGACAAGGCGCCGAGGGCGAGGCAGAAACAATGACTGGTGGCACTCCGGCGAACTTGGCCACAGGGACGGTCGCGGTCACGCGAGGAGAAGTAGGGCAGGCGGGAAGGCTTGCGGTGGCCTTGGTGAATCCAGCGACGACAGCAGCAAAGGCGGGGCGAGGTCGGCGCTGCAGCGCAGCTCGACGGCGACAAGGCAGCAGAGGGACGCGGGCAGGAGGTGAAGAAGACGGCGCGGTAGCGGGGCGATGGGGATGGACGGAGGAGATGGGCTCGCTGGCCAGAACGACGGCACGGCGGCAGAGGAATGGGTGGCCGGAGGCGCGGCCGGTCGACGGGCAGTGGCGCGCGGGAGGAAAGGAGAGGCCATGGATCGGGCGTGAGAAGCTCCTCTCCCTTGGCTCGATGCGTGCGTGTGTGTGAGTGGCGGCGCAGGGAGGGACGAGAGGGAGAGATGGGGATCGGGAGAGAGCGTGGTGATGGGCTAGGGTTATAGGTTTAGGTGGGCTGGCTGGGTTAATGGGCCGTCCTGGGCATAGGTTGTAGCTGGGCTGGGCTCTATCTCTCTCCCTCTAAAGAAAAAATAAAACAAAACAGAGATAAGAAAGAAAAGAAAGAGAGGTTAGGGGAAGAAGTTGGACACGCGGATAATTTTCCCGGACTCACAAAAATGTGCTTGTTCCGAGAAAATAGAAAAGGCCATGATTGAAAGATTTAAATTCTAACTCATTTGATTTAAATTCAAATGATTTGAATAGGAAGTGAGGGTTGGGAAGGTCGAAAAATGTTCGGATTTTTGGTGGAGCTCCGGAATATGATGAAAGAATATATGGCAAGGTTGGAGACCAACAATTAAGATAACAAAGCCATTGGGATAATTTGCAAGTGTGTTATGGGGATTTCCAAATTAAAGAAATATTTAATATAGCTCCCTAATATTGGGATGATACGTTATAAAGAGAAGTCACCATTGTGAATATCGCTCGATTTAAATGGACCGAGGATCCATACAATTTATTTAGATGAGTTGCAAAAATTAAATGACATGATGGCATGATGACATGATGCAGTGCAAATGATGCAATGATGAATGCATGACATGAACAAAAAGCAAAACGAAGACAAAAAACCCAACCACGAAGGAAATATCACAACACATAGCCGGAAATGGCAAGAGTTGGAGTTACAAATATGGAAAGTTGTATCCGGGGCGTTACAACACTCCACCACTACGAGAGGATCTCGTCCCAAGATCTAGGATGGCACCGGAGAGAAACGGAAGAGGAAGAGAAGAGGTAAAACTAAGTTGCTTCTTTGACGAATGAGTGAAACCACGAACCAAGAGAGTTTGAGCAATTTAAAAGAAAGAGTACAACTGAGATGAACGAGATTGCAAACAATCCGTTAGAAAAGAGGAACAAGGAGTATTACGAGGACTTGAAGGTTGAAAGACATGGAAATAAGAGCTTCACGAACAAAAAGAATATGACCACCTCGGTATAATGAGATAGCCAAGGAACAAGAATGACAGAATTTGGACAGCACTCCGGTAGAAAAGAGAAGAAAACTTGCTGAGATGAAAAGATATTGAAGAGATGATACAACACTCCAATTAAATGGATAAGCCAGAAAAGAAGACGATCCTCACCAAACGAGGTGATGGGTGAAGAGCACAACATCACAATGCCTTCGTAACGAAAGAATAGAAGTTAGACCGTTGGGATAAAGGGACGGAGAAGAAAATGACAACTTTTGCCACAAGTGAACTTGGAAAGCATCCTTGCAAAGAAGGATCGAACGGAGTTGTTGGAAAATCAACAACGAGAAGCACAAGCTTGTTGTGGGCTTATGGAAAACATCTCGAGACTATGAGGTGACAACCGGCCACTAACTGAAACAATTTCTAGCTTGAGATCAACGAAGAGATGAAAAACTTCTTCACCGAGATGAGGAGGAGAAAATTTGGATCATAGATAAGCACCACAAATAGCAACATTCCTTAGGGAAGGCTTTAGGTGAAATATGACACAAGATAACTCCAACAACGAGGTTGATGGTTGAAAAGATCTCTTGAACAAAGAGAAAATGATGGATTTAAATATCTCATTCTTAACAACTTGCGAATCATGAAACACGAAGTGAAATTGTCAAGAATGACATAAGACCACCTCAAAAGATAAGGTAGAAAGAATTGCACTTTGGAATGCAAGATGAAGAATACTTGATCTCCTCAAAACAAAAACATGTGTTGAGCACCATGTTTATTTTTAGAGTATAGCTTGACAAATGGAATAATTCGAGACGATAGCATGAAACTAGAACCACGAATCTTCGGAAGAACGGGCAAGATTTAGAGGAAAAACTCTTTTTCGGTCTTCAAATGACGACGAGAAACACCACCAAAATTACTGAGATACTCCGGGAGAATGAAAAAGAGGAAGGGTTAAGCCAACAATGAAAAATGATTTGAAATTGATATTGGAAAAGATCTGACTGATGAAATTCATACTTACATCAAACTTCGAAAGACTTTGGAAATCGCTCCGGATAAATTAGAAGAGTTAGGTAAGATCCTGGGAAAAGACCTGTGGGTTAGGGCCCACTCGAAAGAAACATCGTTGAAGGATTGCTTGAAATAGAGATTGCACCGGTAGAATTAAATAGCTTGAATGAGATAACAATCTCGAAATAGCTAGAAAGGATTAAGAATAGAAACTTGAATCTTCTGAGATAATCTTAAGCACTCTAGATAAGAATAGACAGAGGTGAACAATTAAGAGGTGCACCGACATGAGAAAGCATTAGAAACGAGGAAATGAATATGATGAATATCGAAAGCTTGAATTGGATCCACCGGAGAAGAAACAACAATGAAGGATGATGAACTTGAAACTGTTGAGCATCTTCATGGGAAATCACCGGATAAGAACATTGAAAGAAAAGAATGAAGAGACTTCACATGAATAAATGGATACTTGATTAAAATAAATGAGTCCTTGAAGAAAAGGGTGGGAGGGTGGGGAAAAACAAAGACAACTTGGGATGAACGAAACAAACACCGTTGAGAAAACTTAGAATTGATCTTGCGGATGAGGAGAATGATGGGATCATCTCGAATAGAAGCGCACCGGTTGGAAAAGAATTAACATGACAACCTCAATGATCAAAAAGGATTAGTATTCACATAGCAATATGAAAACACCGTTTAGGAAAGGTATGGATTCAACATTTGACTTCGAAGCAACTCGAATACCACAAATAAAACAAAACAAAGGATTTGACTTGCAGAATAAGCCAGAACAAATACATATGATAGAGATTTACCCAATCCCATATCAATGCATTTGTCGGAAAGATATTCTAGGAGCTACTTGAATTCCCACCTATAAACTCCCAAAACTTTCTGGTTATGCAATCTGGTGTTGGGGATACAGGGGAAGCAATATATCTCACCCAAACTAACAATCCCTACATCCAGTTGTATCCATCCGTCAACACATAACCAAGAGAACTCCAGAAATCATGTACCTCAACCTTCGAAAAGCATCCGGTATACGAGTTATGGCAATACTCCCGAACTCCCCAGGACTGGGTGGCGTCGAGGTTATCTCACCAACAACTGCATAAAAGAGATTTTCGATGTCGGCAAAACTCAGGTATTCCGAATCGCAACAATAAAATTATGACGACAACACCTCGAGCTCAACTCCCGGGACACTGCCACAACCCCTAAATGTCAGGAGGCACCAAGAACAATGTTCTCGTCATAAGAATATCGGAACGATCCCAAGATACCCGCGTGATCCTAAAATTTTTTTTAGTGAAATTTGAGGATAGGAAAGACAAAACATCTACGTCAGGAGTCCTCACCAGAGCGGCGAAGGGGCTGAGGAGTAAAAAGAATCCTACTCTCTGATATATATAACCTAAGACTCAAAATAGTTTTCTTCTAGACTCAACAACAGCCAACAATCAAGGAGGCTCCTATGGTTCGTCGAGGCACTGATACCAACTTGTCACGCCCAATATGCGATACTATCCTAAAGACTCGAAGGTCCCACCAAGGATAGAACCGCATATTGAAACGCTTTTGCAAGGTGGATATCATTACATCAACATTACATAATAGATGGGGATACATACAAGAGGCATACAATGCCACACGAATACAACAATACATCATCCATAAGATCAACATCCGACCATGGATGAAACACAAACAGAAGCTCAAACGACATCCACCCTGCTAGCCCAGGCTGCCGACCTGGAACCTATCCCCTGATCGAAGAAGAAGCAGAAGAGGAACTCCAAAACAAGCAAACATCGCTCTCGCGTCAAGATCATCGCATAACCTGTACCTGCAACTGTTGTTGTAGTAATCTGTGAGTCACGAGGACTCAGCAATCCCATTACCATGGGTATCAAGACCAGCAAAGCTTAATGAGAAAGGAAGGGGTAAAGTGGTGAGGTTGCAGCAGTGGCTAAGCATATATGGTGGCTAACATACGCAAATGAGAGCGAGAAGAGAAACAAAGGAATGGTCGTCATCTAGTACTGATCAAGAAGTGATCCTGAACTCCTACTTACGTCAGACATAACCTAGAAACCGTGTTCACTTCCCGGACTCCGCCGAGAAGAGACCATCATGGCTACACACGCGGTTGATGTGTTTTAATTCAGATCTGGTGTCAAGTTATCTACAACCGGACATTAACAAATTCCCATCTAGCACATAACCGTGGGCACGGCTCTCGAAAGTTTATAACCCTGCAGGGGTGTCCCAACTTAGCCCATGATAAGCTCTCGCGATCAACGAAGGATATTCCTTCTCCCAGGAAGACCCGATCAGTCTCGGAATCCCGGTTTACAAGACATTTCAACAATGGTAAAACAAGACCAGCAAGACCTCCCGGCATGCCGACATCCTGATAGTAGCAGCAGCGTATCTCGCCTCGAGCCACGACCGGATGAGCGAGACGCATAACTAGAACCAGCCCTCAAGTTTCCCGAGGTGGCGCCGCAAGTGGCTCTAGTTTGGACCAACACTTAGACAAGCATTGGCCGGGGTGCTAAAATAAAGATGACCCTTGGGATGTGCGACTCCCAAGGGAAAAAGGTAATAGGTGAGGCAAATGGTAAAACCAATGTTGGGCCTTCTTTGGAGCAGTCTTATTCAAAGTGAACTGTCAAGGGGGTCCCATAAATCACCCGACCGCGTTAGGAACGCAAAATCCGGGAACATAACACCGGTATGACGGAAACTAGGGCGGCAAGAGTGGAATAAAACACCAGGCATAAGGCCGAGCCTTCCACCCTTTACCAAATATATAGATGCATTAATAATACAAGAGATATTGTGATATCCCAACATAACCCTGTCCACCATGGAGCAATCTTCAACTTCACCTGCAACTAGCAATGCTATAAGAGGGGCTGAGCAAAGCGGTAACATAGCCAATCAATGGTTTGCTAGGAATGGTGTCAAAGGTTAGAGGTTCATGGCAATTTGGGAGGCTTGATGAGCAAAAGATAGGTAACGCAGCATAGCGATAGAACGAAGCAACTAGCATAGCAATGATAGTAGTGAGATCCAGGGTAGCGGTCATCTTGCCTGAGATCCCGCTAGGAAGAAGAACGAGTCCATGAAGAAGATGAACGGGAGTAGTCGAACGAATCCTCACAACTCCGGAACGAAACCGAAGCTAAGGAGAGAAGCAAACCGGAAAGAAGCAAACAACATGGTAAATGCACAAGCATAAACATGTCATGATGCACAAACAAGTATGATGCATGTCCGGTTTAATGAGGCATGGCATGGCAAAGTGCACAAACAAAACTACAAATTAAGTGGAGCTCAATATGCAACGAGTTGCATATTGACGAAACACCACATTTGAGTTATTTAGTTCGCTCTCGTTTAGGTACACAACAATATTAAATGTTGTTAAACATGGCAAAAGGTGAAACATAATTGAGCTAACTATTTAGGCACGTTTAAGGGAGGCCGGAAACAAGAAACAACAATCCTGGTAAATCCCCACATGTTATTTAGCAATATAACGCAAACATCAATTTTAAACATTTTAAATGTTGTTATCATGATGCGGATGACATGCACAAGTTTTAATAAATTTTATGGAAATGTTGACATGAGCATGTTATGAAGCATTTGGTCACCATGGCAGAACAAAAAGGGTGCCACGGCGGCGAAACGGAAATGGTGCCACGGCAACATTCCGATGATCCGACAACTCATCAAGACGTCGGTGCGAACGAAAGTGTGGATGTGCAGAACATGCAAAGAAGGTGGGGTGATCCCGGATACCGGGTTCCCACGGGTTAGTGACATGGAAACAAGGAACGCGCAAGCGACAACTCGGACACGGTGCAAACGGTGCATCTCATTCAACACATGCATTCGTTCACGGGCGTCGTCTCGGGGTTATACCTTCAAAGCGTGCATTTTCGGAGCGGGTCAAGTTTGTAGTGGAAGTAGTGGAAGTAGACGTTCTCGCGACGGTAGTGGAAGTAGTGGTTCACGTTTCATAGATGAAGTAGTTGTTCATGATCCGTAGATGTTCGGTGTCACCACAAAGGAACTTGACGTCCACGGGGTCTTCGAGGTCGACGGTAGTGGTACTCGTTTCGGAAGCGGTTCACGAAGATGGTAGTCGAACTTGGTGATCTGAAGGGGTACTTGGCGGATGACGACCGTAGTGGTACTCCCGGAGACGATGCTTGGCGGTCCTGGTGTGGTCTTGGCGTCCATGTAGTCGATGTTGCCGGCCTTGACGGTCCAACACAAAACAACACAAGGGCCTCAGGATGCCAGCAGCAAGGAGGCGATGGTGGAGGTCAGCAGCAGGAAGCAGGCATGGGGCTCATCTGGTTCCCTGCCGGGTCCAGGCCGGTGGGACTCCATGGGGCGGCGGCCATGGCGTTCCTGATAGACGGGTGAGGGAGGAGCAAGGCGGCGGCAAACTCGGAGCTCGGGGACGAGGCGCCGAGGGCGAGGCAGGGAAACAGCGGCCTAGTGGCACTCCGGCGAACTTGGCCGCAGGGATGGTCGTGGTCACACGAGGAGAAGTAGGGCAGGCGGGAAGGCTTACGGCGGCCTTGGTGAATCCAGCGACGGCAGCAGCAAAGGCGGGGCGAGGTCGGCGCTGCGGCGCAGCTCGACGGCGACAAGGCAGCAGAGGGACGCGGGCAGGAGGTGAAGAAGACGGCGCGGTAGCGGGGCGATGGGGATGGACGGAGGAGATGGGCTCGCCGGCCAGAATGACGGCACGGCGGCAGAGGAATGGGTGGCCGGAGGCGCGGCCGGTCGACGGGCAGTGGCGCGCGGGAGGAAAGGAGAGGCCATGGATCGGGCGTGAGGAGCTCCTCTCCCTTGGCTCGATGCGTGCGTGTGTGTGAGTGGCAGCGCAGGGAGGGACGAGAGGGAGAGATGGGGATCGGGAGAGAGCGTGGTGATGGGCTAGGGTTATAGGTTTAGGTGGGCTGGCTGGGTTAATGGGCCGTCCTGGGCATAGGTTGTAGCTGGGCTGGGCTCTCTCTCTCTCCCTCTAAAGAAAAAATAAAACAAAACAGAGATAAGAAAGAAAAGAAAGAGAGGTTAGGGGAAGAAGTTGGACACGCGGATAATTTTCCCGGACTCACAAAAATGAGCTTGTTCCGAGAAAATAGAAAAGGCCATGATTGAAAGATTTAAATTCTAACTCATTTGATTTAAATTAAAATGATTTGAATAGGAAGTGAGGGTTGGGAAGGTCCAAAAATGTTCAGATTTTTGGTGGAGCTCCGGAATATGATGAAAGAATATATGGCAAGGTTGGAGACCAAGAATTAAGATAACAAAGACATTGGGATAATTTGCAAGTGTGTTATGGTGATTTCCAAATTAAAGAAATATTTAATATAGCTCCCTAATATTGGGATGATATGTTATAAAGAGAAGTCACCATTGTGAATATCCCTCGATTTAAATGGACCGAGGATCCATACAATTTATTTAGATGAGTTGCAAAAATTAAATGACATGATGTAGTGCAAATGATGCAATGATGAATGCATGACATGAACAAAAAGCAAAACGAAGAGAAAAAACCCAACCACGAAGGAAATATCACAACACATAGCCGGAAATGGCAAGAGTTGGAGTTACAAATATGGAAAGTTGTATCTGGGGCGTTACAATGGCCCAGCTGCGTGTCAGGCAGGAGAGAAGATGTCCTTGGTGCCAGAGCAGGAGAAACCATAGCAGCATGAAGGACTAGGAGCTCCGGAGGCTGGGCGACCTCAGTAGCAGTAGCAAGGATGGGCGCCGACGGGGTCAGCCCCGTTGAAGGTGCCGGCACCTCCTTCGGACGGCCTTCAGTGCCCCGAGAAGATGACATCACCATGGAGGTGCGGTGGCCGCAACGCTCTCCTTTGCCAGGGCTTCGGCGACCACCTCGACGTGCTTGACTACGACAACTCCGGCGCCCTCCTTTTTCTTTTTTGACGACTGCTGCCTAATGATGGACGAAGACACTAAGCACTGCATCAGGAATCAATGACAAGATCAAGGGAAAGCACCCTCTGGTCAAAGAAGACGTAGTTCCTCTTTAGGCCTAACAGTGGGGGCTTCGCCGTAGCAGTCAGAGCTCCACTCTTGGGAGCAGGGGAGCACGCGGTCAGCACAACTCAGGACGCTGCTGGCGAAGGAGGAACACTGCCCAGGGGGATTAGTGCAGTCCTTCCCTTCTTCACGGCCGATCAGTTGGGCTGCTTCGAGGAGACCGCCCCAGATCTCGTGGTGACCCCGGATGGGCAAACGAGCTTCACCACCGGAGGCGCCATCATCATCGTCATCAGGGAAGTTGCGAAGGAGCTCCCTCTGCCTCGGGGCAGATGATTCCTGTCGGTGTCGATACCGGTGGAACTCGGGTAGGGGGTCCCGACCTGTGCGTCTAAGGCTAATGGTAACAGGAGGCGGGGGACATGATGTTTACCCAGGATCGGGCCCTCTCTATGGAGGTAATACCCTACTTCCTGCTTGATTGATCTTGATGAATATGAGTATTACAAGAGTTGATCTACAACGAGATCGTAATGGCTAAACCCTAGATGTCTAGCCTATTTGATTATGAATTGTTGTCCTATAGACTAAACCCTCTGGTTTGTATAGACACCGGAGGGGGCTAGGTTTACATAAAGTCTGTTATACAAAGTCGTGGAATCTACATATCCGAATCGCCGAGCTTGCCTTCCACGCAAAGGAGAGTCCCATCCCGACACGAGATGAAGTCTTCTATCTTGTATCTTCATAGCCCAATAGTCCGGCCAAAGTATATAGTCCGGCTGTCCGAGGGCCCCTCCAGGACTCCCTCAGTAGCCCCCGAACCAGGCTTCAATGACAATGAGTCCGGCGCGCAGATTGTCTTCGGCATTGCAAGGTGATACATCTCCAACGTATCTACTTTTCCAAACACTTTTGCCCTTGTTTTGGACTCTAACTTGCATGATTTGAATGAAACTAACCCGGACTGATGCTGTTTTTAGTAGAACTGCCATGATGTTGTTTTATGTGTAGAAAACAAAAGTTTTCCGAATGTCCTGAAAATCCACGAAGGCACTTTTTGGAAAATATAAAAAATACTGGCGAAAGAATCAAAACCAGGGGGCCCGCACTCTGTCCACGAGGGTGGGGGGCGCGCCCACCCCCCTGGGCGCGCCCCCTGTCTCATGGGCCCTCTGAGGCTCCGCCGACCTCAACTCCAACTCCATATATTTCGTCGCGCGGAGAAAAAAAATCAGAGAGATAGTTTCATTGTGTTTTACGACATGGAGCTGCCGCCAAGCCCTAATCTCTCTCGGGAGGGCTGATCCGGAGTCCGTTCGGGGCTCTAGAGAGGGGGATTCGTCGCCATCGTCATCATCAACCATCCTCCATCACCAATTTCATGATGCTCACCGCCGTGCGTGAGGAATTCCATCGTAGGCTTGCTGGACGGTGATGGGTTGGATAAGATTTACCATGTAATCAAGTTAGTTTTGTAATGGTTTGATCCCTAGTATCCACTATGTTCTGAGATTGATGTTGCTATGACTTTGCTATGCTTAATGCTTGTCACTAGGGCCCGAGTGCCATGATTTCAAGTCTATAGTCACCTATTATGTGTTGTGATCTGACAACCCCGAAGTGACAATAATCGGGATACTTCTCGGTGATGACCGTAGTTGAGAAGTTCATGTATTCATTATGTGCTAATGCCTCTAGTGAAGGTGCAATTGGAGGTTTGGCCATTGACCTTCATGTTGATCACATCAAAGGCAGGGTTTATTCTTTCCATGTTTCTTGCAAACAAGTTGGTTTTATCATCATGGATGTTCGCTCTTTTACTTGTGATCTATTCAAGTGTTATTTTCACCTATGGGGTAATGGTGGACCGAATTGGATTAGAGAGCTCAGGATCTGGAGGAAGGAATGTGATGCTGAGTGGATTCTAGTTAGTCCAACCAAGCGTTGATCTTCTTTAGGTCTTTTGGCTATGCATAAACCCCCAGCTAGATCAGCCTTAAAATCGGCTGCTTCCTCCAAGAAGACTCTTTCTTTTGCCACGTTTGAGCGCTACTCGGCTTGCAAGGGGTATAGATACCCAGCTTCACAAAAATGCATTGACACTATGAGGGATGCGGGATATGATCTTCCTGTTCATGAATGTGTAGTCATTCATCCATCACCTGCACAGGACTTGCATTGGACAGTGGCCCGTCCACCCATTGTTTTTGGTACGATCTCTCCTTTGCCGGAGTTGTGCCGGCCGATCACATCTGCTCCGGTCGTGGATCCGATTTCCGCGGAAGTTTCCTCCGTGCATGCGGGGATTACGCCCGTCCTTTCCGCTCACGCAGGATCGCCTCCGATTCAAAATATTGATAATGTTGATCCAGTTGTGGTGGAGGCCTGTCTTGGCCCAAATGAGCCGGTCAGCCCAGTTTCTTCTGGGCCTACCACGTCTTTGGTACCAAGCCCACTGGTCTGTGAGGAGCAAATCCCATCTTCTCAAGAGGCTGCGAGGCAATTTGAAGCTATGGTCGATGACATGGTGGACCGTGTGATGACGTGTTCTCTCTGCTCAGTTAGGGGCCACCTGTCTGCTACTTGTGGAATGCGACCGGTCTGCTCGGCTTGCTCTCGCCAGGTCACTCTAGCAGAGACTGCAATGATTTCGCGCGCTCTCATGGATTGGTTTGGAAGCCAATTTCGGTGCACCAAAAAACGATTTTATCGGAATCTGCTGCCTCTCATGGGAACAGAACCGGAGTTATTGGGATAGACTGTCTAGTCCCATCATCGCCGCCCCCTTTGCATCTTCCTTCTCCTAACGCCAAAGAAAAACCACGAAAACCTCCTGCTCCATCCATGGCGAACTACGAGCTTGATCCTCAGCGCTTTGTGCCTGTTGGCCACCACATCATCGATGGTGGCGATCGTCGCCTTCCTTGCACCTTCTTCACGCCAGCTGCTCGGCCGACTCGACGCCATGAGGACTACATGGTAGCTGAAGTAATGCCGGCGCCGGACGGACCGCTGGGTCCGGTGCGTGAGGAGGTGGTTCAGTTTCTCCAAGATTTAGGTATTATGGTTCGCTCAGCTCAGCCGTGGTTCCATGGGGTGGGACTGTTTCAAGTCAGAGATCCGTCAGTTAGATACACTTTGATTCAGCATCCGCCTTTTCCATTGGTCAATGACCGCTTTGTTAGATTTATGAAGCATAATGAGGGGGAAAATTTCAAAGGAACAAATGGTTTTTGCAAGGGCTGGTTAATGTTTATTGGGATTCCTCTGGATTACCGTACTCTGAGTTAAATCTCATGCAGCTGTTGGTACTTTTGGCAAGTTTATTTCTTGGGATAGTGAGGATCCGTATCTTGTCCGAACTATGGTGGAGGCTAGTTTCCTGACACTCCGCTTGTTCCAAGAGATGTGGTTTTTGGTGATTATGCGGAATGGGGAGGTGCCCAAGTGTCCTGGACTGCTGCATGCTATGTTCTTGGGGCTGATTTTGTAAATCAAATGCCAAATGACGAAGACCCTATGCCGTTAGATGGAAACCCCCATCCGTTGCCTGGTAACTTGATCCAGGATAATTTGCCATTTGTTCTTCCTCCGTACCGAATGTTGGGATGGAATGATGCCCCTCTTGCTCCCCCCGTTCCACCTGCTAATGAGGATGTGCCTGGTTGGGGTAATGCAGTGTGGGGTGATGAAGCTGTTGATGAGCAGGTCTTGCAGCCGCCTGCGCCTGAACAAGATCAAGTCTCTATTGTGCTTGACCAGCCGGAGGGTTCAGTTTCTGTGGATCAACCTGAGCCGGACTTTCAAACATGTTCCTCGGTGACCTTCAAGAGACATCAAGTTTTGAGGAAAATCAGTTAGCAATAGGGCCCTACCAACCTCCTGTGGTTCAGTATCATGAGATATTCATTGGCATGGCGCGTATTGTGGCTGGACCCCCTCTCCCTCCGGAAATGATCTGGAAGAGGTATTTTCAGAACCTCATGTTTGATTTCTCAGTGAAGGAAGTGCCTAGGCCTATCTTTTGCAACCCGTTGGGTGTAGTCATTTAGTCCAAGAGGACCTGGTCCATTGCTTTTGATGAGTCTAAGCAGATGTGTTGCTTGCATGCTTCGATGCCTCTGGTTCTGCCTGACAAGAAAGCTGTTGTGGTGAAGCGGCCGGTGGCCAGAGCTCTATTTGACAGCCTGCCTACAGCTTCAGTTTCCGATGACGTGCCATCAGCTTGCCCGGCCATTTCAGTTTCTACTGCATCAACACCTGTTTCTGCGTCTACTGAATCCACACCTATGGTTTTCTGTGTCGAGCAAACTGTCAGAAAGCGAAGAGAGAAGAAGAAGCCACCGGTGGTTGATACAACGCTGAGACGTTGCACTCGGAGCGCGGCAAAGTTAGATGGCTTCAAAAATGTGGTTTTTGAGCAGCTCTCACTTCAGCCATCAAAGAGGCGCCCATGTGCCAAGCCCATGGAGGACAAGCCCCAGCCCACTACTGCGGATGGCGATGAGGAGGCTTCGACTGCTGCACCACCACACACTCCAATTCGAGTTCTTCAGGCGGTTGGCGCGGTGCTGGAGGTCGATCCTTCGCTGCTGTCGGTGGATAAGCTTATGGCTAATCCACAGGAGGACTCGTCTACATCGTTAGCTTAATGATTATGTCGCTCTATTTGTATTTGCCACGGGTGCATGTTATGCGTACTCTTTTTATGGTTGATCTCTGTCGGTTTAGGGAACTGTCTTTATGTGGCTCTGAACTATGCTATCTTTTGGGTCGTATGGCATTGTATGTCATGCTCTATATACTTTCCTGCTCATTGGTGATTCATAAATTGGGTCACAACGCGTAGTTGGAAGATTTTGTGTTGGAATGTCCGTGGTTTGAATTCAGATACGAGGCAACGCTCTGTCAGAGAGAAAGTGTCTGAAAGTCAATGCTCAGTAGTTTGTCTTCAAGAAACTAAACTTTCCTCCTGCGATCGGGCAACTATGAAATCCATATGCCCTCATGGTTTTGATCAGTTTGTTGATTCACCATCTAGAGGCGCCTCGGGGGGCCTTTTGACTGCTTGGCGATCAGATGTGTTCCAGGGCACTCTGTTACAAGTTAAACCCTACGCTATTGTCATGCAGTTTACTTCTGTGCATAACAATGAGCAGTGGTTTCTGGTTAATGTTTATGGTCCTTGTTAGGGTGAACTTAGGGATGAGTTTGTCTCATGGATATACAATTTAGATATTGATCCTGGCCAATTGTGGATGCTGATGGGAGATTTCAATTTTTTCGTTGCATCGATAATAGGAACATCCCGGGTGGTGACATAAATGATATGTTTATCTTCAATGAAATTATTGGCCATTTGGGACTTCTTGAGCTTCCATTAAAAGGAAGAAGGTTTACTTGGTCCAATATGCAGGATATGCCTCTTCTGGAGCAACTTGACTGGGTGTTTACCTCTGCTAGTTGGATCAACTCATATCCCATGACACAAGTGACCCCTTTGGCAAAAATTGCGTCTGATCATGTGCCTTGTCTCGTTAGCATCAGTACTTCCATCCCAAAGGCACATATTTTCAGGTTTGAAAGGTCCATCAGGCTGGTTTCTTTGATTGTGTGCAAGAGGTTTGGAATTGTCCTTCTCGTAAAAATCATATTGCAGCAGTTATTGTTGACAAATTGAAGGCTTTGCGGTTTGCTCTGAAGAAATAGCAAAAAGGATTATCTCATATTAAAGGTCTGATTGAGAAATGCAACTGGGTAATTCTATGGCTGGACAATCTTGAGGACTTGAGGCATCTTTCTAGGCTTGAAAGTAACTTCAGGAAAATCATCAAGCAGCATCATGAACACCTGCTTCATATGCAATACCTCTATTGGAGTAAGAGATGTACTATCAGGTATATTAAAGTTGGAGAGGAAAACTCAAAAAAAATCAGGCAATGGCAACTGAGAGATACAGAAAAAATTCAATTGCTAGTCTAAGGTTAACTGATGGATCTGTCACATCTAATCATGAGGTTATGGCCAGAGAGTTCTTGAGAGCCTTCAAAGATAGAATGGGGGTGATTAGGCCAATAGTGTTAGATGAGAACATTCTTTCATTAATACCAAGGGTTCAGGGCTTGGAGATCCTCATAAAGCCTTTTGAGATAAAGGAGATTGAACAAGTTATTAATGAAATGCCCATTGATAAGGCACCTGGGCCTGATGGTTTCAATGGTCTTTTTCTTAAAAAGTGCTGGCCAATAATTTCTACTGATTTTATTCAGTTAGTGCATGAGTTTCATCTTTGGTGCAGTCTTGATTAGAAAATCTCAATGATGCTTACATTACACTGATACCAAAGAAACAGTCTCCTGAGGGGGTGGGAGATTTTAGGCCTATATCACTTACCAGTGTTGGTCTGAAATTCCTTACAAAGCTGGCTGCTAATAGATTTCAGCAGGAAATCATTAAATGTATTCATAAAAACCAATATGGCTTCATCAAATCAAGAATAATCCAGGATTGTCTTGCATGGACTTTTGAATATATCCGTCAGTGTAACCAGTCTAAACAACCCATCCTTCTGCTAAAGTTGGATTTTGAAAAGGCTTTTGATTCCATCCAGCATGAGGCTATTTTGAGGATTCTTGCAGCAAAGGGTTTTGACAATAGATGGATTACATGGGTTAGGCATATACTGTCATCTGGCACTTCTTCTGTCTTGCTCAATGGAGTGCCTGGCAATCATTTCAAGTGCAAATGTGGAATCAAGCAAGGGGACCCAGTCTCTCCCTTGCTCTTTGTTATTGCTGCTGATCTTTTGCAGACTTTGATTAACAATCTTCTTCAGCGGGGTTTAATAAGCAGGCCTCTGCCAACACATGATCCTGATTTTCCAGTGGTACAATATGCTGATGACACACTGTTATTCTTAAAGGCTGATAGGGATCAATTGGGGGCTCTGAAATCAGTGTTATATTCCTTTTCTGAGGCAACTGGTCTTCAGATCAACTTTCATAAATCTTCAATGTACCCCATTAATGTGATTGACCTAGAGGCTACTGATCTTGCTGTCTTCGTTGGCTGTAAGTTAGGCAAGATGCCCTTCACATATCTGGGACTGCCTGTTGGGACTACCAGGCCTAAAATTGTGGATCTTCTTCCCTTGGTGGATTGTATGGAGAGGAGATTGACAGCAAGTTCTTGGTTCTTGCCTCAGGGAAGCAGGTTGCAACTAGTTAATTCTGTCATTTCTTCTTTGCCTATCTTCTTCCTTTGTACCCTATCAATCCCTCAAGGTATTTTGAAGCAGTTGGAAAGGATCCAAAGGAAGTGTCTATGGAGGAAATATGGTCAGGAGAAGGGCCATTCTTTGGCAGCTTGGCCTCTTGTTTGCAGGCCCAAGGCAAAGGGGGGTCTTGGAATCTTAAATCTGGGTTTGCAAAATCAAGCTCTGCTTTTGATATTTCGGAATAAATTCTACAATAAAATGGATGTGCCTTGGGTACAGTTAATTTGGGATTCTTACTATTTTGAACGAATTCCTCATGATACCACCCTTTGTGGTTCTTTTTGGTGGAAGGATGTCTGCAAGTTGATGGATAATTACAGAGCAATGACTGAGGTTAATGTTCACAGTGGAGACACTATGTTATTCTGGTCTGACCATTGGCAAATTGGGAACAGTCATGTGCCACTTCTGGATCGATTTCCTAGATTGTATTCCTTTTGCCTCCACAAAAACCTTTCAGTCAAGGAAGTCTTTCTGGGTGATAGCTTGCAAGATCTTTTTTTCTTGCCCCTCACTGAGAAAGCTCGTCAAGAATTGCAGCAGCTTTCGACCCTAATGGGATCTTTCCATCTGGATTCCAGCTGCAATGATCTTTGGGAATGGAGGCATGGAAAGAAATCTTCTTATACTGCAAAAAAGTTTTATGAGTTTGCATACCAGCCTATGGTAGCAAACCCAATTTTGAGATGGATTTGGAACAGTTGCTTTGGAACAGTTGTTGTACCATGTCAATCAAGATGTTTGCCTGGCTAGTTATAATGGACAGGGTTAACACCAAGGACATGATTCAAAGAAGGAAATGGAAGATTAATGATGGACCACAATGTGTTCTTTGCCCAACAGGGACTTTGGAGGACAGAAACATCTTTTTTTCCAGTGTAACTTCAGTGCTCGCGTATGGATCTACCTGCAAATTCACTGGAAAGACAGTCAGGATATGGTGGAGATTGCCTTGCATGCTAAAAAGGAGTTCAACAAGCCTTTCTTTGCTGAAGTGGTGTTTACTGCCTGGTGGAACATTTGGAAGGTTAGAAATGACAGGGCTTTCAGGAACATCAGGCCTTCCTTCAGAGCATGGAGATATGGATTCATTCATGATCTCACTCTGCTTTCTCATAGAATCATGCAGAAGCACAAGGAGGCATTACTTAAATGGATTGATTTTCTTCCTCCTTGAGGGGAGTTGTTTTTGTTCCCCTTTGTACATTTGTATTTATTAGGATTAGTTTTCCTGTATAGCTTTCTTTTGCTGTTCCTTTTTCTGCTTTTTCTTCCTTTTCTTCAGGGAACTTTGTACTAGTCCTATTTTGTTTTTGCTTTTAATAAAATGCTGTGGGGTGCAAGCCCTGCAGTCTTCAAGTTCAAAAAAAGGAGGCCTTAATATCCCTTAGTTTCCGCTAGGACCCCGCTGCCACGGGAGGGCAGGACAAAAGATGTCATGCAAGTTCTTTTCCATAAGCACGTATGACTATATACAGAATACATGCCTACATTACATTGATGAACTGGAGATAGTTCTGTGTCACCCTATGTTATAGCTATTACGTGAGGAATCGCATCCGACATAATTATCCATCATTGATCCAATGCCTACGAGCTTTTCATATCTTGTTTTTTGTTTATTTACTTTACCATTGCTATTGTTACAATCACTACAAAACCCAAAAACATTACTTTTGTTACCGTTACCTTTATTATCATACTACTTTGCTACTAAATACTTTGTTGCAGATACTAAGTTATCCAGGTGTGGTTGAATTGACAACTCAACTGCTAATACTCAATAATATTCTTTGGCTCCCCTTGTGTCAAATCAATAAATTTGGGTTGAATACTTTACACTCGAAAGCTTTTGCGATCCCCTACACTTGTGGGTTACCAAGACTAATTTCTGGCGCCGTTGCCGGGGAGCATAGCTCTATTCTCTGAGTCACATGGGATTTATATCTGTTGATCACTATGAGGAACTTGAAAGGCAAAAGAACCAAGATTTTTCCCTCAACTACGAGGGAGGTAAGGAAGCGCCATCTAGCTCGCACTAGATTCTCCTTACATTTTGAGTAAGTGGCGACACCTAAACCTGCTCTTGCTATGAATTACGATATGTGCATGTTATTGATGATGCCACTTCTGCTATGCATGATACTTATGATGAAACTACTTCTGTGCGTGATACTACTTTGCCATTAGGTGAATTTCTTGATGAACAACTTGCTAGGTCTAGAGAGAATGAAATTATTGATGATAGTGATGATGAAGGTTCTCCTAATGATTATGAATTGCCTGTTGTTCCTGAGGGTTATGTTATGGAAGAGGAAGCTGCTAGAGCTATCTTTTCTTGTAAAGATTGATATGATCTTAAGAAATTATTAGCTAAATCGAAGCAGCGGTCTCTTAATGCTACAATGAAACCTGACCCTGCTTTTGCTACTTCACCTATTTGTCTTACTGATAAGGATTATGAATTCTCTGTTGATCCTGAGATTATTACTTTAGTTGAATCTGATCCTTTTTATGGCCTTGAATCTGAAACTGTTGTGGCACATCTTACCAAGTTGAATGATATAGCCAGCCTGTTTACTCATGATGATAAATCTCGCTATTATCATATCCTTAAGATATTTCCGTTCTCATTAAAGGGTGACGCTAAGACTTGGTATAATTCTCTTGCTCCTGGTTGTGTGCGTAGTCCCCAGGATATGATTTATTATTTCTCTGCTAAATATTTCCCAGCTCATAAGAAACAAGCTGCCTTGCGGGAAATATATAATTTTGTGCAAATCAAAGAAGAGATTCTCCCACAAGCTTGGGGGAGGCTTCTCCGATTACTTAATGCTTTGCCTGATCATCCTCTTAAGAAAAATGAAATACATGATATCTGTTATAATGGACTAACCGATGCTTCCAAGGACTACTTGGATAGTTGTCCTGGTTGTGTTTTCAGGGAAAGAACAATCAACAAAGCTGAATTAATATTGAATAATATGTTGACTAATGAAAATAATTGGACTCTTCCTAAGACAATTCCCGAGGCAATTCCTGAACCAATTGAGCCAACTCCTGAGCCTATTCCTAAACCCACACCGAAGAAGAGAGGTGTTTTATTTCTCAGTCCTGAAGATATGCAAGAGGCAAAGAAATCAATGAAAGAAAAAGGTATAAAAGCTAAAGATGTTAAGAATTTTCCACCTATTGAAGAAACACATGGTCTTAATATACTGCTTGTTGAAGAACCACATTGTCTTGATAACCCGACATAGGTAGTAAAGGTAAATTTTCTCTATAGATATGATAAACTTGAAATTCCCTCCACTAAATTTCATAGCCCATGCTTAGATGAATTTAATGACTTTATGGGTAGACAAGAAAGTTTTAATGCTTATGTTCGTAGAGAGTTAAAGAATAATGCTTTCGAGATAGGATGCGTTAGCGATTATATGGCTAGAGTTAAAGTGAACTTAAGCTCGTTAGCAAATATGCTTCTATGGTTGCTACTCAAGCTGAGCAAGTACTTAAAGCTCAAAATGATTTGCTTGAGGAATTAAATAATAAAAATGACTTTGCTGTTAGAGTGGCTACTAGAATTAGTAGAATGACTCGGGAACCTTTGTATCCTGAAGGCCACCCGAAGAGAATCGAGCAAGATACTCAGAGAAACAATTTAGAGGCACCTAGTTCTTCTAGAAAGAAGAAAAAGAAAGACGACAAGACTTTGCATGCTTCTAGTGAATCTGTTGTAGGCACACCTGAGAATCCCAATGATATTTCTATTTATGATGCTGAAACACAATCAGGTGATGAACATGAACCTAGTGATAATGTTAATGATAATGTTCATGTTGATGCTCAACTTAGCAAAAATAATGAAGTATAGATTGAACCTGCTATTGATCTTGATAACCCACAACCAAAGAATCAACGTTATGATAAGAGAGATTTTGTTGCTAGGAAGCACGGTAGAGAAAGAGAACCATTGGTTCATAAACCCATGCCCTTTCCTCCTAAACCATCCAAGACAAACATATGCGCTTAACTGATATGCTCAAAGTAAATCCTTATGCTAATTATATGAAGGATATCATTACAAACAAAAGAAAGATACAGGAAGCTGAAATTTCCACCATGCTTGCTAATTACACTTTTAAAGGTGGAATACCAAAGAAACTTGGAGATCCAGGAGTACCAACTATACCATGCTCCATTAAAAGAAATTATGTTAGAACTGCTTTATGTGATCTTGGAGCTGGTGTTAGTGTTATGCCTCTCTCTTTATATCGTAGACTTGAATTGAATAAGTTCACACCTACTGAAATATCTTTGCTAAATGGCTGATAAATCAACTACCATACCTGTTGGTATTTGTGAGGATGTGCTTGTTCTGGTTGCAAATGTCACTATCTTAACGGACTTTGTTATTCTTGATATCCCCGAGGACGATAGTATGTCGATTATCCTTGGTAGACACTTTTTGAACACTGCAGGGGTTGTTGTAGATTGCAACAAAGGCAATGTCACTTTTCATGTTAATGGTAATGAGCATACGGTACACTTTCCGAGGAAACAATCTCAAGTTCATAGCATCAATTCTATTGGAAAAGTTCCAACTATCATTATTGGAGGTTTTGAATTTCCTCTCCCTACTGTCAAGAAAAAGTATGATATTCTTATTATTGGGGATGTTCATATGCCCATTTAGGTAACTTAGTGTTATTCGGAATTTCTCCGGTTCCGTGTTATTCGGAATGAGTTTGTTAACAATATTTGATCAACCTTATTGGTGGATTCATTTTGATGATCATGAGATGGATGAAACTAGAAGGCACAACCTTCTGTACCCTCTTTTTACATTCTGTTATTTAGAATAAATAAAGCAAAATAGTATTATTTGTCTGTTTTCTGAATTATCCGTGCAATAAAAAATTATCCCGAAAATAAAAGTGCTCCAAATGCCCTGCAAATTTAGTATGATTTTTATGGAATATTTGAGGATTTTAGGCATTGAAATCACTTCAGGAGGGGCAAGCACCAGGCCACGAGAGTGGAGGGCGCGCCCCCTGTCTTGTGGGCCCCTAGTGGCCCCCCTCCACTTATGCCAGCACCCACACACTCCATCTTCTTCCCAAAAAAATCCCCATCCAGCTCAAGCACGAGTTCTAGCTCATTTTGCTGCGTTTTTCGATCTCCTTGCTCAAAGCTCCATTCAAAAAACTGCTTTCAGAGATTGTTGCTTGGTATGTGACTCCTCCATTGGTCCAATTAGTTTTTGTTCTAGTGCTTTATTCATTGCAAATTTTTGCTGCATAGGTGACCATGTTCTTGAGCTTGCATGTTAAATTTATGAGGTCCCAAGTAATTCTAATGCTGATATAGGCTCTAGGCACTTGTAGGAGTGGTTGCTACCAATCTTGTTTAGTTTTATTCACTTTTATTTTGAAGTTACTAAAAATTCAGAAATTTTTCAGAAAAAGAATTATGTCTAGGAGAATGTACCAAGGTGGTTCCTCGGTAAAGAAAGGACCCAGGATTGCTATACGTGAGCAAGATGTTGAATTAACGAGGGACGCAGATGTACGAGCTTGTGAGTGGCCATCCGACGATTTTATGGTCGAAGCGGGCTTTCAGGAGGAATTTGACGCGTATGTGTGTAATGCTGATCTGGAGGACTTCTTACAAGATAAGTGTCCTCAGTACTATCAATTGACTGATTCCTTTGTGCGTAGGTTTAAATATAACTGTACACGTAATTCTCCTAGTGTCCTATTTGATATTTATGACACATCTTATACCATGGACTTAGAGGATTTTACAACTGCTTGCAAACTTCCGCAGTGGGGCAATATTAATGATCCCCACAAATCTGAATTTAGAAATTTCCTTGCTAGTATTACGGTGGGAGAATCTAGGGATATTGCACAAGCTACCATAGGGAGCATTCATTTTCCTACTATACATTATTTCGCTCTCTTCATTGGTAGATGCATCAACGGTAAAGATGAAGCATGTCATATGTGTGTCCCTAATCTTTGTGTCCTCAAGAGTGCTGTGTTAGGTTATCAAGATTATAACTTGGGGGCAATAGTTGCAAGTAGGTTGCATAATAATGGTAGAGCGGGAGATTTATTTGGAGGAATTTATGCGACCCGTGTGGCTAATTATCTTGGTATAGCCCCACGAGAGGGGATGTGATGTTACCTCCTGCTTATTTAGATTATGACGCCATGGTCCAACATCATTTTCTTAAGAGAAATGAACAATTCCTCCAATATCGACTAATCTATGACAAATGCAATGATGTCCATGTTACTCTTCCTGCTCCTCTCCTTTTTGATTACCAGGCAAATGGAAGATATGTTGTTATCAGGGAGGAAGCAGCTGAACACAAGGGGAGAGCGGAGGCGGCTCGCCAACTTGCCGCAGCTCAGGAGGCATTCGTCGCTGCATCTCAGTACGAACCCAGTTACAACTACGGATATCAGCCATGCTCTTGGCATTAGACCAACTTAGGCCAAAAGCCTAAGCTTGGGGGAGTACGTATTTCTCACCGACTTTACATTCACGTTAACACACTATTCTAGTTGTCGGTGCTCACACTCTTTCATTGTATTATCCATGCTAGTTTAAATTTCTTTTTCTAGCTTTCTTCTTGTGTGTTTGATAAACCTTTAGAAAAACCAAAAAAATTAGTTAGTTTAATTTCCATGCTTGTAGTAGAAATTAAAATGAAAAAAAATCTAAAAAGATTTCTCGTTCTTCTTCTTACTTGTTGGGAGCTTTCCCGTGTAAATAGTTTTATTTTCTTTTCTTTCCTTTGGGGGTCGAGAGTAGAATACCATATTGAAAATGTTTAGTAGCTCTCATATGCATGATTGTTTGTTTAATTTAGAGCCCATATTACTTTTTCTTCTCTCTTGAGTTGAATGCTTGCAGATTCCAGCTTAGTCCAATGCACGTGCACTATTATTATTATACACATCGTTCGGTCGTGCAAGTGAAAGGCAATAATGACGATATATGATGGACTTATTGAGATGAGAAAAGCTGGTATGAACTCGACCGCCCTTGTTTTTGTAAATATGATGAGTTCATCGTTCCTGATTCAGCTTATTATGAAGTAAACATATTTGCAATGACATTTAGAAATTATAGTTGCTTGTGCCATGCTTTATTAGCTATGAGTTATAAGGGTTTACCTTGCGTGCCAACATGCTATTAGAATGATTATCATGTGGTATGATGGGGTGGTACCCTCCTTTGAATGAATTGAGTGACTCGACTTGGCGCATGTTCACGCATGTAGTTGAAACAAATCAACATAGCCTTCATGATATTTATGTTCATGGTAGATTATATCCTAATCATGCTTGTACTCGGTGTGAATTAATTTTAATGCATGTTTATGACTGTTGTCGCTCTCTCAGTTGGTCGCTTCCTAGTATTTTGCTAGCCTTCACCTGTACTAAGCGGGAATACTGCTTGTGCATCCAAACTCCTTAAACCCCAAAGTTGTTCCATATGAGTCCACCATACCTTCCTATATCTGGTATCTACCTGCCGTTCCAAGTAAATTTGTATGTGCCAAACTCCAAAGCTTCAAATGAAATTCTCAAGAGGAGTGGACTCCACTCCTCATTCACGGAAAGGGCTGGTAACCGAGATGCCTAGTCCCATGATCCAAAAATATCAAAGCAAATCAAAATAATTAAACAAAACTCCCCCAACGCTGTTGTTAGTTGGAGTCACTCGTTGTTTCGAGCAAGCCATGGATTGATGCTTGTTGGTGGTTGGGGGAGTATAAACCTTTACCATTCTGTTTGGGAACTGCCTATAATGCATGTAGTATGGAAGATACAGCCATCTCATAGTTGTTGCGTTGACATCAAAAGTATGCCGCTCAAAATGTTATTCAATCTATATTTTAAAATCGAGCTCTGGCACCTCTACAAATCCCTGCTTCCCTCTGCGAAGGGCCTATCTATTTACTTTTATGTTGAGTCATCACCCTTCTTATGAAAAGCACCCGCTGGAGAGCACACTGTCATTTGCATTCATTACTATTGGTTTATATTGGGTATGACTTGACTGGATCTCTTTTACCATGAATTACAATGTTTAGTCCGTCCTTGATCTTTAAAGGTTCTCTACATTTATGTTTTGCGGTCTCAGAAAGGGCTAGCGAGATACCATTTTGTTATATCATGTTATGATTGTTTTGAGAAAGTGTTGTCATCCGAGTTTTATTATTATGGCTCGCTAGCTGATTATGCCATTGATATGAGTAATTGTTAGACCTAAGTGTTATTGTGAGTATGGTTAGTTCATAATATTTGCTGAAACCTGAATGCTGGCTTTGCATGTTTACAACAACAAGAGCACACAGAGTTTCTAAAAGTTTTTCTTTATCACTTTTAGTTTATAAACTAAGCTTAGGGGAGTTGATACGTCTCCAATGTATCTACTTTTCCAAACACTTGTGCCCTTGTTTTGGACTCTAACTTGCATGATTTGAATGAAACTAACCCGGACTGACATTGTTTTCAGCAGAACTGCCATGATGTTGTTTTATGTGTAGAAAACAAAAGTTCTCGGAATGTCCTGAAAATCCACGGAGGCACTTTTTGGAAAATATAAAAAATACTGGCGAAAGAATCAAGACTAGGGAGCCCACACCCTGTCCACGAGGGTGGGGGCGCGCCCACCCCCCTGGGCACGCCCCCTGTCTCATGGGCCCCCTGAGGCTCCGCCGACCTCAACTCCATATATTCCATCTCGCAGAGAAAACAATTAGGGAGAATGTTTCATTGCATTTTACGATACGGAGCCGCCGCCAAGCCCTAATCTCTCTCGGGAGGGCTGATCTGGAGTCCGTTCGAGGCTCTGGAGAGGGGGATTCGTCGCTGTCGTCATCATCAACCATCCTCCATCACCAATTTCATCATGCTCACCGCCGTGCGTGAGTAATTCCATCATAGGCTTGCTGGACGATGATGGGTTGGATGAGATTTACCATGTAATCAAGCTAGTTTTGTTAGGGTTTTGTCCCTAGTATCCACTATGTTCTGAGATTGATGTTGCTATGACTTTGCTATGCTTAATGCTTGTCACTAGGGCCTGAGTGCCATGATTTCATATCTGAACCTATTATGTTTTCATTAATATATGTGTGTTCTTGATCCTATCTTGCAAGTCTATAGTCACCTATTATGTGTTATGATCCGACAACCCCGAAGTGACAATAATTGGGATACTTCTCGGTGATGACCGTAGTTTGAGGAGTTCATGTATTCACTATGTGCTAATGCTTTGTTCCGGTTCTCTATTAAAAGGAGGCCTTAATATCCCGAACTATGTGTCTAAGGCTAATGGTAATAGGAGGCAGGGGACACGATGTTTTACCCAGGTTCGGGCCCTCTCGATGGAGGTAATACCCTACTTCATGCTTGATTGATCTTGATGATATGAGTATTACAAGAGTTGATCTACCACGAGGTCGTGGAGGCCAAACCCTAGAAGCTAGCCTATGATTCTGACTGTTGTTGTCCTACGGACTAAACCCTCCAGTTTATATAGACACCGGAGGAGGCTAGGGTTACACAGAGTCGGTTACAAAGAAGGACATCTAACATCCGGATCGCCAAGCTTGTCTTCCACGCAAAGGAGAGTCCCATCCGGACACGGGACGAAGTCTTGAGTCTTGTATCTTCATAGTCCAACAGTCCAGCCAAAGTATATAGTCCGGCTGTCAGGACACCCCCTTATCCAGGACTCCCTTAGTAGCCCCTGAACCAGACTTCAATGACGATGAGTCCGGTGCGCAGATTGTCTTCGGCATTGCAAGGCGGGTTCCATCTCTGAATACTCCAAAGTAGATTAAGGATCGTGTCCGGCCGTGTAAGATAACTTGCGCATTCCATCGTAGAGAGAGCAATATTCCACAAATATAATCTGTTGAAAACTTTAGATAACGTGACATCACACCATGGTCAAGTCATTATTCGAACTGTTTTCCCACAACCAGCCACCGCACATATTGCGAGGCGGTTTCCTCGGCACGTCTTGTCGAAGCAGAGATCATGTCCCCTTATCACGAGATCCTCATCAATACGGGCGCGGGCAACCCCACTACGCCTGTTGGTATTACTCCGTGTTTTAAGGCAAGACCTAGACGGTCACGCTGGGGACACTTGATATTCACCCCCTTTATAGAGGGGCCGAGGCCTATCCCTCTTTCCTACCACGCTTGTGCATTTCCGCATCTCGAGTTCCAACACCCGAAGCCCAAGCTTAGGCACTTCGGATCTTCAATCATGTCCGGATCCAACCTTCAAGGCCGGTGGATGGCCTCCTCTGTCACAGAGGAGGACATTGCGAAGCTTAGGGAGGTCAGATATCTGACCGCCGGCATCAAGCATAGGCTTCCTGCTCCTGGGCAGGTCATCCCTACTCCCGAGCACAACGAGAGCGTCGTATTTGTTTATCACTTCCTCTATGGCTTAGGCTTCACCCTCGATCCCTTTGTGAGGGGGCTCATGTTCTATTACGGGCTAGATTTTCATTATCTAGCCCCGGACTCCATCCTTCACATCTCGTCGTTTATCGTCGTGTGCGAAGCCTTCCTCCACATCAACCCGCACTTCGGCTTATGGCTCAAGACCTTCAATGTAAAGCCGAAGGTGATCGAGGGGCGACACGCGGAGTGCGGAGGCGCTGCAATAAGCAGAAACGCCGATGCTCCATGGCCAGAGGGCTTCTTCCTGGAGGTGTTCGATCTATGGCAGCGGAGGTGGTTCTACGTCACGGCTCCCAAAGGCACAAAGTGGGTGGCTGCCCCCGACTTCCGCTTGGGCCCTCCACCTCAACTGGCGTCGTGGGCCAACGTGGGACTGGACTGGGGGCCTGCTAATGACGTACCAACACTGCAGAGCCGCATTCGGGAGCTTCTTGAGAGGGACATTAGTCTTGTCAACGTAATTCAGGTAATGCTAGTCCAGTGGATCCTGTCGTGCAAACGTCGGCCTCTCCGGATGTGGGAGTTTAACCCGGAGGGTCCGCGAACTATTCAGCACTTCTTCGGCATGACCCTCGAAGGGATGTGTAAGTTATTCTTCAGACCACAAGTAAAGTGTCCGGACACCACCAAGGATGCGGGCCTGAGCCGCAACCTCCCAGATACCCAAGTAAGTAACCTAGAAACCGAACACTTCGTTTATAGTCATCACAACATTATTCTGAAAACCATCTGCGGCCAGGATTGGCTCAGCCAGGCGGAGAGAATCAGGTGTCTGGCACCACTTCCCGAAGGCTCGCCTAGTCCTGCAATAGCCAGGATGCTTAGACGTGTGCTAAGTCAAGTGCCCTCGGGAAAAGACGAAGGGAAGAACAGAGAAGCAGAGCTTCACACATTGCACATCCAAACAGGGGGAAATACCATTTCCATGAAGGAGGATAGTCGGGGAGGGGAATCTAAGGCCTCCTCCCCCCGCAGGAAGAAGAGGGCCGCCTCCAAAGACTTGGAGACGAAGGTGCCTATACAAGGGAAGAAAACTTCACCAGGGGGCCCTGCCCCGGAGGTCGTCCTCACCGCGCCACGCCCGCAAACAGGCCAGCCCTCCACCGAGCTGTAAGTTAATTGTAAATACAAAGCTATTGCTTCCTCCTCTGAGAACAATAACCAGGATCCATTCTTTGCAGTTCGGCCAGTAGCTCTTCTCAGCAGAGTTCATCTTTGGGGGATCTTCTTCCGCAGATGATGGAGAGTGAAACCCCACCTGCCTCTTCGCCTCATGGGGCAGGCGACCCAGAGGTTTCGTCACGGAGGAGTCCAGATTCGCCGAGTCTAGAAGCTAATACTTCAGCCGCCCTGAGCCCGGAGCGTTTTGCTCCCACGGGGGGCAATAAGAAGGGTCCGGCACAGTCCGGCGACCGGCCAGACACGCTGACGGGCCTTCTGGAGCAAGCTGCTCTTTCGGAGGATTACCGTTCGTTAATGGGAACGGTGCTTGAGAAGATTTCATCCGCCACAAGCGGGTTGAATGAAGCGTTTACAAGCCTGCTCAAAGGCTTTGAGGTACACAATGAAATACATAATTTTTTTTGGTTGTACCGCGCACTCTAGGTGTGCTCCGTATAGATAGTAGCCCCTGAGACTTTGGTTGCCAGCCTTAGGCGGCAAACAGAGGATCACACTCTTAATTAATGATCACACTGCATTCATGCGCAGGTGGCTAAGGGTCCGGTGGCAGACCGGACCGCTGAAGTCACCGAACTGAGGCGACAGATTGAAGCTGTGGACGCCGACATCACGCTTGTGAACGAGCGGCTTAACGAGTCACAAAGTATGTGCTCTACTTTCCTTATTTTTAGAGCAAATATTAAGAGGAGCATAATGTTAATGTGATATGCTTCGACTGCAGGCGGAGCTGCTGCCGTGGATGCCCTGAGGGCGGAGCTTGCCCTAGCCAAGGAACAAGCCCGGGCTAGCGACGCGGCTGCCCTAAAGGCGGCCGAAGAGTTGAGAGCCGAACAGGCTGATCAGTGCCGAAGCGAAGATAAAATAGCCGAGATGGCTGTGGATCTGAAAAACGCCGCCGGCCGGTATGAGCTCCTCGAAAAGGAGAATCAGGCAAAGTCGGCTGACCTAAAGAAGGCCCTTGATGCGGCCAAGGAGACACGTTCCCAAATTAGGGATGTGCGGGAGGAGCTTCGACAGTCCGGAGAAATCGCGGCTGGAAGCCCCTATTTGTTGCGGATGAAGTTCTTAAATCCAAAGTACTCTCCTCTAGATCGGTGCTAGAGCCCTGTAGACGCGTATGCGGATTTGGCAAAGAGTACGGCTGATGCGGCCAAGTTTTTTGAGGATCAAAAAGATAGTGAAGTAGAAAGGTTGTTCTGGTCGCAATTCAGTGCTCCAACGTGCCCGCTGCCATTGAGTGGAAGGATGGCCGCTGTGGCCGAGCTCCGTAGGTTGTCCGGTCTTGCAATGAGGTATGTAATAGACCATCTATGGCCGAAGGGGCCGAAGCCGGACAGTTATTTTGGTTTAGTGCAAAAATTCCTAGGCGTTGTATCACGAATCGATGCCATGAAAAGATCGACGTGCATAGAGGGTGCACAGATGGCTCTTGCCCGTGTTAAAACATATTGGGCTGATATGGAGGCCACCATCATTGCAACCCAGAATTCGGCGGGAAGCCAGGATCCAGCCGAGCACTACTTGGAGCAGGTAATAGAAGGAGCTCGTTTAATAGAGGCTCAGTGCTCGAAGAGTGTCATGTTCGAGTGAAAAATCATTCCGTTGTAAAAACAATTCTATTTTAATTATAGAGGCTATGTTTATACTTTTCGCCCGAAAGAGTTATTGTGCCTCTTGTGCGGCCGTTTGATGTATATATACCCTGAAAGTTAGCAGTCGTTGGCTTCAGCCCCTATGCATAGAATGCTGGGGTGTTCGAAAAAATGTGCGTAATCACACTTGTTCCAACGTCTTGGTCCATTAAAGAGGTGATCGCACGTCGAACTAGGCAACCGGACTATATAGCTTTAACGCTTTCACTTAGCCATAGGAATTTGACGGTGGGGCTACTATGTAGCCCCTGGTACCTTCACGTGCATCCAAATACGGGCGCGTGTGTACATGACCAGGAAACGGCCCTTTGTTAATGAGGAGGAATCCTAAAGATTCCGATGAGTCCTCGAGTGGTTGACCAGTCTCTCGCTATATCATGACAGCCAGTTTTCGGCTTTCTCTACTGAGGTGCACGTCTAGAATAACCAGGGAAAATCGCAGTAGTTCTCCTTTGGCCACCTTAGCCGATAGAAGCGGAACGTAAGGCAGCGAACCCAGGAGCCGGGCAAACCCAACATTTGACCAAAGACATGATTCGGAGCTGATGCATATAAGGCGAAACTCGCGACGCCAAACACTCCGGAGGGTATTCGGACTTTGTAACATATACCGGGCTGAGTAGCGCCCTTGATTATGAACCCTGTATTTCCAGGTACGTGCGGTAGTCTGTCGTGGCGAAATGCCAATAATGCCAGTATCCCCTATGGGTGTATTGAATACCCATGGGATGTCAAGCAACAAGAGACAATAAAGAAGGTTTACACAGGGGCCTAATCTAAAGAGAAACCTTTGAGCGGGGCCCTGCTGCACGTCTGCGCCTTTGTCTCCGTTGTGACGTGTCCTGGTAGGGTGTCGCATGAATGTTGTCTGTAAAAAGGAAAACACATGTAAAAGAGTATGGCGTAAGTGTGTGAAAGTTGGTTATTATCAATGGATAGTAGAAGTGTGAGGCATTGGCCCGTTAATAAGGTCAGGCCAAAAGGTGGGCTTTATTGCATATTTGCAGCCCCTGATGCCCTCTATGGGATTACGTGTTTAGTACCCAGCTCAGGTTTATCTGGGCTATTACCGACGGTGGTGTGCCAGACTCGTCTAACCGTGTCTGTGGTCTTAATGACCGATCACGCGTTTTGATAGGAGAGGCCGCTTAGTGTCCGGCTGCTAGAGCAGCCGCATACTCTTCCGCACGTAAGGAACGCTCTGTATTTCCGTTAACTGTGATGACACCACATGGACGGGGCATCTTGAGTTTAAGGTAGGCATAGTGCAGTACTACGTTGAAGCGAGCGAAGGCCATTCTTCCGAGCAATGCATGATAACCACTTCGGAGGGGAGCGATGGTGAATAGTAATTCTTCGCTTCTGAAGTTGTCTGGAGAACCGAATGTCACCTCTAGTATGAGGGAACCCCTGCAGCGGGCCTCAACACCTGGTATCAGCCCTTTAAAGGTGGTGTTACTTTGGCTGATTCTGGCTGGGTCTATCCCTATCTTGCGGACAGTGTCCTGATATATTAGATTGAGACTACTGCCGCCATCCAAGAGGACACGAGTGAGATGGTATCCATCGATTATTGGGTCGAGCACCAAGGCAGCCGATCCTCCGTGCCGGACACTAGTCGGGTGGTCTCTGTGATCAAAGGTGATGGGGCAGGATGACCATGGGTTGAGTGTGGGGGCAACGGGCTCTATAGCGTGTGCGTCTCTGAGCGCGCGTTTGTGCCTTCTGTTTGGTATGTGAGTCGCGTAGATCATATTTGTTGTTTTTACCTCTGGTGGGAATTTTTTCTGTCCCCCAGTGCAAGGTAGTCAAAATCCCGACTCGACTGCTAGAATCCTACGACTTCACTACCCTACAGAAGCATGTCGACCAAATCCCACTATGAATCTGGATTAGGTAGAATCCATGTTGAGTCGCGATCCAAATCATAGAATCCTATACAAAACTGTACAATCCCGACTATGCTATGGACTATGTCCGATTATACTAATTTATCTAAACCGTTTGTTTAGTTGTAGCAGAATAGTATGCAATCATCCAAACCCCTTTTCATATACCTCATTTACCTTTATTCCCCTCCCAAGCCCAAATGATCAACCGCCGACACCTTTGATCTAGCTCTCAGAAACCCTAGATCAAAATTAAGGATCAGGCTTGTCAACACATGGAATTGGCGTGAAAAGGAGGATGCTTCAAGATTGATCGTAGAAGGAGAGGAAGACCCTTCAAGGTTTAGCACTGCAGCTCAAATAGACAAGTGATCGACTATTCATGCACTCCAAAAAGAACCTAAGTAAATTTCGTGCGTTAAAGGTTTGAATGTTCTATATATTTCCCTCTCATATATGTTCCATACATGCGAGCTAGATGGTAGGTTAGCCATAAAAAGAAGTGGAATACAACTAGCATTGATGTGTATGTTCTTTGCTCCATATTTAGTGTCAAAACTCTATATAACCCATATAAATTAGTTGTGTGCATACAAAATATCTTATTTGAGTAAATCTAGTAGAATCCTCGATTCCACGACTCGATCTTACGACTCGATTCTGTCTGAGGAAAATCGATGCGACTCCGAATCCCGACTCTGACTACCTTGCCCCAGTGTTCGGCTGGCGAGGCTCATCCTCGTCTTCGCTTGGTGTTTCCCTTCCCTTGTGTTCGGCATTTAAATTGCCGGCCTGCTTAAAGACCCAGCATTCTCTGTGAGTGTGGTTCCAGGTTTTTCAGGTGTGCCATAAATTTGGCACAATCTGTCCAGGACTTTGTTCAGGCCGGATGGTCCCTCTTTGCTGCCTTTAAATGGCTTCTTTTGTTGACTGGGTTGAGAGCTCCTGAATCCTGCGTTGACCACCGTGTTGTCCGGACTTTCTTCCTTGTTTCGACACTTGTTTTTATTGCGCAGTGGCTTCCCGTTGCCATCCCTAATTTCCAATGTGCCCGGGTCGCTGGTGCCTCTACGGGCCAACCAGCTGTCCTCGGCCACGCAGAAGTGGGTCATAAGGCTTGTTAAGGCTGCCATTGTCCTCGGCTTTCCTTGGCCGAGGTGTCTGGCGAGCCACTCGTCTCGGATACTGTGCTTGAAGGCCACTAGGGCTTCAGCATCCGGAGAATCGACGATTTGATTCTTCTTAGTGAGAAATCTGTTCCAAAGTTTTTGGGCAGACTCTCCGGGCTATTGTATTATGTGACTTAAGTCGTCAGCGCTCGGAGGTCGGACATAGGTCCCTTGAAAGTTGGCCCTGAAAGCGTCCTCAAGTTCTTCCCAACTTTCGATCGATTTTTCGGGGAGGCTTTTCAACCAGTGTCGAGCTGGTCCCTTCAACTTGAGGGGAAGGTATTTGATGGCATGGAGGTCGTCCCCACGAGCCATGTGGATATGAAGTATAAAATCCTCAATCCAGACCCCGGGGTCTGTCATTTCGTTGTATGCCTCTATGTTAACGGGTTTGAATCCCTGTGGAAATTCGTGATCCAGTACCTCTTCGGTGAAGCACGGAGGGTGCGCTGTCCCTCTGTATCTGGACATGTTGTGGCATGTTGTCAACTGTTGTTGTGTCTGGTGTTGATTCCGAACTGGTATTCGATCAGCCTGATCGTTTTGGTGAGCATAATCCTGCACTGGAGTATGTCCTCTAGATCCATAGATGGGCCTGGTCGCGCCGGCCTTTTTGTCCAGGAGCGCACGTAAATCGTGTGCAGCGTCAGTAGCTGCTCTATTGCGGTCATGGAGTGGTTGGACCGGCCTACTGGCCATATTGTTCTTTGGCGGAATGGCCTCATCGTCGAATTCTGGCAGCAGCTTGCGCTTTGGGTAGCTCTTCGTGTGGCGATCGTCGCCATATCTTTCTTCAGTGTCTAGCACTTTATTCCATCTGCGATTGAGCATTTCCTGCGTGGCCTTAAGCCTTTGCTTCTGCTTGTTTAGGCTTCTCGTAGTGGCCATAAGCCTTCTGCGGAGGTTATCTCGTTCCAGACGTTTTTCCGGGATGATGAATGCATCTTCAGGGACTGTGCTCTTCTCCCGATGCAGGTTGATGACTTCGGCCCTCAGGATCGCTGTGATCAGGCGTCTGCTCCGGGCTGTGTTCGGCGTGACCTGGCTCATCTTGTTCCATCGCTGGGTCCATATGGTCATTGTTGCCTTTGGAGTTGACTGGGGTGTCGATTTTTCTAGCGATGTTATCCCTATTTTTACTGTGGCTGGACTTAGTGTGACGTCTGCGTAGTCATTTTGGCTTTTGTCCGGGGGTTTATCCTCCGTTGTGTCCTTTTTGTCGCCACTGTCCTCCTTAGGCGTGTCCACCATGTATATATCATATGATGAGGTGGCGATCCAGCGCTCCGTGGGCGGTGGTTCCAAATTGTCCCCTGCGCCGACGTCCATACCGTCGGTGTCGTCAGAGTTGAAGTCAAGCATGTCTGTTACGTCATCGGTAGTGGCTATGAAGTGGGTGGTGGGTGGCCAACGAATTTCTTCGTCTCCTGATTCCCACTTGAGCCGGACATAGTTTCGCCAAGAGTCTCCTGACAAAGAGAGAGACCTTACTGAATTCAGCATGTCGCCAAAGGGCGAGTGCTGGAAGATATCCGCAACGGTGAACTCCATTACCGGAGCCCAACCAGATTCGGCGGGCTCGGGGGCGCGCGGTCTGGAACCTACAGCCGGACACAAGTCCGGGGGTTCAGTGACACGGAATTTTTTGGGGGTGGAGTCCGTGTTTGGCTCTACCGCTGATGAGTATGCGGCCTCCGGGGCGGGGTCCATCCACCCGTCCTTGGACGACGCGATCTGCCCCGGATTTAGGTCCGGAGCTATTGCAGGTGGTATATCCCGAACATTGTGTGACAGCAGGTCCAAGCCGTGCTTGTCGTGACTGTTCGGCGCTCCTGGCGTAGGCCCGAGTCCGTCGAAGATCGAGTCTCCACGGATATCGGCCGTGTAGTTCGAGTTTCCGAGCCTGACCTGATGGCCAGGGGCGTAGCTGTCGATCTGCTCCAGATGGCCAAGCGAATTGGCCCGCAATGCGAAGCCGCCGAACACGATGATCTGTCCGAGGAGAAAAGTATCCCCCTGGACCGCATTGTTGATGATTGAAGGAGCCATCGAGCCTTGCATCGACCACACAGAGGAACTCTCAATGAAAGCAGCAATGTCGGTGTCAAAACCGGCGGATCTCTGGTAGGGGGTCCCGAACTGTGCGTCTAAGGCTAATGGTAACAGGAGGCAGGGGACATGATGTTTTACCCAGTTTGGGCCCTCTCGATGGAGGTAATACCCTACTTCCTGCTTGATTGATCTTGATGACATGAGTATTGCAAGAGTTGATCTACCACGAGATCGTGGAGGCTAAACCCTAGGAGCTAGCCTATGATTCTGATTGTTGTTGTCCTACAGACTAAACCCTCCGATTTATATAGACACCGGAGGAGGCTAGGGTTACACAGAGTCGGTTACAAGGAAGGAGATCTAAAATCTGGATCGCCAAGTTTGTCTTCCACGCAAAGGAGAGTCCCATCCGGACACGTGATGAAGTCTTGAGTCTTGTGTCTTCATAGTCCAACAGTCCAGCCAAAGTATATAGTACGGCTGTCCGGATACCCCCTTATCCCAGACTCCCTCACCCGCTGCCACGGGAGGGTAGGACAAAAAATGTCATGCAAGTTCTTTTCCATAAGCACGTATGACTATATACAGGATACATGCCTACATTATGTTGATGAACTGGAGCTAGTTCTGTGTCAGCCTATGTTATAGCTATTACATGAGGAATCGCATCCGACATAATTATCCATCACTGATCCAATGCCTAGGAGCTTTTCACATCTTGTTTTTTGTTTATTTACTTTACCGTTGCTATTGTTACAATCACTACAAAACCCAAAAACATCACTTTTGTTACCGTTACCTTTATTATCATACTACTTTGCTACTAAATACTTTGCTGGAGATACTAAGTTATCCAGGTATGGTTGAATTGACAACTCAACTGCTAATACTCAATAATATTCTTTGGCTCCCCTTGTGTCGAATCAATAAATTTGGGTTGAATACTTTACCCTCGAAAGCTGTTGCGATCCCCTACACTTGTGGGTTATCACAAGGCGGGTTCCTTCTCCGAATACTTAAAAGTACCTGACTTAAATTGCAGTGTCCGGCTTTTCATTTAATGACAGGCTCCTCGGCTTCTGCACCTTCATGATTCCATCTTCCATGTGTCGAACGAATACGAGAGGTCAGGGCATTTTTGCATTTACCACCCTTACCATATGAGAAAATTGTCTATTAAATTGACGAGGATCCTCAGATCTAATCCACTCCATGTCCCCCAAACCAGGAATCCTCAGAGCTTGCTTGTCAAAACCACCCCAACATGGCTAGCACTCCCAACTCTTCCTCCCGCCCTCACGGCCCCAAGCAGGGGGATTGGAAAAAGTTTTATGTATCCCACGGCCAATTGGTGAAGATGCACACCCAAGGATTCCCCCCCCCCCCGTCCATCTAGTCCCCGTTCGAGCCGGACTGGCTTCTTTCGACGGCGGGGAACAGGCGGAGAAGTTCCCCAACCCGTCCAGGGGGGAACGGGTATGCTTTGTTCCCTATTTCCTGATAGGCGTCGGATTTCCAATCCATCCGTTCCTCCGAGGGCTTCTAGAGTACTATGGTCTCCAACTGCACAACTTCACACCAGCCTCCATCCTGCATATTGCGGGTTATGTTGTTCTCTGCGAGCTATTTCTGGGTTGCGAGGCTCATTTCAAGCTATGGAAGAAGCTGTTCTGCCTTGTCCCACGTAATCAAGAGGGATCAATATTCCAAGTGGGTGGAGCCGAGATATGGCGCATCGCCGGGACCAGATACCTATCCGGTATGCCGAAGAAGGCATCCGAAGAATGGCCTTCCGAATGGTTTTATGTTGAAAGACGTATCCCATCCTGAACCAATCCGGAGGGGTCTTCCTGAATATTCAAGTACTCCATTGATGAAGCGCCTCAGCTGGCGTCCTCGGAGTCCCAGGGACAAAGATAGCATGGAAGTACACCGATTGATGAGCAAGATAAAGACGCTCATTCAATCCGGATTGTCATTAGTCGAGGTTATGGCGATATCCATAATGCGAGAGGTTCAGCCACTCCAATACCGAGGGTGCCCCATGTGGCACTTCAACGGGGAAGATGATGCCACCAGCTATGGTTGGAAGGGTCCGGACACTCACGCCGCTTTGGCGAAAATACTGTCTGGGTTATACAAAGGGGAGGAGGAGTTCATCCACATTAAGCCCAGGGATGGATTTTCCATGTACAATCCTCCCAGCTGGGTGAGTTTTCGTCTCACTGCTCTACTCCATCAACTCCCCGAATCTTTTTTAATAAATATTAATCAGTCATTTATAACAGGAATGGCGAAAAGTCACCAGGGAGATCCCCAACCCTGCACCACACCCAGAGGATCACAACCAAGCCATCGACCCCGGATTCGAAGAAGATCCGGATATATTCATGGAGCTCGGGGAAGGGGGGGTTTTACCAGGCGAGCACTGATGGCACCGAAGTGGCCATCATTGCCGACTATCCTGGCCTTCTCCCTGTGACGCATGTAAGTAATCAGGAGACTTGTCCTTTGATAGAATTCCCTCTATCTTCCTTACCCACCGCACTATATTATGCTCTAAAGGGGAGACGGTCGGCGCGCAAGAAGGCGGCGCCTACGACGGGCAGGCTTCCGAAGAGGAAGGCAATAGAAATATGGCCGAGCCTTTAGCAAAGAGGTATGGTTGTTTTAAGTATGCTCTATGGCCATCACATTTAAAGTATGACAATATCTGTTGTGTCTTATCAGGAAAAACATTCACCGGACTATGTCCGAGGACCCTGCCGGTCATGCCTCCACGAGCCGGATTCCGGACCCTATCGCAAGGACTAAGGCTAACATGGAAGTGACACCGGAGTGTCCCTCTTCAGAGGAGTGGGATAAAGTATCTGACACAAACTCCAAAGTGGAAAGCTCCATGAATCATCCGCATCGGAGGGTCATTCTTCGCGACCCTGGATTTTCAGAAGAGGCCTTCAACGCCTTCAACTCGGTCGATGCTTACATCTGAGCTGCTCGAGATGGGCTTGCAAGAGCCACAGAACAGTATTTGAAAGATATGCAGGTAAGTACACTTTTGTACAAAACTGATAATCATATACCAGTATCCCCCGAGACTTGAAACAGTTGGTACAACTGATTTAAAGATCGTTATATGACCAGGTGCTCACAGAGAAGAATAATTTGTTGTCTCAAGGGCTAAAAAAGTGTCAGGACCAGCTGATTGCTGCTACCGACGAACTGGAGAAATCCAAGAAGGCGGCGTCTGATAATGTTTCCCTCCATCGAGGAAACATAATCATATACCAAGATTATTAATACAGGGTGCAAATCAAATGATAGAGGCGCCGAAGGTCGCACAAGCGGGAATTCTAGTAGCTCAAAGGATTGGGCTCTGGTCCAAACGATGTTTAACATGAATTTAACTAAACAGGAATTTTATGTTGTTGCTGCTGAAGATGAGTAGTTGTAGGAAGATGATGCATAGTAGTTTTATGTTGTTGTAGTAGTTGAAGGATGTTATTGTAGTTAAAGTTGCAGGAGTAGATAATGGAGTACTGCCAATTTACTGTTAGTAAAGATGTTGAACACACAACTGTTGTTTACTCTAGTGATAGGAGTAGTAGTGGTGGCCATCTAGTTGGACTACTACTGCTAGGACTTGCTCCATATTTTAGGATTTCTTTTCTTTTAGGATTTATTTTCTTCTAGGACTAGGTTTTTATTATTTTTCTGTTGTGATTGTTTTTTGAGCTCTTTCTTTTTCATTTCCTACTATCCTTATCCTAATTATCTTAAATTGTTATGATGTGTGTATGGATTAGATCTTGGATTTTTGGTGGACTTTGGGAGTTTCTTAGCCAGCTTGGTGACTCCATATTTTTACTATTTCAGCAAGTCTTTTGTAAGCATTAAACTTTCAGCACTACATTTTTATCTTATGTGTACACCGTTTGCTTCCAATTGCTATATATGTATTGTTGTTACTAAAAATGATGAAGCTCTGTCAATTGCTATACATATATATGTGTATGATGATCCTCCTTTCTGTAGTAGTATAGAACTTGCGGTAGTATGGCACTTGCGATAGTGGTGCCTACATGAATCTGATTCAGATTTGATTAGTTACGTAAATTTGTATGACCACAGATTTGTATAGTTTCAGAGATTTGTATGACCAAAGATATAGTTCAGATTTGATTAGTTCCATAAATTTGTATGACCAAATATATATTTTAGATTTGTATAGTTTCAGAGATTAGTATGACCAAAGATACAGTTCAGATTTGAATTGTTTCAGAAATTTGTATGACCAGAGATACAGTTCAGATTTGAATTGTTTCAGAAATTGGTATGACCAAAGTTGCTATTGTATATAAATGGGCTGTTGTAGAACTGTTCTTCATATTTACAGTGCTGTTGTATAGAAATATGCTGAATTTTCTGCTTTGATTAAGAAATTTAGCAAAAAAAATGGGATCCTGGGAGACGCCGCTGCTGCTTGAGGCCCTTGAGAGGCCCTTCATGTTGTGATGATTTTGCAGGTACCCCGAGAGGCCCTTGAGTTTGCCAGAATGTCGATTAACTTCCATTCCAGCAAATTCGGGTACTCCATATGTCCTATTTTCAGCAAAGGTCATGCTGAAATTTTCCGTGAATTTTAGCATGACTTTGCTAAAAACCGGACATATGGGGTACTTGCTACTAATGCATGGGTCGGGGTATCTTAGTACTTAATTAAGTAGGATCAACTGCTCCTTTATTCTAGCTGCATTAAACCATAGGTGGCAATAGAGCCAAGTGATTAGGCCCAACTTAGAATTCTCCTCAGCATCGATAAACCCTAGATGATAAACCCAACATAGGTGGCAATAGAGCCAAGTGATTAGGCCCAACCTAGGGTGCCTCGGCATCGATAAACCCTAAATGATGAAAACTTAACTTAGCATCTAGGGTGCCTCGGCGTCGACAAACTCTAAATGATGAAACCCTAGCTTTTAGTGTGCCTCGGTGTCGATGAGAACCTAAATGATGTACGCTTAGGCTTTTAGGGTGCCTCGGCGTCGACAAACCCTAAATGATAAAAGCTTAGCTTTTAGGATGCCTCGGTGTCGACAAACCCTAAATGATGAGACCATGATCTGGTTCCTTGACAATAACCAAATTTTTGACCGAACTTTTTCCTATTTAGAGCAAAACATGGCCCATAATGATGAGGCCGGCGGTTCAAGCGGCAAGCAATTCTGGGATTTGTCCCAGGAGTTGGAGAAAGAACATCACCGCTATGAGGACGCCGTGGAAGACACCGATCCTGACTACACAACACCTAGTGGCGTTGGGGATGACACCACTGATGGCGCCGCCGAGGATGCCACCACTGATGATGGCGGCGCACACACAGATGGCAGCCAACCGAAGAGGCAACGGAAGGACCAGCACCCGAGCATGCTCGGCACCGTGAGGGAGGAATTTACTGAAGTGGACTCTGACGGGAATCCGGCGGCGCCCAAACAAGTAGTCAAGGGGTACTCGGTTCAGCTCGGGTGCATTCTCCGGAGCACCGTCTCGATCAACATCGAGAACCTAAGGCATAAGGACCACGGGAATTTGCGCAGCCTCCTCTTCACGAAGCTGGACGACCGATACAAGTTCCCCGCTGAGTTTGCAAACACACGCCTCTCAGGGAATAAAGTGAACAGTACCGCCCTCATGAGGATGAGCACGGCCCTGTCTACTTGGAGAAGCACGGTGAAGGCAATGATTGACAAAGGTGGTAGTTATGACAAGATCAAGGCGAAATATCCTTTGATGAGTGAAGATGAGTACAAGGAGTTCAAGATCAAGTGCGAGAGCAGCGCAACCTCCGAATCAAGTCAGTGGGGGAAAGAAAGGCGCAAGTTGAACTTAGGGGTCCACCAACTCGGTCCCGGGGGGTACAGAGTGGCGGAGCCTATATGGGACAAGGAGGACGCGGAGCGTGCCGAGCAAGGCCTACTGCCCTGCTTCGAGAAATACCGTGACAAGCAGACCAAGAACTTTCTTAGGGCCCGGTACAAGGAGGACCCGGTAACAAAGGAGCTTACCACGGATCCGAAGATCAGGGCGCTCGAGCTTGTTCTGGTAAGGAATACACCCCGACGTAATTAGCTCCATATGGTTGCATTCTAATTAATCCCCAATATTTCTAAATGGTTCACGTTCCCTCTGTAGGACACTGAAAGCAGTAGCGCGGGGTCGTCTCAGAGCTCCCCTTTCGACACCCCTTTAAATAGGGCGTTGAACATAATGAAAAACAAGGATAAGCTTAGTAAGCCGACGTCAGCTGGTCGTGTGGCCGGCAAAGGCTTGTCCACAAAATGGTCGTCATACTATACCGCTAGTGGGCAAAAGGAGAAAAAGACCAGCTCGGAAAGCCAGTCGCCCGAGGTGGAAGCACTCAAGGCACAAGTGGCGCGGATTCTGGAGCTTGTCCAAGAGCAAGTGGAACAACAACTGGGAACGAAGCTCAACACCATGGTGCCTACGTTGATTCATGGGCTGACAACGTGGATTGTGGGCGGCCAACAGGGGCCTCCCCTAGTTCCCAGCTTCACGGCCAGCAACTCGCACATCGCGCAGGTGGTGCCATTGGTGTCTCCGGCGGAGGCGGTATTCGTGTCTCCGGCGCCAGCACGGGCATTGGAGCTTAATGCACCCGGGTGTACGCCGGCCGGCACCTTGCCAGCAAGCGGCCCCTCCGTCAGTTGCACGCCCGCCGTTGGCGGTGCCTCGACATTAGCCGAGCTCGACGCCATCATCACGGTAACTAATTAAGCCTCTCGGCCGAGGACTTCATCTCCTTTTGCCTTTGACTGGGCATCCTTGATGCCCTACATGTTTTCGCAGGGCGCCACCGACATTCCTTGCACTCTTCTGCACTTCGTGGGCGGCGAGTTGGTAGATGTCGCCAAGGGCAGAATCGTTCAATCGGGCAACCCCATGTTCCACGGTAATCCTATGCCACCCACAGTGTATAGGGTTGAAGTGGTTCAGGTGCTGCTAGGCTGCGATGAGCTGCTACCTCCGATTCGACCCGCTGGGGCCGACGAAGAAGATGAGATGACCCTCAGCGCCTGCGTAAGCTGGCCCCTGCTTTGGGCGAAGAGCCAGATTCGTTTGGGGGCGGGGGACACCACCCCATAGACAAGACTGCCAGTCATGCCGGCGCCAAGCCATGGCAAGAACGCCGCAACGCTAACGGACCTGCCGGACATCCCTATGGCACAAGATCCGGACATGCATATGGCATAGGATCCGGACGACGACGACAACGGCGACGGTACATTTACCAACGTCGATAAGTACTTTGCCAAACATGGGTACGCTGACGAGTTCTGCGGGCCTCTTTCTCAAGAACCCAACCAAGACGACCGCGATCTAGCTGGTGCGACGGAGAAATCAATTACAACAGGCGTCGTCGCGGCGTTCAGTTCTCGAGAGCGCCTCTAGCTCCGCCTTCACGAGCCTCGAGATAGCTGAGGTGCGAAATATTATCAGCCCCAACACGCTCAAGAAGGCGTCTGTGAGCGAGAACTCGGTCCCATTACGGAGATCAAGAATAAGGGGCGGAAGCGAAAAGACTAACAAAGGCGGTGCGAGCCAGCCCGGCACCGAAGTTCGATTGTGCTCGGGACAGGCCACCTTCACCTAAGGATATCTCGAGGAGGTGCATGTGGCGGGTAGGGCGATGCTATCGACAAATATGCTCAATGCTGCAACCGGTGCTATGCGGAGTCTGCACGACAGTTTTCTTTCTTTGGAGAAGCGGCGTCTCAGAGAGAATGATGTGGCATACCCGGTTTTCATGGCCAAGGTGCCAGAGGGAAAGGGCTTTGTAGATGGCGACATGGGGGGTACGATCGTCCTGTGGTTTGATGACATCTTTGCTATGTTTAACCTTCATCCGCTGCACTACACCTTCGTTCGGCTGTTTTCGCTGAGTATGGAGATGCGGATCATTAGAGACAGGACCCCGGACATCGTGATAGTCGACCCCTTCTACATGCGTGCCAAGCACTTGAGCAGCGCTGGGGACCGCCAAGTCGCGAGTTCACACCTCGAAGGTGTCATTCTGGCAAAGCCAGATAAGGATAACTTCCTTGTGGCTTACTTCCCCGAGTAAGTCATCCCTTAACCGCCCCATAACATATGATTTCTTAGATTTCGATCGTTCTTTTTTTTCTAACATTCCGTGTTCTGTGCAGTGACACACATTGCACACTCATCCTCTTAAGCCCGAAATATTCCATGGCCACGTATTTTGACCCAAACTGTAATTCCAAGATAGACTACACAAATATCAAGAAAGTTCTTGATGATGTTCTCCTCGGCTATGCCAAATCTGGAGGCACCTTCACCAGGGCAGTTCGTAAGTACGGCAAGCACATGTTCTCACACAATACGAAGTTCTTCTATTTCAAGCAGCCGCCTGGCGGTCAGAAGGATGCCTACTACGCCCCATCACATGCGGGTGATCGTAAGGGACCATCATCACCTTCTGCTACCAGATAATCTCAAAGATTGGGCCACGAGCTTGTCGGCAATCCAGGACGCGGACCTCAGACAAGAATTCTTTCGCATCCAATCGGAGTTTGCGGACATCATCCATCAAGATGTCCTTCATACCTCGGGGCAGTTCTTCCTCCGATATCAACCGTCCAACAGTGAGATAGACGGAATGCTACAAATGCAGGCTGACAACGACCGTGATTTCATGACCATCACGACAGACGGCGGCTTCATCCACGCTCATGTCCGATGAGTCGAGTCGAAAGTAGTGATGTGTAGTTCTGAAACATTGATTGGCTCGTGTTGTAATTAAACTTTAATGAATTCGTATGTCTCTTTGGTTTGGACAGTCGTTCAACTTAGATGTAATCGATGCTATTTATTAGTAGGACCATGAATCGTGCTGTTAATGTCTTGCTTTTCTCTTCCGATCCTTTTGTTGTTGCATACTTACATATTGCTTATGTATTGTATGTTGTTTGGCTTGTGCATAGAGATGCCGTCGTATGTCGTGTACAAGGGTAAAGTTCCTGGAGTCTACGATGAGTGGGAGGAGTGTCGGAGACAGGTTCACCGTTTCAGCGGTAAAAGTTACAAAGGGTACACCACTAGGGCGGAGGCCGAATCTAGATATGCCCGCTATCTAGCGGGAGAGAGGAGGGAGCGTTGGAGGAACCAGATGAAGACCAGTTTGATCGCGATGATGCTCATCGTGATGACCGCAGCTCTCTTCTATGTGATGGTTGTTTAGATGATTGATATTGACTTGTAATGTGAAGACAAACTCGATACTCGCGGTCTTGAGACTTGTAATGTTTTATCTTTGTTCTGTCTTTTGAATTCGGAGACTAATATGATGAATTGTATTCATTGACTAATCTTCTGTTGTTTACGATGAATCTGCTGTTGCTGTGTGCTGCTGTTTATATTCTGTCCAATAATATATTTTGTAACCTGTGCAAAAATCAGAAAAGTAAAAAAAATAAAACCTAATATTCATACTAATGGCGCATCACCACAAGGTGCGCCATTAGTATGCCAAAGGATACTAATGGCGCATCACTACAGAGTGCGCCATTAGTGTGACAAAGCACATGGTTACGTATGCCCCCCTGGGAGGCATACTAATGGGGCATGGTGTTACATACTAATGGCGCACCAGTGGTGCGCCATTAGTAAAAAATACTAGTGGCGTGATACTAATGGAGCACCAGTAGTGCGCCACTAGTAGGCAAAACTGGTGCGCCATTAGTAGCCCTTTTCCTAGTAGTGTAACGGGAACGTAGGGGATAAGCACGGGAGCCAGGCAACCCAGCTTGGCCAAAACTTAAGTCATATCGATGCATATAATGGCGAAGAAAAGGTACATACGTGGAAAATAATAGTAATAAGCTTCTGCACAAGAAGCCCCCAACTATACTTGGCATACATATTAAGAATTGTATGAGTTGTAGGTGTACGGTTTAACCGTACAACAGACTTACGTCGTAAGAAATAAACGTGAAAAGAGAGGAAAAATAAATAAAGGGAGGAAAAAGGGAAAGAAAGGAGACGAACGAAGAGTCCGGTGCTAAGCATAGAATCTTCGGAGTCTGGCCGCGTTCCACGGGTTCGTCTCCAGGCGGTTGTCTGATGCATCACACAGGCGGTACGCTCCTCCGGTGAGAACTTCGTCGAAAATGAAGGGACCCTCCCACTTGGGCTTGAGGTTGTCCTTTTCTTCTTCGGCAAGCGTAGAACGAGTTCGCCAATGTTATAAGTCTTGGCTCGTACTTCTCTACTTTGATATCTGTGAGCCTGTTGTTGATATAATGCGGAACGGGCCTTAGAGAGGTCGCGCTCCTCCTCCAGGGCATCTAAGTTGTCCTGCCGATCCAGCTCGGCCTCTCTCTCTTCATACATGCGCACTCGAGGTGAGTCATGAATAATGTCGCAGGGTAACACAACCTCTGCGCTGTACAACATGAAAAAAGGTGTATATCCGGTAGAACTACTGGGCGTGGTCCGCAGCCCCCAGAGTACAGAGTCGAGCTCCTCCACCCAGTGCTTGTCTGATTCTTTCAAAGACTGCACTAACCTAGTGTGGGCACCCCGACTCACAATTCGTGATCACCGAATGCACGTGTACAGTGATCCCAGAGATCAATGCTCACTGAACACACTGAAGCTGAATAACAAGAGTCTTACATCCGTACATACCGTTTTACACAAGTAGGACCATTATGGTCAAGTCTTGAGTATATCATCGCAGCGGAAATCTTCGTCGATAACTTGGACCCATGCCATCTGCCTTAACCCTCGGGCATTACATTGGAAGCGTCCTAGCTCGCATGTTCATCACCGAAGTGTTCTTCATCACATCCTGTTCTTTCATGCCTGGCCAATAAAATAACCAATGGCAAGCCAATGAGTACTTTGAATGTACTCGCAAGCAACCCAAGAGTGATAACAAAATAATTATGCAAAGCTCTACTGCTTAATTGGCATTGTTGCGGAAAGCTAGTTTTTCTTATGCAAGTATGATCAACATTTATCAAGGACAGGAATGCGTCTGCAACAAGCATCAGGAGGTTACAGACATCAACATCGAGAAAGAGTTATGAACAACTCATGCTCAAGCTCATTGTGACTTCCTCACGAGTCACATCATCAATATCACCAAACGGTGTTGTTTGTCAGAAACATATGGACATAGTCTAAGCAGCACCGCCCAACTGTCCTTGACGGTGGACACGGCTATTCGAATAGTTTTACACTCTGCAGAGGTTGCACACTGTACCCACAAGATCCGGGGAACTTCCGTGTCAGCCACGACCCGCGGTACCTCAAGTACCCGGGGTAAGCACCCGATCACTACCTTTCCCTAGACGACACTAACATGGAGTCCACTCGATTGGCAGTAACCCCCGTGCCCAACATTTACATAACACTTTCATGGAGCCTTTCTCCCATAATTATCACATACCAGCAGCGCGGGGTACCAGCGGTGTGTCCGGTGCCACTGTGAAAACTGATCATGGCCGCCCTACAGCACGACCCGCCCCGAGAGAGCACACCAACGACTCTCCGTCACTAATGTCACGGTCTCCAAGCTAGTATCGGTCTAGGTAATCAATAATGCCCTTTCCCATATAAGGGTAAAGTGGTTGCGCATGTAAGGTTGGGACAGTCATCAAATCTTAAATCTAATCCGTTTCTGTAAACAACACTTTTATTAAGCCTCGGTACACTACCTCTCCACCAAGTAGTGACCTAGTTCATCATCATCTCGAGGGCATTAGTGGCACCTTTGGGCTATTTGCAAGTATGTCAAACCACACTTGGTTTCTTTCCATGCATAACCCTGACCCACTTTGCATAGCAACTACTTTAGCATCCTATCTACTCCCACCGGCATAACCCTCATAAGAAGGTAGGGTCATGCACAATGCAAGTATAAATGATGAAGTAACAGAGGCAGCCAACCAACGTGGTCTACCATCTCATCATGATTCCGGTGCAACAATAATAAAGAGTTATATGTCATGCATAAAAAGGGTTTCATGGACATGGTCAAAGGGCTGCTTGCCTGTTTTAACACAGTCTTCGAGGTCTTCAAATATCTCTGGTCCAACTCCGAGCATTGCGTCTACTTCGTCAACTATCGTTGAAAGCAACCATAATAAGCAACCCAACAAGGCAGTAAATAAAAGTGCTCTAAAAATATGAGTTGGACTTTTCTGGGGTACCTTTGGTCATATGAGGGATGACCAAAGTGGTTTCATTAGGATTTGATCAATGGACATCTCTGAACATTGCGCATGATGGAATCAAGGGGTTTATGGAATTGCAAGAAGTGTACAGAAACATATTTTTGAAAAATGAGAAAAGATACCCATTTAACAAAGGATGATTTTAGAAGCATCTAGGATTTGGTTTCACTGGATTTGGAGTTCAAATGAATATTCTATGGATTTGCAAAGTTTGACAAATATGAAGAAATGGCTCATTATATTGTGTGGCACAGAAAGTATTAGGAAAATGTTGAAAAACTAAGTTATGAACTTAGAAGTATCAACGATCTTGAATCATGGCATTTGGATCAAAAATGGGCTCTCTGTGATTTTCTCCAATTCATCACAGAAATAGGAAAGATAGGGTTTCGTAAATATTTGTGAAGAAAAGGTCTCTGGAAAAATGTGCATGTTGCATCACCAGATAGATCATTATTTATAGAGTCACTAGAAATTTGAATCATCAAATTTGGAGTCCATTTGAATTGTTTATGGATTTTACAAACTGTACAGAAAAGAAAAAGGGGAAAAGGGTTTTACCCAAATGGGCTGGATCTGGCGGCGGTGCTTGCCGGCGAGGTTTAGCAGCGCGCTTGGGCGGCCCAGCTGGCTTCAAGACGCTGTGAGGTCCACGTCGGCGGCTTCACGAAATCGCCTTGGGAGGAAGAATAACAGAAGCCGTCACCACTTAAGCAGGCGTGCCATGCTGTGTCCCAGCGACGCTGGGCCCGCCTATCGGGTTCATCCCCAACCTCCCACGCGGGCGCATCAGGAGACAGAGGAGGCGAGGCCGGACGGTGCCGGCGCTCTCCCCGGCGGCACCGGCCAACTCCGGCGACACCCGGCGTACCGGAGCGCTCAGGAGGCCATGCCGCATCCAACCGTGGGTGGCACGGTCTCCCCAAGGCACCGGGCTGAGCAGGGTGTTGGCCGCGGCGGAAGAGGTCGGCGGCGGCGGTGGTTACGGCGCTACGGGGTACCGGAGCAGAAGAAGAAGAGGGGGAAGGTTCCTCCATGGCCTGGGGGTTTCCTAATGAAGAAAGGAGGGGAGGAGGAGGCCTCATTCGCGGAATTTGAGAGGAGGCCGGCGGCTCGGCTTCGGCCATGGAGGAGCAAGGAGGGCTTGGGGGGATGAATGGATAGGCATGTGGAGCGTACGGGAGAGAAAGAGAGCCAAAGGAGTCGAGAGGGGCTCGAGGTGGCTTTAAATAGAAGGGGCGAGGTGCTTTCATGCTCATGGCCGGGCGAGCTCCTAGCCGTTCTTTGGAGGCCACAGGGCAGCGTGGGCGTGTCTGGGGTGTTCATGGGGTTGGTCTAGGGCGAGAGGAGGGGAGAGAAGAAGCGGGGAAAGGGCCAGGGTGTCGCGCGTGTGAGGTGCTCCATTGGCGCGATCGGGCGGCCTCTGTTAGCTAGGCGAGGCCTTGAGGGGAGAGAGAAGGGGCCGACCAGCGTGGCGTGTTGTGGACGCCGAGGCGCATCGGGCAGCGCTGGGAGGCTCGAGGTGGTCGGGGGACGCGGCGTCAACGGTCGAACGGCCTGCCGGGAGCTCTAGAGCATGCAAATGGCACCACCGCGGCTTTGCAGGCACCAGCGATCCACTTGTGTCTGGTAGCTCCAGGGGGGATAAACAAAGGTGAAAGAAGCTTTGGATGCTCTGGAACATGCCAGGAGTGAGAGAGAGATGAGAAAGGGAGGGGGAAATGGCTGCCCAGAGAGGAAAAATGGGTCTCTGCCCCCTTCATCATTGCCTCTCGGGCAGGGAAGAACACCAGAGGTAAAGGGGGACTAGGAGGGGATGTGGTAAAAAGGAGAACTCATGGAGATTAGTGGAAGTGGCCAAAAATTGGATTTTGGTAAATTGGCAGAAGGTGTTTGATGATGGTTTGGGCAAGTAGATGATTTGCATCTGCCATGAGACTCCATAGAGTGAAATTACACAAATAATTAGGGCCTTCCACCAATTTGGAGCTCATTTGAAGAAAGTTGACAATGCAACTTTGGTAAACCCTAGAAATCAACAGAAATGGGTTTTCCAAGATCTAGTCATGCAAAACCATTCTCCTTGATGCACCACTTGGTGTAGTGTCATAATTTGGGGATTTGAACATGTCCACAAAGGTTGAGATCAAAAGGAGAAAGTTTCCAATGTAGAGTTGTTCAACTTTGATTCTGGTCAGAGAGGGTTTTGGGGCACTTTGATCAATATAACTTGTTCTCCAACTTGTGCCACTTGGTCTAGATGAATAATTAGACCATTTTAGCATGTTCACAAGGTTTGAGAACATTTGGACATGTTTGGCAATATAAAGTTGCTCAAACTTGAAAAAGGACAGAAGTGGTTTTGAGAGGGTTTCATGGGGTTATACTCTTCTCCATGACATGATACTTGTCAAGATCATCAAACATGTCATATGTGACATTATAGAATTTTCATGGAAGTTTTGGAGAATATTTCCTTTGTAAATATTTCAAAAGCTTGAAATATCCAGAAAGGGTTTTTGAGGGATTTGACCAATATTTTGAACATGACCATGTGTTGAAACTCTTATATATGGACAATATATGTCCATTGAGTTTCCTGATTTTTGTCAAATATTTTTAAAATAATAAAATATTTTTCCTATTAAAGACCATTTCGGCCTTAAGAAAAAGCTTTTAAATAAAATAGGAAAATAACTTTTAAAATTATGTTTTGTGGTTTTCGGGTATCCTATATCTAATAGGAGTCAAATATATTTTGGAAAGATTTTTACTGCCCTTAATTAAGTACTTGCGAGTGCAAACCTCAATTCGGGGTTTTGAAAAACTAATTTTTGAAAATACTATTTGGCCAAATGGTTTTTGCAAGAAATTATTTTTATGTCCTATACACATGGCATGATCATTGGGAAAGGTTTTTGGACCAAGGAGAAGGAGTATAAGAGTTGGAGGATTTATTTGATTTTTAGAGCACTTGCAAACAGCAAACAAAAATCCAATCAAGCAAAGTCAAAACACTCAAAGTTTTGTCAAAACACATTTTATCATGATTTCTTAGGTTAAGTGTTGTGGCATGAAAATCAGGGTGTGACAGACCTACCCCTTACAAGAATCTAGCCCCGAGATTCCCAAACTAGGCGTGGAAAGGAATATGAAAACTGGATCCGGGGTAGTCTTCAAGTCCTCATGTTGCTTCTGCTTCCGTGTAGTGCTCCATTGAGCTTTGAAGCACTTGATGGTGTGGCTTCGCGTATGACGTCCTGCTTGATCCAGGTTGCTAAGGGGTTTCTTGCGGTGGTCATATTGGGCTGGAGGTCGATGGCTCGATGATCGATTTCCTTGTAGAGACCGGGCTAGTTGGGAAGTTGGAAGCGTTTCCTAGAGTGGTATCATGTGGAAAAACGTTGTGCACAGTGGGTGACTCAGGTGCTAACTCTAGCTGGTAGCCATCTATTCTTCGTCTTGCGGTGATCCAAAAGGGGGTTGTTGAATCTTGGAGTGATCTCGAAGAGGGCCGATGAATCTTGGCGTGGGTTTCCTTGTCATGAAAATGCTTGGTTCCATTGAGAGAAGTGGCTTGCAGATATGCCTGGTCTTCGATGCGGAGGTTTAATTCTTAACGATGGTGATTGGTGTAGTTCTTCCTTCTGGACATGGCGATCTTCAGATGTTCCCTAACTAGCTGAACGGTTCTTCTTCCGTCTTCGGGTAGGCAAGTATGTCATCAAGGAAAGATGGCAACTAACTTGTCCGAGTACTCCGTGAAGACTTTGCCCACGGTGTGCATAGGGTATAGGTCGGGGTATTGGTGGTGGTCATGGTTGCGTATTGGCCAAGGTATCCTTGTCCTAGAGCCAAAGCCCACGGTTGTGATTCCTACCATATCGTGGCTTGGTGGGGCTTAAGGGTTTCAAGGATTCTTAGTGTGCGAGCGAACGTTTGTCACCTCATCCTTAAGCACGGTTCCAGAGATGCCAACTGTTCTATCTAGTCCTTTGAACAAATAACCTTATACCACCGAAAGCATCAACTCTTGTAGGCCAGCTCCAATCATCACTCATGTTACTCATGTCCTCATGACTCTCAAGAGGAGGTCTAACACAATCATATATGTCTACAATCCCCAAACTCGTATGTATGGCTACCCCTAAAAATCCATGGGTAGAGCATATAAGCTGCTAAGCTTGAATTTAACCACCACAGTCCAAGTGCTCAGTCTATTGATCCAAGGTCCATGATAAAGCATCTCTATCCTAAGGAAACACGTCGTAAGCCACTCCAAGATCTTGTTTCCTTCCTATGAATCAACTCCAATGGCCCATTAACTTCCATTAATCGCTACATAATCCATTAATTCTACAAATCCAATGTCTATGGTGTTCCACATGATCCCCTAAAGTCCATGTAATTCCCCAAATACTTGAAAGGGCTGTCTCTACTACAGTCAGCCCATCAATTCCCATTATCATGATCAGGTAAACTCCAAGATTCAAGCTCATACATATCCCTAGATAAACTCCGACATTTAATCCAATATCCTAGTTTATTGTCCTCCAAGAAACATGGTATCATAATCGAGATCATCAGTCTAAATCCAATTTACTCCAAACCATGTAGAATTACTCTGCATCCATACTCCACTAGGATAACCTGTTGAATCCAAATCTCATGTCCCACGAGAATTCCTACCATTCTTCCAAGTCATTATCGTATTGCCAACTATCTTCTATCAATATCCCCTAGCTAAGTCAAATCCTCATACTTCCAAGAATTCCAGCTGCGATCATAATTGTCCTATTAAATCCAGTTTACTCCAGGGGATAATGAAAGTTATGCTAACCTATAATCATGATCCCACCAAGTTCATCCACCAACATCAAAGCCTCATAATCCACCAAAGAGTCTCATATAATTCCTCAAGTCATTGATATAAACTCATCAAGTCATTTGTCCTCTATTCCTATATCCTCAGATTGGTCCTTCCTATGGCATCGTCAGTTTTGGTGCTATCTTAGGATGATAATGTGCTCGTTCACTATGTCCACTAGTTCCATAATGAACCCCGTGATAAGCAAGGTTACGGAGGCTTAACAGGTTCTCTTGCAATTCCGTAGGTTAAGCTCATGGTTAAGGATTCGAGCTGGGGTATCTTGTGAAGTCTTGAAGGGTCTAGGAATAGGGTTCTAGTCTTGAGGTGTAAACATACGGGGTTGTACTTGGTCGAGGAGGTTGTAGCAAAAGTCTTCAGTGCTTGTTGGTCGCCGAGGTGGAATCCTTGGTGCATATTGTCTTGCTTGTCTTCAGTTGAGGAGAGAGATGAGAGGGAAAAGTAGCATAGAGAAGGGGAATGCCTAAAGGGGGTTCTATAGTGCTAGTGCAAACAAAAAGGTGCAAAGAGGGCCAAACAAAAGAAACAAGGTGAGGAAGGTGATATAGTCGCATACTTGTCGCCTAGGGCAAAAGTGCGACCTATATCAAAACACAAACAAATAAAAACAAGCAACACACAATCATGGTTCTATTCGAACTATCATACGGACTCGACTGCGCATAGGGGGTACATGACTCATCCTACCCTAGGGGTTCTCGGACTCGATGAGTCGTGCCTTGTGCCTCATGCGATCTTAAGGTTTTCCTCGGTGTTGCTACGTCTCTTGTAGTTGTTCGATGAAACAATCCGGGTTGAGCCTGAAGATTCTTCAACAACTTCCTGCCTGTTGAAGTGATGGGGTGAAGGTGGCTCCTCATAACTGGCATTGACTTGGTCTTCTATTGTCTTCTTAATCATGACGATCCCTTTTTGTCTTCTAAGCCGTCGATGGTACCAGGTAGGTAATCCTTTATGCAATGACATTATCAAGGCGTAATAGAGGTCCATCATGTCGGTTAAGTTGATGAAAACTTCGACACCAAGAGCGGGGGATGAGGAGAACCGTTTTCCTGCTCACTATAGTGAGACGGACCAAATGGCTAGGTTCTCATCCACCAGTAGTTGCCGATACAACAACGGTAGTGACAGGGTTACTCTATTAGCGATGTATATCATTATCTTTCATATTCTACGCCCTGATCATCGTAGGCTAAGGTTGCATCATCTTGGGGCAGTGTCAAGGGTGTCACCATCTCCTGGGTCTTCGGGTCCTCATTCCTCGAGGATGTATCTTCTATTGGTATCGTCTTGTTGTGATGTCGCCTATCTTGTGTTCAGGAGATGTGGGTGAATGTCTGGCAAGGCATCTTCCTTCTAGATTATCCACGAGGATTACAAGGAATCCAGTGGTCAGGGGCATAAGGGTTCTAGCGACCAAAGGTTTTGAAGGGGAAGAGGAAAGTATATCTTAGTTTTCAAAAAACTGAGAAGGGAAGAGAAGTATAGATAGTTTTCAAAAACTAGTGGTAGTTTTGGAAATAGTTTTACCCTAACTAACGACCATGCTAACTAAAGCTTCCTATAGTCAGGATGGCTCTGATACCAGCTCTGTGGGCACCCCGACTCATAAGTCGTGATCACCGTATGCACGTGTACAGTGATCCCAGGGATCAATGCTCACTGAACACACAGAAGCTGAATAACAAGAGTCTTACATCCATACATACCGTTTTACACAAGTAGGACCATTATGGTAAAGTCTTGAGTATATCATCGCAGCGGAAATCTTCGTCGATAACTTGGACCCATGCCATCTGCCTTAACCCTACAGGCATTTTGACTGGGAAGCGTCCTAGCTCGCATGTTCATCACCGAAGTGTTCTTCATCACATCATGTTCTTTCATGCCTGGCCAATAAAATAACCAGTGGCAAGCCAATGAGTAGTTTGAATGTACTCGCAAGCAACCCAAGAGTGATAACAAAATAATTATGCAAAGCTCTACTGCTTAATTGGCATTGTTGCGGAAAGCTAGTTTTTCTCATGCAAGTATGATCAACATTTATCAAGGACAGGAATGCGTCTGCAACAAGCATCAGGAGGTTACAGACATCAACATCGAGAAAGAGTTATGAACAACTCATGCTCAAGCTCATCGTGACTTCCTCACGAGTCACATCATCAATATCACCAAATGGTGTTGTTTGTCAGAAACATATGGACATAGTCTAAGCAGCACCGCCAACTGTCCTTGACCGTGGACACGTCTATTCGAATAGTTTTACACTCTGCAGAGGTTGCACACTGTACCCACAAGATCCGGGGAACTTCCATGTCAGCCACGACCCGCGGTACCTCAAGTACCCGGGGTAAGCACCCGATCACTACCTTTCCCTAGACGACACTAACATGGAGTCCACTCGATTGGCAGTAACCCCCGTGCCCAACATTTCACATAACACTTTCATGGAGCCTTGCTCCCATAATTATCACATACCATTGGCACGGGGTACCAACGGTGTGTCCGGTGCCCTGTGAAAACAGTCATCGCCGCCCTACCTGGCACGACCCCGTCCCGAGAGAGCGCACCAACGACTCTCCCGTCACTAGTAATGCGGGCTCCAAGATAGTATAGGTCTAGGTAATCAACAATGCCCAGTCCCATATAAGGGTAGAGTGGTTGCGCATGTAAGGTTGGGACAGTCATCAAATCTTAAATCTAATCCTTTTCTGTAAAAACACTTTCATTAAGCCTCGGTACACTAGCTCTCCACCAAGTAGTGACCTAGTTCATCATCATCTCCCAGGGGCATTAGTGGCACCCACTGGGCTATTTGCAAGTATGTCAAACCACACTTGGTTTCTTTCCATGCATAACCCTGACCCACTTTGCATAGCAACTACTTTAGCATCCTATCTACTCCCACCGGCAAAACCCTCATAAGAAGGTTGGGTCATGCACAATGCAAGTATCAATGAGGAAGTAACAGAGGCAGCCAACCAACGTGGTCTACCATCTCATCATGATTCCGGTGCAACAATAATAAAGAGTTATATGTCATGCATAAAAAGGGTTTCATGGACATGGTCAAAGGGTTGCTTGGCTGTTTTAACAAAGTCTTCGAGGTCTTCAAATATCTCTGGTCCAACTCCGAGCATTGCGTCTACTTCGTCAACTATCATTGAAAGCAACTGAGGGAGTCCTGGACTAGGGGGTGTCCGGACAGCCGGACTATCAATATCCGCCGGACTCCAAGACTACGAAGATGCAAGATTGAAGACTCCGGCTCGTGTCCGGATGGTACTTTCCTTGGCGTGGAAGGCAAGCTTGGCAATACGGATATGTAGATCTCCTACCATTGTAACCGACTCTGTGTAACCCTAGCCTCCTCCGGTGTCTATATAAATCGGAGGGCCTTAGTCCGTAGGATAACATACATTACAACAATCATACCATAGGCTAGCTTCTAGGGTTTATCCTCCTTGATCTCGTGGTAGATCCACTCTTGTACTACCCATATCATCAATATTAATCAAGCAGGACGTAGGGTTTTACCTCCATCGAGAGGGCCCGAACACAGGTAAAACATCGTGTCCCTCGTCTCTTGTTACCATCCGCCTAGACGCACAGTTCGGGACCCCCTACCGAGATCCGCCGGTTTTGACACCGACATTGGTGCTTTCATTGAGAGTTCCTCCTGTCGTCACCGATAGGCTTGATGGCATCTTCAACCATCAACGCTGTCCAGGTGAGACTTTTGTCCCGGACAGATCTTCAGATTCGGGCGGTTTCGCCGCGGCGGGCCAATTCACTTGGCCATCTGGAGCAGATCGAAGCTACGCCCGGCCGTCGGTCGATTGGAAGCTTAAACTTCACGGCCAATGTCGCGGAGACTTGACCTTCGACGGAGTCAAGCCGCAGCCGGGCGTGCCGCACTGTGACGATGGGCATGATCTAGCTCTACCGCCGAACAGTGCCTTGGTGGCGCTGACACGGATCAGCCGGCCATTAGCGAGCCGATCGCCCAGATCGAGGCGGTGGATAGACGCGCCGCCACAGGGGCTTCAACATCCACGGCGATGGAGCGAACACCAATCTTATCCCCGCAAAACTTGTGATTCCGGCGCGGACTCCTCGCTGGACTCGAACCTCCCCGCCCTACCAATCGATCCGGAGTGGGCGCCGGTTATGGAATTCACCGCGCGGACATCTTCCAATACTACGCCTTTTGGCGATATCCTGAATTCACTAAAGCATCTCTCGTTATCGGAGAGTCTGGCGGACTATGGCGGGAGGGCTGAAATGCAGACGACGAAGAAATTCAGATCCCACCCACCACCCACTTTGTAGCCACTATCGGCGATCTAACCGACATGCTAGACTACGATTCAAGACATCGGCGCTATGGACGGCGATGCCGAGACGAAGAAGAAATCGAGCTTATACAAAGACGACAGACCACCTCGTCGCATGACATATATATGGTGGACACCCCAAAGGGGAGCGATAACGAGGACCAACGGGCCGCGGCAGAAGATGACCCCGCCGATAAACGACCAAAATGACGGCGTAGACGCCGCCCTAAGTCCCGCCTCGACGACAACAACACTCCCAAGGAGCCCGCAATAGGGCAGGGCTCACAATCGGACGACGAACATGAAAAGAAGCAACCGTCCGAACATGACGAGTCAGATAATCAACCCAAGCCCAGCGAGAACAACAGTCCGGACGACCGTATGCCGGACACGTCGCCGGAGAGTAAGAACCTCCGGAATAGACTCGTCAGTACTGCAAGAAGCCTGAAGAAGGAAAAACGGAGGCTCAAAACAGCGGAAGACACACTCAGAATGAGATGGAGCAAAGTGCTCAAAACCATGAGATAAAGCACGGCAATGGCCACCAATCAAAGAGCTACCCGGCGCAAGCTGCTATCGAATTGACGAAGAGGCCATAGAGCCTCCACCGTCCAAAAATAAAGGGCTGCTGGTTGGATAGACGGCGGATGACAGCCAAATTATGAAAGCGGCGCACACATAAATCCACCAACGAACTCGGAAGGATAGATGGCCCAGCCAGGTCCATTTACGGGCCAAAGGAGAAGGCCCCAAGAAGCAAGGCAACACGCCAAGTTTCCGATGATAGCGGCACACACAAATACAGGGGCGCCGCACACCCACTATGTTTCACCGATGAGGTCTTTGGACCATGAATTCCCAGCGGGATTTAAGCCCATAAACATAGAGGCCTCACGACGGAACAACAGACCTCGAGTGCGGATAGAAGATTATATACTACATATACACATGGCCAGAGGAGACGATCTCCACGCCATAAAATACCTACCCCTCAAGCTCAAAGGGCCAGCCCGTCATTGGCTTAAAAGCCTCCGAAAACACTGTTGGAAGTTGGGAAGAGCTCGAGGACACGTTTAGAGCAAATTTTCAAGGGACTTATGTCCGTCCTCCGGATGCAGATGATCTAAGTCATATAACTCAACAGCCCGGAGAGTCAGCGCGGAAATTCTGGAACAGGTTCCTTACGAAAAAGAACCAAATATTCGACTGTCCGGACGCCGAAGGCTTAGCAGCTTTCAAGCACAATGTCCGAGACGAATGGCTCGCCAGGCACCTCGGTCAAGAGAAACCGAGAACAATGTCCGCACTAACAAGCCTCATGACCCGCTTCTGCGCGGGCGAGGATAGCTGGTTAGCAAAATGCAGCACCAGCGACCCAAGTACATCAGAGATAAGAGATGGAAACGGAAAATCACGGCGTAGGAAAGATCAGCGCCGGAATAAAGAGAAAAGCCCAAAGAGCACGGCAGTCAACGCCGGATTCAAAAGCTCACGGCCCAATAATAAGACACAGCCTCTTAAGGATGACAGTGACGAATTGTCCAACTTAAACAAAATTTTGGGTCGGATATGTCAAATCCACAGTACCCGGAAAGCACGCAAATCACACCCACGAGGATTGTTGGGTTTTAAACAGTCCGCCGACTAAATGCCGAACACAAGGGGCTCGACGCGTCAGCTTAAGAAGATAAACCCCACCAGCGAGGCACGGAAAACAAAAGACTTTCCCACAAGGGGTCAAAGCGGTAAACTCACTTCATGTGATAACACGGAAAAATAGTGCGGCACTTTCAAAAGAGCTTCGCACGGTCCAACCCAAGCAGACCGTAGAGATTCGATATCAAAACCAATCACTTTCACCACCGACTATTCGAAGCGTTCAAATGCGGACGGACTTCGATATTGAATCCCATAATAGACGGATTACAATTTACTAACGTCCTCATGGACGGAGGCGATGACAAACCTGCTATATTCAAACACAATCCGTAGGATGGGGATAGACCCTACCAAAATTCGACATAGCCGCACTTCCTTCAAAGGAGTGACGCTGAGCCCTTACGCCATGTGCACAGGCTCTATATTACTAGAAGTCGTGTTGGATCGCGAACAATTTTCGACGAAAAATTAATTTTCATATCGTCCCATTTGAAAGTGAATATCAAGCACTCTTGGGACGAAGGCTTTTGTCCGCTTCAACGCCATACCGCATGACATGCGTCTCTTACACTCAAGATGCCCATCCATGGCGCCATTTCGATCGAGGGTCACTTAAGGACCCCGGACTCGGATAGACGAATCCGGCCGCAGCAGGCTAGGGGCTCCCTAGCCACATACCCCTTCACAGGGGGCTGAGCGCACAAACAATCGCGGTTTCATATAAACCTTGCTTTAATCATTTATATTTTTATTTTACATATTTGTCGCACGAATTGTTTCTAAAACTAAACATTCCTCTCTTTCTACAGATGAACAACGTGCATACCCGTCCAGGATAACGGCGCAACGGAGACACAGGCGCAGACATGCAGTAGGGACCTGTTGCAAGGATTCTTTTCAGATTAAGACCTGCGTAGACCTTTTTCTGTCTCTTGTTGTTACTCTCCTTGGTTTCTTCCTATAGCCAAAGCGAGCTGGCGCTTTGGCATCGGGCTATGTCGAAGACCATGCCGTGCACGGACACTAGGGGCTTAGGGCATCGTTCTACCCATTATTATAAAGACCGAACACCTTAGGGAGTGTTCGGCATCTCGAGTTAGGCATTATATGCATCAGCTCCGAATCATGTCTTTGGTCAAATGTTGGGTTTGCCCGGCTCCTGTGTTTTGCTGCCTTACGTTCCGTATCATCGGCTAACACCGGAGAACTCTGCGATTGTGCCCAGTTCGCTGGGCGAGCACCTCGAGAGAAAGCCGAAAACGATCATCATGATACAACGAGTCTGGTGACCACTCGATCGACTATCGGAATGTTTAGAATTCCCCGCTTTGACGAAGGACCGTTTCCCGGTCAGGCACATACGCACCCCGAATCCGGAGATGTGCGGTGCCACCAGGGGCTATAGCGTAGCCCCACCCTCGAGCTCCATTGGCTAAGTGAAAGTGATAAAGCATTATAGTCCGGATTGCCTAGTTCGCTACGCTACCACCTCCTTAAACTGGACTGAGACATCGGATTAAGTGTGAAAACGCGCTATTTTTGCGAACACCCCCGCACCCTGTGCGTGGGGGCTGAAACCGAAGACTGCAATCTTTCAAGTTATACAAAAGTATACGTAAACGGCCGCACAGGAGAAGTTTATTACTTGGGACGCACAAGTATAAAAAGCAGTTATAACATAATCATTGATAAACAAGCTAATACGTTCATTTGAACGTGATGTTTTTCGAGCACTGCGACTCTATTATACGAGCGCCACGCATGACTTCCCCGAAGTAGTGCTCGACAGGGAGCCGGCTTTCATCCGAACCCTGGGTGGCAACAGCGGTGGCATCCATCTCCGGACAATGCACCTTCACACGGGCAAGAGCCATCCGCGCGCCCTCGATGCAGGCCAACCACTTCATGTCCTTTATATGCGGCACCGCTCCAAGGAATTGCTGCAGTAAGCCGAAGTAGCTCGTCGCCTTGGACCTCTGTGGCCAGACATGGGCCACGATGTCAGTCATGGCAAGTCCGGACAATCTATTTAGCTCGGCCCATTCGGCCAACCGGTCTGTCAATGGCAGTGAGCGATCCGGACTATGGAATTGAGACCAATATAGCTCTTCCGTCTCGTGATCCTCCTGGCTCTGGAAGTGCTTCACGGCATCGGCTGCACTTGCAGTTAGGTCCATATACGGATCTTCCGGACTCCACAGCCGCTCAAATTGAGCATACCTGGCATCCATAAACCGGCGACGCAGCAGAACAGGCTTGCCAGCCACGATCTCTCCGGCCTGGCGCGGTTCCTCCTTCATAGCCCGCATTGCAGAGCGGGCATCCTTGGCTTCGGCGGTGGCCTTCTTCAGATCTTCCCGCTCCGATAAGCGCTCCTTTTCAAGAGCCTCATAGCGGTCGGCAACATCCTTTACCTTCATGGCCAATTCGGCCACCTCCGCCCTGCTTAGGCAGTGCGCAGCCTTTTCGGCTTTCAACTCTTCGGCCGCCTTCGAGGCAGCCGCGTCACTCCTTCGGGCTTGCTCCTTAACTTGAGCAAGTTCAGCCCGAAGGCTCTCCACAGCAGCAGCACCGTCTGTACAACAGCATACAATTTATCAGAGGAGGGCTTCGACCCCCTTAAATAAAGCAACTGCGGAGAATTTATTTACCTTGCGACTCGTCAAGTCGCTGGTTGACAAGCGCGATATCAGCATCCGCCATGTCAAGTTGCCGACTTAGTTCGGCAAACTCATTAGTCCGGCTGGCCCTCGGACTATCCGCCACCTCCATAGGGACGGCGGTATTCATTACTTGAGATTTCGAGATTTCGATCCTCGGCACGCTGTCGTTTCCGACAACCTACCGAGTCTCAGGGGCTACTATCTATACAGGGCGCATTTTATGTGCAAAACTGTTAAAAGACAAAAGGATCGTCATTTTGCATACCTCAAATCCGCTTGACAAACTCATGGCGGCATTACATAATCCACTCTCGGCGGGACGAAATCCTTCCAATCACCATACGCATTAACGCACGGTGATCTTACGAAATGGGCGCCCTCTCAAGTAGATTCTTGATTCTCGGCGGACACTAGTAGGTGCGAACACTCGCCCCTCCGGACTGGGATACCCTCCGTGATGACACTTCGGGTTCGCCTGCCTCATCTGGCGGCGCTGCGGATGGAGGCGTATCGCTCTCCATCATCTCCGGAAGAAGGTCCCCCGAAGATGAACTCATCTGAGAAGGCTGCAGATCCGAACTAATTAATTCCTTACTACAGAAGCACAAATGAAGGTATTTCCTTACTAATTAATTCCCTCTTTCATACTCACGGCTCGCTTGAGGGCCGATCCTTTGGTGATGATCGTGCGTCCGGATTCTCTCCGGGCGCCGGACCCCCCGGGGAAGATCTCTTCCCGCGCTTAAGGGCTTTGGCCTCCGGATCTTCGGAGGCGGTCCTCTTCTCCCCCTGAAGGGAGGGGATCTTGGTTCCCCCCTCTTCTGTCGCCCCTTTGGGCGAAATATTAGCTCCTCTATTTTCCCTGTTGCCCCCTTGTGTGGGTGCAACCTCCAACATTCTGACCAGCACAGGCTCTAGTGCGGTCTCTGGGAGGGGGGCCGGACACCTTATCAGCCTTGATCGCGCCACTCATTCCTGTAAAGAACACAGGGTCAGGAGGCGAACTTTAGAAAGGCGCATAAACAGAATGTCCGGACTCTGAGCTACTTACCTGAGTATCCGGGCGATCGCGGCTTAGACCTGCATCCTCGGCTAAATCCGGACATGCCACCTGCGGTCCGAAGAACAACTTGTACATCTCCACGGGTGTTGCACCCATAAAGTGTTGGAGAATCTGAGGTCCCTCCGGGTTGAACTCCCATAGACGGAGAGGACGGCGTTTGCAGGGCAAAAGATGCCTGATCAGCCTAACCTGCATCACTTTGATCAGGTCGATCTCCCTCGCTTGGAGATCTCGAATCCGGCCCTGCAGTGAGGGCACATCTTCGGACGGCCCCCAGTTGATCCCTTGGTTGACCCACGACATCAGTTGGCGTGGAGGTCCCGGGCGGAATGAGGGCGGCGGCTTTTGCCTGCTGCCCCTTGGAGCGGTGATATAGAACCACTCCTGCTGCCACAGTCCAAGTTCCTCTTGGAAGGAACCCTCAGGCCACGGTTCATCGACCTTCTTGCTTATGGTCGCCCCGCCGCACTCCGCTTGACGCCCCCCGATCATCTTCGGCTCCACCTTGAAGGTCTTCAGCCATAGGCCGAAGTGGGGAATGACGCGGAGGAAGGCTTCGCAGACGATAATGAATGCGGAGATATGGAGGATGGACTCCGGAGCCAAGTCGTGAAAGTCTAGCCCGTAGTAGAACAGGAGCCCTCTCACGAAGGGATCCGTCGGGAAGCCTAAACCCCGGCGGAGGAGGGATACGAAAACGACGTATTCACCGGGCTCGGGGGCTGGCACAGCCTACCCTTGGGCAGGCAACCTGTGCAAAACCTCGTAGGCCAGGTACTTGGCCTCACGCAACTTCAATATGTCCTCCTCCGTGACGGAGGAGGGCATCCATCGGCCCTGGAGGTCAGAGCCGGACATGATTGAGGATCCGAAGTGCTCGAATCTGAGGCTCTGAGTGTTGGAACTGGGAGCGGGGAAAAGATTCGATGCGAGATTGAAGAACAAGGGAGAGCCTTGGTCCTCTTATAAAGGGGAAGAAATACGAAGGGCCGTCTCCGTGACCGTTTGGGATTCCCCTTCGATAGAGGAGGCGTGGCGACGGGAACGGTTGGGTTACCCACGCACGTATTGATGAGAATCCCGGAATAAGGGGAACACGATCTCTGCTTCGACAAGACGTGCCAAGGAAACCGCTTCGCTAAATGTGCTGAGGTGGTATAGTAAAAAACGATTCAAACAAAGGCTTGGTTGCCGTGTGATGACACGCCGCATAATATGTCAGCAGATTGAGCTAAGTGTACATTTTATTCTCTCTACGGTGGAATGTGGAATTTATTTTGCAGAGCCGGACACTATCCTGGTGTTCATGATCTTCTCTGGATTATTCAAGGGAGCAACCCGCCTTGCAATGCCGAACATTATGCGCTACCGGACTTATCGTCATTGAAGACTGGTTGAGAGGCTCTTGAGGAGTCTTGGACTAGGGGTGTCCGGACAGCGGACTATCAATATCCGCCGGACTCCAAGACTACGAAGATGCAAGATTGAAGACTCCGGCTCGTGTCCGGATGGTACTTTCCTTGGCGTGGAAGGCAAGCTTGGCAATACGGATATGTAGATTTCCTACCATTGTAACCGACTCTGTGTAACCCTAGCCTCCTCCGGTGTCTATATAAACCGGAGGGCTTTAGACCGTAGGACAACATACATTACAACAATCATACCATAGGCTAGCTTCTAGGGTTTAGCCTCCTTGATCTCGTGGTAGATCCACTCTTGTACTACCCATATCATCAATATTAATCAAGCAGGACGTAGGGTTTTACCTCCATCGAGAGGGCCCGAACCTGGGTAAAAACATCGTGTCCCTCGTCTCTTGTTACCATCCGCCTAGACGCACTGTTCGGGACCCCCTACCCGAGATCCGCCGGTTTTGACACCGACAGCAACCATAATAAGCAACACAACAAGGCAGGAAATAAAAGTGCTCTAAAAATATGAGTTGGATGACCAAAGTGGTTTCATTAGGATTTGATCAATGGACATCTCTGAACATTTCGACATGATGGAATCAAGGGGTTTATGGAATTGCAAGAAGTGTACAGAAACATATTTTTGAAAAATGAGAAAAGATACCCATTTAACAAAGGATGATTTTTGAAGCATCTAGGATTTGGTTTCACTGGATTTGGAGTTCAAATGAATATTCTATGGATTTGCAAAGTTTGACAAATATGAAGAAATGGCTCATTATATTGTGTGGCACAGAAAGTATTAGGAAAAATGTTGAAAAACTAAGTTATGAACTTAGAAGCATCTAGGATCTTGAATCATGGCATTTGGATCAAAAATGGGCTCTCTGTGATTTTCTACAATTCATCACAGAAATAGGAAAGATAGGGTTTGGTAAATATTTGTGAAGAAAAGGTCTCTGGAAAAATGTGCATGTTGCATCACCAGATAGATCATGATTTATAGAGTCACTAGAAATTTGAATCATCAAATTTGGAGTCCATTTGAATTGTTTATGGATTTTACAAACTGTACAAAAAAGAAAAAGGGGAAAAGGGTTTTACCCAAATGGGCTGGATCTGGGCGGCGGCGGCACGCACCGGGCGAGGTTTAGCAGCAGGCGCCATCTGGCCGCCCAGCTGCTCGGCAAGACGCGCAAGACAGGGCCACGTCGGCGGCTTCACGAAATACGCCCGCTGGGAGGCGGTAACAGCGAAGCCGTCTCCACTTAAACAGGCGGGCCCGCCCCACTGGTCGGACAAGGCCCCTGTCGGGTTCATCTCAACCCAGCTGGCGCTGCTGGGAGACAGAGGAGGCGAGGCCGGACGGTGCCGACGCTCTCCCCGGCAGCACCGGCCACCTCCGGCGACGCCCGGCGTACCGGAGCGCTTAGGAGGCCATGCTGCATCCAACCGTGGGTGGCACGGTCTCCTCGAGGCACCGGGCTGAGCAGGGTTTTGGCCGCGGCGGAAGAGGTCGGCGGCGGCGGCGGTTACGGCGCTACGGGGTACCGGAGCAAAGGAAGAAGAGGGGGAAGGTTCCTCCGTGGCCTGGGGGTTTCCCGATGAAGAAAGGAGGGGAGGAGGAGGCCTCATTCGCGGAAATTTGAGAGGAGGCTGGTGGCTCGGCTTCGGCCATGGAGGAGCAAGGAGGGCTTGGGGGGATGAATGGGTAGGCATGTGGAGCGTACGGGAGAGAAAGAGAGCCAAAGGAGTCGAGAGGGGGCTCGAGGTGGCTTTAAATAGAAGGGGGCGAGGTGCACCGCGGCTCGTGCGCCGGTGAGCTCCTAGCCGTTGCTGGAGGCCACGGGGGCGCGTGTGGGCGTGTCTGGGGTGTTCGTGGGGTTGGTCTAGGGCGAGAGGAGGGGAGAGAAGAAGCGGGGAAAGGCCAGGGTGCCGCGCATGTGAGGCGCTCCATTGGCGCGCTCGGGCGGCCTCTGTTCGCTAGCGCGGAGGCGCGGGGAGGGGGAGAGAGAAGGAGGCCTACCGCGTAGCGTGTTGCGGACGCCGAGGCGCATCGGCAGGCGCGCGGGGGAAGCTCTAGGTGGTCGGGGGACGCGGCGTCAACGGTCGAACGCCCTGCCAGGCGCTCCAGTGCATGCAAATGGCCGGCACCCGCGGCTTTTTGCATGCACCCGCGCATCCACTTGTGTCTGGTAGCTGCAGGGGGGATAAACAAAGATGAAAGAAGCTTTGGATGCTCTGGAACATGCCAGGATTGAGAGAGAGATGAGAAAGGGCGGGGAAGTGGCTGCCCAGAGAGGAAAAATGGGTCTCCGCCCCCCTTCATCATTGCCTCTCGGGCAGGGAAGAACACCAGAGGTAAAGGGGGACTAGGAGGGGATGTGGTAAAAAGGAGAACTCATGGAGATTAGTGGAAGTGGCCAAAAATGGGATTTTGGTAAAGTGGCAGAAGGTGTTTGATGATGGTTTGGGAAAGTAGATGATTTGCATCTGCCATGAGACTCCATAGAGCGAAATGACACATATAATTAGGGCCTTCCACCAATTTGGAGCTCATTTGAAGAAAGTTGACAATGCAACTTTGGTAAACCCTAGAAATCAACAGAAATGGGTTTTCCAAGATCTAGTCATTCAAAACCATTCTCCTTGATGCACCACTTGGTGTAGTGTCATAATTTGGGGATTTGAACATGTCCACAAAAGTTGAGATCAAAAGGAGAAAGTTTCCAATGTAGAGTTGTTCAACTTTGATTCTGGTCAGAGAGGGTTTTGGGGCACTTTGATCAATATAACTTGTTCTCCAACTTTTGCCACTTGGTCTAGATGAATAATTATACCATTTTAGCATGTTCACAAGGTTTGAGAATATTTGGACATGTTTGGCCATGTAAAGTTGCTCAAACTTGAAAAAGGACAGAAGTGGTTTTGAGAGGGTTTCATGGGGTTATACTGTTCTCCATGACATGATACTTGTCAAGATCATCAAACATGTCATATGTGACATTATAGAATTTTCATGGAAGTTTTGGAGAATATTTCCTTTGTAAATATTTCAAAAGCTTGAAATATACAGAAAGGGTTTTTGAGGGATTTGACCAATATTTTGAACATGACCATGTGTTGAAACTCTTATATATGGACAATATATGTCCATTGAGTGTCCCTGATTTTTGTCAAATATTTTTAAAATAATAAAATATTTTTTCCCTATTAAAGACCATTTCTGGCCTTAAGAAAAAGCTTTTAAATAAAATAGGAAAATAACTTTTAAAATTATGTTTTTGTGGTTTTCTGGGTATCCTATATCTAATAGGAGTCAAATATATTTTTGGAAAGATTTTTACTGCCCTTAATTAAGTACTTGCAGTGCAAACCTCAATTCAGGGGTTTTTGAAAAACTAATTTTTGAAAATACTATTTGGCCAAATGGTCTTTGCAAGAAATTATTTTTATGTCCTATACACATGGCATGATCATTGGGAAATGTTTTTGGACCAAGGAGAAGGAGTATAAGAGTTGGAGGATTTATTTGATTTTTAGAGCACTTGCAAACAGCAAACAAAAATCCAATCAAGCAAAGTCCAAAACACTCAAAAGTTTTTGTCAAAACACATTTTATCATGATTTATTAGCATAAGTGTTGTGGCATGAAAATCAGGGTGTGACACCTAGGTTTGATGTCACTCATAATAAGACCGTTAGCTCGTTCTATTTGACCGTTGGTTTGTGGGTGGTATACAGAGGCATAATCGAGCTTGATGCCCAGATTAGCACACCAGGCTTTCACCTCATCGGCTGTGAAATTGGAGCCGTTGTTAGTGATAATGCTGTGTGGAACACCATAACTGTGCACAACGCCGGATATAAAATCTATCCCTGGCCCGGCATCGGCCGTTTTGATTGGTTTGGCCTCTATCTACTAAGTGAATTTATTCACCATGACCAACATGTCTTTTTTCTTGTGGCTTCCTCCTTTAAGCGGTCCGACCATATCTAGCCACCAGACCGCAAAGGACCATGTTATGGGGATTGTTTGTAGAGCGGTGGGTGGCATATGGCTTTGGTTGGCGAAAAGCTGGCATCCGACGCAATGTTGGACTAGGTCCTACGCGTCTGCTCGGGACGTTGGCCAATAGAAACCTATATGGAAGGCCTTGCTTATGAGGGCCCGAGCGGCGGCGTGGTGACCACTGAGGCTGGCATGAATTTCATCCAAGAGCTGCCGCCCTTCCTCCTCTGAGATACATCTTTGTAGTACTCCAGTAGCGTTGTTCTTATAGAGTTCTCCCTCGTGAACCTTGTAGGCTTTAGAGCGCCACACATTGCAGTGTGCCTCATTAAGGTCCTCAGGAAGCTCTCTGCTATTAAGGTAGGCCAAGAAGGGTTCGGTCCATGGGGCAATGACCACAATTTCGGTGGCTGAGCCCCCGATGATGTCGGTGTGTTCAGATTCTGGGGTTGTATTCGAGTCTGGATTTGTAGTGCCGCTCTCCCCTTGCCACACCACGGATGGCTTGAAAAGCCATTCCAGAAAGATGTTAGGTGGGACGGGGTCGCGCTTGGCGCCGATGCGAGCAAGGACATCCGCCGCTTGATTAGTTTCTCGAGCCACATGGTGAAACTCGAGCCCCTTGAACCGAGCGGACATTTTGAGAACAGCGTTACGGTAAGCCACCATCTTCGGATCTTTGGCGTTGAAATCTCCATTTATTTGAGATATTGCAAGGTTTGAATCCCCGTGCACTTCCAGGCATTGTATGCCCATGGAGACGTCCATCCGGAGACCATGTAATAAGGCTTCGTATTCGGCTGCATTGTTAGAGTCCGTGAACAGTATTTGTAGGACGTACTGAACAGTATCTCCGGTAGGGGATGTTAGGACAACGCCCCTAGGCCTACCAGCATTTTGGAGCCATCGAAGTGCATGATCCAGTTGGAGTATGTGCCATACTCTTTAGGGAGTTCGGCTTCTGTCCATTCAGCAACGAAGTCAGCCAATACTTGAGATTTAATGGCCCTGCGTGGTTTCTATGATATGTCGAATGGAAGGACCTCAATGGACCACTTCGCAATCTGGCCCGTAGCGTTGCGGTTGTTTATTATGTCATTGAGTACTACTTTGGAGGCTACCGTAATTGAATACTCTTGAAAGTAGTGTCGTAGCTTCCTGGATGCCATGAAAACCACATATGCTATTTTTTGGTAATAAGGGTACCGGGACATGCATGGTGTGAGGACGGTGGATACGTAGTATACCGGCTTCTGGAGCGGGAATTTGTGTCCGTCCGCCTCTTGTTCGACTACGAGCACGCCGCTCACGACTTGGTGTGTGGCCGATATGTATTATAACATGGGTTCACCGACATTTGGTGCAGCCAGGATTGGGTTGCTTGCTAAAAGAGTCTTTATTTCTTCCAATCCGGCCATTGCCGCGTCTATCCACTCGAAGTGTTCGGTGCGTCGGAGAAGGCGTTACAACGGCAATGCCTTTTCTCCCAGTCTGGAGATAAAGCGGCTTAAGGCTGCCACACATCCGGATAATTTTTGGACCTGTTTATGGTCTGTTGGGGTAGCCAACTGTGACAAAGCTCGGATTTTAGCTGGGTTTGCTTCAATTCCTCTATTGGAAACAATGAAGCCCAGATGTTTTCCCACGGTAACGCCAAAAACACACTTTTCCGGATTGAGCTTGATGTCATATGTTCATAGGTTGTCAAATGTGAGACGCAGAATGTCTATTAAGGACTCGATGTGCGTGGTTTTGTGTCACATCCCCAGTTCTGTAATGCTTAGTGCTTGCATTAGAGTGTTGCATCATGTTTACTTTTCCAGAAAACTTGAAATGGGGAATGACAAACCCTAGCACCAAAATTAAATCAAATAGGGTCAACCATAAGTATTTTCAATAAACCCAAAATGTCCTTAAAAATGTTCATCATTTTTAGAAAAGGTTACAACCTCTGACAAAAATGATGCACATGTTTCAAGGTCATTCATGGATTATTGAATTAAATCATATCATATTTGAATTTGGGCAATTAAACGCTATAAATAATTTAAATGCTCAAATAATACTGAATTTAAATGTGGGCCATTGGAGTAATCCATAGAGTTTCCACAAATTATTGCAGCATTTTACAAAATGCTTTGGTATTTTTACTAAAGCCAAAACAAAGAGCGTAAAAATAGAAAATGTATGAAATAGAAAAGGACCTCACCTAGCCTCACTGTCAGAGCCCAAATTGGCCAGCCCACTGGCCGGCCCAGCCCAAGACCGCTGCGGTCATTGCCTACCTCGCCAAGAGGGCGAGGAGGGACACCGCGACGCCGCCGAGCTCGCCACGCCACCACCACCGCCGCTGCCGTCGCCCAGGCCATGATGCCTCAGCGCTCTGCTGCACCGCCCGACCCTCGACACCACTCTCCTCCTCTCGCTCTCCCCTCGTCCTCTCCCTCTCATGTCCGAACGGGTCCGTCGCCGCCGTTCACCATAGCCGTGGCCACTCCCTCCCCCTTGACCCCTCGCCGTGCCCATGAGCTCCGCCTCCGTCGTCTACACCTCCTCGTTGATTCACGTGACGCCGGGCGCCCTCGAACGCCGACCACGCCGTCTTCTTCCTCCTCGGGCCACCGAGATCACCGGTGACCTCCCGTCATCACCAGCTCCTCCCCGAGCACGCCGAGGCCTCCGTTCAACTCGCTGTGAGCTCCTCTTCCTCTCCCCCTAGCTTCCGTGCTCGTTTGGCCTCCGTAGCCGCCGTTTCCACCTCACCAGAAAACTCCCCGCCGCCGGCCATGGCGCCATCGTGGCTAGAGCCACAATGGCTCGAAGCCAACCTCTCTGTTGTGCTCAGCGCAGCAACGGGAGCCCGTAGCCACCACCAGCTCCTACTCCCGTGCACCGTAGCGTCAAACACGACCCCGCCCGAACTCCGGCCGCCGCCAAAGCTCGTCGCCGGCACGATTCCGGTGACCCCCGCGTCCAACTCCCCTGCTCCTCGATGCGGGCAAGCAAGGGCTACACCCTGGTGCCCTCGGCTCGTGCAGCCGACGTCCATAGCGCGATTCCGGCGCGCCTCCGCCGCGCTGGATGGTCGCCGCCGGCCAAATTCCGGCGTGCTGTCGTGGCCGCGAGATTAGTACTAATCACCACCACTAAACAACCACCTGAGCCAATGACAGCTGGGCCCCACGCCCCTAACTAACACTAGTTTAATTTCTGTTTAATTTTATCTAATCACTGTCGACCCACACGCCGAGTCGACCATGCCGACGTGGATGTCGACTGACCCCACCTGCTGCGGACCGTAGGCAAATCGCTCATCGACCGGTGGGTCCCACAGTCGTTTGACTGGACGCGCCCGCTGACCGCCGACATCACAAGGATGTCATGTCGACATAATAAGCTATTTTCGGATTTATTTTAACACAGAAATTCCGTAAAATCTTGCAAACTTCTAAAATTCATATAAAATCAACCGTAGCTCCAAATCAAACAAATTATATATGAAAATGATCAGAAAAATCCAACCTATCCATCTGTACTGGTTTCATGCATGTTAGAGCAACCTAACCTTGTTGTTTAGATGAAACATGATAATGCACTTATATGAGTTCGTAGCTTAGGCTTATATTTGAATCTTTGATTCAAATAAGATCAAACCACTCTGGTTGTAGTTGCATTAGCTCAATCAACAGCATATTGCCATGACATTATCATGCATCATATTTGTTGCATTGCAGTGATTGTGTCCCTCTTTGTTTGCCGGTAATTGTCCCCTCTCGATAGACGTGGTTTCGACGACGAGTTCGATGACACCGATGAAGAAGTATAATATCTTCAGAAGTTCCAGGCAAGCAAAACCCCCTTGTTCATTCCGATACAATCCCACTCTCTCGCTCCTGCTCTATTTTACTGCATTAGGACAACAACGATTCATCTGCTACTTGCTGCGGTAGCTGAACCCCTTTATCCTTTGCATGACCTGTCATTCCACAGTAAATAGATGAAACCCACTAGCATGAGTAGGAGTTGTTTGAGCCTTGTTGTGCCTACTCATTCATGCTTGTTTGTCATGCCTGCCACTGCTTAGAGTTGAGTCGGGTCTGATTCATCGAGGATGAATCAGAGGTGTGTGAACATGTCCTACTGTGTGTGAGCTAAGGGTGTGAACACGATTTGGTAAAGGTATCGGTGGGAGGCCATGTAGGAGTACATGGTGGGTTGTCTCATTGAAGCCGCCCTCGTGAACTGAGTTCGTGTTTGTGATCCATGATTCAGCTACTACCATACATTGGGCCTCAAATATGACCCCGCCGACTTCTTATTCACCCTTGTCCTCCGTCTGTGAGTTGCAAGTAGTTTCGTGTTTGTAGTATGTTGGAGGCCGTGTGTGCGCTGACCGTAGGGGTGGGCTGTGCTGCGGTAGGCACGCGGTCGGGTAAACCGGCGCCTGCTTGGTGTCACGGAACCCTGTTCACATCGCTTGGGGCTGTGAGCGAAACCCGCCGGATCTCCTCATGGATGGAACCCGAATAGGCGATAAACCCGACTAGAGACTTGAGTGTTCAGGTAGGTCGTGGTCTACACCCACGCCGGCTTTCGCTGAAGTCCGCCGAGCACATGTCGGTGTGCACGCTAAGTGGTGGAAACATGTATGAAGAAGTACACCCGCAGGTTAATATGATCTATTCAATAGCCGTGTCCATGGTAAAGGACTTCGGGTTGCCTATAACAGTTCATAGACAAGTGAAAGTGGATACTTTAAAATACGCAAGATAAGCGTGAGTGCTATGGATGGCGTTCTCGAGGGAGACGGAGCGGATCCATAGTGGTGTATTGATATGGTGAATATGTGGACTCGCAGCGCCACCTCAAAAGAGTTACTTGCAATGTAGTTTAGGATAGCCACCGAGTCAAAGCTGGCTTGTCTGCAGATAAACCCCACCATCCCTTTGTTGATAATGATGCATATGTAGTTAGTTCGATGTAAGTCTTCTTTGGGTACATTTGTACTCACGCTTGCCTATTTTATGTTTTTGCAGAGAGACTTGGCCTCGCTAGTAGTTCCACGTGGACTTCAAGTTTAGCTTGTTACCTCAGCTACGATCTTGTGCCCTCGGCAGATCTCGGTAGATAGTCGCTTCTAAGCCTTTTTCATTTGTAGATGTCGTAGATTCGGACATGTTAAGCTTCCGCTTGTGCTTTGATTTGTATGTTTCAATGTTGGGTCATGAGACCCTGTTTGTAATATCTCGCTCCTCGAGCCTAATGAATAAATACTTGAGTCGTAGATTCATGTTGTGATGCCATGTCGTATTTGCACATATCGAGCATATTGTGTGTATGTTATTGAAATGCTTGGTATGTGTGGGATCTGACTATCTAGTTGTTTATCTTTAGTAGCCTCTCTTACCGGGAAATGTCTCCTAGTGTTTCCACCGAGCCATGGTAGCTTGCTACTGCTTCGGAACACTTAGGCTGGCCGGCATGTGTCCTTCTTCGTTCCTGTGTCTGTCCCTTCGGGGAAATGTCACGCGGTGAATACGAGAGTCCTGTTAGCCCGCTATAGCCCGGTTTACCGGAGTCCTACTAGCCCAGTGCTACAGCCCGGAACTTACTCGCTGATGACCGACACGTTCGATGCTGGGTCATGGATGCCTGTCCCTGTAAGTCTGTGCCACTTTGGGTTTACGACTAGCCATGTCAGCCCAGGCTCCTTATCATATGGATGCTAGCGACACTATCATATACGTGTGCCAAAAGGCTAAACAGTCCCGGCAAAGGTAAGGCGACACCGTGGGAATACCGTGCGTGAGGCCGCAAAGTGATATGAGGTGTTACAGTGCTAGATCGATGTGACATTGAGTCGGGTCCCGACAGCTTTGGTATCGAGCCCGATTCCTCAGAGGATTACCAAGCCAAACCTGGTCAAGTTGAGTCTAGAAATGATTTAGTTATATGTAAGGGAATTGATTGTGGGATGGGAACGTAAGGCTCTTTTTGCTCCTTATACCTCATGGCCTTCTGATCTGAGTTATCCTCTTCTCTTCTACGGGGATTAAGAACTAGGCCTTCTCATCTATCTATCAGGATGACGTGTTACTAATCCATAGACTTATAGAATTGTTAGTTTCAAATCTCAGTTCAGTTTTACTACTTCCGTATGTTCATAACTGTTGATCTCGGAACCTTGATATTGTGCTTCTGAGTGGCTATGCCACCATTCTTGTAGCATGTCTCCAATCTTTTGAGCATTTACAGCCGTTATGCTGTCCGAGTCATCCCAGGTTTCTTAATAGTCTAAAGCATTTGCAAAATTCCTTCCTCCCATTCCGATGTCCCTTTGGGCCAGATTAACCACACTAATCGGTGAGTTGAGGTACTCTGTTGCCTTGACATATATGTTGGAGCTATTTTTATGACCCTAGGTGTTTTAGGGAGTCACCTAGTAATCTAGCAATGTTTAGTGTTCCCGGTGTGAAGATTTTGGCCTTTATTCCCTAAAGCATCCCGTGATGCAATTTAGTTAGTAGGTATTCTACTCATGGGTTTTGAACCCGAGATTCACCCTATTTACCTCATGTTGATAGTGTTTGCTCGTTCCTTTAGGATATTAGTAACCTTTGTGTTAGTCCTCGAAGTCCGTGGTGTTTCTTTCTTCCAAATACTATGAACCACTTATGGCGAAGTTTGTTGGATCAAAAGATCACAACAGAGTGCTCTTGATGAGTTCTCCATTCATAATTGTGAATCGCCAGTTCTACCCTTTCCGCATGGGTTATCCGGAAGAAATGTTGAGCTACGTTCGACATACTAATCTATGCATCCACAACTCGTAAAGTTATATGTTCCTTTGAGTTGTTTTCTTTAGTTGTATTCTCGACCCCGCCTATCATTTGATAGTCAAGATTATGCGCGATCATTTATCGATACCTATTACTCTTGTGGTCCGTCAAGTCATTCTATTCGGAATGACTAGGAGAAACAAACTCGAAGACTTCATCCATTTCTAGGATTGGGTCAAAAAGTTGTATTCCACAGATCAAAATGCCAATCCAGCTTTTGTTCTGTTCTACCTTGGAGTATTATTATCTTTATATTAAGAATATCATGAGAATTGCACTACCTCTTATGAATTCTTGACGCAGTGATACTTCTCGCCATCATTATTCATTCCTGGGTCTCGTGTTATTGTAACCGGAATGCCGACAAGTGAATCGTGGTGTGTGAAATCAATACTGCTAGCAACTCTGTCGCTTGGTAGTTAAATGGACGATAACCTCATTCTTAGTGTGTTGATTATTGAATCGTCACCCTAAGACTGATTGTGCTACCTAGTCTCTATTTCTGGTGCACTCTTCGATCAATAAGTTAGGATTTTGTCGAACCCTTGCTCTATTGATCATATCGTCTTGCCCTGAAAAGCAAGATTGTTCTCGAGCTTAGTAACTTATCGGTGGTTCGTGGGTTTCCGAATATCTTCTCGGAGGTATCACCAGGTTGTCACTTGACCGCTAGGTTGAGTTCGTGATCAAGTTGGTTTCATATAAACCACCCCTTCTCCAAGAATCTGTGTTGCATACCCCTAAGCTGGTTGGTTAAGCTAAACAACAACTTGGAGAGTTGCAAGATAAAAGCTTGTCCGACTTAGCTCATATTAAAGGATATCTTGTATATGTGTTGAAGAAAGATGATATCCCCATCGATTGGTCCTCGTGATCAGTTGTTGGATCTATTGCGTTGTCAAAACTTTGACTTGAGTATGGGCTATTGTCAAGTCATATCAGAACCAACGATGTTCGTAATGTTGTCTTACTCGTGGATTTTCCTCGAGCTTACACCATTATGTCTTTTGGGTTTGACCAATACTATCACCTTGTTCACATAGTTATGGAATTCCATCTCCATGGGAATCTGGATGAATTGTTGTTGAGCCCATCGACAACATCCTTGTCTTCTCCATAATTTTGTTGAACATTAAGCTAATGTTGGAAACTTTTTAAAGCATTTGTTCATACTAACTCATGAAGCATATGTTCGGAGGTAAGAAGTGACTTCCTCTAGTTCATGTGCATTAGATGTAAGTTGCCGCCGTGGATTCGAGAAAGTCAGTGTTGCTTCCTTTGGAATCATCCCCAAATCAGTCATGCATACGTGCGAAGTATTCTGTGGTTCGGAGACTTGCAACCTTCATTCTATATGTATCCCTAGCACACCAAGCCACTGATTGATTTGTTCAAGGAGAAGAAGTTCCTTCGTAGGCTCAAGACTTATGCAAGGACTTCGATATCCTCGATGATGGTTTCCCTCCTGAACTCGGTAGTGTTTTATTATAAGACTACTGTGTGGTCATGCTTGTCTCAGACAACATGTTCACATGTTGTAGCAGAACCAGCTCATGTTTTGGAGCTTACTACCGTAGTCCATTTCCTGAGAATATCACAACATCTTCTCGTCGACTTGTGTTGCAAACTTTCATTTTACTTTCTAGACCTTATGAGTCTGGAATACTCTGACGCCAACCAGATCTGATCTCAGGCAGATATGATGGTTGGAACATCTCCCAAGAACTATAATATTGGTCTCTCGATAACCCGTAAAGAGGATGTCGTGGCCAACACACCCTGCCGGAAGACCTATTATTGTAGTATCTTGATTGAAGAAGTTGGCCACCTTCCCATAAGGACTTCGTAGGATTTACTCCCTAGTTGTCCCTTATGGAATTTTGTGTTTCCGAAGTCCGACCTTTACTTGATGTTCTAGATATCAAACCATATCTATGAATGGGGTACGCTGGTACATCATGGAGAACATTAGAAGCGGGGTGCTAAATGTCTCTCTACGATCATCCAGATTTTGTCTCTTTGGTCTCGCTTAAGGTGAAACCCGAGAAAGTGTTATCTTCCTTTGCATCCGTGATCCTCCACCAATATCCATCATGGTAGTATGTTGTGTTGCCAGGATCCTTGACACGGATATTGGTAAAACCTTGATGAATATGGAAATGCTCAAGTTCTTGAGAACACGCGCAAGTGCTAGGTTTTATCGTCGGCATAAGTTGCATAGTGCTCTCAGTTTCCTCGGTTATGCTATAACCCTTTCAACAGTGGACTCACTCTCTACTGTTGAGCTTCTCCCCAGTTACTAAAATCAACCCTTGTGTTGTTTTCAACAAGGTAATCCCCATCATCCATTCGATTCCGGATATGTCATTCTCTTGAACCCCGCCAAATGATCGATTGTGATTGCCTTAGGCTGGTATAAAGATTTTCAATGATCTCTGAATCAAAGGTAATTCTTTTTGCCACTTAAGGTAATAATCTATGAATCACCCTCCTCCTTAATGTCTCGTGATGGTACCATGGCAACTCAACTCCTCGCTACGATGACAACCATTCACCACCCTCTTAAGGGTAGAATTGTCATCTATCTCACTCCATTCCTTCAGATGTATGCTTCATGTCTCAGCTTGAGAGATGTTTCCATGTCTCAATCCATGAGTTGATCCTAAGTTGTTCGATCTTCGAGGAGATCGATCCTTCTAGAGTTTTCCCTTTCTTCTTGTCATCATGTCGAATGAAGATCTCGAAAGCAAAGACGTCAAGATTGTTTTGAGCCAACAGATCAACACCTCGAGAAGACAGTTGGATCTTGAAGCTCATGTAATTATTTAGTGTCCCCTTGTCTTCTTACCTCACATCTTGAATCTCGGGACGAGATTCTTGTTTAGTGGGGGTGAGTTGTCACATCCCCAGTTCTGTAATGCTTAGTGCTTGCATTAGAGTGTTGCATCATGTTTACTTTTCCAGAAAACTTGAAATGGGGAATGACAAACCCTAGCACCAAAATTAAATCAAATAGGGTCAACCATAAGTCTTTTCAATAAACCCAAAATGTCCTTAAAAATGTTCATCATTTTTAGAAAAGGTTACAACCTCTGACAAAAATGATGCACATGTTTCAAGGTCATTCATGGATTATTGAATTAAATCATATCATATTTGAATTTGGGCAATTAAACACTATAAATAATTTAAATCCTCAAATAATACTGAATTTAAATGTGGGCCATTGGAGTAATCCATAGAGTGTCCACAAATTATTGCAGCATTTTACAAAATGCTTTGGTATTTTTACTAAAGCCAAAACAGTAGCAGAAAAATAGAAAACTGAAGGAAATAGAAAAGGACCTCACCTAGCCTCACTGTCAGAAGACAAAGAAAGCCAGCCCACTGGCCGGCCCAAAGCAGCCGCTGCCAGTCATCGCCTACCTCGCCAAGAGGGCGAGGAGGGACACCATGACGCCGCCGAGCTCGCCACGCCACCACCCTGCACCGCCGTCGCCCGCCCATTCAGGCGCCTCAGCGCCTCTGCGGCACCGCCCGACCCTGGACACCACTCTCCCTCCTCTGCTCCCCCTCGTCCTCTCCCCTCTCATGTCTGAATGGGTCCGTCGCCGCCGTTCGCCATAGCCGCGGCCACTCCCTCCCCCTCGACCCCTCGCCGTGCCCATGAGCTCCGCCTCCGTCGTCTACGCCTCCTCGTTGATTCACGCGACGCCGGGCGCCCTCGAACGCCGACCACGCCGTCTTCTTCCTCCTCGGGCCACCGAGCTCGCCGGCGACCTCCTGTCGTCACCAGCTCCTCCCCGAGCACGCCGAGGCCTCCGTTCAACTCGCTGTGAGCTCCTCTTCCTCTCCCCCTAGCTTCCGTGCTCGTTTGGCCTCCGTAGCCGCCGTTTCCACCTCACCCGAAACTCCCCCCGCCGCCATGGCGCCATCGTGGCTAGAGCCACAATGGCTCAAGCCAACCTCTCTGTTGTTCTCGGCAAAGAACGGAGCCCGTAGCCACCACCAGCTCCTACTCCGTGCCATAGAAGGTCAAACCCGACCCGCCCGAACTCCGGCCGCCGCCAAAGCTCGTCGCCGCACGATTCCGCGACCTCGCCCAACTCCCTGCTCCTCGATGCGGGCAAGCAAGGGCTACATACGGTGCCCTCGGCTCGTCTGACCGACGTCCAGAAGGCGATTCGGCGCGCTCCGCCTTGTTGGATGGTCGCCGCCGGCTAAATTCCGGCGACTGTCGTGGCCGCGAGATTAGTACTAATCACCGCCACTAAACAACCACCTGAGCCAATGACAGCTGGGCCCCACGCCCCTAACTAACACTAGTTTAATTTCTATTTAATTTTATCTAATCACTGTGGACCCACACGTCAGAGTTGACCATGCTGACGTGGATGTTGACCTGACCCCACCGTCTGCGGACCGTAGGCAACATCGGCTCATCGACCGGCGGGTCCCACAGTCAGGTTTGACCTGGACCGCGCCCGTTGACCGCTGACATCACAGTGACGTCATCTTCGACGCAATAAGCTATTTTCTGGATTTATTTTAATACAGGAAATTCCAGAAAATCTTGCAAACTTCTAAAATTCATATAAAATCAACCGTAGCTCCAAATCAAACAAATTATATATGAAAAATGATCAGAAAAATCCAACCTATCCATCTGTACTGGTTTCATGCATGTTAGAGCAACCTAACCTTTCTGTTTAGATGAAACATGATAATGCACTTATATGAGTTCATAGCTTAGGCTTATATTTGAATCTTTGATTCAAATAAGATCAAACCACTCTGGTTGTAGTTGCATTAGCTCAATCAACAGCATATTGCCATGACATTATCATGCATCATATTTGTTGCATTGCGTTGATTGTGTCCCTCTTTGTTTGCGGTAATTGTCCCTCTCGATAGGCGTGGTTTCGACGACGAGTTCGATGACACCGATGAAGAAGTATAATATCATCGAAGTTCGTGCAAGCAAAACCCCTTGTTCATTCCGATACAATCCCACTCTCTCGCTCTGCTCTATTTTATGCATTAGGACAACAACGATTCATCTGCTACTTGCTGCGGTAGCTGAACCCCTTTATCCTTTGCATGACCTGTCATTCCACAGTAAATAGATGAAACCCACTAGCATGAGTAGGAGTTGTTTGAGCCTTGTTGTGCCTACTCATTCATGCTTGTTTGTCATGCACTGCCATCGCTTAGAGTTGAGTCGGGTCTGATTCATCGAGGATGAATCAGAGGTGTGTGAACATGTCCTACTGTGTGTGAGCTAAGGGTGTGAACACGATTTGGTAAAGGTATTGGTGGGAGGCCATGTAGGAGTACATGGTGGGTTGTCTCATTGAAGCCGTCCTCAGGAACTGAGTTCTGTGTTTGTGATCCATGATTCAGCTACTACCATACATTGGGCCCTGAAATATGACCCCGCTCGACTTCTTATTCACCCTTGTCCTCTGTCTAGGAGTTGCAAGTAGTTTTCGTGTTTGTAGTATTTGGAGGCCGTGCTTGTTGCTGACCGTAGGGGTTGGCTGTGCTGCGGTAGGCACGTGGCCGGGTAAACCGGGCGCCCGTTTGGTGTCACGGAACCCTGTTCACATCATTTGGGGCTGTGAGCGAAACCCCGGCCGGATCTCCTCATGGATGGAACCCGAATAGGCGATAAACCTGGACTAGAGACTTGAGTGTCTAGGTAGGTCGTGGTCTACACCCACGTCGGCTTTCGCTTGAAGTCTGCCGAGCACATGTCGTGTGCAGACGCTAAGTGGTGGAAACATGTATGAAGAAGTACACCCCGCAGGTTAATATGATCTATTGAATAGCCGTGTCCATGTAAAGGACTTCGGGTTGCCTATAACAGTTCATAGACAAGTGAAAGTGGATACTTTAAAATACGCAAGATAAGCGTGAGTGCTATGGATGGCGTTCTCGTAGGGAGACGGAGCGGATCCATAGTGGTGTATTGATATGGTGAATATGTGGACTCGTGCGCCACCTCAAAAGAGTTACTTGCAAATGTAGTTTAGGATAGCCACCGAGTCAAAGCTGGCTTCTGCAGTTAAACCCCACCATCCCCTTTGTTGATAATGATGCATATGTAGTTAGTTACGATGTAAGTCTTGCTGGGTACATTTGTACTCACGTTTGCCTATTTTATGTTTTTGCGAGAGAGACTTGGTCTCGCTAGTAGTTCCACGTGGACTTGACGTTTAGCTTGTTACCTCAGCCACGATCTTGTGCCCTCGGCAGATCTCGGTAGATAGTCGGGCTTCTAAGCCTTTTTCATTTGTAGATGTCTGTACTCAGACATGTTAAGCTTCCGCTTGTGCTTTGATTTGTATGCTCTAAATGTTGGGTCATGAGACCCCTGTTTGTAATATCTCGCTCCTCGGAGCCTAATGAATAAATACTTGAGTCGTATATTCATGTTGTGATGCCATGTCGTATTTGCACATATCGAGCATATTGTGTGTATGTTATTGAAATGCTTGGTATGTGTGGGATCTGACTATCTAGTTGTTTATCTTTAGTAGCCTCTCTTACCGGGAAATGTCTCCTAGTGTTTCCACCGAGCCATGGTAGCTTGCTACTGCTCCGGAACACTTAGGCTGGCCGGCATGTGTCCTTCTTCGTTCTTGTGTCTGTCCCTTCGGGGAAATGTCACGCGATGAATACTGGAGTCTGTTAGCCGCTTCTGCCCGGTTCACGGAGTCCTACTAGCCAGTGCTACAGCCGGAACTTACTCGCGATGACCGACACGTTCGATCTTCGGGTCATGGATGCTCGTCCTCGAAGTCTGTGCCACTTTGGGTTTACGACTAGCCATGTCAGCCCAGGCTCCTTATCATATGGATGCTAGCGACACTATCATATACGTGTGCCAAAAGGCGCAAACAGTCCCGGGCAAAGGTAAGGCGACACCCGTGGGAATACCGTGCGTGAGGCCGCAAAGTGATATGAGGTGTTACAGGCTAGATCAATGTGACATTGAGTCGGGGTCCTGACAGCTTTGGTATCAAAGCCTGATTGCCTGTAGGATTACCAAGCCAAACTGGTCGAAGTTGAGTCTAGAAATGCTTTAGTTATAAGTAAGGGAATTGATTATGGGATGGGAACGTAAGGCTCTTTTTGCTCCTTATACCTCATGGCCTTCTGATCTGAGTTATCCTCTTCTCTTCTACGGGGATTAAGAACTAGGCCTTCTCATCTATCTATCAGGATGACGTGTTACTAATCCATAGACTTATAGAATTGTTAGTTTCAAATCTCAGTTCAGTTTTACTACTTCCGTATGTTCATAACTGTTGATCTCGGAACCTTGATATTGTGCTTCTGAGTGGCTATGCCACCATTCTTGTAGCATGTCTCCAATCTTTTGAGCATTTACAGCCGTTATGCTGTCCGAGTCATCCCAGGTTTCTTAATAGTCTAAAGCATTTGCAAAATTCCTTCCTCCCATTCCGATGTCCCTTTGGGCCAGATTAACCACACTAATCGGTGAGTTGAGGTACTCTGTTGCCTTGACATATATGTTGGAGCTATTTTTATGACCCTAGGTGTTTTAGGGAGTCACCTAGTAATCTAGCAATGTTTAGTGTTCCCGGTGTGAAGATTTTGGCCTTTATTCCCGAAAGCATCCCGTGATGCAATTTAGTTAGTAGGTATTCTACTCATGGGTTTTGAACCCCGAGATTCACCCTATTTACCTCATGTTGATAGTGTTTGCTCGTTCCTTTAGGATATTAGTAACCTTTGTGTTAGTCCTCGAAGTCCGTGGTGTTTCTTTCTTCCAAATACTATGAACCACTTATGGCAGAAGTTTGTTGGATCAAAAGATCACAACAGGAGTGCTCTTGATGAGTTCTCCATTCATAATTGTGAATCTGCCAGTTCTACCCTTTCCGCATGGGTTATCCGGAAGAAATGTTGAGCTACGCTCGACATACTAATCTATGCATCCACAACTCAGAAAGTTATATGTTCCTTTGAGTTGTTTTCTTTAGTTGTATTCTGACCCCCGTCTATCATTTGATAGTCAAGATTATGCGTGCGATCATTTATCGATACCTATTACTCTTGTGGTCCGTCAAGTCATTCTATTCTGGAATGACTAGGAGAAACAAACTCCAGTACCTCATCCATTTCTAGGATTGGGTCAAAGCAGTTGTATTACACAGATCAAAATGCCAATCCAGCTTTTGTTCTGTTCTACCTTGGATTATTATTATCTTTATATTAAGAATATCATGAGAATTGCACTACCTCTTATGAATTCTTGACGCAGTGATACTTCTCGCCATCATTATTCATTCCTGGGTCTCGTGTTATTGTAACCGGAATGCCGACAAGTGAATCGTGGTGTGTGAAATCAATACTGCTAGCAACTCTGTCACTTGGTAGTTAAATGGACGATAACCTCATTCTTAGTGTGTTGATTATTGAATCGTCACCCTAAGACTGATTGTGCTACCTAGTCTCTATTTCTGGTGCACTCTTCGATCAATAAGTTAGGATTTTGTCAAACCCTTGCTCTATTGATCATATCGTCTTGCCCTGAAAAGCAAGATTGTTCTCGAGCTTAGTAACTTATCGGTGGTTCGTGGGTTTCCGAATATCTTCTCGGAGGTATCACCAGGTTGTCACTTGACCGCTAGGTCGAGTTCGTGATCAAGTTGGTTTCATATAAACCACCCCTTCTCCAAGAATCTGTGTTGCATACCCCTGAACTGGTTGGTTAAGCTAAACAACAACTTGGAGAGTTGCAAGATAAAAGCTTGTCCGACTTAGCTCATATTAAAGGATATCTTGTATATGTGTTGAAGAAAGATGATATCCCCATCGATTGGTCCTCGTGATCAGTTGTTGGATCTATTGCGTTGTCAAAACTTTGACTTGAGTATGGGCTATTGTCAAGTCATATCATAACCAACGATGTTCGTAATGTTGTCTTACTCGTGGATTTTCCTCGAGCTTACACCATTATGTCTTTTGGGTCTGACCAATACTATCACCTTGTTCACATAGTTATGGAATTCCATCTCCATGGGAATCTGGATGAATTGTTGTTGAGCCCATCGACAACATCCTTGTCTTCTCCATAATTTTGTTGAACATTAAGCTAATGTTGGAAACTTTTTAAAGCATTTGTTCATACTAACTCATGAAGCATATGTTCGGAGGTAAGAAGTGACTTCCTCTAGTTCATGTGCATTAGATGTAAGTTGCCGCCGTGGATTCGAGAAAGTCAGTGTTGCTTCCTTTGGAATCATCCCCAAATCAGTCATGCATACGTGCGAAGTATTCTGTGGTTCGGAGACTTGCAACCTTCATTCTATATGTATCCCTAGCACACCAAGCCACCGATTGATTTGTTCAAGGAGAAGAAGTTCCTTCAGAGGCACAAGACTTATGCAAGGACTTGATATCCTCGATGATGGTTTCCCTCCTGAACTCGGTAGTGTTTTATTATAAGACTACTGTGTGGTCATGCTTGTCTCAGACAACATGTTCACATGTTGTAGCAGAACCAGCTCATGTTTTGGAGCTTACTACCGTAGTCCATTTCCTGAGAATATCACAACATCTTCTCGTCGACTTGTGTTGCAAACTTTCATTTTACTTTCTAGACCTTATGAGTCTGGAATACTCTGACGCCAACCAGATCTGATCTCAGGCAGATATGATGGTTGGAACATCTCCCAAGAACTATAATATTGGTCTCTCGATAACTTAGTAAAGAGGATGTCATGGCCAACACACCGTAGGAAGACCTATTATTGTAGTATCTTGATTGAAGAAGTTGGCCACCTTCCCACAAGGACTTCGTAGGATTTACTCCCTAGTTGTCCCTTATGGACTTTTGTGTTTCCGAAGTCCGACCTTTACTTGATGTTCTAGATATCAAACCATATCTATGAATGGGGTACGCTGGTACATCATGGAGAACATTAGAAGCGGGGTGCTAAATGTCTCTCGGTCGATCATCCAGATTTTGTCTCTTTGGTCTCGCTAAGGTGAAACCTGAGAAAGTGTTATCTTCCTTTGCATATGCATCCTCCACCAATATCCGTCATGGTAGTATGTTGTGTTGCCAGGATCCTTGACACGGATATTGGTAAAACCTTGATGAATATGGAAATGCTCAAGTTCTTGAGAACACGCGCAAGTGCTAGGTTTTATCGTCGGCATAAGTTGCATAGTGCTCTCAGTTTCCTCGGTTATGCTATAACCCTTTCAACAGTGGACTCACTCTCTACTGTTGAGCTTCTCCCCAGTTACTAAAATCAACCCTTGTGTTGTTTTCAACAAGGTAATCCCCATCATCCATTCGATTCCGGATATGTCATTCTCTTGAACCCCGCCAAATGATCGATTGTGATTGCCTTAGGCTGGTATAAAGATTTTCAATGATCTCTGAATCAAAGGTAATTCTTTTTGCCACTTAAGGTAATAATCTATGAATCACCCGCCTCCTTAATGTCTCGTGATGGTACCATGGCAACTCAACTCCTCGCTACGATGACAACCATTCACCACCCTCTTAAGGGTAGAATCGTCATCTATCTCACTCCATTCCTTCAGATGTATGCTTCATGTCTCAGCTTGAGAGATGTTTCCATGTCTCAATCCATGAGTTGATCCTAAGTTGTTCGATCTTCGAGGAGATCGATCCTTCTAGAGTTTTCCCTTTCTTCTTGTCATCATGTCGAATGAAGATCTCGAAAGCAAAGACGTCAAGATTGTTTTGAGCCAACAGATCAACACCTCGAGAAGACAGTTGGATCTTGAAGCTCATGTTATTATTTAGTGTCCCCTTGTCTTCTTACCTCACATCTTGAATCTCGGGACGAGATTCTTGTTTAGTGGGGGTGAGTTGTCACATCCCCAGTTCTGTAATGCTTAGTGCTTGCATTAGAGTGTTGCATCATGTTTACTTTTCCAGAAAACTTGAAATGGGGAATGACAAACCCTAGCACCAAAATTAAATCAAATAGGGTCAACCATAAGTCTTTTCAATAAACCCAAAATGTCCTTAAAAATGTTCATCATTTTTAGAAAAGGTTACAACCTCTGACAAAAATGATGCACATGTTTCAAGGTCATTCATGGATTATTGAATTAAATCATATCATATTTGAATTTGGGCAATTAAACACTATAAATAATTTAAATGCTCAAATAATACTGAATTTAAATGTGGGCCATTGGAGTAATCCATAGAGTGTCCACAAATTATTGCAGCATTTTACAAAATGCTTTGGTATTTTTACTAAAGCCAAAACAGTAGCAGAAAAATAGAAAACAGAAGGAAATAGAAAAGGGACCTCACCTAGCCTCACTGTCAGAAGACAAAGAGCCAGCCCACTGGCCGGCCCAAAGCCAGCCGCCGCTGCAGTCATCGCCTACCTCTGCGCGATGGCGGAGGAGGGACACCATGACGCCGCCGAGCTCGCCACGCCACCACCACTGCTGCTGCCGTCGCCCGCGCCCATTCGGCGCCTCAGCGCCTCTGCGGCACCGCCCGACCCCTGGACACCACTCTCCCTCCTCTGCTCCCCCCTCGTCCTCTCCCCTCTCATGTCCGAACGGGTCCGTCGCCGCCGTTCGCCATAGCCGCGGCCACTCCCTCCCCCTCGACCCCTCGCCGTGCCCATGAGCTCCGCCTCCGTCGTCTATGCCTCCTCGTTGATTCACGTGACGCCGGACGCCCTCGAATGCCGACCACGCCGTCTTCTTCCTCCTCGGGCCACAGAGATCGCCGGCGACCTCCCGTCGTCACCAGCTCCTCCCGGAGCACGCCGAGGCCTCCGTTCAACTCGCTGTGAGCTCCTCTTCCCCTCCCCCTAGCTTCCGTGCTCGTTTGGCCTCCGTAGCCGCCGTTTCCACCTCACCCGAAAACTCCCCGCCGCCGGCCATGGCGCCATCGTGGCTAGAGCCACAATGGCTCGAAGCCAACCTCTCTGTTGTTCTCGGCGCAGCAACGGGAGCCCGTAGCCACCACCAGCTCCTACTCCCATGCACCGTAGCATCAAACCCGACCCCGCCCGAACTCCGGCCGCCGCCAAAGCTCGTCGCCGGCACGATTCCGGCGACCCCCTCGTCCAACTCCCCTGCTCCTCGATGCGGGCAAGCAAGGGCTACGCCCTGGTGCCCTCGGCTCGTCTGACCGATGTCCGAAGGCGATTCCGCGCGCCTCGCCGTGTTGGATGGTCGCCGCCGGCTAAATTCCGGCGTGTTGTCGTGGCCGCGAGATTAGTACTAATCACCGCCACTAAACAACCACCTGAGCCAATGACAGCTGGGCCCCACGCCCTAACTAACACTAGTTTAATTTACATTTAATTTTATCTAATCCTTTGTGGACCCACACGTCGAGTTGACCATCTTGGCGTGGATGTTGACTGACCCCACCATGCGTGACCGTAGGCAACATCGGCTCATCGACGGCGGGTCCCACAGTCGGTTTGACCTGGACCGCGCCCGTTGACCGCTGACATCACAGTGACGTCATGCTGACGCAATAAGCTATTTTCTGGATTTATTTTAATACAGGAAATTCCAGAAAATCTTGCAAACTTCTAAAATTCATATAAAATCAATCGTAGCTCCAAATCAAACAAATTATATATGAAAAATGATCAGAACAATCCAACCTATCCATCTGTACTGGTTTCATGCATGTTAGAGCAACCTAACCTTGCTGTTTAGATGAAACATGATAATGCACTTATATGAGTTCATAGCTTAGGCTTATATTTGAATCTTTGATTCAAATAAGATCAAACCACTCTGGTTGTAGTTGCATTAGCTCAATCAACAGCATATTGCCATGACATTATCATGCATCATATTTGTTGCATTGCTGTGATTGTGTCCCGCTTTGTTTGCCGGTAATTGTCCCCTCTCGATAGACGTGGTTTCGACGACGAGTTCGATGACACCGATGAAGAAGTATAATATCTTCAGAAGTGCTAGGCAAGCAAAACCCCCTTGTTCATTCCGATACAATCCCACTCTCTCGCTCCTGCTCTATTTTACTGCATTAGGACAACAACGATTCATCTGCTACTTGCTGCGGTAGCTGAACCCCTTTATCCTTTGCATGACCTGTCATTCCACAGTAAATAGATGAAACCCACTAGCATGAGTAGGAGTTGTTTGAGCCTTGTTGTGCCTACTCATTCATGCTTGTTTGTCATGCCTGCTACTACTTAGAGTTGAGTCGGGTCTGATTCATCGAGGATGAATCAGAGGTGTGTGAACATGTCCTACTGTGTGTGAGCTAAGTGTGTGAACATGATTTGGTAAAGGTATCGGTGGGAGGCCATGTAGGAGTACATGGTGGGTTGTCTCATTGAAGCCGTCCTCAGGAACTGAGTTCTGTGTTTGTGATCCATGATTCAGCTACTACCATACATTGGGCCCCGAAATATGACCCCGCTCAACTTCTTATTCACCCTTGTCCTCTGTCCCGGGAGTAGCAAGTAGTTTCGTGTTTGTAGTATCTTTGGAGGCGTCTTGCGAGGCTGACCGTAGGGGTGGGCTGTGATCACGGTAGGCACGTGGCGGTAAACCGGCACCCGTTTGGTGTCACGGAACCTGTTCACATCGTTTGGGGCTGTGAGCGAAACCCGGCGGATCTCCTCATGGATGGAACCGAATAGGCGATAAACTGGACTAGAGACTTGAGTGTCTAGGTAGGTCGTGGTCTACACCCCGTCGGCTTTCGCTTGAAGTCTGCCGAGCACATGTCGTGTGCGGGACGCTAAGTGGTGAAACATGTATGAAGAAGTACACCCTGCAGGTTAATATGATCTATTGAATAGCCGTGTCATGGTAAAGGACTTCGGGTTGCCTATAACAGTTCATAGACAAGTGAAATTGGATACTTTAAAATCGCAAGATAAGCGTGAGTGCTATGGATGGCGTTCTCGTAGGGAGGCGGAGGCGGATCCATAGTGGTGTATTGATATGGTGAATATGTGGACTCGTGTGCGCCACCTCAAAAGAGTTACTTGCAAATCGTAGTTTAGGATAGCCACCGAGTCAAAGCTGGCTTGTGCAGCTTAAACCCCACCATCCCCTTTGTTGATAATGATGCATATGTAGTTAGTTACGATGTAAGTCTTCTGGGTACATTTGTACTCACGCTTGCCTATTTTATGTTTTTGCAGAGAGACTTGGTCTCGCTAGTAGTTCCACGTGGACTTGACGTTTAGCTTGTTACCTCAGCTACGATCTTGTGCCCTCGGCAGATCAGTAGATAGTCGGGCTTCTAAGCCTTTTTCATTTGTAGATGTCGTACTCGGACATGTTAAGCTTCGCTTGTGCTTTGATTTGTATGCTCTAAATGTTGGGTCATGAGACCCTGTTTGTAATATCTCGCTCCTCGGGCCTAATGAATAAATACTTGAGTCGTAGAGTCATGTTGTGATGCCATGTTGTATTTGCACATATCGAGCATATTGTGTGTATGTTATTGAAATGCTTGGTATGTGTGGGATCGACTATCTAGTTGTTTATCTTTAGTAGCCTCTCTTATCGGAAATGTCTCCTAGTGTTTCCATCGAGCCATGGTAGCTTGCTCTTGCTCCGAACACTTAGGCTGGCCGCATGTGTCCTTCTTCGTTCTGTATACATCTTCGGGAAATGTCACGCGATGAATCCGAGTCTGTTAGCCGCTACTGCCGGTTTACGAGTCTGCTAGCCCAGTGCTACAGCTGGAACTTACTCGCGATGACCGACACGTTCGATCTTTGGGTCATGGATGCTGTCCTGTAAGTCTGTGCCACTTTGGGTTTACGACTAGCCATGTCAGCCCGGGCTCCTTATCATATGGATGCTTGCGACACTATCATATACGTGTGCCAAAAGGCGCAAATGGTCCCGGGCAAAGGTAAGGCGACACCCGTGGGAATACCATGCGTGAGGCCGCAAAGTGATATGAGGTGTTACAGGCTAGATCGATGTGACATTGAGTCGGGGTCCTGACATTTTGATGACTACGTCATCCATGTATGCTTGAACTGTCTTGCCAATTTGTTTATCTAGGCATGTTTGAATCATGTGTTGATAGGTGGCACCGGTGTTTTTGAGCCCGAAAGGCGTAGTGTTGAAGCAGAAAGGCCCGTATAGGGTGATAAATGCCATTGCGGCCTGGTCGGACTCCTTCATCTTGATTTGATGGTATCCGGAGTATGCGTCAAGGAAACACAGTGAGTCGTGTCCTGCGGTAGCGTCGATGATCTGATCAATGCGGGGGAGGGGAAACGGATCCTTAGGGCAAGCCTTGTTGAGGTCTTTGAAATCAATGCATAGGCGCCAGGATTTATCCTTCTTTGGTACCATCACCAGGTTTGCTAGCCAGTCCGGATGTTTTATCTCTCTAAGGAATCCGGCCTCGAGTAACTTGTCTAGCTCTTCTCCCATGGCTTGTCGTTTGGGTTCGGAGAAGCGCCGTAATGTTTGCTTGACCGGCTTGTATCCCTTGAATATGTTTGGGCTATGTTCGGCCAACCTACGTGGGATTCCTAGCATATCAGAAGGGTGCCAAGCAAATATGTCCCAGTTTTTGCATAGGAACGCCCGCAGTGCGGAGTCGACTGTGGGGTCCAGCTGTGCCCCGATGGATGTGTTTTCGTGGAGTCCGTTGGGTGGACCTGGAATTTGACTATTTCGGCTGCTGGTTTGAAGGAGGTGGATTTGGATCGCTTATCAAGTATCACGTCGTCCCTATCCACCGTGGAGCGCAGTGCGGTTAATTCTTCGGCCGCGAGGGCTTTAGACAATGCCTCGAGGGCCAAGGCGCCAGTTTTGTTTTCTGTGCGGAGTGCTATGTCCGGATCGCTGGCGAGAGTGAGGATTCCAATGGGCACGGGCATCTTGAGCTTCATGTACACGTAACAGGGTATAGCTTGGAAGCTCGCAAATGCATCTCGCCCTAAAAGGGCATGGTATCCACTGTTGAAAGGAGCCACCTAAAAGGTTATCTCTTCGGAATGATAGTTTTCCGGCATGCCGAATACCACATCGAGTGTGATATTTCCCGCACACCATGCCTCCTAAGTGGGGATATTTCCTCAAAAGTTCGTGTTACTTTGCTTAATGCGGCTCATATCTATTTCCATTTTGTTGATAGTTTCCTCGTAAATGAGGTTTAGTCCGCTGCCGCTGTCGGTGTCAAAACCGGCGGATCTCAGGTAGGGGTCTCGAACTGTGCGTCAAAGGCTAATGGTAACAGGAGGCGGGGGACACGATGTTTACCCAGGTTCGGGCCCTCTCGATGGAGGTAATACCCTACTTCCTGCTTGACTGATCTTGATGATATGAGTATTACAGGAGTTGATCAACCACGAGATCGTAGAGGCTAAACACTAGAAGCTAGCCTATGATTATGATCGTTGTTGTCCTACGGACTAAACCCTCCAGTTTATATAGACACTGGAGGGGCCTAGGGTTACACAGAGTCGGTTACAGAGAAGGAGATCTACATATCCGAATTGCCAAACTTGCCTTCCACGCAAAGGAGAGTCCCATCCGAACACGGGACGAAGTCTTCAATCTTGTATGTTCATAGTCCAGCAGTCCGGCTGAAGTATATAGTCCGGCTGTCCGAGGACCCCTTAATCCAAGACTCCCTCAATAGCCCTGAACCAGGCTTCAATGACAATGAGTCCGGCGCGCAGATTGTCTCCGGCATTGCAAGGCTGGTTCCTTCTCCGAATACTCCATAGAAGATTTTGAACACAAGGATCGTGTCTGGCTCTGCAAAACAAATTCCACATACCACTGTAGAGAGCACAATATTCCACAAATCTAATCTACTGACACCTTTTCATAGCGTGACATCACGCCATGACCTGGTCATTATTTGAACCGTTTTTCACAACCAGCTACTGCACATATTGCGAGGTGGTTTCCTTGACATGTCTTGTCGAAGCAGAGATCATGTCACCTTATTGCGGGATTCTCATCAATACGGGTGTGGGTAAACCAACCGCGTCATCAATCGTGGCGCTTGGGGAATAAGCGATTTTAATGGGCAAGTGGAGAGGCGCACAGTTTCTATCGCCTTTATAAAGAGATAGGGATTCCCCTTTTTCACCCACGCCTTCTTCCTCCTTCGCTCATCCATTCTCGCATTCTTGAGCTCCAGCGCCCAAGTTCTCACCTTCTCCGTAATGCCATTCTAGACATGTCTGGAGCGGGAGGCAAGTGGATGGCCTCCTCCATTACGGAGGAGGACATCACAAAGCTCCGTGAGGCCGAATACTTGGCCGCAGACATTGTGCACCGGCTCCCAGACGAAGGGCAGATCATCCCTACTCCGGAACCCCACGAGAGGGTTGTGTTTCTCGCCCACTTCGACCGCGGACTGGGATTTCCCCTCCACCCATTTGTCCGTGGGATCATGTTCTATTATGGGCTGGATTTCCACGATCTAGCCCCCAACTTCATCCTCAATATCTCGATGTTTATCGTCGTGTGCGAGGCTTTCCTCCGTATCAAGCCCCACTTCGGCCTGTGGCTGAAGATCTTCAACGTGAAGCCAAAGATAGTGGTCGGCCAGCAAGAGGAGTGCGGGGGCGCCATGGTGGGCAAAATGCCCAACGTCACCTGGATCGAAGGCTTCAATGTGGAGATCATGAAGGGGTGGCAATCAGGGTGGTTCTACATCACCAAACCGCGCGTCTCCAACTGGGCGACATCCCCCGAATTTCGATCTGGCATCCCCATGCGGGTTACCTCCTGGAAAAGGAAGGGTTTAGCCTGGGGTGAGCCAGCGGAGCTGACCGGACTCCAGAACTGCGTAAAGAATAAGATTAGAAAGAAAATCAAGCTTGTCAACGTAGTCCAAGTCTTGCTCTTCCGTCGGATCCTCCCGTGTCAAAGACGGGCATTTAATATGTGGGAGTTCGACCAGGCTGAACACCGGATGCTGCGAGAGCTCTTCGCCACGACGCACAAAGATGTCTGGAAGGTGCTGTTCAAGGCCGCCGAGGTACCTCCTCCTATTACCGATGATCGCGGGCTCAGCGCAAAGCGCCCCGCCAATCCGGTAAGTTCTCTATGTTTTATAAGATGCCCCTTCCACTAGTATGTTCGTGAAAGGAATCTAAGCCTTCCCACCAATCTTAACAGGACTGGGTGGCGACATCGAAGCGGATCAACTACCCAGCTCCACTACCCGAAGATCCAGCGACGGCTCTCCTAACGGAGATGCTGTTTCCGGTGCCCTATGAGGTGCCGGAGAAGAAGACCAAGAAGAAGGACACGGGGACCAGGAAAGGTCTCCAGCGCAAGGTGGCGTCGGACTCATCGTCCGAAGACACCAAGGTGCACTCCTCCAATGAAAATGAGGAGGAGGAAGAGGAAAACCCTCCCCACCCAAACCAAGGGGGAGAAGAAAAGGAAGGCCGCCCCATCCGGGGAGGCCGAAGGGTCCAAGAAGGGAAGGACCCTCTCTCCAGACCACTCCACGACTGCCGCCTATAGCGACGAGGAGTGGCTGCCTAGGGACAAGCCCCTGGCAAAGTTGTAAGTATCCGGATACCATAATGCTTCCGGCACATCTTGCTTTATTGCTTCTTATCATGTTGAATATGATCGTGCAGTCCATCCAAAGCCCGCATCAACTTATCCTCCTTGGATGGGTCTTTGAGTGCGTCGGCGATGAACAGCGACTCGCTCCCGACGGCCACTACCCCCAGCCCACGGACGACACCGAGGTGTTGTCCCAAAGGTTACCGGGTCAGGGGGAGATAGTTCTAGAGGCGCCCCAAGGAGAAATCCCCGATACCGGGCACATGGGGGGAAGACCCCCATGGATTCTGATGAGGGGGGGCTGCAACAAGCTTGGCCCCTAGCCGGATACTACGCCGGAACCTCCAGTCGTTCCGACCTCAGGCAAGCAGCCCCTCGCTAAGGGGGGCGAGTCATCCGTGCCGATGACCTCTGTCCATCCGGAGGCATCGAACAACTTGCTGGAAATGCTTCAGGGCGCTTCCATTGATGAAGAACACCGTACTCTTATGTGTACGGTGATTGCGAAGGTTCTGTCCGCCAAAAGCAGATTGACCGAAGCCTGCGCCAGCCTCCTAACAGGCTTTGAGGTAAGTAATTGAATTATGAAAGAAAACCACAATATAGACAGTAGCCCCTGATGCTCTGTTTGGTGTTCGGAAAGAAAGGCCGAATAGAGGATCACATAACCTCCACGGGAGTCTAATCATATTATGTCTATGTGAATAAGCAGGCTTCTTTGCCGTCATCGCATCACCAGATCATGGAGGTCTCCAGATCAAGCCGACTCAAGGGCTAAGGAAGAGATCAGCCCCATGAAGAGGCAGCTCGAGGAGACCAAAGGTAAGTAATACCCCGTCTGAATGTCATATAAAGGAAAAATTGTTGATGCTAATAGAAGCATCATGAATATAATAGGGGCCACGACCGAAGTGGCGGCCCTTAAGAAGGAGCTGTCCGAGGCCGAAGACAAAGCGGCCAAGGAGCGCACCAAGCGCAAAAAATAGGAGGCTCGGGTTGATGAGGTCCAGCAAGAGCTCCAGGACTTTGTCAAAAAATTTGAATCCTTGGAGCGTGACTCCAAGACGCAAGAGTCGGAGCTTGTGAAGGCCCTCCATAGCACGCAAGATGACAAGGCCGAAGCCTAGAAGGCCCTCCAGGAGATTGAGGCGGCCAAGAAGATAGCAGCGGGTAAGGCATTCATTATGCAAAGCAAGCATGTGAAGGAGACTTTTCTTGTACTTACCCGAATTTGGAGCTCTCCAGGAGCATTCACAGATCTGCCGCACAGCATCTCTGATGCCGCAGAGTTGTACCGAGCTGAGGAAGGCAGCTTGTAGGATAAGTTGTTTTGGTCCCAGTATATTGGGGCCGAACATCTGATGCCCTTGAGTGACCAGCTAAAGCAACCGGTCGAACTTCACAAGGCACCAGAACTGGCCATGAAGGACCTCATGGTCCGGCTATGGCTTGGCGAGCCCCTGCCCAGCAGCTACTTCAGCCTTGTCAAGCAAATGGTAAATGCCTGTCCACGGCTTGAAGTCATTAAGCGGTCCGTCTGCATTGAAGGTGCATGCAGGGCCTTGGCCCGTGCGAAAGTGCACTGCGCGAACATGGATGCCGAGAAGCTGGTGACAGAGGGGCCGCCGAAGGACAAGGAGCACCGCCACCCCGAATAGTACTATGACAATGTCATTAAGGGTGCCTGCCTTGTGGCGGATGAATGTGCTAAGGATGTAATATTTGAATGAATGTACTCATATCTACCTGTAATATGAAAACAAGTTGGTGTGCGCTATATGGCGCTTGTTAATTTAAAATATTACCTTCTGTGCGACCGTTTATAAAATCTGAGAGTTGGCCAATTATCGGCTTCTGCCCCCATGCAACTAGTACTGGTGTGTTCGGGATCAGTATAAACACTCTTTATCCAAATTTTTGGTCCTTTTAAGGAGGTGTTTAGCACAACGAACAAGGCAATTGGACTATACAACTTTATCGCTCTCACTTAGCCATAGAAGTCTACAATTTTAAATTTTGGCGAAGACCCTAGTATTCGGAAGGCCGAACTTGGGGCACTATACACGCCTAAATTGGACAAGGCCGCTTCCTCGCCTGAAGCGGAAAAAATCTTTAAGCATTTGAGACCTCTCGAACAACGACCAACTCTCGCCTCATCATGACAGTCAGTTTTCAGCTTTCTCTACTGAGGTGCTCGTCCGGAAGAACCAGGACACAGTCGCAATAGTTCCCCCTGTGCTACCTTAGACAATATAGCGGAACGTAAGGTACCAAAACATGGTAGCCGGGCAAACCCTACTATTGACCTAAGACATGATTCGGAGCTGATGCATATAATGCTATAAGTTCGGGGTGCCGCACTGTCAAAAGTGTTCGGACTTTTCTTGCCATGTTATTGGGTACACTGAAGCCCCTGGCGAACTGGACGTACCAAAGTGTACGGGTGCATTTTTTAATAAATAAACCGTAAAGGAAAGGGGTAAATAAATGTAATAGGAAGCTAACGTTGTACATTATTTTCCCTTGTTATTCGAATAATATGCCAAAGCGCATGTATACAAGTAGTGCGATAAGCAAAATAGGATTATTTGACATGTCCTAGCCAAGGGTAAGCTGTATGTGGGTATGTAAAACAGGCATAACAATCATTATCAGAGACCACCTGGGGATTCCCTTGTATGCCAGAGCTTCTTGTCTCCTTGGTTTTTCCATCCCGTTATGTGTCCGATGATTGAACTATCGGGAGGGCCTCCGGAAAATAGGGACCTAAAAAACAGAAGATGTGAAGGTATACGGGTCCTGGGGCGGTTGAGCCGCATTGTTGATCGTGTCGTAACCATGCATCCGCCTATGCCCATGGTATTTTGAGTGCGTAATTATGTACGCGGGGCATGAATTTCACTGCTTGATTGGGACTAGGACGGAGGCCGAATTGCTAGGCGAGCTCTGGACGTGCCGGACGATCCTACTGGAGTGTACTCCGGACTCGCTTGACGGTGTTCGGGATTTTTATCACCGAATTGGCATTCTGCCGTAGAAGGCTGCTTTGTACTTCTGCTGCGAGGGCCACAGTGTGCTCCTCCATACAGAGCGAGCGTTCTGTGTTTCCATTTACTATTATAACCCCGCGAGGTCCCAGAATTTTGAGCTTGAGGTATGAATAATGCGGTGCCGCATTGAATCTGGCAAATGCACTTCGTCCGAGCAGTGCATGATAGCCACTGCGGAAGGGGACGATGTTGAAGAACTCCTCCCTCTGGAAATTATCCGGAGATACGAAGGCCACTTCCAGTGTGATTGAGCCCGTGCAATAGGCCTCCACACCTGGTATCACACCTTTGAAGGTGGTTTTTGTGGGTTTGATCCTTGAGGGTCCACGCCCATTTCGCGCACTGTATCCTGATACAGCAGGTTCAGGATGCTTCCATCATCCATAAGGACTCCTGTGAGATGGAATCCGTCAATGATGGGGTCGAGGACCAATGCGGCCGAGCCGCCATAACGGATACTGGTAGGATAGTCCCTGCGATCGAAAGTGATCTCACAAGAGGACCATGGGTTGAACTTTGGGGCGACTGTCTCTATCGCGTAGACGTCCCTTAGTGCACGCTTCCGTTCCCGCTTGGGAATATGGGTTGCATATATCATATTCACCGTTTTCACCTGGGGAGGGAATTTCTTCTGTCCACCAGTGTTCGGCGGCCGGGGCTCCTCGTCGTCATCGTTGTGTAGCCCCTTTTCCTTGTTTTCGGCATTCAACTTGCCGGCTTGTTTGAACACCCAGCATTCTCTGTTGGTCTGGTTGGCTGGTTTATCGGGGGTGCCGTGAATTTGACATGAGCGATCGAGTATGTGGTCCAGACTGGACGGGCCCAGATTGTTTCTTTTGAATGGCTTTTTCCACTGTCCGGATTTAGAGCCGCTGAATCCGGCGTTGACTGCCGTGTCTTCGGCGTTGTCGCCATTGTTGCAACGCTTGTGTCCATTGCGTCGTGTCTTGCCGTTGCTATCTCTAGCGTCTGAATCGCTGGAGTTTTTTCGTGTGATTTTGCTACGAGCCACCCAGTTGTCCTCGCCCGCGCAAAAGCGGGTCATGAGTGACATGAAGGCTGCCATGGACTTTGGCTTCTCCTGGACGAGGTGTTGGGTGAGCCATTCGTCATGGATGTTATGCGGCATCCGTATAGTCGACAATTTGGTTCTTTTTAGTTAGGAACCGAGTCTAGAATTTCCTGGCTGACTCTCCGGGCTGTCGGGTTATGTGACTTAAGTCATCAGCATCCGGTGGTCGCACGTAAGTGCCCTGGAAGTTGTCGAGGAATGCGTCTTCCAGGTTCTCCCAACTGCCAATGGAGCTTGCTGGTAGGATATTCATCCAATGCCGAGCCGCTTAAGTGGTAGGTACTTGATGGCATGTAGATCATCGCCGCGGGCCATGAGAATGTGTAGGAGAAAATCTTCAATCCATACCGCGATGTCTATTGTGCCATCATACGATTCAATGTTCACGGGTTTAAACCCTTCTGGGAATTCATGATCCATTCCTTCATCAGTGAGGCATAGGGGGTGTGCGGTGCCTCTATGCCGGGCTACATCCCGACGCGGTTCAAATGAGTCTGGTCTGTTGTATTCAGCCCGGACGGACTTTTGTTTAGTATATCTGGCGTGACGGTCATCATCACGCGTTGTGGCGCGCCCCCGTGATCCATAGATCGATCTTGACTGTCCTGCTTTGTTTTCCAATACGTCTCGCAGGTCCTTCGCGTAGCCCCGGGCCTTACTATTATTGTTTCATTGGTGACGGGGAGCGGTCTGGACTTCAGGCTGGTACACCGCTTTGTCTCGGACACGGGGTGGCCGGTCAGCCGCATCATGCGCTGGTAGTGTGGGCTTTAACGCCTCTGCCTCGAGTTGAGGTAGTAGCCCACGCTTTGGGTAACTTTTGGTAGGGCACTCGAGTCCGTATTCCTCGGCAGCCAGGACCTCGGTCCATCTATCAGTTAGCAGATCTTGATCAGCTTGAAGCTGCTGCTGCTTCTTCTTCAGACTTTTTGCAGTGGCTATAAGCCGGCGCTTGAAGTGCTCCTGCTCGACAGGATCCTCAGGCACGATGAATTCTTCGTCACCAAGGCTCACTTCGTCTTCGGAAAGAGGCATGTAATTATCATCCTCTGATTCTCCATCTGTTACCTATTCCTTAGGGCTAGCTTGCCCATCTTCTTGCTCTGCCTGCTCGGAGACAGGCTGGGTAGGATTGTTTTCGTCTTCGGTACCATCCGGAGTGTTATCATCTCTTGTGCTGGTATCACTATTTTTGCTGTGGCGGGGCTTGGAGCGGCGCCTATGACGCCGGTGCCTCGATTGCTTCTCCAGGGGATTATCTTCCGTTGCCTCATCGCCATTGCTTTCTTTGGGGGTATCCACCATATATATATATCATATGATGAAGTGGCCGTCCAGCGCCCTGTGAGCGGTGGTTCCTGTTCTTCTCCTGCATCGTCGTCCATACCGTCGATGTCTTCAGAGTTGAAGTCAAGCACATCAGTTAAGTCATCAACAGTGGCTATTACGTGGGTGATGGGTGGGGAACGAATTTCTTTGTCGTTCGCTTCCCACTCGAGCCGGACAAAGTTCGGCCAAAAGTCTCCTGATAAGGAGAGAGACCTTAATGAATTTAGCACGTCACCCAAGGGCGAGTGTTGAAAGATATCCACGAACGTGAACTCGATGATCGGTGCCCAATCAGATTCGATGGTCACGGATGCGCGTGATTCGGAGCCTGTAGCCGTAAACGAGTCCGAGCCTTCAATGACACCGGCCTCGCAGGGGGTGGGGTCAGTGTTCGGCTCCAACACCGATGAGTGTGCGACCTCCATGGAGGGGTCCATCCACCCGTCCTCGGATGGCGCGATCTACTCCGGATTGATTCCCGGGGCCGCCGCAGGCGCGATCTCCCAAACATTGTCCGATTGCAGATCTAAGTCATGCTCATCATGACTATTTGGCACACCTGACATGGGCTCGAATCCGTCGAAGATCAAGTCTCCGCGGATGTCGGCAGTATAATTCAAGGTTCCAAACCTGACCTAGTGGCCAGGGGCGTAGCTATCGATCTGCTCCAGATGGCCAAGCGAATTGGCCCGCAGTACGAAGCCGCCAAATACGAAGATCTGTCCGGGGAGGAAAACCTCCCCCAGGACCGCGTCGTTGAAGATGATTGAAGGATCCATCAAGCCTTATTGTGACGACACAGTGGAACTCTCAATAAAAGCACCAATGTAGGTGTCAAAACCGGCGGATCTCGGGTAGGGGGTCCCGAACTGTGCGTCTAAGGCTAATGGTAAAAGGAGGCGGGGAACACGATGTTTACCCAGGTTAAGGCCCTCTCGATGGAGGTAATACCCTACTTCCTGCTTGATTGATCTTGATGATATGAGTATTACAAGAGTTGATCTACCACGAGATCATAGAGGCTAAACCCTAGAAGCTAGCCTATGATTATGACCGTTGTTGTCCTACGGACTAAACCCTCCGGTTTATATAGACATCGGAGGGGGCTAGGGTTACACAGAGTCGGTTAGAGAGAAGGAGATCTACATATCCGAATTGCCAAACTTGCCTTCCACGCAAAGGAGAGTCCCATCCGGACACGGGATGAAGTCTTCAATGTTGTATCTTCATAGTCGAACAGTCTGGCCAAAGTATATAGTCCGGCTGTCTGAGGACCCCTTAATCCAGGACTCCAGCCGTCGTCCATGAGAACTTTGGTAAGCCGAAAACCGTCCGCAATTGGACCGAGGACCAATGCGGTAGGTACCCGGACTGTTCTGAATTTTGGTTCGTCACTGGAATTGAAAGGTACGGCCGTGTCGTTCCAGGGGTTTATTGCTGCCACTTGGCAGACTTCGGCGAGGCCGCAGAGTGCCCTCTTGCGCCTATTGTTTGAGGCGAAAGTCTCGAAGATTGTCAGCACTGCACGGTTATTGTCTTACGTGGGATGTGCTCTATGGTATTTTTGATGAGGAGATCCTCGCCGCTCTTGGCCACCTGCCGGAGTATCCAACATGCTCTAAGGCTGTGGGTTGGTATGGTATCTGGTGTTGTGTGTATCTTGCATGGCCTATCAAGCCATCCCTCTAGGACGGTTCCGCACCCCATAATGGGCTTTGATTTTTTGGTTACTGGATCGGGCAACCGATGAGGGTGAACCATTTTTGTCCGGACAATGGGTTTAGTGGAAACCGGTGGTTCCCAAGAGGCTGCCTGAGTTTTCTAGGCGCTTTCCATTGCGCAGTACTTGTGCACTATGGTTGCCAAGTCAGCGAAGTGTGATACGTGACGGCGATTGATTGCATTGAGGATTCCCTCGTCCGCGCAATTTTTGCAGAATAATGAGACTGTGTCTTCATCGCGGCAGTCTTTGATCTTGTCCTTGACAAGGATGAATCTGGCCCAAAAGTGATGGACCGTTTCCTGGGACTGTAGGATGATGTGGGTAAGATCGCTTATATCTCGGTGGGTGGGTGTATTTAAGTGCGGACCCTGAGCCCGTATGGAATCCGGAGCTTGAGAAACTTCCAAGCTTAACAGTTCGGGCTCCGGGATATCAACCATTTTTTAGGCCCAATATCCGATTCTAAGTTCGGAGTGCGGGGCAAGTCTTCCCGCGGGTGAGTATCCGGCTCTGTGAGCTCGGAGATCCGAACATAGTTCGTCCTCAACATAGGGGAAGAGTCGTCGCACTCCTCCTCCAGTACCGCTATCTGATGGGTGATCGGTGGAGATTCAATTTCTATCTGATCGGGTTTAAGCCCAATCCGATCGTAATCCGTAGCGACTCCCAAGGCAGCGATGCGATCCATGAGTTTGTTTAAAGACGTCACCTCCATCCGATCCATCTGTTCAGATTATTCTGAGCTGATGCGGAGGCGATTTTCGACGACACAAGAAGTCATCGTCGACCCGACGGCCGAACGGGCGACCAAGGTAAAGCGACTAGCCGGAGGGTTTGGCATGAGGCCAGGGCTCCTACGGAGGTGATGTTGTCCTCGATAACAAGGCGAGCCATCAAGCCTATCTTCGACGTCACAGCGGAACTCTCAATGAAAGCACCAATGTCAGTTTCGAAACCCGCGGATCTCGGGTAGGGGGTCCCGAACTGTGCGTCTAAGGCTAATGGTAACAGGAGGCGGGGGACACGATGTTTACTCAGGTTCGGGCCCTCTCAATAGAGGTAATACCCTACTTCCTGCTTGATTGATCTTGATGAATATGAGTATTACAAGAGTTGATCTACCTTGAGATCGTAATGGCTAAACCCTAGAAGTCTAGCCTATGAGATTATGATTGTTGTCCTACGGACCAAAGCCTCTAGTTTATATAGACAACGAAGGGGGCTATGGTTACACAAAGTCAGTTACAGAGAAAGGAATCTACATATCCGAATCGCCGAGCTTGCCTTCCATGCAAAGGAGAGTCCCATCCGGACACGAGATGAAGTCTTCTATCTTGTATCTTCATAGCCCAACAGTCCGGCCAAAGTATATAGTCCGGCTGTTCGAGGACCCCTTAGTCCAGGACTCCCTCAATTCTCCCTCGCCCTCGTTCTCGGTGGCCTCAGAGTACTGGTCACTGGAGGACAGGTCCACCAAGGAGGTAGGCGGCGGGGGAGGCCCCGTCTGCACGGGCCAAAACACGTCAAAGACTGGCATGGCAGCGGCAACCTCCTCCCCGTCGACTCGGCAGTACAGCGGGAGCCATTCCTCTAGAGTACCACTCAGATCTTTCCCAGTCAGATAAAGCAACACCTTGCTCAGCTCCTCCTCGAGAAGGGCATCCTGGCGCAGGCGAATCTTGTCGCCGGTGCCCCCAAGCTTCCACAAGGGGTGGGAGCAATCTTGGAGCGGTGCTAGGCATTGCATCAAGAACTCCTTGACGATTATGGCCCCCGTTAGCTTCTCGCTCTTTAGGTCCCCCTCCATCTTCTTCATCAACGGCTTCAGGGAAGGGTTGGTGATTTTCTCAGAAAGCCATCCCTTCTCGGAGGAGGGGAGCTCAGTCGATAGCTCCAGCACATCCTATGAGCACTTGGTGTCTATTAGGACCCACCTCTTCTGGGCATCCTCCACCTTCTTCCCTGCGCGGGAGATCGCATTACCGCCCCGGGCTGCAACAAAGCCGACGCACCCAACAGGTTGGTCGCCACCCTTGCGGAGGAAGAAGAAGTGGCGGAGCATGGCAACAGAGGGCATCACACCCACGAACGCCTCGCAGTAGATGGCAAAGATGGATAGGAGGAGGATGGAATTGGGGTGAATATGGAGCGCATGGAGGCCGTAATGGTGAAGAACGACGTAGAAGAAGCGAGAGAATGGGGGCACCAGCCCCGAATAGACGTTGTGTAGGAAGAAAGGGAAGAAGGTACTGTTCGCGGGTTCCGGCGTAGCAGCAGCGACCCGGTGTGCAGTCACCTTCCACTCGTTGTCCTCGCTCGCCGTTAGGACAAGAGCGGTCTGGAGCTTCTCCTCGGTGACAAAGGACGTGGTCAGCACCGGCTCATACCAGGCGAGGCCGGTGGCTGAGGCTGAAGCCTTGGTCTTCTCAGTAGCCATTGGGAGGGAGATTGAAGGAGAAAATTAGCAGATCTGGTGAGTTCTTTTAGTGTTGGGAGAAGGGGATCTGGAGCAGGACGAAGGAATGGAAATGAAGGCACGACAATAGGCGGCTCCCCTTTTGTTAGATGGAAATAGTTGCAGAGGCAGCATGGAGAAATGGAGACGCCCACGTCCCATCAATCGCCACACATCATCAAGGCCGCAGGCGGTTAGAGCCCACGGCGGACCACACTTGCCCTTTGGCTTCGCCTGGAAGCCAAGTACGAGCGCGCCTTGGGTCCGGGGGCTACTGTCGGCGTTCTGGATATGGGGGTATCCAGACTTGCCTGCCTGTGGCCCACCGCATAGCTCCATCGATGGCCTGGTATGGCCCAACTTCGACATCAACAACTCAAGACCATCGCGAGGGGCCAAGCCTCGCGAGGCGGACGACGCCAAGAACCCCGAGGGAATCGGTCTCTTCTCACTGGCTCCCGAGGGGCGGAGAATTCAATGCAAGGTGCACCTCACGAGGCTCAGCTGACGTGAGCCATGACGACCAAGGCCAGGCGGGCGTCAGAGGGCGCAGACCGCCAGTTTCCTCTTCGGTACAAGGGAAGGAAGCCTTAGGCGCGGAGTCCCGGGGAATCAGCCAAAGGTTTCCATTCCGGTGCAACAAGACCAAGACCACCAGGACGGCAGGATGGAGGTCATCACTGAGCCCACCGCAGCGTCACGACCAGGGGCTTTTCGCAGGCGAAGACCACTTTAGTCAGGATAAACTGTACTACTTGTCCCCTTTCAAATCCGGCCGTTGTGGGATCCCTTCCTGCCAACATCTGGGAAGAGGACCAAGGCCACTATAAGTAGGACTTAGCCACCACCATAGAAAAGAGAGATCCATTCTAATTGACACCCCACCAGCTCTCTTGAACTCAAGAAAACCTTACCTCTGGAGGACAGTTCATCCACCGTACTAGTTCATCCTCGGCCCTTCGAGGCAATCCACCAAAATGCTGGAGTAGGTTATTACGCCGCAAGGTTGCTCGAACTAGGATAATGTCCTGTGTCCCTCTGTCTCTTCGAGCTTGCCGCGCTAGGCTTAGGAGGATCGCGAGTAGGAAGGCTGGGTAGGTTGAGATCTCCGCACGCACCCCAGAGTTCGAACCTTTCAAGGGTTTGCGGAACCCGTAATGCAACAATGAGGAGGACAGTGACAGCGATGACGAGGACGCCGACGGGGAGGACGACGGTTCTGACTCCGACTGAACACCAGCCACACCATCACCGTCAGGCGGCAGCACCACCATCTTCACCTACATCTCCTCTCCAGCAAGGAGATTTGGCGGGGAGTTGGATTTGGTGGTGTGGACGATGACTTTGGCTCCTTTAGCAGCCTTCCAGTTGGACCCCGGCAGGCTTCCTTGTGGGCTCCGACTTCGTTCACCCTACCGCATCCTACTTCTTGGGTGGCAGTGACCAGGGGGTCGCCTCCGTCACTCTCTTCACCATCACCTTCGTCTGCACCCTCCCGATTTTGTTAGGCTCCTCATGATGGGGCCTGACGAGTTCAGGCTGGGGTTCTGCCCAGGCGATCCATTTGCCCTCTTCACCTCCCATTGCAGTGCCTAGGAGGAGACGGACGAGAAAGGGATTACGGAGTGCTTATCTTCTTTCAGTCTAAATGTGTAGGCATTTGCCAAACTTTATTCTAAATTATGTAATCTTCTTTTTGCATGTTTGTGTTATGTAAGATCTTTACTTGCTTATCAGCATATTAATGAAAAAGACAAGCCTTGTCGGGTACTTGTGCATGTAACATGTCCATGTAGAGGCGAGATGCCTCTATGCGTTTAAGTAAACAAGTTTCCTCCGGCAAGCTATCCTGCAGGTGCCTTTAGTTTGTTGTAGCAAGGCAAGGCCTGCTGGGCATAAAACTATAAAAAGGGACCAACTCCTCGTCGAACCTTCTCCGTCAAAGGCCACTGTGACCACCTTGACTGAAGCAATGTTTGCGACAAAGGATGGGAGCACCTATGTTTCGAATGTGACGAGGTTTTCATATGCACAAGTTTTCACTTTACAGAACAGGTATGGATAAGAAGGAACTTATCTGTTTGACTTACCGAGGACCGCTATGTAGGCTTGTCTCCATTTGTTCTCTTTGGGACCAAGTCTGCGGCAAGAACCCTGCAGCTTAGTGTAGATAAAAATAGAGCTACATGCGATCTTATCTACATGAAAATGATATGCTCTTGATATGCTTATGCATGCATGCAAGTTTTTTTGTTGTTGGGGCCCCCAGCGCTTCGTTTATTTATCTATTGCTCAAGGTCTGCACCTAGATTTCTACAAAGGGTTACAGGGAACATCGGCAAGGCTTGTACAAAAGGGTGGCTGCTGGGCAGGGCCGGACTACCACGCCTTACGGGTAGAACTTACGGAGATGATCAATGTTCCGTGAGTTTTCCAACTGAATACCATCTCCAGTCTACAGACAGACTGCGCTAGGCCTGGTTACTCGTACTACCCCGTAAGGGACTTCCCACTTCGGCGTCAACTTGTTTGCACCCTTGGAAGACTGAACGTGCCTAAGGACAAGGTCGCATTCCTCAAAGCTCCAGGCATGAACCATGCAGTGTGATAGCGATGCAGGGCTTGCTGGTAGCGTGCAGCACCCGTAGCAGTCTGGAGATGGTTCTCCTCAAGTAGCACAACTCCATCATGCCGGTGATGCTCCTGCGCTACTTCGTCGTAGGCAAGTACGCGAGTTGACTTGTATATGAGTTCTGTGGGGATCGCTGCTTCTGCCCCATAGACGAGGGAGATGGGTGTCTCACCGGTAGCTCGATTTGGTGTCGTACAGAATGACCAAAGAACCAGCCACAGCTCATCGATCCATCGCCTGTCACACGTCTGCAGCCTATCAAATTTTCTTGTCTTGAGTCCTTGCAACACTTCAGCCTTTTCCCCCTCAGCTTGTGTGTTGCTTCTAAGATGGGAAATAGAGGCAAATGAGACCTTGCTTCTGAGGGCACGAATGTATTGCATGAAGGCATGACTTGTGAATTGAGTGCCATTGTCAGTGATGACTCTGGCGGGTACTCCAAAACAGCGCACCAATCCTTTCAAGAACTTGATAGCTTACTATTCGGTCACCTTCCTCATGGACTCCACTTCCGGCCACTTTGTAAACTTGTCGATTGCTATGTACAAGAATTCAAAGCCCCTGGTATCATGGGGGAAAGGTCCCAAGATGTCGAGCCCCCATACCGAAAATGGCCATGACAAAAGGATCGTTTGGAGAGCTTGAGCAGGCTGATGGATATTCTTTGGAATGGAAATGGCAGGCTTCACACTTGGTGACTAGCTCAATTGCATCTTGGAGGGCCGTGGGCCGGTAGAAACCTTGCCGAAAAGCTTTTCCAACCATGGCCCTTGATCCAATATGGGAGCCACACATACCCTTGTGTATCTCTGCCAACAATTCCTTTCCTTCTCCCGGCAAATGCACTTCAATTTCACACCACTGGGCCTTCTTCTGTATAGCGTGTCGTCAACAAATGAATATATACTGGCTCTCTGGGCTACTCCGTTAGCTTCTTCTTCCTCTTTGGGAAGTTCTCCTGTTTGGAGGAAAAGGACTATGTGCCATGCCCAAGTTGGAGCCTGAGGCTCGGCAACAAGGACCAACGGCACCTACACGTTCACGGGAGCGCATGCCTCAACCACAAAGACTGGTAGTTCGGTGGAACGGTGCAGCTCACCGATCGAAGGGGAGTTATTCCTGCCAAGCTCTCTGCCGGGGGTTTCGGGAAGATCTGCCCGAAGAGGCTTGCCGAAGTCCAGTTTACTCTTCTTTCTGGTGATTGTTGTCGGTCATACAGAGGGTTGAGTGGGATGGAAAACAGAAGTCCCTGGTTCAACGGGGAGTTTTTGTGCAACGCACTTTGACAGATGATCAGCAATACTATTTTCCGCATGCGGCACATGCTCTATTTGTAATCCATCAAAGCGCCCCTCCAACTTTATCACTTCCTCTATGTATTCCTCCATCAATGGGCTTTGATAATCCTTGTTTACTTGCCTTACAACAAGTTGCGAATCTCCATGAATGATCAACTTATGAATTCCAGGTTCTGTTACGACCCTGAGCTCGGCAAGGAGTCATTCATATTCTGCAGTTTTGTTGGTAGCCTTCTCCCAAGGGAAATGCATTTGAACTACGTACTTGAGGTGCTCCCAAGTGGAAGCAGTGAGAAGAACACCAACTCCTGCACCTTGTAGGCAGAAGACACCATCAAAGTACATGATCCATTCTTAGGGTGCTTCCTTGCCGGAGATAACTGTCTCCAGCACTTCTATGTCAGGGGTAGGCGTCCACTCCGCAATAAATTCCGCTAGTGCTCTGCTCTGAATAGTTGACATGCTTTCAAACATCAAACCAAAGCTGGATAACTCCAAAGCCCACTCCACTATTCTACCGGTGGCCTCAAGGTTCCTCAGTATGCGTTGCAATGGGAAGCGGGTAACAACCGTGATCTCATGGGTTTGGAAGTAGTGGCGCTATTTCCTTGAGGTCATGATGAGTCCAAAGATTAACTTTTCCATGCCAGAGTACCTTGACCTATCCCCCTGCAATAGGGAGCTGATGAAGTACACTGGCCGGTGCACTACCTTCTTCCTTGCTGTGACCTTCGAACTATCTCCATTGCCCTGCTCCTCCTTTTTTTGATTTGCATATGACCTTGCCGGGACGAGTTCCCTTTCCTCTCCAGAGGGGATGGCAGTTGCGGCCGCTCCTTCATCTACTTCCCTATGTGCCACCAGCGCTGAACTAACCACTTGATTGGTTGCCGCTAGGTATAGCAGCAATGGCTCTTGTGGGTTAGGAGCGACTAAGGTGGGAACAGATGAAAGATAGGTCTTGAATTTTTGCAGTGCAGTGTCTACCTCCAGGGTACACTCCATGGGCACTGCCTTCTTCAAGAGTTTGAAGAATGACAGGGCGCACTCGGCGGACATGGAAATGAACCTGGTTTGCGCGGCAACATATCCAGTCAAACGCCTCGTGTCTTTAACTATCTTGGGTGTTTGAATCTGCTCAATCGGCTTGATCTTGTCGGGTTTGGCCTCTATCCCTCGGTGGGACACAAAGAAGCCTAGTAGCTTGTCAGCAAGAATGCCAAACACACACTTCTCTAGGTTCAGCTTCAAGTTGATCTTGCATAGATTTGCAAAGGTCTCTTCCAAGTCCTGAATGAGAGTCGATTTGTCCTTGGTTTTGACGACTATATCGTCCATGTAGGCTTCATTATTCTTGTGTAGCCGGGAATCAAAGTCAATCTGTACTGCTCTTGCAAAAGTGGATCAAGTGCTTTTTAACCCAAAGGGCATCGGTACAAAATAGTACATGCCACATGGGGTTATAAACGTGGTCTTCTCTTCATCTCCTTGGACATGAAAATCTAGTGGTACCCGGAGTACGCATCCAGGAAGGAAAGTAGGTCGCATCCAGAAGTTGAATCGACAATCTGATCGATGCATGGAAATGGGAATGGGTCCTTCGGGCATGCTTTATTCAGATATGCAAAATCTATGCAAAGCGTCCATTTCCCATTCGCCTTGCGCACCACCAGTGCATTCGCAAACCAAGTTGGAACACTCCTCTAACCAAACCAGCAGCTTTGAGTTTCTTGATCTCTTCGGCAATAAATTACTTCCGCTCTAGAGCTTGCTGTCGGACCTTTTGTTTGACAGGCCAGGCATGTGGGCAGACAGCAAGGTGGTGGTCGATTACCTCGCTGGGAACACCGGGGATGTCAGATGGTTGCCAAGAAAACACATTCACATTGCCCGCAGGAAGGCAACAAGCACACTTTCCTATTTGTAGTGAAGGGTGGAGCATATAGGAAATGTACCATCAGCACCAACCAGCCCTGTCGGGACCTTGCTCACAGCGGGCGCAACAACCTTTGATCTCTTGCCATTGGAACTCCCGGGCAAGTCATGAATGGGCACAACACACTTCAAAGAGGTGCACTTTCCGGATTCTTTCTTGGCATCCTTGCTAGCTTTCTTCCATTTCTTCCTTTCCTTGGCGGGAGTGGTAGCTTCCGCGGCCTCTGCAGTGACTGCTTCTGAGTACATCTTATCCACGCATATGATTGCGTCCTTCTTGCCTGATGGAATGGAAATGACGCCCATCGGCCCTAGCATCTTCAGCATGTTGTAGGCATAGTGGGATGCCGCAATGAATTTTTCCAGGGCTAGGCGACCAAGGATTCCATTGTATGGTAGGGGGAGGTCAACCACATCAGACACGATCTTCTCAGTCCGGTAGTTCAACTCCTCTCTGGAAGTTACCGGTAGTGTGATCTTGCCCTCAGGATGACTCCCGCCAGGGTTGATTCCTTGGAAAGTACCAGTAACCTTGAGCTCTTCATCTACTATGTTGATATTGCTGATGACCTTGGAAGAAATCAGGTTCAACCCGGCCCCACCGTCAACCAACATCTTTGTGATCTTGAGGTTGGGGATTGTTGGTGAAACCAACAACGACAAACACCCTACCGGGGTGGTGCAGTTAGGGTGATCCTCTTCATCAAAGATGATGGATGTGTGGGACCACTTGGGTGGCTTTCGAGAATCTACTGCTGGCACTACCGCATTGATCTCATGCGCCCACTATTTAAGCTGGCAGTGAGAGGAGTGCAAGGATGCACCTTCGTCAATGTATAGGGTGTCAGTGGCCTTCTGGAACTCCTGCTCACTAATTTCCTCTTCATCTCCTTCATCACTCCCGTCATCGCATTCCTTCTTCTCACGGCCTTTGGCAGGTTTCCCTTGATACTATGGGGCCTTGCTGGGGCTACTTCCTCTGCCGCCTCGGTCCTTCCCGCCAACGCCATCTTGATCTCTCTCTTTGTCATGCTTCTCGTACTCAACCTTCTACTTCTAGACGAGTTGTTCAACCTGATGACACTCTTGAAGATCGTGGCCCCAGATCTGATGGATCTTGCAGTATGGCCCGTCAGCCTTTCCAGCCTTTCCAGCCTTCTCTGTAGTCGCGGCTTCCCGGCAATAAGTGCATGCGGCAACTTCCTTGCTGGGATCCTCGGTCTTGGCCTTCTTGTCTGTACTAGGAGTGCTCGATCCTTCAATAGCCTTCAACAGCCAGCACTGCTTTATGCTTGCGCTTCTTGTTGCATTTCTTGTTCTTCTTCTTCTGATTGGTGTTGTCGTCGTCGTCCTCTGAGTCAACGCCTATGCCATATTCTTCGTCGGGGAGTCGCCTCCCCTCCTCTGTTCGGGCACAGTTACCCGCCAAAGTGTATAGCTCATTCACAGTCTTGGGCAACCGGACGTTCATCTTGGAACGTATCCTGTGGTTGCGTACATTGGACTGGAATGCACCAGTCAGTGCTGCCGGGTGGATGTCTGGAATGTTCCTATGTACCCGACTGAATCTCTGCATGTACTTACGCAAACTCTCCCCTTCCTTCTAAAGGAGGAGCTGCAAGTCGCTGGGCGGCCTTGGTTCTTGATGACCGCCCGTGAAGGCGCCAACAAATTCATGGCACAGGTCAGCCCAGGTCAGGATGGAGTTCTCCGGCAAGTGCATCAGCCAAAACCTCACGTTTGGATTGAGTGCCAAAGGGAAGTACTTGGCGAATACCTTCTCATCTCTTCCTTTTGGCAGCTTGAACAACGATGGTGTACATGCTCAAGAAATCTGTCGGGTTTAATCTTCCATCGTACTTTTCTGGTATCTCTAGCTTGAATGTATGGGCAGATGGCCAACAGATTTGCCGTAGCTCACGAGTGAAGGCGGGGCACCCAACATTGAAAGGCGGGTATCCATCTCCGCCGGGCATGGGCATGTCGACGTCGGGGCCATTGTGCCAATCAGACAGGCCTCGAGTTTCACCGCGTCATTCGGTGGTGACGCGCGCGTCTTCCCTCTACCTATTTTCCAGGACTCGTTTCTTGTCTTGACTTGCATGAGGATCAGATGAAGCCACTGAAACGTCGTCGAGTCCTTGGTCGCGTGGCTCTGGCTATGGCCCCTGTGCTGGTTGCCACGGAGGGGATTGTATTGTTGGGGTAGCCCCATCGATACGGCCAGCAGCTCGGGCCGTTGTCGCCGCCTCTGGAGGCCGTGGCGGGCCTCCCCACTGTGATCCTCCCGCCTCAGCGAAACCAACTAAGATATGAATGGTGGCTCTCCACTCATCCATCTGATCGGCAGCTGGCGGAAATCTCTCAACGGGAGTTAGGCCCGTGCCATGTCTTCTAAAGCGGTGCTCGGCATAGACGACGACATAGAACGCAATGTTGCCTAGCTTCTAATGGTGCCGGTAGTCACGACATTGTGCTCCCGTCGCCGTGAGCCGGTCGCCATGGTGGCGTGGCAAGGAGGTGGATGCTCTTGGGGATTGGTGACCCCATTTGGTGCATCTTCTTGGCTAGCTTGTCCTGGGGGTGGTGTGCGCCCTGTACCCGCACACGCAGCGGGGGCGGCTAGAGGGTTGCGGTTTGCCCCAGAGCGAGCGCCATCGCTGCGGCTACATCCTTCAACGGGGTGGAGAGGTGGAGACGGAATAATCTCTCCACCCGCATCTGGTGGAGCATGGCCGCTGGGATACTGTTGACGCTGTCCTTCTCCGGTGCCCACGGCTCCCGTTTCCACCACAGGTGGAATGGTGACTATGTTGCCTGCACCAGCCACGTCCCATGCAACGTCCACTTCTCCGTGTGTCCCTGTAGCCCCCACGGCATGAGTGGCCGCATGCGAAGGGGCCTTCGGGGTATACGAGTGAGCTGTAGCACCGGGTGTCGGGGCGGATGCGGGACGGAGGAGGCCCGCCCGCTTGAGCACCTATGGGGCGAGGCCCCTTCGTGAGTCTTGATGCGAGGCGGAGGAGGCCTGAGAGAGCAGATCGGCGATGCAGGCGGATTTTACCCAGCCGGGCGCGATGGTCGCGTAAAACCCTCTGCTGCTTTGTGTTGTATTGTGCTGGGGCTTGAAGAGCCACGATGGCGGCTACACGGCGTGGGAGTTGCAAATGGTTGAACCTCCTCTCGTTGTGCATGGGCCTCCTTTTATAGTGCAAGGGTCACCGGCGGTGTCAGCGTGGAGAGAGGGGTAAAAATGTAAAAGGGTGGTAGTTGGAGCAGTGCGGGAGCAGTGCAGCTCGATTGCTTGAGCAGTGGATTCTACCTACTTTTGAGAGAGGGGACAAGGGCATTTAATGCCGTCGCCGTCGACCCCAAAAGCTCCGCCCTTGCGTCTCCGTGCCCCGCGGCGATGGATCCACCACCGTGGAGTGCCACCGCACCCCCATGCTGCCACCATCCGCCAGCGTCTCGGAGAAGGCTAAAAGCGGCGGCGTGGGCGGATGAAGCTGGAGTGCGAGCACGCTGGCGCAGCTTTCCGGCAAGTATCTTGCGGGGTCTTGATCTTGCGGGCCGGGGCTTGTCGGGCTTGTAACTTACCGCTCCCGGGCCCTCGCCGGGCAGCGTATAAGCGCCGGCGTGTCTTCTATGATGTAATCTTCTAGTCTCCCGGCGAGCTCCTCTCGCCCGAGGGCCTTCGTGGTGATGTAATCTTGAGCACAGAGCGGCCTTCCGGCAAGCTCCTCTTGCGGGGTCTTGATCTTCATCTTGTATACTTGGTTCTTGAATGGCTCGATATGGAGCAGGGATGGTCTCCGGCAAGCATGTGGTAGATCATGCCGCGGGGAGCTGCGACTGCCCGTGCACAAGTTGGAGTGCTGAGGTACCCCTACCTTAGTACAAGCAGAGCCCGAACTGGGCCACACGGTGCAGCGCTGTTGGGCCAGGCTCAAAAGCAGTCTGCAGACATCTGAGGCCACAGTCGCCCGAATCTGCTACTGCATCCGCCGCCTCCCCGAAGCAGCCGCGTCGATTGCGGCGTCGTGGGAGGCGTGGGCGGCGCATGCGATCTTTAAGGCATCCACCCGTGATCGTGGTGCGAGGCGAGGTCGCTTCACCCGTCGCTCGGCTCGCTTTTTGCCAGCGGCCCTCATGCCGCGGGGTCGTGGGTGGTGAAAGCTGGGAGACCGAGCCGTCCGCAGGCGGAGAAAGCGAGTCGGCCCGCTCCTCGGCCTCCTCGCTTCTGATTGGCGGCGGGGCGGTTGAGCCCCACCTCGCCCCTTTAAAAAGGCGGAAGGGAGCACATTGTCCACACCCATCCTCTTCTCCCTTCGTCTTCATCTTCTGCTCTTCTTTCCGCCATGGAAGGAGAAATCCAGTCCTTGACGGTGGCGGCGAGGTCGCTTCGAGCGGCGCACCGCTCCCTATCCTGCTCCGTGGCGGCGGAGCCGCTCCAAGAGAGAGGAGGCGTGGCATGAGCAGGCAGGCGTGTGGCGGTCGGGGAGAGGCGGTCGTGGTGATGTGCCTCCCGTCTCCCCGGCGTCTCGACCACGGTGCGGTCCACGGAGATGACCCTGGGAGTTCTTCATCAAGCCGTCGGCGCCTCGTCGCCGCCTCGGCTGCGGCCCGTTTGCGGGCGCGATGGGACGGATCCACCGGCGTGATGGAGTTGCGCATGAGGGCTGCGGGATCAGCGGCTTTCGAGTGAGTGTCGTGTCCCCAGCCCGGCGTGACATTCTTCGGCCGAGGTGGAAGGCGTTCGCCGGATCCATAGCAGCGGCGGGGTTTACCCTCCATTTCAAGTTAATGGAGGCGACCTTCTCGCCGTCAAGGTCTTGGCGACTACGGGACCGGGTGAGATCTTGTGTGGACAGCTCCTCGGATATTGAAGGCCCCTCCTCGGCGAGAGTGATGAGGAGGGGGCGGCTGCGACGGCGAGGGATGGCGGGTCGACTAGGCGTCGGACACGCTGCCTCGCGCGCCCGGCGACCCACAATCCGGTCGCCCGGCCTACAACTCCGGGGCCGTCTCCTTGGGCGGTGGCGTGAAAGCGGCGAAGAGGAAGAGGGGAGTGGCGGCAAGGCCGTCAAATCGAATCTGAGGCGAGGTGCCCTCGGCTGCGTCTTGGCGTCCCGCCACCCGTCTTCAAGCTCGCCTCCGGCGCCTCCGTCTCCGCCAAGCTCTGGCGGCCCGGGTAGTTCTCTTGGTGTCTTCTGGCGCCGTAGCTCTCCGAAGTGCGTTCCCCATGCCGTCACCTTGCGCAGCTCTGAGCACGCAGCGGTGCCACGCCACGCTCTCCTAAGCGCTCCTTCGCCCTCCCGGCAAGCTTCTCTTGTCGGGGCTCCTTGACCTACCTCCCTGAACTCTGAGCAGAGAAAGCAGGAGAGGATCACGGGCACCTTATCTTTTCAATTTGTAAGCCCTCGGGCCTTAGCTGCATTTAAAGCTTGTAATCCTCTCTATCATGTTTTCATCCTCTATGGACTTGTATCAAACTAGGATGTTTTTAATGAAAAGAGGAAAGCTTGCGGACTGAGTCTTTTACTTGACCGTGCCTTGTGTGTTCTTACGCTATCGGGGAGCTTGCGGGCGGACACGCTTGCGAGTCTTGGGACAGCCAGTGGCGGTGTTGCTTCCGCAAGCAACCTTGCGGGCGATTCACGGCAACAACTTGCTGAGCGGGCTCGAAAGCAAGATAAGGTGCAGCGGCACACTTGCGTTTGTTGGCGGACTCGGAAACAAAACAAATGCATAAGCCCAGGCCACGACTTCGGCTCCTCCACGTCGGGTTTTACAAGACACGTTCGTTCAAAAAGCTTGATCCGCTCTTCCGGTCCATGAGAGGATGCATGACGAGGATGAAAAACTTATCGATATCGCAGCCCCGGCAACTCTAGCTTGCGGGGAAGAATCTTAGCGCTCGCAGCCCAGCGAGCTGGCTTGCGAGGAAGAACCTTGGCACTTTCGCAGCCCCGCGACCACAGCTTGCGGGCCCAGTCTGGTGTGATCTTTCGGTTCCTCCTTGTTGCTGCAATTTCAGCCATGAAAACAGCTGAGATAGATCTGCAACATCTTCATTATTTACATGTATATGTCGTAAGTCTTGATTATGCAATCTGATGCACACTCTGCCCTTCGTATGTTTGTACTCATCGCCGGGGAGCTTGTCGATTCGCGAACACGCTTGCGAGTCTTGGGACAACCATTGGCGGTGTTGCTTCGGCAAACAACCTTGCCGGGCGATTCGCGGCAACAACTTGCTGAGCAGGCTCGAAAGCAAGATAAGTGCGGCAACACGCTTGTGTTTGTTGGCGGACTCGGAAACAAACCAAATGCATAAGCTGGGCCCGACTTGGCTCCTCTCGCGCTCAAGTCTCTCATCGAAGGACATCTTACGGCAAGGCTTGCCACGTTACACCCTACGCTTTACATTCTTTTGTGCGTTTTCACCCTATGCTTCTAGGGAACTTGCGGTGCTTAACACGCTTGCGAGTCTTGGGACAGCCCGCTGGCGGTGTTATTACCGCAAACAAGCAGCCTTACCGTGTCGGTCGCGCAGCGCTTAACCTTCTTGGCGGACTTCGGAAGCGAAACAAGAGCGCGAAGCTGGTCGCGGCTCACTTTTAACTTGTTGAGTGTGCTCGAAGCAAGATAAAGTGCGGCTATTCACAGGCGAGCTCCTCTGCGCTGGGCTTTGCGCACAAAGGGCGAACGCATACGAGGATATAACATAAAAAGCATGGAACTAAAAGTGCTCTGCACCAAAGTTCGACAACTTAGCTTTTCTTTTTCTTGTTTCCTCGCACTTCTGGCGGGCTTCGATGGCGCGTCCTCGGCGGCAGCGCAGCACTCGAGGAGAGTGCGTTTGCGGAGCGAGCACGAGCTGTCTCGCCCGGGCTTATAAGCGCTCAGGAGCGGCGCTTGTCGGAGTGAACACGAGCTGTCCTAGCGGACTTGGAGCTCGATGGCGGGTCTCGGCGACAGCGTAGCGCTCGAGAGATGCACTTGCGGCGGAGGGGCGGGGCGGCGGCGCGGAGTGAACATGCTCGGACTCCTAGTAGCGATAGGAGGGCGAGTCCTGCCGGCGCTTTCGCTTTGCTCTTGCATGGACAGCGGTCCGGAGCATCGCGAGCCTCCGGCTTATTCTTGCCCAGGCGGCGGATACCACCTCTCGTGATGCAGCCTGCTTGGAGTCGCCGTCTTGTTGAGATGGGCGTGGATCCACGGAGACGGCGTGGTCATCCGTCTGTCCACAGATGCGGTGGCGCGCGAGTACCCTCGCCGGTGTCCACCCTTCGCTGGCGTCTCCTCCGCCCCGGCGGCTCCGGTGGCGGCGGGTGAAACAGCGAGCGAGTCTGCAACCCTTGAAGCCCTCGTCTTGAGGGCCATGGCGCGATTGTCGATGAAGTCGCCGATAAGCCGGAGAGGTTGATGAAGAAGCAGCTTGAGCGCGGATCAGGTCCGCACAACCTCGCGCCCCTACTGGCGCGCCAAAGATGTCGAGGCGGATCGTGAGGACACGCCGGCGACGCGCGGATCAGTCGCGCAACCTCGGCGCCCTACAGCGCCAAAGATGTCGGGCGGATGCGGGACGAGAGAGCCCGCCCGCCGCGACACCTATGGGGCGGGGAACCGTGAAGTCGCGATGCGAGGCGGAGGAGGCCTGAAGAGCAGGTCGGCGATGCGGCGGATTTTTACCCAGCCGGGCGCGATGGTCGCGTAAAACCCTCTTGCTGCTTTGTGTTGTATTGTGCTCGGGAGCTTGAAGAGCCACGATGGCGGCTACACGGCGTGGGAGTTGCAAATGGTTGAACCTCCTCTCGTTGTGCATGGGCCTCCTTTTATAGTGCAAGGGGTCACCGGCGGTGTCAGCGTAGGAGAGAGGGTAAAAATGTAAAGAGGTGGTAGTTGGAGCAGTGCGGGAGCAGTGCGACTCTGATTAGCTTGAGCGAGTGGATTCTACCTACTTTTGTGAGAGGGACAAGGGCATTTAATGCCGTCGCCGTCGACCCCAAAAGCTCCGCCCTTGCGTCTCCGTCGCCGCGGCGATGGATCCACCACCGTGGAGTGCCGCACCCCCATGCTGCCTGACCATCGCCGCGCGTCTGGAGAAGGCTAAAGGCGGCGTGGGCGAGATGAGCTGGAGTGCGAACGCAGCGCAGCTTTCGGCAAGTATCTTCTGGGGTCTTGATCTTCGGGCCGGGGCTTGTCGGGCTTGTAACTACCGCTCCCGGGCCCTCGCCGGGGCGTATAAGCGCCGGCGTGTCTTCTATGATGTAATCTTCTAGTCTCCCGGCGAGCTCCTCTGCGCGAGGGCCTTGCGTGAGTGATGTAATCTTGAGCACAGGCAGCCTTCCGGCAAGCTCCTCTTGCCGGGGTCTTGATCTTCTGTCTTGTATACTTGGTTCTTGAATGGCTCGATATGGAGCAGGGATGGTCTCCGGCAAGCATGTGGTAGATCATGCCGCGGGGAGCTGCGACTGCCCGTGCACAAGTTGGAGTGCTGAGGTACTCCTACCTTAGTACACCGACACCGGGCTTTTTCTTGGGCGCCACGGATGATGGAGCCATCGACCAAGAAAAATGATGATGAAGATGATGGGCTGCTTACACCCTCGGGTTCACGCAAACGTTTCCCCTACCTAGCGCGCCAAAGATGTCCTGGTATAACACGGCCACCTATGGGACCATCGGCCCCTTGTGGTTCGGCAAGGGGGAAGAGCACACTGCACAAAGAGCGGGGAGCGTAGAACATCATGGCGGCGATGACACGAGCGGTTTATACCCAGGTTTGGGCCGCTGCGAGGCGTAAAACCCTACTCCTGCTTTTGTGGATTGATGAAATGACCGTGGTGGAGATGCAATGCTCTATCCTGGCAAGGACGCCTTGGGACGGGAGCAACTACGCGCGTATGAGTGTACATGGGCCCGAATCCTCTCTAAGGTAGAACAACCTTTACGTACTAATTGGATAGCAAACAGTGCTATCATACCTAACTCTGCAAACAAGACAAGAAGCATTAAATGCACTGCTTAGTATCACATCTTGCATGTAGCCCGGCAAGCCTTGTCGCGCCATTCAGCAACCTTCTCGCCTATTTGCATGATACGTCTCATGGACGGGTGTCATTTTGGGGTGTTTTTACTTAGAAATGGCTGCCACGTGCCAAACAGTAGACACTTAATCACTTGGGGGCTCTACACCGCACCGATAGGTGACTTACATTGCTGTGAGGTGGAGCGGTGGAGCCTTGGCGAGGTAATCCGCCCTCGGCGTCCTCGGCAAGCCTGCCGGGGGAGTTTTGAGACTTGTCCTGGGGATAACCTCAACCCCGCTATGCTCGCCTACCCGGAAAGGGAGGTTTTTCCTTTGTGATATCATGCTCATTTGGTTGGTCTTGGTCTTCTTGATCCACCCTTTGATTTTTCAAAGAGCTATCTCTTCTGCTTGGTCTTGTCTTGGATCTTTTAGCGTGGCTCTTAAGCTTATATCTGGTCAAGGCAACCTGCGCTGTGGTGTGTTGCAAACAGTCTAACCTTTGAAATGCTCCAGGTGCCCTATGACCAGCTGATGCCTACCAGGCCCTTCTCTAGGGTGAGAGATGGGTCTACGGTTCCCCTGGGACAAGTGCGCCTCCCAGTCACCTTCGCCACCCATGATAACTACCACACCGAGCTCATCGACTTCAACGTGGCCCACATTGGCCTCCCATGCAACGCCATCCTGGGGTTCACTGCCCTCGCTAAGTTCATGGCAGCGACCCACCATGGCTATAATGTCCTCAAGATGCCAGGATGTAGTGGCATCATCACCATCGCTTGCAACGAGAAAGATGTCGTTTGCTCCCTGGAGCAAGCGTACCGGGCCGCTACGGTTTAAAAGTCAGACAGTGAAGGCGACATTGCGCCTCCTGAGGCCACCCGTGAAGAAGAAGCAGCTCCTCCCCAAGGGTCGTCATGAGGCGAAGAAAGCACTGGCTAGCAACACCTCGAGCGCCGCGCTCAGCGCTGGGGCTTACCTTCCTCTTGCATAGGAAGGCGCACCCGACGCCTCCCTCTAGGCAGGCTTGGGGGTGTCGGTGTACTAAGGTAGGGGTACCTCAGTACCCCAACTTGTGCACGGGCAGCCCCAGCTCCCCGCAGCTAGATCCATCAAATGCTTGCCGGAGACCATCTCCGCTCCGCACCAAGCCGTTCAAGAACAAAGTATATAAGATAGAAGCTCAAGACCCGGCAAGAGGAGCTTGCCGGAAAATCATTCGGGCTCAAGGCTACATTACTCCTGCAGATCCCGGCGAGAGGGCTCGTCGGGAGGACTAGAAGATCATGTGGCGAAGACACGCCTCGGCGCCTTGCGCGCCCGGCGAGACCCGAGGCGGCAAGTCCTGAGCCCGACAAGCCCGGGTCGGCAAGATCAAGGCCCGGCAAGGTGCTTGCGGGGAAGCTATCTTCGTGCCGCCTCGGCTCATCTGCCTGCGTCGCCTCCGGCCTTCTCGAGGCAGCGTGGCGGGTGGCCGTGCTGCATGAGAATGCGGTGGCACTCCACGGTGGTGGCCGCGCCGTGGCGAAAAACAGCGATGGCGGGAGCTTTTGGGGCGGCAGCGGCGGGCATTTAATGCCCTTGTCCCTCTCTGTCAAAAGTAGGTAGAAAGCACTTGTAGCTGCCTTTGTTCCCCTTGTTTCAACTACCACCTCTTTTACGTTTTACCCCTCTACCTCACGTTGACACATGTCGGTGACCCTTGCCCTATAAAGGAGGCCCATGCACAGCGTGAGGAGGTTCCCGACTAGCCACTCTCGCGTGAAGGCTCGAGCCCCCAGCAACTCTAGCGCCGGGATTGGCGCTTTCACACACACTCCACCGTTTAGCTCGCATTCTTGAGCAAGATCTAATACAACACAATGCAGCGGTAGGGTTTCTGCGACCATCGCGGCGAAGCTGGTAAAATCCCGCGTGCATCGCCTCGATCTGCTCTCCGCGCAACCTCCGCCCGTACCGAACACACGAAGGGCCCGGCTATAGGTGCGCGCCACCCATCGGCGCGACATCTCTGGCGCGCCCGGTAAAGCGTCGAGGTTATCGCGAACCTGATCCGGCGTTCAGCGCGCCAGCGCTCTTCATCAACCTCTCCGGTTTAAATCGGCGACTTCGCCGACAAGCTGCGTCATGGCCCGAGCGAGAGCTTGGTCGCGAACCCATCTCCGTCCTCTCCGCGCCACGGGCAGCGGCGGCGGAGAAGCGCCGGAGAAGGGTGGACACCGGCGGCGCTTCGCGGTGCCACGAGATCGAGGGGCGGGGCGGAGGACCACGCCTCGGCCTCCGTAGATCTGCGTCCAATCCAGCATATAAGCGGCCCAGCGGCGCCATACTACGAAGGTGGTATCCGCCCGGTGAGGCAAAAACAAGCGAGGGGTTCGCGGGGCGCTCGGACTGCTGTCCATGCATGAGTAAAGCGAAAGAGGTCGGCGAGGATTACTGCTCCCCTAACATTGTTAGGGACCGAGTGTATCGGCCCCTCGCACGCTTCGCTCCGCTCCCCTCGGCCCGGCAGCGCCTATCCACAGGCGCTACGATGTCGTCGAAAAGCAGCTCTACGACTCTAAGTCCGGCAGGGCGGCTCTGGTGCTCCATCCGACAAGCGTACCTCCTCGGGCGCGATAAGCCCGGTGAGACAGCTTTGGTGTTCGTCCGACAGCGTGCCTCCCGGGCGCCAGCGCGCCGCCATGGACACACCATTGAGCTCCACCAGCGGCGCAAAAAAAAAAAAAAGCTAAATCGCTCGAGCCGTGCGCGGCGCTTTTTCATACTTTTATATGTTATACCCCTCGCGCATTAGTCCTTTGTCGCGAAACACATCTTGTGGAGGAGCACTGCTTGTGGATGGTCGCACCCTTACCCGCCGAACACGCTCAGCGAGTTAAGAGTAAGCGCGACCAACCGGCGCTCTCGTTTCGTTCGAGCCTGCTCGGCAAGTTAAGTCGTCGCGGCGGACACGGCAAGGTTGCTTGCGGGCGACACCGACCAAGCGGGCTCGCGGCGTTCCGCACTCAGCAAGCGTGTTGAGCACCGGCAAGTTACCTAGAAGCGTGGGGCGAAAGCACACAAAGGGTGTAGGCGGAGGGTATAGCGTGGCGAGACATGCCGTGAAGCGTCGTCCGTATGAGAGACTTGGGCGCAAGAGGAGCCAAGTCGTGGCCCGATTCGCGTGCTTGTTTTGTTTCGAGTCCGCTCAACAAACACAAGTGTGCTGCAGCACCCTTATCTTGCTTCGAGCCACGCTCGACAAGTTAAGCGTCATAGCCCGGCCCGACAAGGTTGCTTTGCGGAGCGGCGCCACCAGCGGGCTGTCGCGGTCACTAAGCGTGTCGCCCGGCAAGCTCCCCAAGGCGTAAAGTACAAACATCTGAAGGACAAAGCCGGCATCGTATTGCTTAGCCAAGATCTATATATACATGCACATACATGTGCGTTGAGCAATGCATATCTACCTCAGCTATTTTCATGGCTAAAATTGCAGCAACAAGAAGGAACCAAAAAGTCGCACCAGCATCCAGAACCAGCGGTCGAGAGTCGCCGGGGCTGCGGATGCCAAGGTTCTTCTTGGCGAGCCAGCCTCATTTGGGGCTCTGACATCGAGATCGTCTCCGGTGAGCTAGTGTCGCCGGGGCTGCGATTCAGATAAGTTTTCATCCCTCATCATGCATCCTCTCATGGGCCGGGAGATGCGGGACTGTGTCTTTGAGCGATCGTGTCTTGTAAAAACCGTGCAGCGGAGGAACGAGTCGTGACCCGATTGCGTGCTTGGTTTGTTTCGAGTCCGCTCAACAAACCCAAGTGTGCGCTGCACCTCTATCTTGCTTCGAGCCTGCTCGGCAAGGTAGGCGTCATAGCCTGGCCCGACAAGGTTGCTTCTTAGGAAGTGACACCACCGGCGGGCTGTCCATGATGCGCTAAGCGTGTTAAGCCCGGCAAGCTCCCGATAAGCGTAAGAACACACAAACGCGCAATCAAATAAAAGACTCGATCCGGCAAGCTTCCCTCTTTTCATTAAAAACATCGGTTTAGTACAAGTCCATAGAGGATGAAAAACATGATAGAGAGGATTACAAGTTCTTAAATGCAGCTAAATGCCGAGGGCTTACAATTTGAAAAGATAAGGTGCCGTGATCCCTCTCCTGTTTCTCTGTTAGGGAGTTAGGAGGTAGGTCAAGAGCCCCGGCAAGATAAGCTTGCCGGGAAAGAACCCGGCAAGAGGAGCTTGTCGGGGAAGAAGCGAGGCGCCTAGGAGGCGTGGCGGTGGCGGCCGTGCGAGAGGCAGCGCAAGGTGGCGGGCATGGGAGCGCATGCCGGGAGCCAGCGACAAGTCCTGAAGGCCACGAAGAGCCCAGGCGCGAAGACCCCAAGAGAACACCGGGGCGGCGGGAGCTTGGCGGAGGCAGGCGTCGGAGGCGAGCTTGAAGGCGGGGTAGTGGGGCGTCGGCACGCTCTCGAGGCTACTCGCTCTCGTCTTTGCGGCGTAGCGGCATTGCCGCCCTCCCCTCTTCCTCTTCCGCTGCCTCTCGCCAACCGCCCAAGAGGCGGCCCGGGGAGTTCGGGAGACCGGCAACCCGAAGATGGGGTTGCGGTGGCGCCTGAGCAGCGGTGTCCGGCGCCTGGTCGGGCCGCCATCCCCTCGTCGCCGCTGTCGCTCTCCTCCTCGTCACTTTCGCTCGAGGAGGCCGCTATCAGGAGCTGTCCACACAGCGCGCACCGGGTTCCATAGTCGCGAAGACCTTGGCGGCGAGAGGTCACCATCCGGTAACTTAAAATGGAGGTGAACCCGCCCGTCAAGCTATGGATCGAGGCGAGCGTCTTCCACCCTCGGTCGAAGAACATCACGCCGGGGGCTGGGGACACGACACTCACCCGAGTGCCGCTGATCCGCAGCCCCTCATCGTAACTCCATCACGTCGGGCGGATCCGGCCCCATTGCGTCCATGAGCGGGGCGGTGACCGAAAGCGGCGGACGAGTGCCAGCGAAGCGATGAAGAACTCCGGGGTCATCTCCGGTGTGGACGCGGCGTGGTCGAGGAGGCGCGGAGGAGGCAGGGAGGCTCCTCACCGACCGCCTCTCCCTCGACCGCCTCGGCCCGCCCTCGGCCTCGACCGCGGCCCGCCCCTCCCTCTCCCTCTCGTGGCGGCTCCGCCTGCACGGGAATAGGGCGAGAATGGTGCGCTGCCTAAAGCAACCAGCGCGCCAGCAGTCGAAGGCAGGATTCCCTCCTTCCATGGCGGCGAGAAGGACAGAAAGCGAGGCGAAGGAGAAAGGGATGAGTGTGGCCGTTGTACCCCTTCCGCCCTATTTAAAGGCGAGGTGGGGACTCAACGCCCGCTCAACCAATCGAAGCGAGGAGGCGGAGGCGGGGCCGACTCACCCTCTCCGCCCGTGGCGGCTCGGTCTCCCACCTTCGCCGCCCGACCCCCATGGATGAGGGCAGCGTGGCGAAAAAGCGGGCGGGCGGCAGGTGAAGCAACCCGCTCTGCGCCACGATCACGGGGTGGGTGCCTTAAAGGCTGCATCGCCGCCCACTTCTCCTGACGCCCGCAATCGGCGTGCCGTTCTTGGGAGGAGGCAGCAGTCTGGCAGCGATTCGGCGGGCCATGGGCCAGCGGCGCCCGTGCCTTGTCTTAGGCCTGGCCCAACAGCGCTCGGCACCGTGTATGGCCCAGGCCGGGGCTCTGTCGGTGTACTAAGGTAGGGTACCTCGGTACCCCAACGTGCCGCAGGCAGCCCACTCCCCAGCTAGATCCATCAAATGCTTGCGGAGACCATCTCCGCTCCGCACCAAGCCGTTCAAGAACAAAGTATATAAGATAAAGCTCAAGACCCGGCAAGAGGAGCTTGCGGGAAAGGCCAATCGAGGCTCAAGGCTACATTACTCCTGCAGATCCCGGCGAGAGGGCTCGTCGGGAGGACTAGAAAGATCATGTGGCGAAGACACGCCTCGGCGCCGCGCGCGCCAGCGAGACCGAGGCGGCAAGTCCTGAGCCGACAAGCCCGGGTCCGGCAAGATCAAGGCCCGGCAAGGTGCTTGCGGGGAAACTATCTACGTGCCGCCTCCGGCTCATCGCCTGCGCGTCGCCTCGGCCTTCTCGAGGCAGCGTGGCGGGTGGCCGTCTTTGCATGAGAATGCGGTGGCACTCCACGGTGGTGGCCGCCGCCCGTGGCGAAAAAAAGCGATGGCGGGAGCTTTTGGGGCGGCGGCGGCGGGCATTTAATGCCCTTGTCCCCTCTGTCAAAAGTAGGTAAAAGCCTTGTAGCTGCCTTTGTTCCGCCTTGTTCAACTACCACCTCTTTTACGTTTTACCCCTCTACCTCATGTTGACACTGTCGGTGACCCTTGCCCTATAAAGAGGCCCATGCACAGCGTGAGGAGGTTCCACGACTAGCCACTCTCGCGTGAAGGCTCGAGCCCCAGCAACTCTAGCGCCGGGATTGGCGCTTTCACACCACTCCACCGTTTCGCTCGCATTCTTGAGCAAGATCTAATACAACACAATGCAGCGGTAGGGTTTCTGCGACCATCGCGGCCGAAGCTGGGTAAAAATCCCGCGTGCATCGCCTCGATCTGCTCTCCGCGCAACCTCCGCCCCGTACCGAACACACGAAGGGGCCCCGGCCCCATAGGTGCCGCGCCACCCATCGGCCGCGACAGGGGGCTTCCACCTTGAGAGTGTATGACCTGACCAGTGTGACAAGGGAGGTGCTCGGGCACCACTTGGAGGCATGCTTCGACACACGCCCCCGCACACAAGGAGCATAGCGCAAGGCGCCAGAGTACGAGAGCTCATCACCCGGGGTATTCACAAGATGCAGGAGGCTCGGGCCATGTGCGGAGAGCGTCGCCCTGTGCGCCCCGTCAACTCAGCTGCTGCCCCCAATATGGACAGTGGGCAGCACGCGTGCATCAACATCACGGGCCTCGGCAAGGCCAGCTTCCAGGACATCTTCTGGCTGTCATGTGTGGGCCAGAGCAGAGCATCGTTGAGGGAGTCCTGGATTAGGGGGTATCCGGACAGCCAGACTGTGTACAACGTCCGGACTATTGAAGCGTGAAGATACAAGATTCAAGACTTCGGCCTGTGTCCGGATGGGACTCTCCTTTGCATGGAAGGCAAGCTTGGCGATCCGGATATTTTCTTTCCTTCCTTGTAACCGACTCCATGTAAACCCTAGCCCTCTCCGGTGTCTATATAAACCGGAGAGGTTGGTCCTAGAAGGCGATCACAATTACAATCATACCATCATAGGCTAGCTCTTGGGTTTAACCTCTACGATCTCGTGGTAGATCTACTCTTGTACTACCTATATCATCAATATTAATCAAGCGAAGTAGGGTTTTACATCCATCGAGAGGGCGGACACAGGTAAACATCTGTGTCCCTTGCTTCATGTTACCATCATCCTTGGCCTTGCGGATCGAGACTCCCTACGAGATCCGCGGTTTTATACCGACATTTGTTCTTTCGGTGAGAGTTCCTCTTATGCGTTCTTTGTCGAGGCTCGATGGCTCCTTTAATCATCATCAACGACCTTTGTCGGTGAGGCTTTCCTCCCGGACAGATCTTAAATGTTCGGCCGCCGCCTGCGCGGCCAATTAAGCAGCCATCGGAGCAGATCCCAGCTCGCCCTGGCCATCAAATCAGGTTCGGAAACCTGAACTACACAGCGGATATCCGGGGAGACTTGATCTTCGACGGATTCAGGCCAGCACCAGGAGCACCGAACAGTCATGATGAGCACGGCTTAGCCCTGCTGTTAGACGATGCTTAGGACATCATCCCGGAAGAAGCCTCGGATTTAAGTCCGGGGCAGGCTGCGTTGCCTAAGGACGGAGGGCTGGACCCCGCCCCGCAGGACGTACCCCCACCGGTGATGGAGCCGAACACAGGCCTCACTTCTAGGAAGTCTGTGACTCCGGACCCCCGGATTCATATCCGGATGTAGGTTCCAGCCCGCGCATTCCCGGGCCCGTCAAGCCTGGTTGGTCTCCGGTGATGGAGCTCACCGCGGCTGACGTCTTTCAGCACTCGCCCTTTGGCGACATGCTGAACTTATTGAAGTCTCTCTCTTTGTCAGGAGACTCTAGGCCGAACAATGTCCAGCTTGAGTGGGAAGCGAACGACGACGGAATTCGCTGCCCACCCACCACCCACTTCATTGCCACGATCGATGATTTAACCGACGTGCTTGACTTCGACTCCGAAGACATCGATGGTATGGGCGGCGATCTTTGGAGAACTACGAGGACCACCGCCCATAGAGGCGGTGGCGCTCCCTCCTCATCGATATATATATCGTGGACACTCAAAAAAAACGATGGCGGCGAGGCACCGGAGGATAACCCCTCAGGGAGAAAAGCAAAGCATGTGCGTTATCGGCGCCACTCCAAGCCCCGCCACATCAATACTGGCCCTGGAGACGAAAGCAGTCCGGATGGTACCGAAGAGGAAACAGCCCTAGTCATCCTACCCTCAAGCAGGCCGGACCGATCATGATGGGATACTTGGAGAGGGACAATTATACACCCCCCTCCGATGACGAGGTAAGCCTTGGCAATGACGGATTCGGCGTACTGGAAGACCCAGTGGAACAAGTTTGCTTCAAGTGACGGTTCGTGGACACGGCAAGGAGCCTGCAAAGGAAGCAAGAGCAGCTTAAAGCTGACGAAGACATGCTAGTGGATAGGTGGACCAAGATCTTGGCCACGAAAATCTGAACCCGACAATGACAAAGGGCATACCGCGACCTGGCTGGCTACCTCAACTCCGGCGGGAAAACCACGAGCCTTGAGGCGCCCACACATTACTACGGTCCAAGATAGCAAGAAGCATACGAAGAGGCACCCTCGGGGCCTCGACACAAAGGTCATAAGCGTCAAGACAAGGATCTTTGGTGCCAAGTCGACAACTCTCGGTCCGATAGCGGACAAAAACAGCCAAGCCTACTCGACCAAAGCCACACACTGGATCAACCGTGTGAAATTCACGGTACCCCCAGAAGGACAGCTAAGCATACCAATAGGGAATGTAGGATCCTCAAAACAAAGCAGTTGGTCACACGCCGGAAGCAATAAGGGGAGGCGCTTCATCAAGAACCCCCCCCCCCTAGAGCATAACAGTATGGCCGATCGCCCAGAATCATATAAACCACAGCAAATCAATTGCAGTACCCCTAGACCTAGTAGTCCGGGGGCTCTATAACACACAAAGCCCACACGGGTATGAAGCCACGAATAACATCTCCTAAAAGATGTAAGGCGCAAAGGCCAAGTTTTATTGACCCACCACCCTGAAGGTTGTCTTCGGATCACTCACAATTGCTACACCAAGGAATAAATCTTTGGCACCTTCCCACCATGCGGTAGTTTACCGCATTGCAACAGGACAAACTACGTCGACTAGATCCCATATGGTAAATCGCTCAGGCCAACTATCCGGACACCCATTAAGGAGTCCGCGCTACCTCATGGTACAACGGTTGGGTTCACCAAGGTCCGATAAGGAACCCTTGGGACCAACCACAAGAGGATGCCCAGCTGCTTTCAAACATTTGCCATTAAAAACTAACGATTGACGCAGAACAGGGTTGGCAGCGTGGAATCAGCCCGGACACACAATGGCAGGAACATGCAGGTAGAAGGCTGTTCGGATTCTTCCTTGATCCATTCACAATCTCCTCCAGTCCGGCCACCACAGGTTCCGCGAAATAACATCTCTTTTCATACATCATACTCATATGCATAGACATATCATCTTGCTATAATGTGTGGACTTGGAAGATACTCACCAGCCGTCGCGTATCGTCAACGCCCCTTTGCCAAAAATGACAGCCACGCTTCGCGTTCGCCTGGTTATACCAGGGGCTTCACAGTATAGCAATAAAGTCCGACCACCTTTTCGGTCGCTCGGCACCCCGAACTTATAGCACTATATGCATCTGCTCCGAATCATGTCTTGGGTCATTGGTTGGGTTTGCCCGGCTCCCATGTCTTGGTACCTTATGTTCCGTTCTATCGGCTAAGGTAGCGCTGGGAGAACTACTGTGATTGTGTCCCGGTTCAGCCGGACAAGCAACTCAGTAGAGAAAGCCGAAAACCAACCGTCATGATAAAGTGAGAGCCGGTCTGCTGTTCGAGAGGTTATAAAATCCTTAAAGATTTATTCCGCACAAAGCTATTATAAATGCTGAGTGCGATGGATCGGTCTTCTGATCAGGTGCCAATAGAGCCCCTAGTTGGCCTTAGAACACTAGGGACTCTTGCCATTCATACTCAATTCCTATGGCTAAGTGAGAGTAATAAAGCCTTATAGTCCGGTTGCCTGTTTCGCGGAAAGATACACCTCCTTAATAGGAACCAACTATGGGATAAAGAGCGTTTAGATATATCCCGAACACCCCCGTATTCTTTTTATGAGGGGGCAGAAGCCGACGACTGGCCAACTCTCAGGATTTGCATACAATAAACAACCGCATAGGAAGAACATATGTTCAAACAAAACAAGAAATATATAATAAACATGCCATTACCCCATATTACAAAAGGCGGCACAAATGCCCACAGGGAAATATAATGTCTTTAGCACACTTGTCCGCCACAAGGCGGGCCACTTTCAGTACACTTTCATCGTAACACTCGGGCTTGCGGTGCTCCTTACCCTCCGGTGGCCCCTCAGTCATCAGCTTCTCCGTGTCAAGCCTTCCCCAATGTACTTTTGCACGGGCAAATGCCATCTGTGCGCCTTCTATCTGGTGATAAGCAGTAGCATCAAGTCGAGGACGGCGCCCACAATCCGCGCAGCGAGTCGAAGTAACTACTTGGAATCGGCTCCATGAACCAACCGGAACAACTAAGTCCTTCATGGCTAGTTCGGCGCTGGTGTGAATTCGACCAGCTATTTTAGCTGATCGATAAAGGCACCGAATAGTTGGCGCCGAATCTGCGACAGAAATCCTCTCTGCGATCTTCTTTTCCTCGTAGCGGTAGGAATTGGGCGGCATCTGATATGCTGCGAGGAAGATCTGCAAAAGCCCCTGGAAAAATAAGAATTCAGCTTGCCGCTTAAGGATTCTTCCCATTATCAAATATAAAAAGCTAAGAATACAGAAGGCCTTACCAGCCGCAACTTTCCAGGCCTCGTTAATGTGCCGCGCATTACCTCGGGCTTCTTCCCGAGCACCTTCTGCAGCCTCCAGAGCCTGGGCGAGTTTGGATTCTTTCCCTTTTAGACTCTGCTCCAAGCCCTCGCTTTTCTTCACAGTTTCCTGGAGCTCTCGCTCAGCTGAGATAACCCTGGCCTCGTGTTTTTTACGAAGTGCCTGTTCGGCCTCAGCCTTCTTGTTGGCATCAGCCAAAGCTTTCTCTAGCGCCTGTTCGGCCTCAGCCTTCTTGTTGGCATCAGCCAAAGCTTTCTCTAGTGCCTCGTATTAGGCACCCGCTCCTAGAGCACATAATACAAATATTTTACATTATGCACAACTATTCATTCGTGCTAACTTCAAGACAAATGTTTTCAACAAACCTTGCTTGTCTCCCAATTGCTTCTTCTGCGGCGAGTTCCTCCTCGGCCGTGTAAACTTCTGCCGATTCGGACAATTCCACATTATAAGCGGTCGTCCTCTCTGCAGATGCCTATTTTCACGCAAAAGGGTATACGTCTTTCACATAGGCTCCTGCGAGAGTAGGGGATTTGATCCCCTGCCCAGCTTTATCTCCTCCGCCGGATAGTGCATCAGGGGCTACTACTCATATTATGACAATGCCTCAATGGTTTCCTAGGAAACTTACCTCAAAAGCCTTTATAAGGCCAAGGCAGGACTCGTTCAGCCCGCTCTCGACGGACTGAATCTTCTCGACCAGTGCGCCCATGAGGGCCCGATGCTCATCAACAATAGACACATTCTTCAACGCTGTCGATAGACCACCGAGCAGCTCTGCTCGAGCGAGAGGATGCCGGTGAGTGGCAGGCCCCCACCATCGGGGTGGCTGCTCGCTCGATCCGGAACCCTAGAGGCCCGGGGCGCATCCATTCAGCGTGTGCGGCACCAGGACATGTCCTCCTGGTCGGGTCTTGTCGAGATGACACCTCGATGTCGTGCCAGACTTTGGGAAGGGGCCTCTTGAGGCGTCTCGCTTCGCCAAGGCATCGAGCCAGTGAATCCTCGGGCGAACCGGCCGGCGCGAGGACCTTGCGGACTATGCAATATGCAGCAGTCAAAACTACTATACCCAAAAACAATCCCGAGCCTTTATGCGTGTTTGGATACTACGACTTCTCGGGCGGGGCCTGGGATCCCCTCCGGGCTGCTATCGGCGGCCGTGGGGACTCTTACAGGAGAATTTTTCCCCCTCATGGGCGATCCAGCCTCGAGATGTGGAGGCCGTCCTCTTCCTCCGCCATCAGTGAGGCTCATCCTCCTCTACTTCCTCCTCTTCGTCCTCGGAGCGAAGGATGCGTTCTTGGAGTCTTTGGATTTGGCGTCAAAGCCTCATGACGGCGAAAACCACCGGGTCTTCTTGACCTTCTTGGAGCCTCTTTCTTTGGCACCATGTAAGGCGGGGACCGGCATATTACGTCGAGAAGAGGTCGGCGGTTCCTCGGCGAAGTGCAGACAATGTATCCGCCCCACCTTCTTTATCCATCCACGAGGTCACAATGAAACACGATTAAGGTGTCTCCATCATGACATGCCAGCTAAAGCATGAATAGGCGAGTGTGGCTGTGACTTAGAGCTGGAGAATGGTATGATTGATACCCACGGTCCTCGGCGGGGCCGGCCACGATTTGCGGACATAAAGAGCACCTTCGAGATATCCTTGTGGGAGGAATCATAAAAGCTCGAAGGGTTTGGTGCTTTCGGCTGGATCGAACTCCCATAGAGTACAAGCTCGGCAGCGCGGGGAGGACCAGGTGAACTAGCATCACCTGGACTACATTGACGAGTTTGACATCCCTATCGACCACACCACGAAGGCGGCGTGCAGGCGATAACAGCTCATCGAGCGAGCACCGGTTGGGCCCTTCTTGGGCGGGGCGTGAGCCCGAGTGGAGCTCGGATCTGAACTCTGGAGCTACCGCCCACTTTTGCAGCGTGGTTGGTGATATAGAACCCGCTGCTGCTGCCACTCCTTGTGAAGTCGTTAAGCGCCTTCGGCCAAACAGCCTTGGGCATCTTGCTTACCATGGCGCCGCCGCGCTGGCGTGTTAGCCACTCACCACCTTGGGCTTCACATTGAAGATCTTCAGCCATAGGCTGAAGTGGCGAGATCGGAGAAAAGCCTGCGCACCTGACGATGAACATCGAGATATTGAGGAAGGAGTTAGGGAAAGATCGTGAAAATCGATCCGTACTAATACATGACTCCCGAGCGAGCGGGTGAAGGGAAACCGAGCCAGCGGACTAAATGGGAAGAACACAACTCTCTCATAAGGTTAGGAGTGGGGCGACCTGTCTCGCCGGTGGAAGGCGGTGGCGATCTTGGGCGGATACGGCTCCCGAGCTTCTTGATGTCCTTCTCCTGGACAGTCGAAGCCATCCATCTGCCTCCTGCTCCGGATCCGAACATCTTTGGAAAACCTCTCTTCGATGGAGAAGAAGAGTGCTTGCGCGTTAGGGCTCGAACAAAGGGGAATGAGCTAGCGGGAGGAGAAGGCGTTGGTAAAAGAGAAAGAAACCTAACCTCTTTATAGAGGCGGTAAATGCTTTTAGCGTCTCCCCACTTACCTGGTGGAACCCGTTTGCCTCCCACTCGCTACGATTAGTGGCGTGGTTAGATTACCCATACCCGTATTTATGAGAATCCCGTGATAAGGGACACGATCTATGCTTTGACAAGACGTGTCAAAGAAACCGCCTCGCAATATGCGCTGTAGCTGGTTGTGGGAAAACGGATCGAATAATGATTCGACCGTAATAACATGTCACGTCATCAGAAAAAGTTGTCAGCAGATTGCATTTGTGAAATATCATTCTCTCAACGGTGGCATATGAAGATCATCTCGCAGATCCGGACAGAGTCTAAGTGTTCGATGATTACTTTGGAGTATTCGGAGGAGAAACCCGCTTTGCAATGCCGGAGACAATACTGCGCGCCGGACTCTTCGTCATTGAAGCCTGGTTTAGGGGCTACTGAGGGAGTCCTGGATTAGCAGGTATCTGGACAGGCGGACTATGTACAACGTCCGGACTATTGAAGTGTGAAGATACAAGATTCAAGACTTCGGCCCGTGTCCGGATGGGACTCTCCTTTGCGTGGAAGGCAAGCTTGGCGATCCGGATATTATCTTTCCTTCCTTGTAACCGACTCCATGTAAACCCTAGCCCTCTCCGGTGTCTATATAAACCGGAGAGGTTGAATCCTAGAAGGCGATCACAATTACAATCATACCATCATAGGCTAGCTCTTAGGGTTTAGCCTCTACGATCTCGTGGTAGATCTACTCTTGTACTACCTATATCATCAATATTAATCAAGTAGGAAGTAGGGTTTTACCTCCATCGAGAGGGCCCGAACCTGGGTAAACATCTGTGTCCCTTGCTTCATATTACCATCAGCCTTGATGCACAGATCGGGACCCCCTATCCGAGATCCGCCAGTTTTAACACCGACAATCGTCACCAACTACGTCTGCATGCCCTTCAGCCTGCTGAACATTGCGCCACCTATTAGCACTTCGCGTAGCTCACATTGGCGTCTCATGATACTTTAGACCCTTGCGAGCCTCTAAGGCCTGAGGAGCCGCTCGGCCCTTAAGAGGCAGACCCCCGCGACGCGCTTCGCCCAATGCCTCGATGCTTCCACAGCCGCATTATTGCCAGGTGACTTTTTGGTTGTTTTGATTTGAGGGTGCCCCGGGGGCCGCATCATCATCAAGCTAGTTAGTGTCAGTCCCTGCAGCCGCCTTACTTTTTGGTTGTGTACTAAAGTTGGTTATGCTTCAATATGTTATGTTACTTGCTTAATGTAAAGCCCTGGGACCGATGCGCCAGATGTCTTCTGTTTATTCGCTGTTGTTGCCATGTTGTTCGCTTGCGTGTTGCACCTTGCCATGTCATCATGTGCATCTCATCCTCATGTTTTTCAAAACTATCATCCGTCTGGGACTCCTAGTTCTATCCGTTGTCCGTTCCGAGCCCATTCACACTCGCACACGCCCGTGGCACATCCGAAATATTATTTCATAAGTGGGATAAAAATGTTCTCAGAATGTGTTAAAAGTTGGCGTCCGGTGTTGTTATGTTGTCGGTAGACCGCCTGCCAAATTTCATCGCATTTGAAGTCCGTTTGATTCCCCAACGGATAACTATAGTGGCAATATAGCGGGTCTATTCGTCACACGTTTTCGGTATCCAGAAACCCCTGTCGGGCTGCACTTCTCTTCTCTCCTCTTAGCCCAAGCCATCCTACACAGCCCACTAACCTTCCCTCTGATCGGAACCATTGAATCGCTATCGAAGGGCTCCGAAAGCCCCTAAGCCTAATCCCTTCCTATTTAAGAGGGTCTTCCCCTTCCATTTCTGTCCAAACCCAACACCTAGCCTCCACCCTTGGTTCCGCGCCGGCCGAACCCTTGCCCGCCACTTGGTGCCGCCGCGCGACCCCCTCCCTGCCAACCCCGCATCGCCACGCCTCCCCCAGCGCTCCCCACCACCACCGGGCCGACCAGGCCCGTGCAGGGCCCGTCGAGCCCATCTGGGCTCGGATCGAGCAGCCGCCACACTGATCGTGCCCCTGAGCCGCCCCGCTCCTCCCGTGCCGCGGCTGCCTTGACCCCAACCTAGATTGGGAGGAAGCTTGGTGCCGCCGCCTCCCATCATCTGTCCCCACCGCCACGTGAGCCCTGCCGGCCGGTCGCCAGAGTGCGCCGCCGGCCGCTGCCTCCCTAGCACCTCTCTTCTCCTTCCTCCTCTTCTCCCGTAACATCTCTCTCTGCTGCCATGAACAGGGACCCCGCCGCCTTCGGCGGATCTTGCTTCCCTGTCACCAGAGTTTCCCAAGCCGCCGTCGTCAAGCTCGCCACGACCATCCGCACACTGCCGGACCCCATCGCTGCTGGGAATGGGCACCTTGCGCCTGGATCCATGCCTTCCCACCTGGATCCGCTCCTCACCTGGCGGCCCGCCTCCGCCTCGCTTTCGCCGAAGAGAGATGTTGTCGCTCCCTGCTGCCCTGTCACGACCTGCCTCCGCTGCCAGTACGATGTTGTTCTTGATCCGCATCGTCCCCCAATCCAAACGGTAACCTGCACCGACCCCCCCCCCCCCGCGTCGGTGTCGTACCGGTACCCCGTCATCCCCGCACAGCGACATCCCTCCATCCAAACAGGCTTCCCTGTTCGCTACACCAGGCCGCCCTGCTTCCCATCGTCCAGCCCGTCCTTGGGGCGCAAGGTGAGCGTCGTCCGTTAAATCCCGCCCGAGCACTTTATAGTTATCATGCGTTCAGTTCCAAAATGACAGTCCCTGTTTTAAAATGTCATATATGCATTTTGTGATGCCAAAATCGTTGCACCTGTTCATCAATTAGAGATGATTTGAACATGTAAATTCATCTGCTCAGTGTGCTTTCATGATGGTGGTTGTTGCATTCATGTTAGGGTTCATCTTCATGCCATAATCCTCGTTGCATAAGTGCATGCGGATGTTAACTACAGAAAACTGTTATAACTTGCCCTTTTGTTATTTTTGTGTGATTTAATGCATATGTCATATGAGCATCTTGTAAACATGTGTTTGGTGCATTTTTACGTCATCTAGCGACTAGTATTTATTTCATGCCATGTTATGTACTGTGGTGAGTGCAACAAGCTTGCAAACAAGCCTAGTCAATGTTGTTGATTTCATGTTAATTTTACTATCTGAAACTGCATGGTATAAAACTTTTCAAGTTTGCATGTTGTTTGCCACTAGTCCATAGCTCATGTGCATAAGATTTATTCATGTATTTGCTCTATGTTATGTGTACTTTGGTTCCATGCCCTTGGTTCCCATGTAAACTTGTTGTAGCTTGACTCATTATTTCTCTAAAGTTGCCATCATGCTAAATCTGTCAACCTATTAACAGCATGTTCCATTTTGCAAAGCTCGTTGTAATTAATCTATGCATCATATGGAGTTGTGCCCATGTAGTAAGTTGGAGTATGCCATGTCTAATACATGACCACGTTCTTTGCATAAGTATTAAGAATAGATATGCTTGCTGTTATGTGCCTCCAAAGCAGCAGCATAATGTTACTGTTTTGCATTCCCAGATTTTCAGTCTGAGAATTTGCTATTTCATGTTTGCATCTTGTCTTGATGATTCCCATGAACATGTTCCTCCTATATATATGCCATGTTGTGTGATTTGAATGACATGATATGTGCTAGCATGCTATGCCTTTTGATGCCATGTTCTTATACTGTAGCATCTTTGTTTCATGCCTCCAACATGGCATCATATTAACCCTGCTCGTGCATATGCCCAGTTTTTCTTGAAGTACTAATATGTAACAGAACTTTGCATTTTGCAATGATCATATTGCTTTAATCTTCATGCCTATGAACTTGAACCTTAATGATATTTTAAGTATGTAATTTGTACTTGAAGCACACGCCATCTATGAGCCAATCTTGTTCTTGTACCATGTTGTTATGATGCTTGCAAGATGCGTACTTGCACTATAAAAAAAGACACATCCGTGACATTTTGGGCCGAACGAAAAAAAATTCTGTCATACATATGACACTTCTAAGACGATAATTGTGACAAAACCCAGTATCATCATAGATGTGGTGGCTTCTACTTCTATGACAAAAAATCATGATAGAAAATGGGCTTTTAAGTCTGGGCGGGCGGAGGCGCGGCTGCATGACATTCTTTGGGCGTCCATGGCGGAAAAAACCGTGGTAGAAGCGAAGGGAGGAAAATTTGAGGAGTTCGGTTACGGTGGGAGGTCGGGGCGGCGATCGCGTTCTCTCGCTGCGTCGCTGCGTGTGTGCGAGGAGTTAGCTCGCGAACCGGCGGCGTTGGGCTCTAGCGAACCGGCGATTACGCTGCGAGCTAAGCGTCTTGAACCCGGCGATCGATCGATTGCTTTCTTGAACCGATCGGCGATTCGCCGCTCTGCTGCTAAGTGAAGCCGATCGGTGTTGCCTCTCTAGATGAGCGATGGCGTTGCGGGGGTTGGATGAGCGATGGCGGTGGCATTGCCTCGGGATGAACAGGACCCCATGGTGTGGAGGCTGGATGAGCGATGAAGCGGTGGAGGGGTGCCCATGGAGGGGTGGTTGAACAGGACCTCATGGTGTGGAGGGCTGGATGAATAGTAGAAGGTGGAGGGGTGCCCATGGAGGGGTGGTTGAACAGTAGTCGGTGGAGTAGTGCGCAGTGGAGGCTGGATGAACAGGAGCCAGGTGGAGGCTGGATGTGACGCCCGGATAATTAAGCTACAGTGATCCCCGCTAATGATGCCACGTCACCTCGGTTACTGTGGATAAACTCGCGTTAGTTCGAAACCTAGTTCGGATTTCAAATTAAAAACCAAGATAAACAATAAATGTTTTCAAATATTAAAACTAAAATGTTCGGAGTGAGCCAAACAATGCATAGGTAATTATGTAGAAGGAACCACACTTTAGTAAAAAGATTAAAAGCACTAAAGTGATCTAAACAGTCGCAAAACAACTATTTGAACGACTTTGGTATTTTATAAAATACTAAACTATTTTATATCAGGGTAAAACTTTTTATAGTAGTGGATTGTTCTAGTTCTTTATTTTAGGGGCTATAGATATATTTTACTAAGTTAAAATTAATGTGTAACTAAAATAAAACAGAAAAGAAAAATTAAGAAAAACAAAATACAAAGAAAAGAACACCCTCCTCATTTGGGCCACCGCTTGAGATGGCCTCGAGGCCAATCGGGCTGGCCAGCCGCTCTCTGGCCTATATGGCCTCCTCGTGACCTAACCCCGAATGACCCCTCCCCTCCGATCCCCACCTCCCCTCGTCACCCACCCGCCGCCACCACCACACTTGCTGCAGCACACACACACACGCCTTGTGCACGGAGGAGGCACCTGCTCGACCCCTACTCTCTGCAGCGCCCGAGCATAAGTCGGCCAGCAGCTAAAACCCCGCCGGCCGGGCTCAGCGCCGTCCCTCGAGGACTCCTCTGCGCCCCTCCTCTCCCTCGCATTGGCGCCCTCTGGCCACAGCCTCGCCTCATCACCGACCCGATGCGCCCGCTCGGCCCGTCGCCACCACCACGATGCCGCCTAGACCTCGCCGGACCTCCTCGATGGGCTGCACACGTCCTCGTCCTCCTCCCCAGCTCGCATCATCGAGCCTCGCCGCCCCAGATCCCCTAGCGGGGTGAGCAGCGAATCCTTCCCCTCTCCTCCTCCCCTGTCCTCGTGTGCAGCAGCGCCCGCGCGTCTGTCGTCCCCGACCGTCCGGCCGCTGATGCATCTTCTTGTCACCATGAACCGCTGCCCCATCTGCTTCCAAGCCACGCCCGTCGCGGACCTCGGCATGACAGCTCGCCTATACGCCTCCACAGCGCGCCACGGCGCGTGCCTCGCCCCCTGTGCTTCCCGACTCTACATGCACCTTGATCGTCGTAGCGCCGCCACCGAACCTCCTTGTCGCTCGCCCGGTTCCCCATGGTCTTTGTTGGGTCCGTCCCTTCGACCTCCGCCTCCCTGCCGCCGGCCCCGCCTCGGGCTGCCGTGCCCGCTGCCGCCCAGGCTCGGCCTTCGCTCGGCGCCCTGCGCCGACCACCGGCGGGCTGGTGCCCTTGCCCGTTCGCGGCGCCGTTTGGCCCCTTTGGGCCATTGACAGAGGCCCCACCCGAGCGGTTTTATAAAAAAGATAAAAAATAATAATAATAGTAATAAATTTAATTAATTAATTAATTAATTAACTAAATTAATCCTTCTTAGGTAACCTAATTAACTATTGTTAATTAATTAGAGCGATAATTAGATTTGTTAAGCCCTAATTAGAATAAGCAGTATGACATCACGAGACCCACCGTCGGTTTGACGGTCAACACCTCATTGACTGGCGGCGTCATGATGGCGTCGGCGTGCCTTATTTTGGATAATGTTGAATTAAATTAATTAAATAAATGCTAAAATGATTTAAAACTTTAGAAAATCATATAAAATAAACCGTAGCTCGAGATGAAAATACTTTCTACATGAAAGATGCTCGAGCGGCGAGGCGAATCCGGATCGCAGCCCGTTAGTCCACCACCGTCCCTAGCATAGTGAACCTGCAACATTTCACCTTGGTTCATCGTAGAAAACCACGGAACACGGGGATACTTTCCGGATGTTTCCCCCTTCACGGTATCACCTCATACAGCGTTAGAACCGTCTAGCTCTGCTTGTTGTCTTTGTTATGCACTTGCTTGCTATGTATTCTTGTTTCTCCCCTCTTCTCTCCGGTGACCCGTGGCGATCTTTGATGCCCTGTGGTCGACTCGTCACGATGACCCCTACTTATGCGAGCAACCAGGCAAGCCCCCTTGATCACGGATATCGCCTATTCTTCTCTATCTTGCTTGCATTAGAGTAGTGTAGCATATTCTTGCTTTCGTTAATCCTATTACGATGCATAGCGACATTGTTGCTCTGAGGTCATTGATACCTTACATAATCCTAAATGCTTAGTATAGGATGCTAGTTATTCATCATTGGCCCTACATTCTTGTCGATGCGCCTTGCTTTACTATCGGGCGTGACCACTTGGGAGGTGATCACGGGTATATACTATACATACATACATACTATCTGAGATGGTGACTAAAAGTCGGGTCAGCTCATTGAGTACCCATAAGTGATTACGATGAGGGAAATTTGAAAGGACGGTGGCTCCATCCGGTAGAGGTGGGCTGGGTTCCCGGCCCCATTGTTACTTTGTGGCGGGCGGCAGGCGAGTTGAGACCACCTAGGAGGCAGTGGGCTGGCCCTGTCGGCATTCGCGGATACTTAACACGCGAGATCTGGGTATTTGATCGAGTCGGCCATTTGGTCTATCGCACTAACCATCTCGTGGGAGTAGTTATGGGTATCCGGCGTCGTGGTATCGGCGAAGCCTTCTGGCGTCGGCGGCCGAGTGGCGCCGCCGGATTGGGCAATAAGCTTGCACTTGTATTAAGGGGCTAGTTACGCTTCGGCGCGTCGCATAGCGTCTTGGTGTGCTCGGGGTGATGGGCCCGGACCCTGGCGCTTAGGTTTGAACCGGCGTGCTAACCTCTGTTGTGCCTAGGTGGGGCTGCGGCGTGTTGATCTTAGGGCGGGCATGACCGGAAAGTGTGTCGGCCAAATGGGATCGGCGTGTTGGGTTATGTGGTGCACCCTGCGGTGAAGTTTATCTATTGAATAGCCGTGTCCCTCGGTAAAGGGCGACCGGAGTTGTACCTTGACCTTTTGACAACTAGAACCGGATACTTAATAAAACACACCCTTCCAAGTGCGGATACAACCGGTGATCGCTCTCTAATAGAGGCGGCGAGAGAGGATCGCCGGGTAGGATTATGCTATGCGATGCTCTTGGAGATGCTACTTGGAGATGCTACTTGGCGATGATACTTGGAGGACTTGGTCTACTCTCTTCTACATCTTTGCAAGGCGGAGGCTGCGAGCGTAGTCTTGACGAGGATTAGCTATCCCCTCTTATTACGGCATTCTGCGATTCGGTCCTTGATATGGCCCTTTACATATACCCATGCATATGTAGTGTAGCTCCTTGCTTGCGAGTACTTTGGATGAGTACTCACGGTTGCTTTCTCCCCTTTTTCCCCTTTCCTTTCTTTACGGTTGTCGCAACAGATCTTTGGAACCGAAGCGAGCGCCACCGTCGACAGCGACTACTACTGGAGGTGCCTACTACTACGTGCGAGCTCTTGGCGGCGACCGGGAGTAGTCTAGGAGGATCGAGGCGGGAGGCTGCGCCTCTTCGTCTGTATCGGTTTGTGCTAGCCTTCTTAAGGCAAACTTGTTTAACTTATATACGTACTCGAGATATTGTTGCTTCGGTGACTCATCTATGATCGAGCACTTGTATTCGAGCCCTCGAGGCCCTGGCTTGTATTATGATGCTTGTATGACTTATTTATGTTTTTAGAGTTGTGTTGTGATATCTTCCGTGAGTCCACGATCTTGATCATTACTGCGTTTGCGTGCATGATTAGTGTCACGATTGAATCGAAGCGTCTGAGATTAATATCGAGCCATTGCTGTAGAATCCCCTTCCACACTCCTTGGCGAAGTCGAGTCTAGACATTGCAAAACTTTTACTAACATGGCTGTGTGCCTTACGGGCCCACGTCGCCATTGGATGGTATTAGGATCTTTTACTCCTCGACCTTTACTCTGGGACTCTGATCTCTCCTCTATTCGGGTTAAATGAATTTTGCTAAATCTAACATTAGGATCTCGTTATCACTTTCACCCAGAGAGCTCCTTATTATTGATGATCGTCTGCTGCACCAGAAGACCCTGAAGATACTCTCCATTGTTAACCCGAGAACTTATGTCCATCGCGTTTGCAATTCCCCTTCCACCGTAAACCCCTATGGAGTAACTACTTGCAGTTATTATTCTTACATTCATCCCCAGTTGGTCTTGTTATTACAAGATACCTTGAAAAACTCGTCGTTTTTTCGATAATCCTTTGAGCTTACTGCCTTGCTGTTCTTTGTCACCTGAATACCCCTACGGTTAATTCTCGCACTTATCGAGTATCCGCTCATCCCCGATTGTTCATGTATTTACCCAAAAGTCTTCAAAATGCTATTTGAACTTCGAAAATCTGAGTCGCCTATTGCACTTGAAATTCTTGCTTCTTGGCATTATGGTTAATCCCATAAGTCTCGTAGTCTTATTGACCTTCCTTGTCATTATCATTTTGAGTCTGTTGACTCAATATGTTTCTTGAATACGCAATCATCATTGATCCTTATAAATTACCTTTACGGCTGAGCTGCCATTCTTTTAAGCTGGAATTAGTTCTCGACCAATCCAATTGTCGTTGATTGCACCTAAGGCTATTCAACTTATCCATCCCTAATCGAGCATTGCTTGATCCCTTGATTTAAATCATAATACCTTTGCATTTGATAATTGAGTTAGTCGGTTGTTTCTATAATCGATCTCCTTGTATTCTTCTTCCTCTAGTTGAGTACCGATGCTCATGTCGGATCCTTGTGGACCACGGATCCTTTGTTGGATTTTATCTGACAACGCCCTTCATATTCAATAACCTTGTGAGCCTTTCCATGGGTATATAATGCCTTTGGTAATTTGTATCCTCTACTTTGATAACCATACTCTAGTTTCGAGCTTGTATTATCTACTCCGAAGCTTGTGGTACATTTTTCTAAGAAGCCCTTATGGGTTGAACATATGCCTTCTCTAAACCGTGTGAACCCGAAAGTTTTCACGAGTCATAATTTTCTGGTGTTTTTACTAGATAATTTTCTGCTCTACAACTTCTTCGAAAAAACGGGACGTAAATGATAGGTTAGGTATTGCAGAAGTGGGAGTCGACCTTGAACTTTGTGTTCATGCCCATGGACACGATGTAGATCTTATCATGGAAGCTTCTCTTAAATAAATTATCCCCTTGGTATAAGTTCATCTTATATCTGGGATTTGATCTTTACAATCGTGGTTCGGCCATATTGTTCTTCTTTGATCCGTTTCTCGGACAAGTTAAATTACTTGTCTTACGCACATCATTTCACTGTCAAGCTTCTATTCTACTCTACTTGAGTATTACCCCTGGTATCTCAAGGATATCAACCCATTGCATTTCATCTTATGAATTTCGTGAGTAATACCTTTCCGTCATAGTCACTCCACGGGTTCTAGGTTGTCGTCAGCAGAAAACACCGGGTTGTGAATCGAATCAACTTGAGATTTAGTACTCCCGATTACTTTGTTGTTGAAATTTTAATACTCCATCAAGTCATTCCTAGCTTTGATCGGCTATATTGTTATCATGCTAAATTTTAACCATGCTACGGTCCTTATTCCCGGAGCACAACTTCCGGCGATAGCTAAGCCTCGGCGATCGTCCTCGGCATATCATTTAGCCTTGAACAACAATCTTTGATTTCAAGTTTGTATTGTACTAGTGGTTTCAATAACCTTTCGCTTCATCATTCCTTTGACTTGTTGTCATCGCCGATCAATTACACCTTCATGAAATCTCTCGACAATTGTGTCGGATCACCTTCAACACTTTGACTTCTTCGAGATGTTAAGCGTGTTCATGATGAAAATACCCTCCTTGCCCTCGATGATTTTATTATCATCGACAACACCTGACTTCCTTTCATGCGAGCTTGTCCACATTATGAATACAACCTGCTCTCCGGCTAATGTTGTGTTACGCCTTGAAATATTCTTGTCTTTTCTATCAAGAATGTTGTGAGGATTGCTCCACCTCTTAAGAATTCTTGAAATAGTGATACATCTCCCCATCACCTTCTTTCTTGGCCCCGTGTTGTTTCTAACCGGAATACCGACAATTGAACTATGATGTGTGAATTCAAAATTCCTAGCAACCCTATTGCTTTGAAGTGAATGGTCAATAACTCCATTCTAAGTCTTTTGGTTATTGAATCGCCATTCTAACATTGATCATGCTACCTAAGCCCATATTTCGGGTGCACCTTTCAACCAATGTTTAATTATGTATGTTTCCCTCGAGCATACATCATTATATCATCAGATCTGACAAATGTTATCTCCTTGTCCGCATAATTGTGGGAATCCATCTTTTTGGAAATCTCAATGAATTTTTGCTGACTCCATTAGCCACCTCCTCATCCCCTCCTTGGTATAATGATGAACTATTGTTTCAAGAACCCGCTCCCATAGTTCATTTCCTGAGAATCTTGCAATGTCATTTCATCGAATTTGTGTTGCACCTTTTCTTCTCGGACATCTCGAGTTTGAGGTATCATGACACCAACCGGATCTGAATCTCTATCAGATATGATGGTTGGGACAACTTTACAGGAGTTATGATGTTGGTCCTTTGATGACCCAGTAATATGATGTCATGCCTAGCACCCCCCCCCCAGCTGGAGGACCTATCATTATAATTTCTTTTGCAAGGATAACCATTCTTCCTGGAGGAAACTGTAAAACTTATTTTATAAGTTGCTCCTGATGGATCCTTTGTATCCAAAGTCTGACATTTGCTTGAAGACCATGTCAATGCTATCTCAAAGCATGTCTGTGATACTCCGATTTTCAACAAGAACATTTGAAGCCCAATGCTAAGATGTTTCTTGCTCAATTATCCAAACGCTGTTGTATGGGTAATGTCTTGAAATTTCTCTCCCCTTACCTAAAGGGTTTTCTAAATTATATCCTGACATGATATCATGCTCTGCTTGTCCTTGGGAAGGATATATCCCTGAAATGTGTGTTTAAACACATTTTCTTTTCCATTATTCTACATTTAATCTCATGATCACCTTTTCCTTTCCATTGTTTTGTTTAACCTTCTTGGTGATCTATATGATCTAGCGATAATATTCTCCTGCTTATGTGAACACCTCTGTGGACAATTCATCGAGAAAGAACACATTACTTTTGTTGATGACATCTCGGTAACCGCCGATGGGCGAGAACTTTGCCTATTGGTCGCCTCGTTCAGCGAGCAAGAAAATGGTTCTCTTCATCCCTCGCCCTTAGTACCGACATTGTTGCCAACATAAGCGGCGAGGCTATGCTTTGACATGTCTTTCTTATGCGATCGTGCAAGGCGTCAGCGCCCTTCCTTCTTTTACCCACATGGTGGGCCCATAACCACAGTTCCACGAGTTGGAACTGACTCTCTGTACACCCCTGTTTCCAAAGATATTCCTCGTAGCGTGGACTCGTATGTAATTCACGGACCACCGTCCCAAGTGATCTATTTTGGTATCGAGGCGCAATACTTATTCTCGTTGCTCTGAACCCCTTTCACCTTCGATTAGGCATCGAGCGCTTGCCTATTCGTTTGAAACTTCTCATGGTACCTCTTTACCTTGCTCTCGATATTTTCTTAAGATTCAATTCGAGAGTAACTTCCTCACCTTCCTCGATGTTATCGACGGATAGTCAACCTTGTAGAGATCGTCCTTTTGAAGCTACCCTTATCCTTTCCGTAAATGCGATGAAGATCCCCAAGGAAGGAAGACAACTTCATCATGATGACCCAAAGCGAGAACTGAAAGCATCAATGTAATGGATCGACCTCTTGAGAAAACAACTATGACCGAGAAGAATCGTTAGAATTTCGTAACAGATCCATTCCCCTTATAACGCTCCTAAATCTCGGGACGAGATTTCTTGTAGTGGAGGAGAATTGTGACGCCCGGATAATTAAGCTACAGTGATCCCCGCTAATGATGCCACGTCACCTCGGTTACTGTGGATAAACTCGCGTTAGTTCGAAACCTAGTTCGGATTTCAAATTAAAAACCAAGATAAACAATAAATGTTTTCAAATATTAAAACTAAAATGTTCGGAGTGAGCCAAACAATGCATAGGTAATTATGTAGAAGGAACCACACTTTAGTAAAAAGATTAAAAGCACTAAAGTGATCTAAACAGTAGCAAAACAACTATTTGAACGACTTTGGTATTTTATAAAATACTAAACTATTTTTTATCAGGGTAAAACTTTTTATAGTAGTGGATTGTTCTACAACTTTATTTTAGGGGCTATAGATATATTTTACTAAGTTAAAATTAATGTGTAACTAAAATAAAACAGAAAAGAAAAATTAAGAAAAACAAAATACAAAGAAAAGAGAACACCCACCATCGCTGGGCCACGGCCCAGATGGCCTCGGGGCCAATCGGGCTGGCCCAGCCGCACCTCTCCTGGCCTATATGGCCTCCTCGTGACCCTAACCCCGAGCGACCCACTCCCCTCCGATCCCCACCTCCCCTCGTCTCCCACCCCCGCCACCACACACACCTGCAGCACACACCACCTGCGCCTCGTGCTGGAGGCGCCCTGCTCGACCCCTCCTCTCGCAGCAGCGCGCCGAGCATAAGTCGGCCAGCTAAAACCACCGCCAGCCGGGCTCAGCGCCGCCCTCGAGGACTCCTCTGCGCCCCTCCTCTACCTCGTGGCGCCCATCTACGCCACAGCCTCGCCTCATCACCGACCCGATGCCGCCCGCTCGACCCGTCGCCACCACCACGATGCCGCTGGACCTCGCCGGACCTCCTCGATGGGCTGCACCGTCCTCGTCCTCCTCCCAGCTCGCATCGCCGAGCCTCGCCGCCCAGATCCCCCAGCGGGGTGAGCAGCGAATCCTTCCCCTCTCCTCCTCCCCTGTCCTCGTGTGCGGCAGCGCCCGCGCGTCTGTCGTCCTTGACCGTCCGGCCGCTGATGCATCTTCTTTGTCACCGCAGACCGCTGCCCCATCTGCTTCCCGAAGCCACGCCCGTGGCGAGACCTCTGCATGACAGCTCGCCTAGCCGCGCCTCCATGTGCGCCCTGGCGCGTGCCTCGCCCGCCTATGCTTCCCCGACTCTACATGCACTCGCAGTCGTCAGCGCGCACGCCACCGAACCTCCTTGTCGCTCGCCGCTTCCCGTGGTCTTTGTTGGTCCGTCCGCTTCGGCCTCCGCCTCCCCTGCCCGGCCCGCCTCGAGCTGCCGTGCCAGCTGCCGCCAGGCTCGGCCTTCGCTTCGGCGCCCTGCGCCCGACCCAAAGCGGGCTGGTGCCCGCACCCGTTTGCGAGCGCCCGTTTGGCCCCTTTGGGCCATTGACAACGGGGCCCCACCCCCAGAACGGTTTTATAAAAAAAAGATAAAAAATAATAATAATAGTAATAAATTTAATTAATTATTTAATTAATTAACTAAATTAATCCTTCTTAGGTAACCTAATTAACTATTGTTAATTAATTAGACAGTAATTAGATTTGTTAAGCCCTAATTAGAATAAACAGAGTATGACATGCGAGACCCACACGTCAGTTTGACCAGTCAACACCTCTGTTGACTGCTGACGTCATGATGACGTCAGCGTGCACTGTTTTGGATAATGTTGAATTAAATTAATTAAATAAATGCTAAAAATGATTTAAAACTTTAGAAAATCATATAAAATAAACCGTAGCTCAGATGAAAATACTTTCTACATGAAAGATGCTCGAGCAGCGAGGCGAATCCGGATCGCAGCCGTTCGTCCACCACCGTCCTAGCATAGTGAACTGCAACATTTCACCTTGGTTCATCAATAAAACATGGAACACGAGGATACTTTCCGGATGTTTCCCCCTTCACGGTATCACCTCATACAGCGTTAGAACCGTCTAGCTCTGCTTGTTGTCTTGTTATGCACTTGCTAGCTATGTATTTACTATTTCTCCCCCTCTTCTCTCCGGTAGACCCGTGATGATCTTTGATGCCCACTGTGATGCGACTCGTCACGGCGACCCCTACTTGTCTGAGCAACAGGCAAGCCCCCTTGATCACGGATATCGCCTATTCTTCTCTATCTTGCTTGCATTAGAGTAGTGTAGCATATTCTTGCTTTCCGTTAATCCTATTACGATGCATAGCGACATTGTTACTACGATCATTGATACCTTACCGCAATCCTAAATGCTTAGTATAGGATGCTAGTTATTCATCATTGGACCTACATTCTTGTCGATCGCCTTGCTTTACTATCGGGCCGTGACCACTTGGGAGGTGATCACGGTATATACTATACATACATACATACTATCTGAGATGGTGACTAAAAGTCGGTCGACTCATTGAGTACCATAAGTGATTACGATGAGAAATTTGAAAGGACAGTGGCTCCATCTCGGTAGAGGTGGGCTGGGTTCCAACGGCCCCGACTATTACTTTGTGGCGGGGCGGCAGGGCAGGTTGAGACCACCTAGGAGGCAGGTGGGCTGGCCTGATCGGTGTTGCGGATACTTAACTGCAGCAACGAGATCTGGGTATTTGATCGAGTCGGCCATTTGGTCTATCGCACTAACCATCTCGTGGGAGTAGTTATGGGTATCCGGCGTCGTGGTATCGGCGAAGCCTTCTTGGCGTCGGCGGCGAGTGGCGCGGCCGGATTGGGCAATAAGCTTTGCACTTGTATTAAGGGGCTGGATTACGCTTCCGGCGCGTCATAACGTCTTGAGTGTGCTCAAAGCGATGGGCCCGGACCCTGCGGCGCAGGTTTGAACCGGCGTCTTGACCTCTGTTGTGCCTAGGTGGGGCTGCGGCGTGTTGATCTTAGAGGCGGGCATGACCGAGGAAAGTGTGTCGGCCAAATGGGATCGGCGTGTTGGGTTATGTGGTGCACCCTGCGGTGGTTTATCTATTGAATAGCCGTGTCCCTCGATAAAGGGCGACCGGAGTTGTACCTTGACCTTATGACAACTAGAACCGGATACTTAATAAAACACACCCTTCCAAGTGCGGATACAACCGGTGATCGCTCTCTAACAGGCGGCGAGAGAGGATAGCGGGTAGGATTATGCTATGCGATGCTCTTGGAGATACTACTTGGAGATGCTACTTGGCGATGCTACTTGGAGGACTTGAGTCTACTCTCTTCTACATCTTTGCAAGATGGAGGCTGCGAGCGTAGTCTTGACGAGATTAGCTATCCCCTCTTATTACGGCATTCTGCGATTCGGTCCTTGATATGGCCCTTTACACATATACCCATGCATATGTAGTGTAGCTCCTTGCTTGCGAGTACTTTGGATGAGTACTCACGGTTGCTTTCTCCCCTTTTCCCCTTTCCTTTCTTTACGGTTGTCGCAACGGATCTTTGAAACCGAAGCGAGCGCCACCGTCGACAAGCGACTACTACTTTGGAGGTGCCTACTACTACGTGCGGCTGGCTGGCGGCGACCGGGGAGTAGTCTAGGAGGATCCCGAGCGGGAGGCTGCGCCTCTTCGATCTGTATCGGTTTGTGCTAGCCTTCTTAAGGCAAACTTGTTTAACTTATATGCGTACTCAGATATTGTTGCTTCGCTGACTTCGTCTATGATCGAGCACTTGTATTCGAGCCCTCGAGGCCCTGGCTTGTATTATGATGCTTGTATGACTTATTTATGTTTTTAGAGTTGTGTTGTGATATCTTCCGTGAGTCCACGATCATGATCGTACGCGTTTGCGTGCATGATTAGTGTCTGATTGAATCGGGGCATCACCTTTGGAGGAGAGTCGACGGTAGCCGTGGAGGCTGGAGGAGGTCGGCGGTGGAGATGAAACAGTATCCGTGGAGTCCGTTTTGCGGTATGCCACACCCTCCCAATGAACGGGACCCCGTTTACGACCATAGGAGGTCCGTTTACGTCCGTTTGCGATGCGCCACACCCTCTAATCAACAGGACCCCTGTTTCGACCGTAGGAGGTCCACTTCGTCCGTTTTGCAGTACGCCATACCCCTCCCGATCAACAGGACCCCCATTTCGACCGTAGGAGGTCCGTTTCCTCCGTTTTGTGGTACGCCAGACCCCTCCCGATGAACAGGATCTCGTTTCGAACATGGCCGGTCGAACACAAGGTCGTTTCCTCCGTTCTGCGGTACGCCAGGCCTCGTTTCCATCGCCTGTTCCATCCAAGCCCTCCAGATGACCACGACGACACATTCCGTTCCGACCCAGCCGGTTGGCTCCCACGTGTTCCCTTGCCTCCCGATGAACACGACGCATTCCGTTGACTCCCCATGAACACGATGCATTCTGTTGCCTCCCCATGAACATGACGACGACGCTCTTTCTCCGTTCCGACCCAGCCATGTACACGAGCCCTCACTGTACGTATGCGCGAGTAGGCGTTCGAGACCACGCCCGTACGTACACATACGTGGCCGTATTTTCCTTCTTGCACCCTGGCCGTTGTACGTACGTGTACATGCTACGTGTGCGCCTCTACTACGACACGTGCGCGCCTCTACATCCACCACTATATATGTACGTACACGTTCGCGACCAGAATGACAACGCTACGTACGCTTCGACCACGTGGGTCCCGACCGTCAGGCACTTCCTTGCGTGCGAAGATGTAGCTGGTGGGTCCCAGTAGTCAGGGGGGAATAGTTTTGTTTCTTTTTGCCCGGACGTACTTCCTTGTGTGCGAAGATGTAGCTGGTGGGTCCTAGCAGTCAGGGGAGAATCATTTTTTTGCCCGGACGCACTTCCTTGCGTGCGAAGATGTAGCCGGTGGGTCCCAGCAGTCAGGGGGCGAATCGTGTTTTTTTGCCCGGACACACTTCCTTGCGTGCAAAGGTGTAGCTGGTGGTCCCAGCAGTCACGGGGCGAATATTTTTTTGCCCGGACGCACTTCCTTGCGTGCGAAGATGTAGCTGGTGGGTCCCTGCGATCGAGAAGCGTTTTTCCGTGAAATCTGATGGCCCGTCCGGTGGGTCCCAAGCTGTCGGTGGAGAATCATTATTTTCAGCGTAATAAGGAGGCACTTCCTTGCTGCGGCCGTGGACCAGTGTCGGCCTCTCCGCGTCTGATCCACGTCCGATGGAAGTCATTCCTTGACCACATTGACCAGGCAGCGCCCGAAGCACCCGGCGGTGGGCGATGGCGAGCCTAGGAAGGGGCGACGGCCGGGAAGATCACGGTAGTGGAAGACAGACATGGAGAGAATACGAGGTTCCTTTGGTTGACTGCGGTGAAATTTGTCGTCGCCGTGGGCTGGCCAGCGGTGGGAATAGTAGGGGTGGTGAGGCCTCCATGATACCTGACCCGACCCACAGGACGCAAGAACATCTTGGCATGACCGGCGCTGCTTTGGGCGGCTGGAGCAAGAAGACCAGAGGTTGAAGAAGCACTACGGCCGTTGGATGGACATTGTACGTTCACTGGAGCTAGAATTGTTCATATTGACTAAGTTGACAAAGCCCTCCGTCCCCGTCAACTTAGTTGGCCCACAAGTCATCCTCCCACTATGGTGGGTCCCAGCTAGCAGGGGGTCTTCATTTTTTTGTGCTTAATAAGGAGGCACTTCCTTGCGTGCGAAGATATAGCTGGTAGGTCCGACATGTCGGCGGGGGGAATGTTTTTTTCGTGAAATACAAAGGCCCTTCCGGTGGTTCCCAGCTGTCAGGTGGAGGAATCATTATTTTGCGCGTGTAGTCCACGGCCGATGGATGTCGTTCGTTGACCACGTTGACCGAGCAGCGCCGAAAGCACCATGGCGATTGGACGGCGAGGCCTAGGAAAAACGACACATATCCGGGAAGACTTCGGCAATGGTTGCCGCAGCGGTGGGAATCTGAGGTTCTTGGTCTGGCCGACAATGAAGTAGGGTGGGGCGGTGCGGCTGTGCGGCGAGCCTGACCGACCACAGGAGGCGCGAAGCGAGCAGTCCACGGAGCTGGTTTGGCGGTGGAGCAAGAAGATCGGATATTGAAGAAGCGATGCGGCCGTTGGATTAACATCCAGCGGTCACTCTACTAGAATGGTTTTGTGGACTAAGTTGACAAAGCCAAAGTACCGCCAACCTAGTAGACCCACAAGTCAGCCTCCAAATCTGTCCCCAAACGACATCTGACCCGAAATTTCTAGCGATTCAAATTAATTTTAAATCTAAATATACCTTAATTTAAATTCAATGAAATGTTACCTGCACAAAAACAGTGAAATTTAAAATATTAAAATCCGAAAGAAAACAGTATTTTGGAACTAATTGCCTGTTTTTGTATTTTTTTTTCATTTTACAGCCCATTTATTATTACTTATAGCCCATTTCTTATTACTTATAGCCCATTTTCTGGGCAAGATGCATCCCTCCTCGTCTTGAAAGATTTCACCTTGTTGAGAACATAGAAAAACAAGTAGGCCTATGTTGGTTATTCGCATAAAACAAAATAGCTGGCTAGCCATTTTTGAAAGGAAAAAAACAAAGCTGGGTTGGTCATGTCTTTGAACATATGAAATAAAAGCACAGGCTAGGCAGACCACGGGTCCCCACAACCCAGTTGATACCCTTCTCCGTCCGAAAAAACAAAATTACTGCTTGCTGCTCTTGGGTCCCTACTATCATCCTCACCATGTACAATCATCTCCTTATTCCTCTCGGTTGTTGACCATGTTGACAACAGGGGCTGACCCCTTGATGGCGAACCAAAGCGGAGGGCGATGGTGAGTCCTCGAACGAGGAATGAACATGAGCAGGAGAAGATCCTGACCAGCCGTGGGAGGCGGGAGCAAGCGGTCCCTTGATGTTGGTTTAGCTTTGGCGGCTCGAGGAAGAAGAGGCGAAGAAAGCGCGACAGATGTTGAATGTCAATCCAACGGTCAAGGTTGGCACAATCATTTGTTCACTAAGCGGACACCAAGTAGCATACTTATTTATATATAGGAAGAAAACCGTGAGGAAAATCGTTCGTCTCCGTCCTCCTCACGAGGAGCGTTAAGCCACATAAGTGACTAGCACCCTTGGTTTTCAACCGAGAGGTCTTGGGTTGAGTCGGGAACTCTCAATTTTGTCCTCCTTCCTTCCTCACAAAAAAGGGAAAGAAAATCAAAGACTTGGGAAGTAAATGCAGAACAAGCTAGTGTACCAATAAAGAGGCGTTGCGAGTTTTAGAAAAAAGAAAGGCGTGCTCACGTAGCTGGTTCGAATCCAAACCTAGACTATGACTATATATGGTGCTATGCTACTCGACAAGTAATGGCGACATATCAATGTTAAGCTTCTCCTCTTCTCTACTTACTCGTGTAGCATCGAAGCTCGGCGCGACAACCATGTCCATTGGCTGCTCGTTCACTGCTCTTGACGAAACAACCAGATATGCGCGAAGTCGCCACCCGTACCATCGCGTGTGGGTCTCATCACACCCCCGCCGGCACGCGCACCGCCGCCGATTGCTCATCGCAACCCGCTGCCGTTGGTGTGGTGCCACTGCTGCAAATCACGTAGAGTCATCCGTCGCGTCTCAACCACAATCTGAAACCCTGGCCGAGTCTTCTACAAATGCCCGAATCATAGGGTAATAATATGTTTAAGTGTTGTTCTGCTGCTTTCAGTTACTAATTTTTTTAATAGTTTGGTTGATGATCTTCCAATTTGATTCGTGCAGAAAAGGGAAGATTCATGTGATTTGTATCTCTTGGAAGTTGCTGATGTGGGGGAATGCAACTATGCTGATTATTTGGTTAGCGAGGAATCCCAATACCAGCAGGTTGGGTTGTTGGACAAATGGCGAAGGAATGGTAGAAGAGGAAGATCTGAGCGAAGGTTAAAGATCAGTTCCTCGATCATGGCCCGTAATAAATTTGTTGAGCGGCACGGACAGCAATGAGGAGATGAAAGAGCTTGTGAAGATAATGGGCAAAATCGATGTGCTCTATAGGATGAATGTGTCTTTATTTGCGGTGTATGTAGCTTTTCGTGATGTATTCGATTAGCTACGACATGAGCACTTCTTTGAAACTAGTAATGAATGAAACACATGTAGCATTTGGGCGTAGTGTTGTGACCATCTAATGATTTCTATTAACGGAAATCAGGGGGTATCCCCTTTTGCTCATATAAATAAATAAATAAATAACAGAGGCCCTGTCGGGTCAGCTTTCTTCTCATTCGAATACGTCGAGGAAATTGGAGTCCAACAGCAAACTATGTCATCAAATTCAAGTTTCACAGCCAAATATGAGTACAACTAAACAACAATGTCATCATGTTTTAGTTGTCATACAATCACCAAACACAAATCCGCATACATAACAAGTGATGTTCTCACAGCAAAATACTAAACAACATGTTCATCAGGTTTCAGTTGTCATAGCAAACACAATTTCACATAGTAGATAAAAAACATCTTCTGACAGACAAATACGACAAAAGCAATGTAATCATCATTCGCAGCAGCAGCGTCAACATCTTCGCCAAGTGTATCAGTCTGAATCGTAATTCCCCATGATGTCATCTTCTTCTTCGTCCTCAACGTCCTCGAACGTTGGTTTCTTCTTGATCAACTCTTGTATGTCCACAGCACGATAGGCAATCTTTTCACCGACGTCATTGACGTGATGGTTCTCAAAGATATGAGGAACATCTGTGTTATCTTGTACATCAGGAGTAGTGTAAGCATCATCTTGTTGTGCAACTTCATTAAATGAATTCCTCTACTCAAACCTTTGCAATACTCTCCAATCATCGCTATGTGCAAATGTGTCTTTCAAGAAAAATATCTGTGTTGCTTGATTTGCCAAAATAAAAGGCTCGTTAGTCAGGTACGCCGCCTTGACATTGATGGATTTGAAATAATCATCAGCTCTGGGTTTTGCGATCCTGGAAAATAGGTTATACCAGCAGCTGACTGTGAGAACCACACACCGATGATCCTCGGCGGAGATTTCTTGCAAGCTGAACAATGTACATTATGTTAGCATATATTTGATTGTCTCTTTGTCATACGTATCCATGCTCATGATGGCACTTGTTTTTGTCTTCCTACCTTCGTCTCGTGCAAAGGGTGTCATAGCGCACATCTCCAACAACATAAGATTCATAATGTCTTACCAGTATCGGGACTCATTGCTAGTGAGTAAAGGGCATCATCAACTGCCTGCCCATCCTCCGCATCTTCTTAACCTATGGTTAGAAAATAGATAAGCTGATCATCTTATGTACTCAATATATTAAAAAAAGCGGCGATTGCACTTCAAAAGCTTACATGGTTCTTGAACCATTACGCAAATCCTGCCATAACCAGTTTGTCAATGTTTCTTGGATTATGCGGCAGTAACTCCTCTGTGTAGATGTTGCACAACATAGTGATCGCGTCAAACATCTAAATATATAAGAATGTGCTGCAAGTTTAGTAGATTACAATGTATAGGCTGCAGTACTGCACTTACTTGATCTCAGGACAGTTATTCAACACATACCAAACCATTTTGCCAAATCTTTAGGTTTGTCCTCTTGTCGACTCTTCCCTATAACTCGAACAGAATAATCGAAAACATTGAGCCCGAGATTGTCTTCACCCACCTCTTTGCTAAGTTGATCAGATGTTTCAATGTATTTTGAGCAGAATGTCAACGCTTCTGTAGCAATGTAGGCCTCTGCAATGGAACCCTCGGGTCTAGCTCTGTTCCTAACATAGCCCTTGAAAGTGCCTAGCCGCCTTTCAATAGGGTACATCCAGCCATACTTTATTGGACCTCTAAGTAGTGCCTCATCAGGTAGATGAATAGCCAAATGCACAATCACATCAAAGAAGGCTGGAAGATATATCTTCTCAAGGTCACATAGGATAGTTGGTATCTTGTCTCTAAGACGCTCCAAAGCATCTATCCTGATATTTCTACTACACAGTTCCCTGAAGAATTGTCTCAACTCTGCAACTGCTCTGTATAAGTCAGGGCAGCCCAATCCTCTAAGGATAACAGGTAAAACCCTTTGAAGTAGGACATGGCATTCATGATTTTTCAACCCTTGTACCTTGTTTCCATCTGCACTGACTCTCCTTTCAGGGTTGGAAGCAAATCCATGTGGGAATCTCACGTGTGAGGACCTCATGAGAATTCTTTTCTTTTTACCTTGTCCAAGACATACTCAGCTGGTGCCATATCCCATGGTTTACCTTCATCTTGCACCTGCAATCCTTTCTGATACCCAGGTGTGTCAAATCAATCCTAGATTTTAAGGTATCTTTCATCTTTCCTTCGATATTAAGAAGTGTGTCGATAATGCTGTCACATATATGTTTCTCGATGTGCATCACATCAAGATTATGCAGCAGATCCAAATCTTTCCAATACTCCAAGTCCCACAAAGTGGACCTGTGGGTAAACAATAATCTCTCTTCTACCCTGCCATGCTTCCTTTTCCCGCTACCATTATCAGGATGGTTTCCTGGTGTAATATGCCTGACCTTATCTAATTCCACTTGCAACTCACTGGCGGTGAGCCTCTTTGGCGCTTCACGGTTTTCATGCTCTGCATTGAACACGTCTTCGGTATTTTCTAGGATGCGACTTGTCCTTGGCAAGGAAACGGCGGTGTCCAATGTAGCAGATCTTGCTAAGTATTGCGTATGACAGCGGATTCCTGTCACAGCAAACACATGCATTGTAACCATTTGTCGTTCGTCTTGACATAGTGCCCAAAGCCGGATAATCATGGATGCACCAAATTATAACAGCACGCAGAAAGAAATCAGCTGGTGGGCTGCTATAGAGGTCTCGAGTGAGAACACCCTTCCATAGCTGTTGAAGTTCCTCCACAAGAGGCTCCATGAACAAATCAAAATCCTTTCCAGGACTTTTTGGACTTGGGATGAGCAAGGCCATCATGTAGTTTGATTCTTTGGTGCAAACATCTGGAGGCATGTTGTAAGGGATAACAAGCACTTGCCGCATGCTATATGTGGTGCTCTGGTGGCCAAATGGGTTAAATCCATCTGAAGCTAAGCCAAGTCTAATGTTTCTCGGGTCAGCAACAAACTCTTTGTGTTTATCATTGAATCTTTTCCACTCACTATCATGATATGGATGGCTCATTACATTCTGATATCTGTACTCCTGGTTCCTAGAATGCCACAGTACATCCTCTCTTGTTTCAGCATCATGAAACAACCTCTGCAATCTTGGTGTAACTGGAATATGTCTCAAAACATTATGAGGAATCCTCTTCACAGCATCGCCATCTTTCCATCTTGATGATTTGTATTTCGGGCATTCACTTAAGTTGGCATAATCCTTCCGGAACAGAACCCAATTATTCTTTCAAACATGGATCATATCATATCCAATTCTAACTGCACGAAGGAAACTCTTCATTTTACTGTAGGTGTGTGGCAGCTCAAACGCATCTCAGAAAGATTTGCGGAAAGCATCCAACATCGCATCGAATGATTTGTTGGTCATCCGCTCAGATGTCTTCACCTGAAGAAAGGTGACCATAGCTGAGAATACTGACAGCTTATTTCCTAGGGTGACAGCAACGTTGTATTGTTCCAACATGCGGGCCCATCGTTTTTCTTCTGCAAGTGAAAGTTCACGGAATGCATGAGCATTTTGTAGCATTGTTTCAATGTTGGTCAAACTCACTGGCTCCACCACCACCACCTCCTCCTCCTCTTCCACCTGAGCATCAGGCAGATCAAGACGGCGATCTTATGCTTCCACGTAGTCAATAACATTGATGTTCACAGCTTCACCATGATGAACCCACCTAGTATATGTGACCGACATCCCATACAAGTGTAGATGATTTTGCTAAGTTGACTGGGATCTTGTAACTGAATTCATACAACTGCTACATGGGCAGAGCACATCTGATTTCGGACCACCGTACTCAGCTCTGATAAAGTTCATGAAGCTTTCAACCCCCTTGACATATGCAGTGGAGAATCATCGAGCAGAAGTTATCCAAGTCCTGTCCATCTGTTAGACATACAAAATAGTTCTTCTACTAGATATTACAGGAAAAACATATATGCTTTTTTATGAAGTCCAGAAAAAAAATACCTAGGTCGATGTCTAAAGTTATGGCAAGATATTTGGACGAGCAGATCTAAGTAACAAAATATATGTAAAGCTAACTCAGCAAACAGATTTGAGTGCTAAATTACGGCAGGCTGTTTCAGCAGTCAATGAGGCCAAGCACACAGCCATCGAACTATCGAAGGCCATCGCAACAAGAAATATCGAGTATAAAATGGTGTAGTGCTATTTCACCTAACAGATTGGCTACTAGACCATGGCAATCTACGTCACAATAAATATATGGCAGGATATTTTAGCAACTAATCGGCCTTGGCATGCCATCTCAGCTAAGCAGATTGAGTGCGAGCAGGCAAGAAGCTTCTTAAGCGAGCATATTGACGATAAACTACTTGGCGAGCGGTGAGATTAACGGCGTCTATCGGCTAACATTTAGCGCTACACCGACATGAGCGGGGCCTCGGTCTAGAATCTGCGCGTGCCGTGGGAGAAAGTGACATTGTCGTCTCCACGAATATCGCCCGGTGGTGGCGGCGGCCGACCACCGTGTGCCTCCGTGAAACGTAGCCATAGGTGGCAGCGCGACTAGAGGACGACAGTCTACGAGAGCGTACTGTGGGAGCGAGAGGATCGCCGTGCGTCCCCTCGATGAACTGCGGCGCCGACGTATCGGCGCGGCAGGGAGGGCGGCTTTGGCGGAGCGAATGGAGTGGAGGGGGTGGGGGGAGGGGGGTTTGGGGAATATTATTGACTAGTTGGCCGAAGGGCGGTTGAATCGGATTTGGGGGGAATTTTGGTGTGGGGGGAGGATTTTCGCGCTGTGGGTAGGGGGAGTATGGCGCATGGTCGGTTTCTCCAAGTGCAGTCCCACGTGTCAGTGAATAGGCAAGCCAAAGCGCATTCCGTTTGCGTGAGCCGTGTCCAGGACCGAATGTGTGTGGGGTGCAATGTGACCGCGACAGGAGTGCACTGAGTGTACCGCCTTTTTTCCTTTTAAACTAGGTGCTTCGCCCCCTCAAAAAAATTTGTTCCTTCGCGCGATCCATCGATACTACTACTAGTAATCTGGTAATCCCGACTAAAATGGCACGGCCGGGTCTTTTCCCGCGCGATATGCTGGGAGGTTGGCTTAGTTGGGTTTTTTAGGACAAGTAATGCTACACCTACGTAATCCCAATTACGTAATTAACGTAATGTGAAACATGTGAGCTGTTTATTGTAGATTGGGGGGAGGGAGGGGCCCACCACCATGAAAATTAGGGGAGGAGAGAGAGAGGCAATTTATGTTAACCCTTTCGTAGGTTCCCGTAGATGTAGAAAGATGTGAAATGCGTGAATGTGTAGTGGACGTACTATTGGAGTGCCTAAGATAATTTGTGTATGTATAGACCCTATGTGTTTATTTTACTTCGCATGTTAGATTGGTCTCGGTTCAATAAAAAGCAGAGTTGGTGATGATAGTGTGCCTATCATCCTGCAATATAGGTCGTCCGATCTATATATAACGGATAGGAAGGAAACTATGACAATTTACCCGCACTCCTCTCCACATTTGCAAATAAGGCTTTCCCTCGTTCATCCTTTTCTCCCACAAGATCTTGATCTTTCATGCAACGCACGGGCATCTTGCTAGTAATCCTACAATATGTATATTATTGTGAAAGTTCATATACACCGGCCAAGATTAATGCAAACACGGCATATTTTCATTACATTTTGAACTTTTATAGGACAGAAAAATAAAAGAAACCCGACCCTAAACCTATTCTACGACGGCGACCGACGTCCTCCATCTGCGATCTCTATGTACGGGGGCGGGGTTCAAGACCCGTGAAGTGAAGGTGCGGTTTCCGACGAGGAAGAGTAGAACACGGGATATGGACCAGCCAGTTGGCACACCATGCCCTGCCGCCTCCCATGCTGTTCTCATCCTCGGAGGAGTTCCCGACCTCGGCGGTGCTGGACATTGGACGGTGGCAAGTAGGACGTGTGGCTGACGGTGCTCCCATCGTCGGCCACCAGCGTGGCCACCGCTTGTGCAGTCGCGTCCGCGTCCGGCTACGCCGCTATTGTGTCGCGAGAGGCGACTTGAGCGAGGGCGGCGACCTCGAGCTTCATCCCCGAAGACAAGCGCTCCTGCAGAGCGTTCACACTTGCGATCATGGCGGATGTGGTGCCAGGTAGGAGGACGATGCGCTATGGTGTGGAGGTTAGCTGGGCGTTTCCGCTTTAAGTAGCGCATTCCGGTGAGGCAAAGCGTCCGAGTGCGTCATTAAGTCGCGGAGTTGGTTCCTCGCACCGAGCCTCTGCGATGACATCTGAGCGGACGGCATGAATGTGAGCAGCTGGCGCCGGCTGAAACGCTGCATGACGGCGCGAGGATGAGGTTTTGGTGTGCCAGGGTAGTCAGCTGCGGTCGTGGCAACGTTGGAGATGCCCTTTGCTCACATGCGATCCCCGCATGTCATTGAAAAAGAAATACGACCCGGCATGCTCTCAGGTCCAGAGGATGCAGTTGGCCGCGCTACACCACTCCACGGACGCGTCGCGGCACCCCATGCATCCCCGACGAGCCGGGTGTTGGGGTGTGTTTGGATTGTGGCCAAAGTGCACCTTACCAAAAATTGGTCATGACCGAAAGATTCGTCTTTGTTTGGATGGTTGCCATTTTTTTGGCATGCCAATGAACTCTAGCCAACTCTAGTTCATTTTTCTTGCCAATGTCGGCCAAATCATGGGCAACCAATACCTCAACCAAAATTTTGGTCATGACCCAAAGATTGGTCTTTGTTTGGATGGTTGCCATTTCTTTGGCATGACAATAAACTCTAGGCAACTCTAGTTCATTTTTCTTGCCAATGTCGGCCAAATCATGGGCAACCAATACCTCAACCAAAATTTTGGGTACCCAATGCATTGATGGGGCAACCTTGGGCACAAACCAAACATACCGGTTGTCGTGCCACGGCACTAATGCCACCCTCGGCACAATGAAACCGACCGTGTCTAGCGACGATATGAGCGTGTCGCTCACCGTGGTCGTCGTGTCCAGAGGCGGTGCTAGAGTTGCGCCCCATTTTTGGCCCCAACGACCCACATGAACGGCTGTCGGTGGCGAGGAGGTCGTGAGCCAGCTCCTCCATTGGACTAGTCTGCGCAACATTGTCCCGACGGGTGTGCCCCACATGTCAGTTTCCCTATTTTCCCGGCCATATTCGAGCGTCAGTGCTCCGTGTTGCGCATTAGGCCTTTCACTATGTAGGCCAAGTGAGACAACTTATTGTTTATTTGAGCCATTCAAGTATAATCATGTGGCGTTTGCTTATTTCTCATTCCTCTCGAACCCTCTTCTCCATTGATCATGCCGCCCTCCAATCGAGTCCATCCTCCCGCATGCCTCATTTGAACATTCCGCCGAGTATCATTCGCATGTACCCACCCTAGTACTCTTTCAATAGATCTTCGGGCCCCGAGATGAAATCAAGAGGGAACGAGTAGGGGCACGTGATACCTAATGCGGATTCAAAATTTTGAACCGGTGATCATAGCATCCGCAAATCATACATAAAGGGTATTCAATGTTCGTTTCATTTTTGAACGTACAATATACTCCCTCCTATCCTTTCTAGTTTACATATAAGTTTTATTTGTAGTCAAAGTATCTCTACTTTGATAAAAAAGGTATCAGCATTCAACAATGCCCAATCAATATTGTTAGATTCGTACGTACTCCTAGATTTGTACTCGAGATGGTTTCCAATTTGACTATTGGCAAGATTAATAGTACATGAGATGTATAATGTGAAAACTATATCATTGGAAACTCCTTTCACATACAAATTTGACCGTATGCTTTGTGTGAGTTGCATGTCATATATTATTACTCTAACATTTGGTCAAAGTTAGCCTCGAAAAACGCATTAGACCCTGTATGCTTTGTGTAAGTTGCATGTCATATATTATTACTCTAACATCTGTGTAAGTTGCATGTCATATATTATTACTCTAACATTTGGTCAAAGTAGTATAGTGGAAGTGGATCCTCTGACGTAGGTATCCTTGCCTTACCCTCCCTTTCGGTGACTTACTGGCGGACACCATGCTTGCTAGGCCCCGCATGTCAATTACTCAATGGGTTCGGCCACGTCAGGGGATCCTCATCCGTAGTATACTCCCTCTGTTTTTATTTACTCCGCATAAAACGGAGGGAGTGGTGGTATAGTAAATGACGCGGGCGGGGGAGGGGGGACATCGGTGTGCTCTCAACTACGGTCCCTGGCGGCAACGCAAGGCAAGCGTGTTCCATTCGGTGAGCGACGTGGAGGGCCCAGCGTGCCGGGCTGCAACGCGAATGCGACAAGAGCGATGCACAGTCAAAACCAATTGACCAGTCGTCACTGGAACCACTATTCACACCAGAACCTTCGCTATTCGGCCTACGCCAGCCACTGCCCTAAAACCACACCAAATCTCCAGCCCATTCCCCCACCTGTCGATCCCCTAGCCCGCATCAAGCATCCCCTAGTTTGCCGGAAAGACATGGTGCGCCGCAAGATCACTTACGACAAGATGCTGACGCCGAAGCGCCGCGCAGAAATCGCGGCGGCGGTCGGCACCACAAACCTCCGTTCCCAAGCTCGCTTTGCGGCGGGCCAATCCCCGAGTTCTCTGGAGGCAAGCTACGAGGAGAAGGAAGCCGATCCAATGTTCGTCGCGGAGGTCGCGGCGCAGAAGGCCCCCGATGGGTATGAAACGATGGACGTCGACTTCGTGCCGGCGTCCAAGTCCCCCATGGTGCAGGCGGACCTGCGGTTCAACATGGCGATACTAAGGGAGGACCGGGAGGCAGAGGCTCAACTCGACGCGGAGCGCGCGCATGCCGCTGCCATCGAGGCTCTCCTGCAGGCGGAACCGGATGTCGTGGATGTGAACCGGGCGGCGGAGGCTCAACTTGAGCCGGAGCGCGCGGATGTTGCTGCCATCGAGGCCCTCCTGCAGGCGGAATCGGGCGTCACAGACTTGAAGCAGGCGGCGAGGCTCGACTTCGACACGAGCGTGGATGCCGCTCTCTTCGACGCCCTCCTGCAGGCGAAACCCGACGTCCTGGACTTGAACCGGGCGGCGGAGGCTCGATTTGACAGGGAGCGCACGGATGCCGCTGCCATCGAGGCCCTCCTGCAGGCGGAACCGGACGTTGTCGACTTGAACCAGACTGTGCTCTCATCCGTGTAGATTGCCCGCGCGCTCCGCTTGAACAAGTAGCTGGAGGCCGAGGACAACCACGGTGCGGAGACACACGTCGGCAGCGACGGCTGGTTCGCGCCGGCAGCCAAAGACGACGAGGTTGTCTCTTTCCGCGAGCAGTGATAGTTTTTCTTTATGTTGTGGTTTTTATGGATCTTTTGCTGTGTAAAAACATATATTTGTTATGCAAGTCGCCTAACTTGGGTCAGTCAACCATTTCAGGTGGTTGGATGAATATCCTACGTCTCCTAACCCTTCTTTCCTTCTTCCTCACCTCTTCTTCTTCCCAAACAGACCACCGCACAGGCCGTACGGAAACTCCCCAACATGCGGTTGGATAAACATACTCTATGAACGAAAATTATGTGTCAGCAATATGATGGCTGAGTTTGGTTTGTTCACATGCGACAGCACATGTCAATGAGGGTGCGTTCCCTTGGTTGGGTTTGCGGCGTGTGCAGGAGCGACTGTGTGAGGGTGCGGTGCGACCATGGCGTGCGGGAAGCGATGTGTGAGGGTGCGGTGCGACGCGACAGCCATCATAAGTGTACCTCCTTCTCATTTTGAAAACTTTAGGCAAGCTTGGCAAAAATGTGTGGAGAAGTTTGGCAATGGAAGGCCTAGACCCAAACAGGATAAGTACGTACGTACTAGGAGCACTAGTGTTAAAAAAGAAAGGGGGGTTTTCCTTCACGGGATTTAATCGATACAAATCCTCGTTTCACGTGTCAATTAATGCGTATTTTTTCTCCAAAGACCAAAGAGCTAACCATCTCACTCCTCATCGCTTGATTAATGCATCGCCATGCAAACCAACCTTCTCACTTCCGCATGCATGCAGGGGATATTAATGTCCTTGGTTGCTAACCCCATCAATTTTGCCTCGATTAGTGTTAGTGGCCCTTTGCAAATTGTAATTTTGATATACTGGCCTTGTGTACAAAAAAATGGAGGTAGTAACTATATTTGACTTCCTTCCCCATTGCGGTGATGTTGATGATATCTTTTTTTGTTGTTTGGCGAAGTGCGTTTGACGGAGAACACCATTGAGGGAGACCACGGTAAGTCATTCGCAAGTGCCGCCTGCAAGCCGAGACAACCGCCTTATTTGCATCAAGGAAGTCCTTTACTAGTACTACTAGGAGTACTAGTGCGGTGAGATGGTTTCTCGAAGAAGAGGATGGAGAAGCGGAGTCAGCGATGAGTGAAATGATGGTTGCTTCGTCTGTGCTTTTGTGATTTGACGCCTCACTGCTTTGTGATTTGTGATAGAAGGGACAGGGGAGTAGACTCTGTGCTCTATACTGTACTACATGTGTCCAAGCATGGGAGAAAGAGGAGAGACGTTGCATTTTTCAATTCCTTCAATCAATCAATCAGGGAGCTTCGGTTCCATCTTTTTGGCTTTGGCAACACCGTCCACAATGGTTCCCATGATGCCAAAAGTTGTTTTCACATTTGGCTACACATTGTGGATGCCCTTAACCGTACCACTTGGTTTTGCTCCTGTGTGCTATCTATACAAATCTCAATTATATTGATCTAAAAAATTATAGAATCAAGATTAGTAAAAAGGAGGTGATTTTACCGCGCGGATGGCGGGGGAGGTTTCTTATTTGAGCAATGCTACATCCACGTAATGGTTTACGTAAAGTTACAAACTGATGTGATGTGGGACTATTTGATTGGATTAAAGGGGAGGATTAGGCCCACCCCACCTGAAAATCAGGGGGGGCCATATATATATTAGATGGAAAGTATACGTAGCAGCTACGTAGCCCTTTGTAAGTCTTGGATTAGGCTTTTATTTTTGGAGGACGTTGTCCTGGCGGTTTGCTAACATGAGGTCCCACGCGTCAGTGCATTACCAAGCCGATCCGCGTCCCACATGAGGCAGAACAATGGCAGAAGCAACACGTGGTTAAGTTGAAGAAGATGAGGGAGAAGCGGATTCAACAACGAGTGAAATGATGGTTGCTTCGTCCCTCCAACTTCTTTTTTTAGCATTATTACTTCGTCCCTCCAACTTAACTACGAGAAAGGTGCAGCTTTGTGATTTGACACCTCATTGCTCATTACTATGCCAGCGCCATGACTGGGGTGCTTCACCCCGGCTGCTCTGCACTGTATTCCGGTATGACTCATGGACCCGGTAGCTTGATGTCCCACATGTCGGTTGAAGGGAGTAGAAGGTTTATGAAAGCGAGCGCTCCACTCTTACGACGGAGGAGTAGACGACACGACGGCCCAGTGAACTGTCACTTGTACTTGTACTTGTATTGCATAGTTGTTAGATGTAACATGCGAGAACGTGCAGAGATGTAGTTTTGGAGGGCCTACAGAGAGAAAAGCGTATCTGATCACGAACTTGAGAATAAGTGACTACGGTCACTATATCGTTTTGCGGTGATTATCGGTCACTTGCTCACGATTCGACATCAGTTGCACTCTGTTGACCGGCCAAATAGTGCGTGTGGCGCCATGTTGACTAGTTAAATTGACCATGTTCCTTGTGGGTCCCACTGTCGATTCGCATAGGGAAAAGGTCGATAAACACAAATTTGCTTGGTAGCGACAAGGCTCCAACCCGTGCGCTGGAATCACTGGTTGTGTATGTATGCATCGGGGCCTGATGTGTGCGCATGCGTGTAGGTTGAGCACTTGAGCGTGAGAGTGTGTGTTGGTCATGTGGTGTACTGGTGTGTGCATGCATGCGTGCGTGTGAGTGTTGCGTGCGTGCATGGCTGCGTGTGTACATGTGAGTGTTGCGTGCGTGCGTGGGTGCATGTGTTTGTGTGAGTGTTGTGTGGATGTAGTTTGTGTGCATGCGTGCGTGTGTGTATAATCACCACACCAGCTCTTGTGTGTTAAAACAGATGGCTCAGCATACCAATACAATGCCACCTTGTCCGTTGTGCCCGCGGTCATGACTTCGAACCACCGTCCAAATATTTTTTTTGTCGTTTGTTTTCATTCTTACTATCAAGATGCCCGTGCATTGCACATAACATCAAGATGCATTTGTATGACTTGTTTATCTTGTGAGAGAAAAGGATGAACGAGGGAAGGCCTTATTTGCAAATGTGGAGAGGTGTGTGGGCACCATTTTGCAAAATTGCCATAGTTTCTTTCCTATCCGTCAGATATAAATCGGACGGCCTATATTGTAGGATGGCAGGCACACCATCATCACCAACTCTGTTTTTTATAAGAGTGTGTTTTATGTATTTTATAAGAGTGTAGATGTAGAGTAAATACAAGTCGACAGGTGGGAACGATGGTAGTGAGATAATGTGATGCAACACTAGAGGTGCCACGTGGAGCGTTTAACTGGTCAACTAGTCATGTCATGAGCAAATACAGAGTTGTACGGTGAGCCCGTGACTGTATAATATCCACTAAACGTAAATGGTGACCGTAATGAGTGGATTCTGAAGTCCAATGTACGTATCGTGCTTATCCTGTTTTCTGGGGGCTTACTTTTAGAGGACATGGAGATAGTTTTGTGTGCATACGTGAAAGGGGCGTACAGGAGGGTATGCGATGGAGAGAGAGATGCTCTTTGTTTCTCTTTATTATGACTAACTTTGTATATGGTATAAAAATATACAAATTCACAGTGCGGAATAAATATCATTGTGGGCACCATGCAATGCAAATTAGCATTCGTACTCTTCCATATAACTTTGTAATGTTGTATATATGTAGAAACTCTAAAATAATTTTTTGGCCACACTTTATTCAAAAGGAATGTTGTATGCGAAATAAACGTGAAGAGAGGGCTTTTTAGATCAATGGGGTACGTGATGTAACATGTGTGAATGTGTAGTTGATGCATTTGGCGGGGCCTAGAGAGGTATGTGTGTGTATTACGTATTCGAGAGAGGCATGGATAGAGGGGCGGACCGGGGGGTGTGGGAGAGATAGCACCAGAAATGAGAGTGGTCCAGAGAGAGACAGAGACGAATATGATGTCACGACAAGAGATTCAATTCCCTTGAGTGTGTATATGCAAGGGGGAGGGAATAGAGGCAGCAGGAGAAATTTTCTGTGTGTGTGCTATTTGTGTTGGTATGTGTGGGTGTGAGAAGATAATGAGACGTGGGGGCAGAGGGCGTGTCACCGCGTGAGGTCCGGTGGGTCGAGGTGAGGCCCTTCGTTCGGTTTCGTCCTGCGCCACATTGGTCGGCCCGTGATGCATTTAGGAAGACCCATGGATGACTAGTCGTACAAGAAAAAGATAGCAGAATTGTGAAGGACTCTGTGTCCACTACAAAGCCGGCTAGGATTTGTAACCCTAGGTTCTCGGACTAAGGTAACCCCTTTATCTCTGATATTACTATTCATCCAACCTAACTTTAAGGGGCATCCTACAGAATGCTCTGCTAGAATCATACTCGTCGATTAGGAAGAGAGGTGTGAGACAATGCGTGAGAGACAGGCGTAAAGATAATGTGCGTACATGAGACACGTAGGCAGGTCCATGTATATAGCAAGGGTCGACAAGGATTGTGCGTGTGTATGTTTGCGAGAGGAAGAGTGCTTGTGATAAAGGTTAGTGAAAACAGTTGTAAATGGTTACGAGAGGGGGGAGGGTTATAGCTAGGGCATGTGTGCGAGAAAGACACCTCAGGAGAGAGTGTGTGAGCCTGTGTGAGAGACCACCGATGAAGAGTGAGACTACATGTAAAAGACTACTCTACACATTGATTAAAGATATAAATTGTATCCAAATATTAGGATGTGATCATGATATTTGCAATTCGCGTAAGGAGGGGTCATTGATCCATCAAACATCTAGATTCTATTGAATTTGAGCATGTCTATGTTATTATTCGACACAATTGATCCACATAGTTAGTATTTTGAATTCCAGACAATGCATCGCTTTAGCAATCGAATATAAACGTGAGTACAGTTCATGTTGTGTGTGTAAAGCACATTATACATATGAAAGTTACACAATGGACATTATAAATAGCTACCTATGAACTAGCATACATTTGAATTCAGCTTAAGGTGGTTTAAAAAAATCGAATTCAACATGAAGTCCATTCAATTATTTGAATTTGATATCATGGCATTTGTAAACCATACCTAAATTATGGGGGCACCAATCTTTTCTCTGATTTTGTACATAATAGCATATGTAGTCGTGTACAAAATAGATTCAAATTTAGCTCCTTCATTCCAAAATAATTGTAGTTATAGGATTTTCAAGTGTCAAAATTTCAAAAAGAAGCGGATAATTTAATGAGGTTTTCAAACATACAAGGTCAAATATAATGTTGTCTATTTAGGTTAATCCTCATAGTTCAAGATTACTCTAAACTTGAATGCTTGTGTTTCAATACTTCGAACGAAGCGCCAAAAGAGCCTCTACTCGCCCGAAACCGTGTGAGACCAATGTTTGGTAGTACAAGGAAATTACTTTTCTAATAACTCCGACCCGTGAAACCTACCGGCCCGACGTCCAAAGGTCTAAACCAGGGTAGGTTTGTAGCTGCATCTAGACGCCACGCAACCGCCTCCGAAAAACATTCATACACAATGGCCACCTAAGCACACATGCACGCGGCCGAAATCGCTCCCGCCGACTATTTGGGACACCTGGGATTACCATCCTACCCCGACCCATGATGGGTCCGAAATTTAAGAGGGGGGCAAAGTTTGTACTTTCCCCAAATTTCAAACAAGCGCGTCCCATCTTCTGTTCAAAAAAGCCAAAAACAAGCGCGTCCCAGACCGAAACATGGTCCCCCCCCCACTCGTCTGATTCCCCATTCGTACTCCGTGGGTGCCAAAACTACCTCTCCACCAGCCGCGAAACCCCGGCGTCCTCCGTGCGCCACCCCATCCCACCCATCAACCGCCGCCCTCCTCCATCATGCCGGAGCTGATACCCCGACGTCGTCGTCCACCGCAACCTCAACCGCAATGCCCTCCACGGCTAGTAGTTGAAGCCGAGGCCGAGCCGTCCGTACCCGAGCCAGTTCAACCATGCCGTCCAGCGGCTCACCGCTACTGCTCCAACTTTGCCACCCTCCACTGCACCAGAGTTGTTCCTGCTACGCCATCCTTCGCCGCCTCGGATCTGCTTCCCCTCCGCCGACATACGGCCACGACACACAGTAAACAATTTGGCCATGGGTTCGTCCAAGCCTGCACCCTCCAGAACATCAGTCTCCCCGGTAAAAAGAAGAAGATCGGCGCGACATGTGGAGGTGACCAACTGGCAACCGAAAAAGGTACTCCTCTTCCCTTATTCGTCCAAATCTTACGTCTCTGCTTGCACGGTATTCATCCCACAGAAGACACTAGTTGACCGCTTCTTCTTGATACTAGATGTTCCTAGTAACTCGCGATGAACAAGGTTTCTCCCCATATACTATTTCACCTTAGCTAGAGGTCTGTCGCCCCCCTGAATTTCAATTTCTGGCAAGTTGATTCCCACTTAACGGAAGCATTCCCCAGCGTAACAGGCGCTAGTACGCCTATTACGACGGGGAAGTAGCGCCTTGGTGTTTATCTTAGGGGCGTGTGCAGCCTAGAGCTACTGGCGCCTGATCTAGAGGTCGGCCGGGATTAAAGGGATGGCCTGGGGGCACTACCAAGCACGGCGGTGGTGTGAGGTCAATGGGAGGGCGGGGCGGCGGAGGCAGGGGTCTGGGCCGGTGGTCGCTGGCGGTTCGAGAAAGATCGTCAACATTGACTAGCGGGAGGTAGATGAAGGCCATCTGCCCGTTCCTTATAGATCGGACGGTTCATTAAAAAAATCGACTGACCTATTTATTTTCAGTCGACTATTATCTTAGATATGACCACATGTGGTGGTGTGCTGGAGGAGTACCTACATTTCCTGTGCTCATATATTACGAAATCATACAGAGTAGAATATAATTTTGTTTGCCATGCAATGTTGTAGAGCTATTATATATCTCCTGTCATTTATTTTTCAGCCACCTGCTATCCGCTACTTTTACAGTGCACTAGTTGTGCACACACTTCACCCATACTCTCACTATTGTGTTTTTATGCAAGGGTATTTCAAACTCTTCCTTGAGAGAAGCAGAAAAGAAAAGAGGGAAGTCGCTCCAGCTTCGTATGCGGGTAGGCAAGACACGTTACAGCGCTATAAAGGGTGCAGTGCCAGCAAAAGGAGATGGTAAATGTAGATCTGGAGTTGATGACCTCGCTCGCAATGAACCACCATCCCAGGTGCTTGCTTTAACTTCGCGGTGTCCATATGGTGTCTAGCTTGTATTCGAAAGGCCGAAGTCGGTAAGATAAGGAAAGATATTTTTTTACATGAACCACCATCCCATGAGCACCAGAAGAAAAATAGCTAGTCAGGGCACTGGCCGACCAAGTGACAAGCCCAGCAAAGATAGGCATCACCTGGAAGCCAAGTAAAAAGCTACGATGGTGGCGAAGCAGCCCGCCTCCCACCAGGCTCTCAGGTCCTAGATGATCATGCTCACCACTCCAGCCGGATGTCTAGCTTGTATTGCTTCCAATTTGATTAAATTGCATCTTCATAGCTTACACATTATACCTTTGAATATGACATGCCTTTCTGTTTTTGGTACATACTAGTACATCTGTGTATTAACCATGTTCTTACATCAAACTAATGTTCTTGTGTATCCCTCATCAATCACTTATGACGAGGCAGGCAGGCAAGGGGACAACTCCTCATTTAAAGAATGCAGCGTCAGCCTCCCGACATGATTCTCAAGAAACAGAAATGCTAGATGAAGATAGTGAACGTAGCTCTGTAGTTGATTACAACATTTCCCCTACACTAGCATCGCAGGTCCTTCCTCTAACTTGGCAGCGTGATATGTGGTTGCATGTTGCATATGGTGTCTAGATTGGTATTCTTCCGATCTGGTTAAATTGCATGTGCTAGTCTGCTTAGGTTATACATTATACCTGTTAATGTGACATGCCTTCCTGTATTTCGTACATAGTACATCTATCTATTAAGCATGTCCTTACGTAAAACTATTGTTTTTTTGTATCCTGCCTCAATCAATATGACGAGACAACTTTAGTATATGCAGTGCGATATTAGTTGCATCTTTCATATGATTTATAGCATGCGCTACTTCTAACTTGTTGAAATTCCATTTATGATGGGACGCTTTTAACTTGGCAGAGTCATATTGGTTGCATCTTTCATGTGGTGTCTAGCTTGCATTGCTTCTTATTTGCTGGAATAGTTTCTGCTTAGTTTACACAAACAGTTGTGAACATGCCATGCCGTCCTGTTTTTCGTACATATTCCATCCCTGATGTAGGGCGGAACCCTAGGGTCCGATCTTTCACATTTGGAGAGGATCCTACAGTGGAAACACGAAGAACGCGCGGAAGAACACGAGGAAATCATGGGGAGAAACAAGAGAATCACTCAACGGACAAGTATCGATCACACAAGGGCTAGATTACCGAACACATAAGATTGCACAAGATTTGAAATCAACAAAGGAAAGATACAAAGGCAGCCGTTCTTCTCCGTGAGGAGGTCTTGATGGTCTTCCCTTGAAGGGGTCTTGAATCCGCTTCGGGGATCTTCTCCGAAGAGGTCGTGAGCTCTGAGGAGAAGTAACCAAGTGGATGAGCAAGGCTCTCGCACAAACTATGAGCTAAACTAATGCTAACCCTCAAAATGGGGAGGAGAAGGTCTATTTATAGTGCTAAGCCACGAAGGGGTAAGTGAGGGGTGAAGGGGTACACGGGCTTCGGCCCAAGTCACGCCTTGGCGGGTCGGATGATCCGGATGGTGGCCCGGATGATCCGGGTGTCGGGGGTCCGGATGATCCGGGTGACCGTCCGGATGATCCGGCTTCGTCGAGCAGCTTCGGGTGTCTTCGGGCATGTTAGTCGGATCGTCCGGGTGGTCGATCGTCCGGCTGGGTGTCCGGATGATCCGGGCAAGTCCTGTCTTGCTCCATTGTTCTTCGTCCTTCTCCTCTTCCATGCTTGGCCTTGATCCTTGGATTCTCCATGGTCATCTTGGTTGTACCTGAGTGTATGCAAGGTCTATGCATGAGGTAGTAGCCATGTCCTACATGTGGAAAGTGATGGTTCGAAGAGGAGTGAATTCACCTTGTGTCCAATGGCGTATGTTCGAGGTCTCGTCATATGTCCTCTTGGGGCTTGGAGAGTAGTCGGAGTGTACATGGGGATGAACGTGGGATGCTCCGCATCATCTCCCCCCCCCTTGGGAAAGATCCGACCTCGGATCGTGATCCTCATCACCATGGAAACGGGTGTCGTGGATGGACTTGTAGTGGGACGTAGGTGAAGGCATTGCGCAATCCAAGTACTCCAAGGTGTCTCCGGTATGTGGTACATGCAAAATGAGCAAACACAAAGTACACTTGGAAATACAATGGTTAGCGCACACAAAGTGTCCATCAATTAAGCGTGAGTCCGTGCGAATGGATAGTGCATGACAAAGCGCATGAAGCTTATCAAGATGATATAGAATGATATGCAAAGCATTCATGGGATAATTAGCATGGTGCACAAAGCGACAAATTCTACCATTGTGCAAAATGATGTCATAGAGGGACGGTTCATCAAGAGCATGAATATGGCAATGGATGCTCAATAGGTGTATGGTATCATGCAATTGATGGTGGGCAATATGATCATGATGTATGAATATGCCATCAAGGTAGATCACAACAAATTTGCTAAGGAAATGCACAAGATCATATATCATGGATGACATGGAAATAGATGCAACAAGACAAGCGTAATGTGAGTCAATCCATGCATACGGTGCAAACTTGTGGTGAGTATGAAATGTCCATTGAGCATGACATGTATTAGCACAATCAACAAATATGGAGGTGTTGGTGTACCAATGCTCGATGTCGTGGCTTGAGTGGAATTCCAAAGGTGAATCCAATAAGTGCGAGCGCTCCTCAATGTGAAGGTCCGTGTATCCAATCTCCAATGTCGCTCCTCCGTTCACGAGATGTACCATGTAGACAACAAGAAGGAAACAACAATGAAAGAGTGACCCATCCAATATGCGTACTTGAGGATGGCTCAAAGGGAAGGAGTTCACCTTTATGAGGATGTCGAAAATATTGGTGTTGAGCATCATGTATGCCTTCAAATAGCCAATATGTCTCATGACGGTAATGCCTTGTGAATCCTTCAAAACGAAAGAACATGACAAACACTCGGAAAAACAAATGAGGTTAGCGGAAGTGCAAAACATATCATTCGTGTGGTAAGGTACCCAACAAGTGTATGCATCATGCTCATCGTAAGAAATTACAAGGGAGCATTTCATAGTATGGAGGCATATGATGTAAGAACAACCAAATACAAGAGGCTCAATCAAATAAGTATGCATCACAAGTGAAGTGTCCAAGTCTCCAAGATCAATAAGCATAGTATGGTTGCACTCAATACCAGGTGATATGATAGATGCAACTAATGGAGACAAGAGACAATGCTCAAGACAAATCAAGTGAGAGGCATGAACATATATGTCATCAACCCAAGAAAGCGAGTAAGAGTGGAACATGGGTGATGCAACATAGCAAGCAATCATAGCGATCAAGTCAAGCAAGCTAGTAGTGCGAAGATGCAACATACTAGAGGGAATCATAGCAAGCATGTCATGTGTGCAAATAGTGGGCATGAATAATGGACATGACATATCACAAGCATGAAAGCAAGATATGAGAAAAATATCATCAATGTATTGGCGAGAGGCAATATGTAAATAGCAATGGAACATCATGACTCTCCCAACACAACAAGCATCAATAGCATGGGGCACATGATGAACATGGCAAAAGCAACAAGGATCTCCACCAAGCATGCAAATACACATAGAAGTAGCATAATGGTGAATCACGGGTAGATGCAAGCAAGGGTCACAATTGCATGGCAAAGGCATAGGAGCAAGCATAACATGCAAACTGAACACAATAGTATGGGCATAAGGTGACAAGTGGTAAATAGCCCATAGTCGTGTGAGAGCCAAGTAGAAGAGATGCGCGTAGTCGATGCACGAAGAGAACGGTGGTAAGGATAGTCCACGGGATCCCAAAGCATCGTTCCTCTCAAGAGCTCATTTTGTCAACTCTTGGGATTGAGAGGTTGACGAGTATACATGAGTACCTACAAAAACAAGGACAAAGGAAAAATTGTGTGTGCGTGGTAGATGTACACATCATCCATCATGATGCGCACATGCATGTGTCGGTTAGCATAAAATAGCCAATGCTCAAATAAATGAGATGCGTGATATAGAAACATGTCATCCATCATGAGAGGTTTATTATTGTGTATGGCATAATGGAGACTCAAGGGATGTAATGCATCATGAGAAATATCTAGAGCATTGTTATTCATGGAATGCATATGGTGCATGCAATTATAGGAATCATGCAAAGTATGAGATGCATCAAAATCTCCTAATATGTATGAGGAAACTATGGGGGTCTCCTCATGAGAAAGAGTAGAAACATCACGTGGAGAATATTGACAACATCCAAAACAATTCATATTTGGGACAATGTGATCATTGCATGACATAGTAGATGAATTGCGCAAATCATGTAAAGGAAGCATGGCAATATCATCACATGAAAAACAAAAGCCAATGACCATCATCTCGTCATCTATGCCATAAGTGCAAATAGGATTGATTTTAATGGGGCATGCATAGTTACTATGTTGAGATTGTAATGATGCAATATGGGAGATCTCACTCATAGCATATGACAAGTTCAATGGACTGTCAAACATGATGTGACCAAAAGAATTTTCGCATGATATCCTATGGAGCATAGCATCACAACTAGGCAACTCAACATGCTCATCATCATATTCATCATAAATAGGTAAGTCAAGGCATGAAGAAGTCTCACTAGCATGAAGCATGGGAATAGGTGGGTCAACATCATGGAAGCAATAATTGGTAAGAGAGTCCACTAGTGGGACAAGAGAAGCACCATCACCTATGTTACCTTTGGAGCATGGCTCATGTGTTGTAGGTGAGGTGGTTGAGATCCACTCGTTGTCATCTTCATCTTGATGGAACCATGTGGGGGGTGCATCATCGTCCACCATGGCCATCGGTATTCCCATTGGAGGGATGGACTCGTCGAGGGTAGGAATGTCGTCATGTAGGAGACCTAGCACCAAAGAAGAAAACACACTAGGAGTAGAGGTTAAGTTGTTAGAAATCAAAGTGGCCTCACATGCCGTGTCAACTATCTCACTCGCTAAGTGTTGTGGCTCACTCACTCTCTCAAGGATGCTACCAGTCATATGGTTGGTGGTGTCACTCAAATGGCGCTCAACCTCACATAGGATGTGTGGCATGCTCTCATGTGAGGGGCTAGTGGTGGTCACACTCATCCTCTCAAAGGAAATGCTCTCAATGTCACGTATGGTGGAGTCACTCATGTCACTCATGTGGTATTGCCTCTCCTCACATGGCAAATGGGGCATCTCAACATATGTGGGTGTCGGAGAGATGTTGGTACAAATGTCTCCATGCTCAACTCCTATCGCCGTGGTCGAAGGGGATGGCCCTTGCTCGACCGTCTTGTCGCCGTCTTGGTATTGGAGGCCCATATGATGTGGCACCTTGTAGCTCATCTCCATGACTGAAGGGAGTTTCCCATGCTCGGCCATCGTCCTTGAGGGGCTTCCGAACATGGAAGTGTCGCCCTCGCTCGTAGGTTGTCGCCTTGGACTTGATGAAGTCGTTGTAGGCGTACTCGTGGGAAGTAGGCGAAGATGCCGTATGTCCAAAGGCGAAGATGCCTTGATAGCACTCGGCGAAGATCCCGAAGTGGTTGTTGTAGTCGTAGCACCGTGTTGGTGGTGGTCGTCTCGCGGTCTTCTTTTGTGCTCTTGAAGCTTGGACTTGGTGTGAAGTAGGGCTTGTTGGGACTTGTGCACTTGCGCTTGTGGAGCATCTTCATGATGATGATGTCGTTGTCGTGCTTGACCTCGTAGAAGATGTCGTTCGTGGTCGTCGTGCACATGATGCTTGGAGGTGACTTGCCCTTCATGACGATGTTGATCACGAACGTGATGGTGGTCGCCATGTAGATGTGGACGAGGACGATTTGCACTTGCATCTTTTTCGCGCTCCGAAGACTTGTGGCTTGAACGTCGCCGCCTTGAAGATGACGAAAGGGAAGAAGACTTGATCAAGGCTCTAATCTCCTCCATCCTTGCATCTTGTTCCTCTTTATGTGCGGAAAGCTTCTTGTCGATGTAGTCCCTTTTCCTTGCTTCGGAGTGACGAATGTCGATGGAGATGTTCTCAATGCGCTCTCGCAATCTTGATTGTGCGCCTTGCATTTGTCGTTATAGATCGGAAATGGACGCTTTGGAGATGTAGTTGTTCACGCCGTCGTTGTTGTCGTAGACCGGAGATGAAATGCCTTGCCTATCCATCACAAGACTTGAGCAAATATGAGTGGGAGAAAGAGAAGAACTTATACCAATGTACCTTGACCGATGTTGACAATGAATCAAGTTCACTCAAATGCGGACAATGAAATAGAACTATTGGTACCAATCCTTGTCGGTTCTCACACCTACACAAGTAAAGATTATGGAGGAGCTCGGTGAGGATAGTGGCACAAAAATTTAATGCAAAATGTTAGCAAGAGTCAATAATGTTGAAAGAGATTCACAAATTCGCAAGCGAAACAAGTAGACCAATAGCAATGAAAGGTACACGGAAACACACACACGGATAGATAAATGGGGTCATGCAACCAAGGAATGAGCACAAAATGTGGAATCCACGGAAAAAGCTCGTGTTGGACAACTCAAGAGAGACGCTAGCACGATTGCTCAATAGGCGGATACGACACTTGTGCACAACCTATAAGATGCAAAATGGATAAACTTCTATCCCAAGTATGCTATGTATGTATGGTTCCCGGTGTTTCTCTCAAGATGATCGAAGATGATCGGATATGACAATCTTATATGCAATGTGGTATGATGCTATGGCACTTGCTTACAAGCTCTTTGCTCTTTCTCTTTTGCTTAAAAGCTTTATTTCTTTTTTTTTCTATGGCCACTTTGCACAATGCACAAACCAAGATAGCAATTGTGTATATGCGGGAATAAACTTGTGACACAAGATATGATAGCAATATATGCACCACGATGATATGGTATGTATGCTATGGGAAGTATGATCACTAATGTGCACAAGTAACATTGCCGACAATACTCAAATGGCTAGTCTCGATAGGCAAGCAATGCAAAAGTAAGGCTAGGGGTTAACAATGCAATGGCAAGGGGAATATACAATGGAGGGATACCACGATACCAAGATGATATGGAGGTTACCATCCTTAGCAATGATGAGTGGTGGTGTTCGTGATGTAGAAACCAAGATGATGGAGCCTCGTCCCTAAGTTGCTGAAAACCTTAGGAAATGGAAAAACCGCAAACTCAAAATCTCACACGTCAAATGTCAAAATGGTGGTAGCGGAAAGCGGTGGTTGTGGTGCACTAGGCAATCCGGAAGTGGAATGATGGGCTATACATGAGTCGGAGTTGAAGTTGCCGTCCCTAAGTAGTCGAAACACCTTAGGAGACACAAGCCACAACTCAATCAAAATTGGGTTAAGTTGGGGTGGAAATTTATGGTGGGCACGTCTATGCGGAAGTGGTGGTGGTGGTTGATGAAGAAGCAATTGTCCCTAAGTAGCCGAAACACCCTAGGACACGCGAATCACTACTCAAGCAACCACTAATGCTATGGGGAACAAAATGGGTTAGGTTGCGGAAGTGGTGGTGGTAATGCGGATGATGTAGTGGAAGCCCTAGACAAATATGCCAAAATTTCGAAACATTGATGGTGTCAAATGGTGTTGGTTGTATTTTTGTGGGATGGGGGATGTCAATAGCTTCAAAACGAGCTAAAGAACGTTAAAAACGGACTCCAGATGAATTAGTTATGACCAAAACAAGATTTCAGCCGAATCAGTGTCAGGGTTAACCGGACATCCGGGAGGAGGTCCAGCTCATCCGGCTATGTCCGGATGATCCGGGAGTACATCCGGATGATCTGGGTTCATCAACTCCGGTTCGGGAATTCCGGCGCGTGGGTTATCCGGACGTCCGGGAGAGGGTCCAGCTGATCCGGGAGGTGTCCGGATGATCCGAGAGAAGGTCCGGATGATCCGGGCAGGTCAAACTGCTCGGGATTTCCTCTCGGGGACGAAATTTTTGGCAGAAATGGATGATTTTTGGGGCAAAATTTGATGGATTTCGTGGATGGAAGGAAGGGAAACTTGGGGAGATGCTAGATCCACTTGAAACCAAGGAAATCCACGGATCAAAATCAACAAAACATCATCAAACCAACAAATCACAAAAAAAAAAATTGGGGCTATTTTTGGTGGGGATTTTCGGATTTACGACGAAAACAACAAAATCAAGCAAGAAAACATGGGGTAGGGGCTCCAAAAACGTGATCAACGTGGCTCATGATACCAAGATGATGTAGGGCGGAACCCTAGGGGCCGATCTTTCACGTTTGGAGAGGATCCTACGGGGGAAACACGAAGAACGCGCGGAAGAACACGAGGAAATCACGGGGAGAAACAAGAGAATCACTCAACCGACAAGTATCGTTCACACAAGGGCTAGATCACCAAACACATAAGATAGCACAAGATTCGAAATCAACAAAGGAAAGATACAAAGGTAGCCGTTCTTCTCCGTGAGGAGGTCTTGATGTTCTTCCCTTGAAGGGGTCTTGAATCCGCTTGGGGGATCTTCTCCGAAGAGGTCGTGGGCTCCGAGGAGAAGTAACCAAGTGGATGAGCAAGGCTCTCACACAAACTATGAGCTAAACCAATGCTAACCCTCAAAATGGGGAGGAGGAGGTCTATTTATAGTGCTAAGCCACGAAGGAGTAAGTGAGGGGCAAAGGGGTACACGGGCTTCGGCCCAAGTCACGCACGCAGGCGGGGTCCGGATGATCCGGATGGTGGCCCGGATGATCCGGGTGTCGGGGGTCTGGATGATTCGGGTGACCGTCCGGATGATCCGGCTTCGTCGAGCAGCTTCGGGTGTCTTCGGGCACGTTAGCCGGATCGTCCGGGTGGTCGTCCGGATCGTCCGGCTGGGTGTCCGGATGATCTGCGCAAGTTCTGTCTTGCTCCATTCTTCTTCCTTCTCCTCTTCCATGCTTGGCCTTGATCCTTGGATTCTCCATGGTCATCTTGGTTGTACCTAAGTGTATGCAAGGTCCATGCATGAGGTAGTAGCCATGTCTCACATGCGGAAAGTGACGGTTCGAAGACGAGTGAATTCACCGTGTGTCCAATGGCGTATGTTCGAGGTCTCGTCATATGTCCTCTTGGGGCTTGGAGAGTAGTCGGAGTGTACATGGGGATGAACGTGGGATGCTCCGCATCAATCCCGGTATCATGTGTTTGCCATACATCAAAGTAGTGATTGTCAGTATCATGCATGAATGAGTTCTGAAGAGAGAATTTTATTGCTTTTTCTTGTCGGTTTTACTTGACAATTCAAAATCAATAAAGTAGAAGGAAGTTAGCAAGGCAGCAGATAAAGGTGCTCCTTCCGAACGGAGGGCCTCTACAGTTTCTACTCTTCCACACCCCAAGATGATTTCCAAGACAACACATGCATAGACACTCAACAAAGCTGTGTTTATGATGAGCACGTCTCCCCTAGTGCAGTATCACTGGTGCTCCCTCTAATTGGCACTGTTATATGTGGTTGCATGTTATGTGTGATGTCTAGCTTGTGTTGCTTCTAATTTTGTTGAATTCCATCTGCTTAATTTACACATTATACTTGAATAAGACACGTGTTCCTGTTTCTAAAACATACAATATCTGTCGATCACACCATGTTCTTACATCAAATTACTACTGTTGTGTAACCTGCAACAATCACTTATCATAAGACATGTTTGACTTTCGAGTGTGATATAGGTTACATCTCACATTCTTTTCTAGCTTGTACTACTAATTTGTTGAAATGGCACTTATGACGAGACAGTTTTAACTTGGTAGAGTGATATCTGTTGCATCTTTCATATGGTGTCTAGCTTTCATTGCTTCTAATTTATTGAAATGCCTTCTCCTTAGTTTACACATCATAAGCTGTGAATATGCAATGGTGTGAATATGCAATGGCACTAATGACGAGAGACCTCTAACATGGTAGTGTGATGTTGATTGCATCTTGCATATGATTTATTTCTTGTACTGCTTCACATTTGTTTAAACGCCATTTATGATGAGACACTGTTAACTTGGCAGAGCGATATTTGTAGCATCTTTCATATGGTGTCTACCTTCCATTGCATTGCTTCTAATTTGGTGAAATGTCTTCTTCTTGTTTACGCATCATAGTTCTGGTTATCTCTTTCGTCCTGTTTTTCATACATATTACATCCTCCTATCATGTGGTTGTCTAACATCAAAGTTCAGTTGGTCTGCATAACGCATCAATTTGTTCTGAAAAACTAAGTTTTTATTCGTTTTTCTTGTCGGCTTGACTTAACATGGCACAGAGAAAGAGGAAGAAACACATAATGGCAGGGAATGAGAAGCGGATGAATCATGCAGATTCTGCTGGTACTGATGGTGCAATAGAAGGTCAAAGTCCAGCGGAAAATTCTACAAACACGACATCCCATGCTACACGAGTTGCAAAAAAAGCCAAACAGAAACAAATAGCTGCCACCAAAAAAGCAGAGATAGCCCTAGTTCTTGCAACACCTATCATAGTACTACCAGCTGCACGACTTACACGTGCATCAACTGAGCTAGCAGCACATTCCGAAGATCCCTTGCCACCTGACACTACTTCCCAAGCACTCTTGACACAAGACGAGTTGGCAATATCAGATGAACCTTGTGAGCTTCAACAGCAAGAAGGTAGTTGTTGGAGTCAAGTTACAGTTGCATCCTTCTTTATATGTAGTCTCACGGTTTGATGTACACTAACACTTCCTATGTTCGTTGTTGGACTAGAACCTAGGCGCAAGAGGAAACAAACATCAGGGATAATGCTCGATAGGTTAACTATGTCTAGAGGAGGAAGAATGGAGATCCGTTTTGAGGCAGGTTTAAAAAGGCCATGTGATGCTACAGAGTCAACCAAGTTAGTATCAGAGGCAGCGGTTGCCGTTAGGTGTCATGTACGTATCCTCTCAACATGGATTCAGTACAGGAATGACAAAGACGAAACCCAGTTCAACACCTTCCTCGACCATTTATCTGTAAGTATGGTTATGTATGGAAACTAGTAATATCATCTTGCTCTGTCCCATACTTTCTAGGTTACTGATAATGAGACTCCCATAATTTTCAATAGATGAGGTTCAAGTTCGATAGCCAAGATGATGCAACCAAACAATCTTGCACCCATGTTTTCAAGTCTGCTCTGCGACAGTATCGGCATAACTTGAGGAAAACTCACTTTGAAGGCAAGGCTAACAGTGAACCTTCCCAAACATCTCCAGTGGAAAATATATCGGATGAAGATTGGAGGGGCCTTGTTAAACACTGGTCTGATCCGAAGTATCAGGTACATTATATATATGTGATCAGATCACATGTTGAAGTCCTATTTACGCATGTGCCACACAAATCTATCTTCTTGTAGGTGAACTGTTCAAAGAACAAGGCCAACCGTACGAAAGTGAAATTCCAATAGACGACAGGATCTCGTAGCTATATTGCACACTGCGAGGCTCTTGTAATTAGCTATTGTTATACTCTTTTCGTTGTACCATATTATCAGATCTATATTGAATTGTTCGAAATGCAGAGGAAAGCCCGCAAGGACCAAAAAGTACCTGAACCAAATTCTGTGGAAATCTTGAAGGACTGTGACACCAGTAAGAAGAAGGGCATGACTACACCAGTCAAAGCCGCTGTTGTAAGTCCTTAATCCTCATGCCTTTTAACTACTACTTACTCTGACTTGTGCCTTGAACTGCATGGTTTGCAGCCAATGTCTATTACTCTTTTCAATTTTATACACAATTGTCTTAGCGTATCATTGCACCTTACAAAGTTTAAAAGAGAGGAGTGATGTTGCTTTGATCTTGACCCGTGATATAGTTTCGTGCTGGACTTGCCCACACAACGTTACAATTGCCTGTTTGTCTGTTCTTAGTTGTTTTGTGGTATGAATAATGTCATACTATGGTTACCGTATTATAAACTTCATCTCTTTATCCTTAGCCCTGAATACAATGTGAAGAAATAGACAATACATTAGCGACGGTACATGGTCATATGTTTGGAACCTGGTTTTATTATGTACTTTGCAATAAAATACAACTAATATTTTACATGGGTTCACCAGAATAAGTTCCGTATATAGACCAAAGCTATTTTGTTTGGTTTTCCTGCCTCCTTAATATCTTTTGTTCTGGTACTACTAATGTAAAACCTCAACTATTCAGCGAGCTATGGAAAAAATGGTGGAACCGCCACCTTCTGAAGGTGGCGAGGCAACTATAACCGCAATGTCAGATCTTTCTGCAGTGGGTCAGTACCTGTCCACTAATAGTGCCAAAAGCATGTTCCTGCGTAATACTGGGTTGGTTGTTAAGGAAATATCGTCCAAACTTCCTCATGATCAAGATATGCAAGCTCAAAGTAGTTTTGTATCTGCGCTCCAGACACAAGTCCATTCCCTAAAAGAGAACCTTTGTGAAACAAGGAGAAACATTGCTCAATGTCGTCAAGATATGCATGGTTTTGAAACCAGACTATCAGACATTTGCTATGTTGTTCAGGAGCCTAGGGGAAATGAAGGCGAGGGTTAATGTGCTCCATTGTACCATACAACATGAAAACGTAACAGTCATGTCAAATGAACTGAGCTTTTGAACTTCTGGTGGTGCATTTATCTGCTAGACTGTTAAGTTTTATGCCAACCTTCCTTTTGTTATATAGTTGTAATTTGTTTTGGTGCGATACAAAATTTATTCTTAATGTGCAGCCACCGGTCAAGAAAAACAACAAGCCATTTTGTATCTTGTAGGGTGTTCCCTATATTTGCACTGGTGGCGATCTTTGATGCCGAGTGGATGTAATTTGTGCAATCGCCTTAATAGCCTAGCATTAGTTTCGGCCTTATTTATTTCCTAGTCTTCTTTTTCCCTTGTTTGCTAGTGGCCGCAACTACCATGGGCCATATACGGGCCGTAGGATCCATGGGTCTCCTACGGGCCGTCGATAAATGGGCCTGTAATCGGTGGGCCTTGGGCCGTCGATAAATGGGCCTTTAATCGGTGGGCCTCGGGCTGTCGGATAAATGTGTTTACTTGGGCTATAATCGGGCGTAATTGGTATCGGCCCAGCACGGTAATGGGCCGTTAACAGGCCGTAGGACAGCAAAGGCTTAATTCTGTCACAGGCATAACGGGTCGTTAATGGGCCAGAATATAGGACGGGCTGGAAACGGTGCAACGGGTTAACAGGCCAGAAACAGGCCGACTCTTGCCATGGGCTGAATTTGGTGCATTAGGGTAACAGGCCAGTAACGGGCTGACTCTTGCCATGGGCCGAATTTGGCCCATTAGGGGAACAGGCCAGTAACGGGCCGACTCTTGCCATGGGTGGAATTTGGCCCATTAGGGGAACAGTCCAGTAACGGGCCGGAAGTAATAGAGGGCCGAAAAGGAGCCCAAGAACGTATGGGCCGTCAATAGGCCGAAAGCTAACACGGGCTTGAAACGGCCCATGTAAATCACGGGCCGTTAACGGGTACAAAGAAAATTACTTTTCATTATGGGCTAGAGTCACCGTGGGCTGTAAAGGGCGAAGATCTGAAGGCCTCATATGGGCGAAAAGGCGTCGTGGGCCATACATGGGCCGAAAGTGAAATGGGCTGGTGTTATATTCAACGGCCCACATGACGTTGTTGGGCCGATTTCCTTTAGGGCCTAACGGGTCGTGAGTTAACGTGCCGTAAAATGGGCTATTTGCGAAGAGACCGTTAACAGGCTTTTCATGGGCTAGCCCATTTACTTTTGACCAAGTCAAACGAGCCGGCTTTGTAAGCTAAATGGGCCAGTGGTGGGCCCTGGCACGTGTCGACATATCATAGGCGTCTATCTGACCCACTGACGAGCTGACACATGTTTCGTCCGGCCAATAAGAATTTTACACGTGGAAATTTCCCATTGGTCGGGGCTGTTAACGGGTTATCAGATCCAACACCCAACCTGATAACTTAACGATGTTCCGTTATGGTGGATGCCACGTGTCGGTCACCCTTGACGAAAGCACTTCTGTGACGCGCGATTTATCGTCATGTAAGTGGCACTTCCGTGATGATAATTTTGGTAATGTCATGGAACACTTCCACGACAGCATAGTTATGACTATCTTGATTCTGTCATAAAATCGTCATGGATGTACATGCATGACAAAAAATGCGACCTACCGTGACAAACACGTATCATCACGGAAGTGTATTTTTTTTGTAGTATTGCGGTTTTGGGCAGATTGTTAATAAAACTTGCTTTGAGTGTATGTGTTGAACCGTTGCTTCGTTTTGAGCATGCTCTATAAGAAATTTGCTTGGTTTTACATGTAATTTCATCATGTCATGTTACATCCTTGATTTGAGTATGTGTGCTTGATGTGTGTATATATTTTGCATCAATGCCATGTTTAACTTGTTTTGTTCATATCTTCCAGGCCGTAGCTCCGAACTAAATGAACCTTATTTGTAACTTGACTCGAAAGACATGTAGATCATCATGGTGCACTTAAACTTGCTGTTTAGCAACACTAACATAATGTTTTATTCAGATCTGGACCAATTTCGAAATTTGCATATGGGGAGTTGCCGGAATTGTTTTATGTTGATTCCGCCTCATTTAAACTTGCTTTGATGTGGAGTTCTTGTATGCATCATCTCTTGCCATGAGTAGCATCATGTAGCTTTGTCATGCATCATACTTGGATGAGCATCATGCCATGTTATGTGCTGTGTGTTTAACGTGTTGTTTGCTTCTTTCTGGTTGTGCTTCTTCTCGATAGTTCCTATTTTGTTGCGATCGTGAGGATTCATTCGACTACATTGGTTGGACCACTTATTGTACTCTGTCGGTGGAAAATGACACCTATGGAATCACTGGAATCCCTACTATGGTCGGCGGGCGCGGGGTTGTGGAAAGAGCGGGTCTAGGAGTCAGCACAAAGATCATTTGCCTAGGTTCAGGCCGCGAGGATGTGTAATACCCTAGTCCTGCTTTGGTGTATATTTGAGTGTTCTTAAGCTCTTGAACTAGCCACGACACGTGATTTGTTCAAAAGATCTGAATCCACCCTCAGTTTACAAAGGGGACACCACAGTGGCACACAGGAGGTGGAATGTGTATACAGTGTACAAGCTTATCGCCTGACACCACAGGACAAAGAGCATTAAATGCGCTGCTTATGTGTCCTCTTGCTTTATCGGGGACGGCAACGAAGCACGTCCCATCCGTCGCCACTTCGCCTTGCTTCAACACGTGTCCAGGCCAATGAGGCGTGCAACGCAATGTAAGCTAGCAGGCTGCTCAGCTGGTGTGGTGGCAGGGTCTTCACAAAGATCTGCATGCCACCACGCAGGTGCTTGACTGGTTGGCTTAGGAGCCACGTACGGCCACATGGGTACTTTCTTAGTTGGTGGGTCGGTCACTGAGCTGGGTCAACAACAGGGCAGCAAAGACATGCCGCGGTATTGCTAATATTCCCGGTAAGGGTCTTGCCGGGGCCTTGCGAGCACCCTCGGCAAGAGTCTTACCGAGGCCTCGTGGGTATCTTTGGCCGGAGCCTTGCTGGGGCCTCGTGAGCATCCTCGGCAAGGAGCCTCGCTGCTGTTTTGTCTTCTGGTTCCTATCTAGGCCTCGCAGGCCCTTTGCCTTCACAAAGATCTGCATGCCACTATGCGGGCCCCCTCCCGAGCTTTGGTTCTAATGTTGTTGATGGTGTCGGAACTCTCAGGCTCAAGGGTGGTGGCCTTGCTGCCGTTGGGTAAGTTGCCCCGGCAAGGCTTTTGCCGGGGCTGCGTAGGCCGCCCCGGCAAGGCTCCTGCCAGGGGAAGCCCATCTTGTCGCTTTACCTTTTTTGCCCCTGGTTTGGGCGCCGCTTCGGTAGTCTTGTACTTTTGCTTCCGTCCTCTGCCCCGCTAGGCATGGCCACAGGTGCAGCTCTGACTGCTTGTGCACAAGTAAAGGGGTACAAAGAGGGGCCCTACTTTCTTACACCGACAGGAGCGCCCGGGCCTGGGCCACACATAAGTGCGATGCGTTGTTGGGCTAGGCCCAGAACGGTTTGCGGGCATGCGTGGCAGTTTTACCACAGTAATTCCATCGCCAATTGCGCTTCCCCACGACCTGCGTCAAATGCGTGACGTGGGGGTCGTGCGTTGGGTGACCGCATCATGCTTGCATCACCCCGCGGTTAATAGTAAAGAGGCAGTCCGCGTCCTCCCCACAAAAACAGAGGAAGTCGTTGGGGCGCGGCTCATTTACTAAGTGGACACGTGTCCTGGCCATTATGGCACCCGCGCCCCACGATCACGGGGCATGAAACGGCCGTTCCACTTGCCATCTGAATCCTGGCTCGCCCGCCACGTGTCCTCCATGCCACGGGAAGGGCAGGCGGTGGACACAGAGGGTACGGGCTTTATTGCCGGGGTGGGGGGCCGGCGCCGCCGATTGGAGCAGCGGGTCGGTCCTGTCTCCTTGCGCCCCCGGCGGCTGGATTGGTTGATTGGGGCGGTCGTCTTCAGGCTCGCTCGGCCCCATCTCCCTATAAAAATGGGAGAGGGACATCATCTTCCCGCATCCATCTTCTCCCAGTCTGTTCTCTTTCCTTCCCCTGTCATGGCAAGAGGGCGCGGGCGTGGCCGTCCCTCTGTAGAGGCGACTAGGTCTTCCTCTCGCCAAAGAGCCGTGGTGGTTAAGGAAGAGCCGTACGCCCAAGGTGAAGGCCACGCTCGAGGCGGAGGCACCGGACGGGGCCATGGTCGGCAAGGCGGTCGAGGCAGAGGTGGGCGGGGAAGGGGGACACCCGCATTGCCACCATCTTCGTCGCCATCTCCTCCACCATCTCCTCCTGCTTCACCGAGCGGCCATGTCGGGGACACGACGCTGGAGTTTATCCTGCAGTTGCACGAGCCGCCGTGCAACCACCTTCGTCTTCCCAAGGCGTTTGCAAGGGTGCTGGAGATTGAACAACCACCGAGGTTGAGGCTTCACATGAAGGGGTGTTGCAATGGCAACATGTGGGCGAACACAAGGATCCCCGTCCCTCACGTGATGCCCCTCCGTCGGGGTTGGAAAACCTCCGCATGCGCCCACTACTTGATGAAGGGGCACGTTCTCCACTTCAAATTAGTGGAGAGCGATTTGCTCTCCGTCAAGGTCTTTGGGCGCTCCGGAATCAGGTTACGGTGTTGCGCGGAGAGCTCGACTGACGACAAAAGCTCATCCTCGAGCGATAGTGACAAGAAGGACACCCGTGCGGAAAATAACAAGGACGGGTCCGACTAGGCGTCGGACACACCGTCCTCGGGCAATGCCGGAAGCACCATCATCTGCACCTGGTCTTTCCCCCGGCAGAGCGATTTGCCGGGGGCGGGGCCAGCTCCTTGAACTTCTTGGGGTCGCCTCCTTGGGCAGCTAGCATGGGAAGGCCGGAAAAGAGGAAGAAGGCAGGTGGCAGGCCGTCAAGTCAGAGTACAATGGAACCGATGCCTTCGTCTCGTATTGCCAGCATGATGCCTCATCTTTCGGCTCTTCTCCCCGCACCATCATCACCTGCCCTCTTCCGGACGGCCACCGGGATGTTCTCTTGGTGCCTTCTGCTTCTCATACCTCGCCTAGGCACTCCTTTTGCCCTCCTGCCATCTTGTCCGTTTCCTGGGGAGAGGGACAAGAAAGGGATTACGAGCATCTTATCTCTTTTTAGTTTTTAAGCCTATGGGCACTTATCAGATTTAAACCTTGTAATCCCCTTGCTCATGTTTACATTTTGTATGAATTGTACCTGTATGGGATGTATTTATGAAAAAAGGGTGCTTGTCGGGATCTTTGTGCGTGAGCAAAACTCATGCCAAGGAATGCATCCTTGTTATTTTTAAGATAAACATTGTCGCCCGGCAACAGGCTTTACCGTCCCCTTACTTCATTTGACCATACTCACGCTCTTGGTGGAGGCAGGGTGAAGTAGGGTTTGGCCCTTCGTTTGCTTCCTTGTCACCGCGACTACAACCAAATTCTGACCCAGGGAATGGTTCTTGGGTACAGGAAAAATTGAGCATGATAGCCTAGGAATAAAAAGAGGTTTCATACATCCCAATTCCATACGAAAATGCACAACAGGAGATAAAGGACTTATCTGAATCTGCAGCCCCCCTGCAACCTTGGCTTGCCGTGGTTGGGCCCTTGTGTCCGCAGCCCTCGGCAACCTTGGCTTGCCAGGACCGAAGCGCCGGCTTGTTCTCTTTCTTCCAAATAGCTCAGCAGAAATGTCCATGTACCCTACAAACCAAAGAGGACGGAAAGGAACAGAGAGACACACACTCGACCTCTATGCTAGGGGTTAGTCGCCGCTAAGCACTATCAACCCTAACCGAGGGAGAGACTCAACCTAGCATGCATGCTATAACTTAGGGTGCCAACGCTTCATTTATTAATGCTCAGGGTTTGCGCCTGGCTTTGTATAGAGGGTTACATGCCTTGCCGGCAAGGCTTGTACAAAAGGTGGTCTGCCGGGGGGGGCGGCAATCGCGCCTTACGGGTAAAACTCACTGGAATGGCATCTTCTGTCTCCAGGCGGACTGCGCCGGGCCTGGTGACTCGTATTACCCGATAAGGGCCTTCCCACTTCGGCGCCAACTTGTTGGAATTCTTTGCCAATTGAACACGCCGAAGAACAAGGTCACCTTCCTCAAAGCTTCGGGCATGAACCTTGCAGCTATGGTAGCAGCGCAAGGCTTGCTGGTAGCGCGCTGCTCTCACTCGAGGAGCGTTGCGTCATCTTGCCGCAATCTCTCTTGCTCAAGCTCGTCATAAGCGAGCACTCGAGGTGACCCGTACATGAGTTCCGTGGGGAGAACTGCCTCTGCCCCGTATACTAGGGCAAAGGGTGTCTAGCCGGTGGCTCGATTTGATGTCGTTCTGATCGACCAAAGAACCGTCGGCAACTCATCAATCCAGCGCCTTCCACTCTTGTGCAGCCAGTCAAAAGTCTTTGTCTTTAGGCCTCATAGTACTTTAGCATTTGCCCCCTCCGCCTGGCCGTTGCTCCGTGGGTGCTCTACGGAAGCAAAACAAACCTTGCTGTCGAGGTCTTGGATATATTGCATGAAGGTGAGGCTTTTGAGCTGCATGTTGTTGTCGGTGATGACTCTGTTTGGCACACCAAAATGGCAGACTAGCCCCTTGAAGAATTGGACGGCTGACTGCACTGTCACCTTCCTCACTGCTTCCACCTCCGACCACTTTGAACTTGTCGATTGCAATGTACAAGTACTCAAAGCCCCCAACAGCACGGGGAAAGGGCCCAGTATGTCGAGCCCCCAGACCAAAAATGGCCAGGAGAGAGGGATTGTTTGAAGGGCTTGAGTTGGCTGATGAAGCTTCTTTGAATGGAACTGACACGCTTCACACTTGGTTACTACTGTTGTTGCATCACGGAGGCGGTGGGCGGAAGAAACCTTGCCGGAAGTCCTTGCAGGCAAGGGCCCTCGACCCTATGTGGGAGCCACATATGCCTCCATGTATCGCTGCCAACACCTCCAGTCCATCCTCCCGGGGAATGTACTTCAATTTCACACAGTTTAGTCTTTTCTGTACAGAACATTGTCAACAAACTGATACATGGTAGACCGACGGGCTACTTTCTCCGCTTCTTCCTGCTCCTCAGGAAGCTCCCCTTTTTGGAGGAATCAAATGGTATGTTGTGCCCATGCCAGAGCCTGGGGCTCGACGGCAAGGACTAAAGGCATTTCCTCTGCCATGGGAGCGGTTGTCTCTACGGCCAGGACTTGACGCCCTGTCGGAGTCGGTTGCCCCATGGCAGGCTCAGTGTCCATGGCAACATCTTTGCCAGCGGCTCCTGGGAGCTCTGTGGGAAAGTACTTGCCATGGCCTGATTTCCTCCGCTTGTTCTGCTTTATCGATGGCTCAACGGATGGTTGAGTTAAACGAAGCACAAAAGTACCTGGTTCCACACGCAGTTTGAAGGCAGCGCGCTTTGACAGGTAGTAGGCGATGTTGTTCTCCACTCGGCGAACATGCTCCGCCTGTATACTGTCAAAACGCTCCTTCAGCTTCCTCACCTCATCTACGTAGGCCTCCATCAACAGGCTTTGATAATCCTTGTTGATTTGCTTGACGACAAGCTGTGAATTACCCCTGACGATGAGCTTCTTGATCCCGAGGTCTTACACGATCCTGAGACCGGCAAGCAACCCCTCGTATTCAACAGTATTGTTCGTCAACATCTCCCTAGGAATGTGCATTTGGATTACATACTTGAGGTGCTCTCCGGTGGGTGCGACGAGCAGCACACCAGCACCGGAGCCTTGGAGCAAGAAAGCCCCGTCAAAATACATAACCCAATTGTGACTTCTTTCCTTGCTGGGAAGAGTGGTCTCCTAGATCTCTTCGTGGGGCATCGAGGTCCACTCTCCAATGAACTCTGCCAAGACTCTGCTCTGGACCGTCGAAGTACTTTCAAACTTCAAACCAAAGCTCGACAGCTCCAAGGCCCATTCCACAATCCTCCCGGCTGCGTCCGGGTTATGCAGTATCCATTGCAATGGGAGGCGGGTGACGAGGGTGATCTCATGCGCTTGGAAGTAATGACACAGCTTCCTCGAGGCCAGAAGGAGGCCGAAGAGCAATTTCTGCACACTAGAGTACCTTGACCTAGCCCCCTGCAAGAGGGAGCTGACAAAGTAAATGTGGTGCTGCATCATCATCTTCTTCTACACCACTTCATTTGGTTGCGCAGGCCCTATGCCGTCGGCGTCAGACCCTGCCGGGGGACTCGCCTTGCCGGTACCAGGCCCTGCCGGGGACAGCTCTGGCTCGCCATCCGCCAGTCCTGTTGTTGCCACTACCCCTTCGTCGACCTCCCTCTACGCCACTAACGCGGCGCTGACCACTTGATTCGTTGCTGCTAGATATAGCCACAACGGCTCTTGTGGTTTAGGCGCAACCAGTATCGGTGTGGAGGAGAGGTATTTCTTCAAATCCTCCAGTGCTGCTTCGGCCTCTGGGGTCCATTCCATTGGGCCCACCTTTTTCAAGATTTGGAAAAGGGGAAGGGCACACTCAGCAGACTTGGAGATGAATCTGCTCATGGCGCCAACGTAGCTAGTGAGCCGACGCACATCCTTGATCCGCCTAGGCGCCTCAATCTGCTCAATGGCCTTGATCTTGTCTGGATTCACCCCGATCCCATACTATGACACAAAGAATACGAGAAGTTTGCCGGACAGAACACCGAAGACACACTTCTCAAGGTTCAGCTCAAGGTTGATCTTGCGCAAATTTGCAAACGTCTCTTCCAAATCTTGTATAAGTGTTGCCTAGTCCTTGGCTTTGACCACTATGTCATCCATATAAGCTTCCATATTTCTATGTAGTTGGGGCTCAAAACCAATTTGAACTGCTCTTGCAAACATTGAGCCAGCACTCTTAAATCCGAAAGGCATCCGTAAAAAGCAATACGTACCACACGGGGCGATGAATGTTGTCTTCTCTTCATCTTCTCTCGTCATGAAAATCGGGTGGTATCCTGAGTAGTCGTCAAGGAATGATAACAAGTCACACCCGGCCATGGAGTCAACAATCTGGTCAATGTGTGGCAACGGGAAATGGTCTTTTGGATAGGCCTTATTGATATCTGTGTAATTAATACACAGCCTCCACTTCCCATTTGCCTTGCGCACCACCACCGGATTGGCCAACCACGTCGGATGGAGTACTCCTCTCACCAAGCCTGCTGCTTCCAGCTTCCTGATCTCTTTTGTGATGAACTCCTACCTTTCCAAAGCCTGCTTCCTGACCTTCTGCTTGACGGGTAGCGCATGAGGACAGACAACAAGATGGTGCTCAATCACATCCCTGGGAACGCCGGGGATGTCGGATGCTTGCCATGCAAACACATCGACTTTCACCCGCAGGAAAATGACGAGCGCGCCTTCCTATTTGCTATCGAGGGTGGAGGTTATGGTGAAAGCCCCTCCCGTGCCATCCTCCTTAACGGACACCTTCTTGGTCTCTGGTGGTGCAGCTCTGGATTTCTTGCTCTTGCCGGTGGAGCTCTCTGGCACGTCCTCGACGGGAGCACAGCACTCCGAAGATGTGCGCTTGCCGGAGTGGGTGCGAGAGGTCTGTCAAGTCCTCTTCCCTCCGGGGGCTTCGGCGGCAGGAGCAAGTGCCTTGGCGGCAGTCATCGCAACTGCTTCCCGGTAGAGTTGGTCAGCACAGATCAGCACGGCCTTCTTGTCGGAGGGGACGGTGATGATGGTCATCAGCCCAGGCATCTTCAGCGTGTTGTAGGCGTAATGTGACGCCGCCATGAACTTGGCTAGTGCCGGGCGGCTGAGGATCCCATTGTAGGGCAAGGAGATCTCGGCTACATCGAAGACAATCCTCTCCGTCGTGTAGTTCAACTCACCTCCAAACGTCACGGGCAATGTGACCTTACATTTCAGCTGACTCCTTCCTGGGTTGACCCCTTGAAATGTGCCTGTCTCCTCGAGGTCTCCATCACGAATCTGCAGCCTTTTGATCACAACAGGCGAGATCAAGTTCAGACAGGCCTCACCGTAAACTAGCATCTTCGTCACCTTGAGGTCGCGTATCGTTGGTGAAACAAACAACGGTAAACACTCGACCGCAGTTGTGCGATCAGGGTGGTCCTCAGTGTCAAAAATGATAGGCATGCAGGACCATGATACGTCTCCATCGCATCTATAATTTTTATTGTTCCATGCCAATATTCTTCAACTTTCATATACTTTTGCAACTTTTATACTATATTTGGGACTAACATATTGATCCGATGCCGGTGTGCAGTTCTGTTTGTTGCATGTTTTATGTTTCGCAAAACCCAATATCAAACGGAATCCAAACGGGATAAAAACGGACGGAGAATTATTTTGGAATATTTGGGATTTTCCGGAGGAAGAATCAACGCGAAACGGTGTCCGAGGTGACCAGGAGATAGGGGCACGCCCTCCCACCTGGGCGCGCCTGGCACTCTCCTGGGCCACCAGTAATGCAGTTGATGCTCTTCTTTTGCCACGAGAAAACTAATTTTATGAGAAAAATCTGGGCGAAAGATTCACCCCAATGGGAGTTACGAATCTCCGGATATAAAAGAAACAGTGAAGGGGCAGAATCTCAGAACGCAGAAACAGATAGATAGATCCAATCTCGGAGGGTCTCTCGCCCCTCCCATGCCATGGGAGCCAAGGACCAGAAGGGAAACCCTTGTGCCATCTAGGGAGAAGGTCAAGGAAGAAGAAGAAGAAGGGGGGGGCTCTCTCCCCCTTGCTCTCGGTGGCGCCGGAACGCCGCCGGGGCCATCATCATAACCGTGATCTTCACCAACACCTCCGCCGTCTTTACCAACACCTCCATCACCTTCCCCCATCTATATCCAGCGGTCCACTCTCCCGCAACCTGTTGTACCCTCTACTTGAACATGGTGCTTTATGCTTCATATTAATATCCAATGATGTGTTGCCATCCTATGATGTCTGAGTAGATTTTCGTTGTCCTATTGGTGGTTGATGAATTGCTATGATTGATTTAATTTGCTTGTGGTTATGTTGCTGTCCTTTGGTGCCCATCATATGCGTGCGTGTGGATCACACCAGAGGGTTAGTTGTTTATTGATAGGACTATGTATTGGAGGGATAGAGTGATAGAAGCTTCAACCTAGCATAGAAATTGATCGTCACGGGTTGAAGGGGACCAATATATCTTAATGCTATGGTTGGGTTTTACCTTAATGAGCGTCAAGATTTGTGGATCCTTGCTAATAGTTCCAATCATAAGTGCATAGAATTCCAAGTAAGGGATGACATGCTAGCGTGGCCTCTCCCACATAAAACTTGCTATCGGTCTAGTAAAGTAGTCAATTGCTTAGGGACAATTTCACAACTCCTACCACCACTTTTCCACACTCGCTATATTTACTTTATTGCATCTTTATCTAAAAAGCCCCTACTGTTTATTTATGTGTTCTTTATTATCTTGCAAACCTATCCTATCACACCTACAAAGTAATTCTAGTTTCATACTTGTTCTAGGTAAAGCGAGCGTCAGCGTCGTGAGAGTCGTATCGATGGCCGATAGGACTTGAGAGAGTATTTGTTCTACCATTAGCTCGTCGTTGGGTTCGACACTCTCACTTATCGAAAGAGGCTACAACTATCCCGTATACTTGCGGGTTATAAAGACCTTTTTTCGGCGCCGTTCTTGAGTCATAGCGTGGGGTGAATATTCTCGTGTGTGCTTGTTTGCTTTATCACTAAGTAATTTTTATTTGTTGTTCTAAGTTGTTCTCTATCTTTAGTTATGGATACAGAACACGAAATACCAAAAAAATTAGGTGTACTTGCTACTCATGGAGATGGGGAACCTCCTAAAACCCTCGATGCTCATAATGTGAAAAATATTTGGTACTACTTTGGTAATCGTGAGAAAACCCCATTCAACTTTATAATGGGAGTAACGTTGGATCAACGTGAATACTTTAGGATTATCGCAGGACACAAAAAGGGAAACTATTATGGGATGAAATTCAAATGTTGAAGTGGTATGCTAGGCAACTATGCTTGATACATGATCATGCTTGCTGCTCTAGGATGAAGGCTCCACACCTTCCCTTTTCATGCAAATTTAATGATAATGAAACCTTAGCTTCTTATGCTAATGGTATCTATGATTACTATGATGTGGAACAAATAGAAGAATTTGTTGCTTTTATGGGTGCTTATGAGATTGAATCTATGTTTAAAGCGTTTAAAAATTTGGATGATTCGGTTTATAGGCGGAAAATTTTGCTATACTTAGATATTGCTATGAAAATTATGAATACAATTACAATATTGATGCATTTGTTGAGAAAGTCTCTGTTGTCCAAGAAGAGACTAATATTTTGCGTAAAGCTATGGAAGAAGAAATTGATGAAACTGTGAGGTGATTGGATGAAAAAGATGATGAGGAGAGCGAAGAACAAAAGGAGTAAGAGCGGATTGATCACCCGTGACCACCTTCTAATGAGAGTAACTCTTCAACTCATACATTGTTTAATTCCCTTCATGCTTACGAAGGATGATTGCTATGATGATTGTTATGATCCCGTTGATTCTTCGAAATATCCCTTTTGATGATGCTTGCTATGCTTGTGGCCAAGATGCCAATATGAATTATGCTTATGGAGATGAACTTGCTATAGTTCCTTATGTTAAACATGAAATTGTTGCTATTGCACCCACTCATGATAGTCCTATTAGCTTTTTGAATTCTCCCGACTACACTATATCGGAGAAGTTTGCGCTTAGTAAGGATTATATTGATGGGTTGCCTTTTACCATTGCTCATGATGATTTTGATGAATGTAATATGCATGTGCTTGCTGCTCCTACATGCAATTATTATGAGAGAGGAACTATATCTCCGCCTCTTTATGTTTCCAATATGATAAAATTGCAAGAAACTGCTTATACTATGCATTGGCCTTTACTATGCATGCATGAATTGTTCTTTTATGACATGCCGATGCATAGGAAGAGAGTTAGACTTCGTTGTTGCACGATATATGTTACTTTGTGCTCACTACTAAATCACAAATCATTGTTAATTAAAATTGGCTTTGATATACCTTGAGATCCGGTGGATCCATTACTTGAGCACTAAATGCCTAGCTTAATTGCTTTACAGAAAGCGCTGCCAGGGAGACAACCCGGAAGTTTTAGAGAGTCATTTATTTTTGTTGTGTGCTTTCATATAGTTTGAAAACAAAAAAATAAAAAGGGGAACCTAAAAACTTTTGAAAAAGGAAAGTGAAAGTGAGAAAGACAAGCATTGTTGAAGTGGGAGCTAGCCTTGAACTTTGTTCACGCTCACGGAAATTTTGTGAATCTTAATTATAGAAAATTTTCAACAAAAATAATTGTCCCCTTGTACAATTCCATTGTATTATAAAAATAATATGCCAAGGTTTGCCTTTAGGATGTTTACAATGCTTGTTGGTTTGTACGGTGCAGGACAGAAACTTTGGCTATAGTGCATGATTTTACATTTTTTAACTGGAAAGTCAAACGGTTCTGATTCTTTTTGCACTGTCTTGCTGTACAACTTGTTTATTTTCCTAATTTTGGTAGAATTTTTGGGGTACCAGAAGTATGGTGAATGTTCAGATTACTACAGATTGTTCTGTTTTTGACAGATTCAGTTTTTGATGAATAGTTTGCTTGTTTTGATGAATCTATTAATTTATATTAGTGGATTAAGCCATGGAAAATTTATATTACATTAGACACAATGCAAAAACAAAATATGAATTGGTTTGCTACAGTACTTATAGTAGTGAATTGCTTTATTATACTAACGGATCTTACCGAGTTTTCTGTTGGAGTTTTGTGTGGATGAAGTGTCTAATCGAGGATGACTCAATATGAGGAAAAGGAAGAGAGGCAAGAGCTCAAGCTTGGGTATGCCCGAGGCACCCCAAGTAAATATTCAAGGAGACTCAAGCATATAAGCTTGGGGATTCCCCGGAAGGCATCCCCTCTTTCTTGAACAAGTATCGGTATGTTTTCATATTCGTTCGTTCATGCGATATGTGCAAGTCTTGGAGCGTCTTTTGTATTTAGTTTTCATTTCTCTTTTATGCACCATACTGGTATGAGATAGTCCTTGGTTGATTTATAGAATGCTCATTGCACTTCACTTAAATCTTTTGAGAATGGCTTTATAGAATGCTTCATGTGCTTCACTTATATTATTTGAAGTTTGGATTGCCTGTTTCTCTTCACATAGACAACCGCCATTTGTAGAATGCTCTTTTGCTTCACTTATATTTGTTAAAGCGTGGGCATATCTTTTGAAGAAAGAATTAAACTCTCTTGCTTCACTTATATCTATTTAGAGAGATGACAAGAATTGGTCATTCACATGGTTAGTCATAAAATCCTACATAAAACTTGTAGATCACTAAATATGATATGTTTGATTCCTCGCAATAGTTTTGCGATATAAAGATGGTGATATTAGAGTCATGCTAGTGGGTGGTTGTGGATTGTAGAGACACTTGTGTTGAGGTTTGCAACTCCCGTAGCATGCACGTATGGTAACCGTTGTGTGACAAATTTGAAGCATGGGGTGTTTCTTTGATTGTCTTTTCCTACCAATCTATCCCCCTAGGGGCATGCGTAGTAGTACTTTGCTTCGAGGGCTAATAAACTTTTGCAATAAGTATATGAGTTCTTTATGACTAATGTGAGTCCATGGATTATACGCACTTTAACCTTTCCATCATAGCTAGCCTCTTCAGTATTGTGCATTGCCATTTCTCACCTCGAGAGTTGGTGCAAACTTCGCAGGTGCATCCAAACCCCGTGATATGATACGCTCTATCACACATAAACCTCATTATATCTTCCTCAAAACAGCCACCATACCTACCTATCATGGCATTTCCTTAGCCATTCCAAGATACATGGCAGACCGACGGGCTACTTTCTCCGCTTCTTCCTGCTCCTCAGGAAGCTCCCCTTTTTGGAGGAATCAAACGGTATGTTGTGCCCATGCCGGAGCCTGGGGCTCGACGGCAAGGACTAAAGGCATTTCCTCTGCCATGGGAGCGGTTGTCTCTATGGCCAGCACTTGACGCCCTGTCGGAGTCGGTTGCCCCATGGCAGGCTCAGTGTCCATGGCAACATCTTTGCCAGCGGCTCCTGGGAGCTCTGTGGGAAAGTACTTGCCATGGCCTGATTTCCTCCGCTTGTTGATTATTCCTTCAAACGTCTCGCCCCCAAACCCTTCGCTGCCGTCGCCGTGGTCTTCGGATCGTCTCCGCCGTCGCCTGTGCGCCCTCGCCGCGGGTCTCCATCGCCGTCAACGGTCAATCTCATCGCACCGTTGCCGCCGTAGTGAAACTCCACCAGATTGGGTGAGTTTCATCCCTCTCGTGCTTCAACCTCTGATTCTATGCACGATAGGTTTTGCCTAGCTTCTTGCCAAGTTTGAAAATCTTCCTGTCCAGCAGATTAGATCATAGAACAAAATTCGAGTGAAAATTTTAGGGTTAGGTTTCCGCCGAACACATCTCGGTGTGACCGATTCTACATTCTCGGACTGACCGATTTGGCCTCTGGCCATTGCACTGCACTTTTCGGTTAAACCGAGTTGTGCAAATTGGTAAGACCGAAGTGAGGATTTAGTGAAACCCTAGTGCTCTCGGCTAGACCGAAACCCATTTCGGTCCAACCGAAAGTGGTGTGTACGGTTAGGTTTAGACACTTCGGATTCACCGAATTTTTAGACTCGGTCAGACCGAAATGCATTCTGTGAAAACCTAAAACTAATGTTTGAACTCATTTATTTTGCAAAATCCTCTGCAGTTTGTGATAACTCTTCTATTCTGCCTATACCTATTCTTTTCACAGGTTGTCGGTCATATACGATGCAAGTGACAGCGAGAACAGGTCTGAATCGCCATTGAGATTCGAGGCGATTACAAGTCTGAAGCAAGCAGTTTTTCAGATGATGGAGAGAGGAGCACTCCAAGTGGATTGCCTCCAGCTGCCACTAGGGCCAGGAAGAAGAGGAATTCTGATGAGGAAGACTCTGACTTTGTTGCTGATGAGGAGATTACTTCAAAGCCAAAAAGGAAAGTGGTTGCCAAGGGCTATCAAGGGCAACAGACAAAGAAAGGCACTAGCAAAGAGAAGAAATCCACAGTTGCAAAGAAGCTGAGCATGGAAGAAGAAACCTCCAGCAAGATCAAGAAAACTTCCAAGAGGAAGAGGCTAGTTCATGAAGAAGCTGATGATGACTCTGATGAGGAAGCACCCCAACCTCCTCAGAAGCAAAAGTTGATGGGAGATGCCATCAGGGCAGGAGCACCCACAAAATCTAAACCATCAGCTCCAGCCAAGGCAGCCCAAGCCAAACCTGCTGCCAAGCCAAAAAAGCAGTGAGAAATATTCTGCTTGAGAGAAGAAGAAGGACAATGTGCCACCTGCTGAATCGATGAAGAGGCACATGTTTTTGTGAAGCTCGACAGAAATTGCCGATTCATAATGATGCTCATCCTCGAGCTGAAAATATGAAGGAAAGGAAGGACAAAGGTCTCGAGCTATGGAGGCAAGTTGATCCATATGCCACCGGAGAAGGACAGCTGTTGACTCTAGATTCCACACGAGAGAGCAACAAGATTTCTATGAGGCAGTGCTCATGGACAAGAAACCAATTATTCTTGACACCAGATATGTAGGCGGGATTACATCGGCAGTGAAGAGCACAGAGACTATTTCCCACATGTGCATGAGAGCTTCACCGCATGTGGAGTTGCTGAGTTTGTTGGTCAGAAATTGACTGCTTGGAATGATGAGATGATCATGCAATTCTATGCCACAGCACATTTCTATCCAGATGGCAGAATTGTATGGATGACAGAAGGCCAGAGATTCTCCTCAACTGTTGAGGAATGGAGAGCGTTGCTGAATGCACCAGTATCAAGAGATGATGATGTAGATGTCTATGGCATTCCAAAGAAGAATCACGAGTCTATGAAGAACATGTACAATGAGGTACCAGACAAGGATGTTGAGATATGGAAGCTTGGATCAGTTTATCATCTTGAGCAGGTCTCCCAACCACTAACACCATTCGAGGCATACTTTGATGCCCAAGTCAGAGACCACCGCATGATAAGAGGCTATTCTATCAACATGCTGCACATTCTCGATCGAAGACACCTTTTAAGGTGATGGACACGATAGTAGAGACTATCAAGAGGACAATGAAGACAGAGAAGAGGTCATGTGGGTTTGCCCGCACATTCGAGATGCTCATCAATGCCAAGTTTGGCACGGGCACCTACCGTTGGATAGACCCCACTTGCCACTGCAGCTGAACATGAAGATAATGAAGTTGTCATGGTGAGGATGCTCCCACATCTGTTGAAGGACACGCTAAGTCCTGAAGCTGCCAAACAAGCTAAAGTGAGAAGGAAGCAGCAGAAGAAGCAAAGAAGCAAGAAAGCCCAAGAGCGTTGGAGAACAACTTCTTGAAGCCACTCGGAGAATTGAACTACGCTGGCCAGCATAGTGCGATCTCGGGAGAGCCTTGAGAGGATAGTTGAAGATAAGTTCCATGCTCTGGATGTAAAGTTGGTGAAGTGCAGTCACCGTCAACAAGCTTGAGGCGAGACATTGAGGAAGCGAAAAGGAGAAGGCAGAGCTCATGAAGGAGATGGAAGGTGATATGTTCCAGATGACTATGAGCAGCCTGCTCCGGTGCCACAAAGCCCAGATCATTTGCTATTCAAAGGCAGACCTGTGGCTACTACATCAGCACCTCCACAGCTCCATCGGTTCAAAGCACCAGCTCAGTGTCCACTCCTCCGGCTCCACAGACTTCAGCAGAAGCTTTTGCAGATGCAGCTATCTCCACTCCATCGACGCAGACAGGAGCCGCCAGCAGAGTCCCTAGTGACGATTAGCTCTATACCTTTCGAACTTTTTGGTAACTTGTTGCCAAAGGGGGAGAAATTGTATAGATCATAGGACTTCGAGAGAGAGAGTGCTCGTTTTTGCTCTTTCGTTTGCGGTTTTCCTTGAGATACTTTTGAGTTCTTCGAGACATTTCGTGTGTTTGATACTACATTTGCTCTATCTTTGATGAGTGCTTGATCATACTATGCTTAATGTGTGTTTAATGCTTATCATATTCTATCCATATCTTGTATGATCACTTACCCATGTCTTGGTGATTGGGTGCATGCTATTCATTCTTATCATTTTGTGCGCTCCACCAAGATGTATGTGACATGGAAGAGTGACCCATGATCCTAATCGATTGTGCATTTGCATTCAAACGCAAATCTTAAATAATGCACAAATTTAGGGGGAGCTCTTGCTTATCACATACTTCTCAAAGCGACGATGTTATTCATTGATTATATCATTTGTCGAAGCTTTGATCTATATGTTGTCATCAATTACCAAAAAGGGGGAGATTGAAAGTGCAACTAATCCCCGGGTGGTTTTGGTAATTAATAACAACATATATATCATTGAACTAATTATTTCTTGAGAATATTTCAGAAAGTTCAGTGATATGGGTATGGCAATGACTGATGATGTGGACCCTCAAAATGCTAAGGAAAACATTGGCAAAAGCTCAAGACTCTATTTTTGGTTTAGTGATCCAAGATCACATTGAGTCCATAGGAAAGCCAATACTATTAAAAGGGATGAGGTTATGATGATGATCTGGTTGCTCAAAGTGCTTAGTGATTTATCTCTCAAACTATCAGCAATCTTTCATTCCAACATAAACTCATAAGTAATCTCGGTCCCACCGATTCCATAAACTCAGTCACCGAGATGAACCACCTCAGCCATATAGCCAAACCCTAAAATTTGGATTTTCCGATTCCAAACTCGGTCATACCGAAATTGGTGTTGCCAAGCTTCAGAACATACGTACTCAAATCGGTGTCACCGAGATGAGAAAGTCGGTCCCACCGAGAATGGCAAACCCTAGACTTTGGAAGAATCGGACTAACCGAGATTGTATTTTCGGTCCCACGAAAATCCCAACGTTCACAAGATTTGAACTTTCGGTCTCACCGAGTTGTCAACTTCGGTCCGACCGAGATTGGTCAAATGTGTGTAACAGTTGGATTTTTGTGGAGGCTATAAATACCCTCCACCTCCTCTTCATTCGTGAGAGAGCCATCGAAAGAACTACCACTCCTACCTTACATTTACGAGAAGAAAACTACCTACCCTTGTGTTGAGATCAAGTTGCTCCACTCCCACCATATGAAACTTGATTTCTAGCCTTCCCAAGTTGCTTTCCACTCAATCCTTTCTTCCACCACAGCCAAATCAGTGAGGAGAGTTGAGTGTTGGGGAGATTATCATTTGAAGCACAAGAGCAAGGAGTTCATCATCACCAACACCATCTATTACCTTTTGGAGGGTGGTGCCTCCTAGATTGGTTAGGTGTCGCTTGGGAGCCTCCGTCAAGATGTGGAGTTGAACCAAGAAGTTTGTAAGGGCAAGGAGATCGCCTACTTCGTGAAGATCTACCCCGAGTAAGGCTAGTCCTCCGTGGACGTAGGCCATGATGGCATAGACAAGGTTGCTTCTTCGTGGACCCTTCGTGGGTGGAGCCCTCCGTGGACTCTCATGGCCGTTACCCTCCGTGGGTTGAAGTCTCCATCAACGTGGATTGACGATAGCACCACCTATCGGAACCACGAGAAAAATCTCCGTGTCTCCAAATTGCGTTTGCTCTTCTCCACCTCTTATTTACTACATGTGCAATTTACTTTCCGCTGCCACTACTCTAGAATTGCATGTGTAGGGTGATACTTGACTTGGTTATCATTGCTAACTTGCTAAAAACTTGCCCTAATCAAAAGGCTAAACTTTTAAGTTGTCAAGTAGTCTAATCACCCCCCCTCTAGACATACTTCCTATCCTACAAGTGGTATCAGAGCTTTGGTCTCCATTGGATTGGTTTTCATTGCATTGGATTCCATAAGCTTGGTTTCACAACCTAGGAGAGTATGGCGTCTAGTGAGGGTAATTTTCGTAGAGGTCCTTACTTTGATGGTTCAAATTTTGCTAGTTGGAAGCACAAAATGAAAATGCATATTCTTGGACATAACCCTGCCGCATGGGGCATTATTTGTGTTGACTTGCTTGGTGAAGATGAGCTTTTACATGATAAATCTAGTGAGCTTAGTAATGATGAACATGCTAATAGTCTTTATAGTCGAGAAGAGTCGAATGACAATGCTATGAAGGAGATTGAGCGTCTAACTAAAGAACTAAACACTCTTAAGTTAGCTCATGAAACAACTCAAGAAGATCATAGAGAGCTCCTAAGATCTCATGAGAAGCTACGCTTCGAGAAGCTCAATCTAGAGCAAGAACATGAGTTTCTAAAAGCTATCAATGACGATCTTCGAAAGAAGAGTTCTTCATATCTTGCCAAACGACTTCTCTTGTCTAATTTCTTGCCACCTATTAAAACTAAGCATGACAAGCATAAGAAGAATTCTTCATCTAGTAGTAACAATAATCATGCTAAATCAAATGTTGTTACTTCTAGTAATTCTCTTGATTCCACTAACAATGTTTCAAGCCAAGTTTCACTTGAGCAAGAAAATAGTCTATTGAAAGGGATTATAGAAAGGTGTCTACAAGAGCCTTGCGGAAGCAAGAACTTGAGAAATTGTTCGCAAGCAAGGAAGACACCGGAAGAATCAAGGAATTGGTTTTGAGCGAAAGTTCAACGCCGAGGGTGGTTAATGGGAAGAAGGTCAATATCCCACTCCAAAGTTTGTTTCTCAAAAGGAGAAGTATGATCCTACTTCTTCCAATGTGGAACAAGCTCAAGATGACCTTCCACCACAAGACCACAAGCTAAAAGGCAAGGACAAGCTTCAAGAGGAGATTGATGCATTCATTGAAGCACCCAAGGCCATGGTCAAGTGGGTTCCCAAGGCAACTTCAAGTTCTACTTCGACAAGCTCAACAACTACCCCAAGGATTCCCATCAAGATGATGTGGATCCCGAAGAAGAAGAACTAGAGAGTTCTTGAGGGTGACTCCGCCAACATACTTCACTCACATTCATTTTGGCAAAGAACTTGTGCAATCAACTTCCACATCTTGCACTAGTTCATGGAGTCACAAACCCTCATGTTGGTAAGTCAAGGGACAAGGTAATCATTGCTTTCATGGACATCATCTATTGTGTACTTCATTTTATGTCCATGGATATCCTTGTTTGTTCCTTGTGGGACTAACCCATGTAGGTATTGAAAGTGCCGAATCCAAAGGATTGCTCCCAACTCTTGATGAACTTCATCAACATTGAGCATCCACATCTTCAACATCTACATGAAGTCTTCAACGACAACCCAAGGTTAGTTTGACCCTTTAAAAGGGGTTCTCACATCAAGGGGGAGCTTTGCTCTAAAGAAATGAGCTAAAGCATCTTCAAATGATGTGAACACATTAATGCTTTATGTAAAAGTGGTAACCCCACTTGTGCTTAAACGATGAGTATGACCTATGATCAAATGTTCTCATTTGACTCCTAAGTCAATATACTCATATATAGATGACCTAGTCATCGTCAAATTGTGTGCTAGTAGCTAGTGTTTTGTTTGTGCATGTTTGACACATATTTCATTTGCTATCTTATTGTGTGAGCATGTTGGATGCATGATTTTATCCATTCAAGGACATCCATTTGTTGCTTTGGTCTTTTGGATTTTTCTTTTGACCAAATGGATGGACAAGAATGCCTAAGTTCCTCCCCTAGCTATCTATGCTTTCTTGTCTCAAACTCTATTCATGCTTATATCACAAACTTTGAACAAGACTTTTTGGACGGACCGAGTGAGGAGCACTGAGCCACCGATCCGTCAAAAGCTTAAATTCCAAAACCTTCTAAGTACTTTCGGTCAAACCAATATACTCAAATCGGACGGACCGAAATCACTTGGGTTGATCTAGGTTTTCACCTCGGTGAAACCGAGTTACAAATTCGGCGTGACGAAGTGAGTGCTCGCACGATTAACCATCTCGGTCCCACCGAGTTTTCAACTCGGTCCCACCGACACCGAAGGGTATATATACCCGAGGGCAGCGCGCGTTGATTATTCCTTCAAACGTCTCGCCCCCAAACCCTTCGCTGCCGTCGCCGTGGTCTTCGGATCGTCTCCGCCGTCGCCTGTGCGCCCTCGCCGCGGGTCTCCATCACCGTCAACGGTCAATCTCACCGCACCGTTGCCGCCGTAGTGAAACTCCACCAGATTGGGTGAGTTTCATCCTCTCGTCTTCAACCTCGATTCTATGCACGATAGGTTTTGCCTAGCTTCTTGCCAAGTTTGAAAATCTTCATCCAGCAGATTAGATCATAGAACAAAATTGAGTGAAAATTTTAGGGTTAGGTTTCCGCGAACACATCTCGGTGTGACCGATTCTACATTCTCGGATGACCGATTTGGCCTCTGGCCATTACCTTTGCACTTTTCGGTTAAACCGAGTTGTGCAAATCGGTAAGACGAAGTGAGGATTTAGTGAAACCCTAGTGCTCTCGGCTAGACCGAAACCCATTTCGGTCCAACCGAAAAGTGGTGTGTACGGTTAGGTTTAGACACTTCGGATTCACGAATTTTAGACTCGGTCGACCGAAATGCATTCTGTGAAAACCTAAAACTAATGTTTGAACTCATTTATTTTGCAAAATCCTCTGCAGTTTGTGATAACTCTTCTATTCGCCTATACCTATTCTTTTCACAGGTTGTCGGTCATGTCGATGCAAGTGACAGCCGAACAGTCTGAATCGCCAGTTGAGATTCGAGGCGATTACAAGTCTGAAAGCAAGCAGTTTTTCAGATGATGGAGAGAGGAGCACTCCAAGTGGATTGCCTCCAGCTGCCACGGGGCCAGGAAGAAGAGAATTCGATGAGGAAGACTCTGACTTTGTTGCTGATGAGGAGATTACTTCAAAGCCAAAAAGGAAAGTGGTTGCCAAGGGCTATCAAGGGCAACAGACAAAGAGAGGCACTAGCAAAGAGAAGAAATCCACAGTTGCAAAGAAGCTGAGCATGGAAGAAGAAACCTCCAGCAAGATCAAGAAAACTTCCAAGAGGAAGAGGCTAGTTCATGAAGAAGCTGATGATGACTCTGATGAGGAAGCACCCCAGCCTCCTCAGAAGCAAAAGTTGATGGGAGATGCCATCAGGGCAGGAGCACCCACAAAATCTAAACCATCAGCTCCAGCCAAGGCAGCCCAAGCCAAACCTGCTGCCAAGCCAAAGAAAAGCAGTGAGAAATATTCACTGCTTGAGAGAAGAAGAAGGACAATGTGCCACTGCTGAATCGATGAAGAGGCACATGTTTTTTGAAGCTCGAGGCGAAATTGCGATTCATAATGATGCTCATCCTCGAGCTGAAAATATGAAGGAAAGGAAGGACAAAGGTCTCGGGCTATAGAGGCAAGTTGATCCATATGCCACCAGGAGAAGGACAGCTGTTGACTCTAGATTCCACACCGAGAGAGCAACAAGATTTCTATGAGGCAGTGCTCATGGACAAGAAACCAATTATTCTTGACACAGATATGTAGACGGGATTACATCGGCGGTGAAAACACAGAGACTATTTCCCACATGTGCATGAGAGCATCACCGCATGTGGAGTTGCTGAGTTTGTTGGTCGAAATTGTTGCTTGGAATGATGAGATGATCATGCGGTTCTATGCCACAACACATTTCTATCCGGATGGCAGAATTGTATGGATGATGAAGGCGAGAGATTCTCCTCAAGCTGTTGAGGAATGGGAGCGTTCTTGAATGCACCAATATCAAGAGATGATGATGTAGATGTCTATGGCATTCCAAAGAAGAATCACGAGTCTATGAAGAACATGTACAATGAGGTACCGACAAGGATGTTGAGATATGGAAGCTTGGATCAGTTTATCATCTTGAGCAGGTCTCCCAACCACTAACACCATTACGAGGCATACTTTGATGCCCAAGTCGAGACCACCGCATGATAAGAGGCTATTCTATCAACATGCTGCACATTCGGATCGAAGACACCTTTTAAGGTGATGGACACGATAGTAGAGACTATCAAGAGGACAATGACAGAGACGAGAAGAGGTCATGTGGGTTTGCCCGCACATTCAGATGCTCATCAATGCCAAGTTTGGCACGGGCACCTACTGTTGGATAGACCCCACTTGCCACCTGCAGCCTGAACATGAAGATAATGAAGTTGTCATGGTGAGGATGCTCCCACATCTGTTGAAGGACACGCTAAGTCTGAAGCTGCCAAACAAGCTAAAGCTGAGAAGGAAGAAGAAGCAGCAGAACAAAGCCCAAGAGCGTTGGAGAACAACTTCTTGAAGCCACTCGGAGAATTGAGCTACGCTGGCCAGCATAGTGCGATCTCGGGAGAGCCTTGAGAGGATAGTTGAAGATAAGTTCCATGCTCTGGATGTAAAGTTGGTGAAGTGCAGTCACCGTCAACAAGCTTGAGGCGACATTGAGGAAGCGAAAGGGAGAAGGCGAGCTCATGAAGGATATGGAAGGTGATATGGTCGGGATGACTATGAGCAGCTGCTCCAGTGCCCACAAAGCCCAGATCAGCTGCTATTCGATGGCAGACCCAGGGCTACTACATCAGCACCCCACAGCTCCATCGGTTCGGCACCAGCTCCAGTGTCCACTCCTCCAGCTCCACAGACTTCAGCGAAGCTTTTGCAGATGCAGCTATCTCCACTCCATCGGACGAGCAGAGCCGCCGGCAGAGTCCCTAGTGACGATTAGCTCTATACCTTCGAACTTTTGGTAACTTGTTGCCAAAGGGGAGAAATTGTATAGATCATAGGACTTCGAGAGAGAGAGAGTGCTCGTTTTTGCTCTTTCGTTTGCGGTTTTCCTTGAGATACTTTTGAGTTCTTCGAGACATTTCGTGTGTTTGATACTACGTTTGCTCTATCTTTGATGAGTGCTTGATCATACTATGCTTAATGTGTGTTTAATGCTTATCATATTCTATCCATATCTTGTATGATCACTTAACCATGTCTTGGTGATTGGGTGCATGCTATTCATTCTTATCATTTTGTGCGCTCCACCAAGATGTATGTGACATGGAAGAGTGACCCATGATCCTAATCGATTGTGCATTTGCATTCAAACGCAAATCTTAAATAATGCACAAATTTAGGGGGAGCTCTTGCTTATCACATACTTCTCAAAGCGACAATGTTATTCATTGATTATATCATTTGTCGAGCTTTGATCTATATGTTGTCATCAATTACCAAAAGGGGAGATTGAAAGTGCAACTAATCCCGGGTGGTTTTGGTAATTAATAACAACATATATATCATTGAACTAATTATTTCTTGAGAATATTTCAGAAAGTTCATGATATGGGTATGGCAATGACTGATGATGTGGACCCCTCAAAATGCTAAGGAAAACATTGGCAAAAGCTCAAGACTCTATTTTTGGTTTAGTGATCCAAGATCACATTGAGTCCATAGGAAAGCCAATACTATTAAAAGGGGATGAGGTTATGATGATGATCTGGTTGCTCAAAGTGCTTAGTGATTTATCTCTCAAACTATCAGCAATCTTTCATTCCAACATAAACTCATAAGTAATCTCGGTCCCACCGATTCCATAAACTCAGTCACACCGAGATGAACCACCTCAGCCATATAGCCAAACCCTAAAATTTCGGATTTTCCGATTCCAAACTCGGTCATACGAAATTGGTGTTGCCAAGCTTCGTAACATACGTACTCAAATCGGTGTCACCGAGATGAGAAAGTCGGTCCCACCGAGAATGGCAAACCCTAGACTTTGGAAGAATCGGACTAACCGAGATTGTATTTTCGGTCCCACCGAAAATCCCAACGTTCACAAGATTTGAACTTTCGGTCTCACCGAGTTGTCAACTTCGGTCTGACCAAGATTGGTCAAATGTGTGTAACAGTTGGATTTTGTGTGGAGGCTATAAATACCCTCCACCTCCTCTTCATTCGTGGAGAGAGCCATCGAAAGAACTACCACTCCTACCTTACATTTACGAGAAGAAAACTACCTACCCTTGTGTTGAGATCAAGTTGCTCCACTCCCACCATATGAAACTTGATTTCTAGCCTTCCCAAGTTGCTTTCCACTCAATCCTTTCTTCCACCACAGCCAAATCAGTGAGGAGAGTTGAGTGTTGGGGAGATTATCATTTGAAGCACAAGAGCAAGGAGTTCATCATCACCAACACCATCTATTACCTTTTGGAGGGTGGTGCCTCCTAGATTGGTTAGGTGTCGCTTGGGAGCCTCCGTCAAGATGTGGAGTTGAACCAAGAAGTTTGTAAGGGCAAGGAGATCGCCTACTTCGTGAAGATCTACCCCGAGTAAGGCTAGTCCTCCGTGGACGTAGGCCATGATGGCATAGACAAGGTTGCTTCTTCGTGGACCCTTCGTGGGTGGAGCCCTCCGTGGACTCTCGCAGCCGTTACCTTCCGTGGGTTGAAGTCTCCATCAACGTGGATTGACGATAGCACCACCTATCGGAACCACGAGAAAAATCTCCGTGTCTCCAAATTGCGTTTGCTCTTCTCCACCTCTTATTTACTACATGTGCAATTTACTTTCCGCTGCCACTACTCTAGAATTGCATGTGTAGGGTGATACTTGACTTGGTTATCATTGCTAACTTGCTAAAAACTTGCCCTAATCAAAAGGCTAAACTTTTAAGTTGTCAAGTAGTCTAATCACCCCCCCTCTAGACATACTTCCGATCCTACAGATGAGCTTCTTGATCCCGAGGTCTTACACGATCCTGAGACCGGCAAGCAACCCCTCGTATTCAACAGTATTGTTCGTCAACATCTCCCTGGGAATGTGCATTTGGATTACATACTTGAGGTGCTCTCCAGTGGGTGCGACGAGCAGCACACCAGCACCGGAGCCTCGCATCAAGAAAGCCCCGTCAAAATACATAACCCAGTTGTGACTTCTTTCCTTGCTGGGAAGAGTGGTCTCCTAGATCTCTTCGTGGGGTATCGAGGTCCACTCTCCAATGAACTCTGCCAAGACTCTGCTCTGGACCGTCGAAGTACTTTCAAACTTCAAACCAAAGCTCGACAGCTCCAAGGCCCATTCCACAATCCTCCCGGCTGCGTCCGGGTTATGCAGTATCCGTTGCAATGGGAGGCGGGTGACGAGGGTGATCTCATGCGCTTGGAAGTAATGACACAGCTTCCTCGAGGCCAGAAGGAGGCGAAGAGCAATTCTACGACTTTGGAGTACCTTGACCTAGCCCCCGCAAGAGGGGGCGACAAAGTAAATGTGGTGCTGCATCATCATCTTCTTCTACACCACTTCATTTGGTTGCGCAGGCCCTGTGCCGTCGGCGTCAGACCCTGCCGGGGGACTCGCCTTGCCGGTACCAGGCCCTGCCGGGGACAGCTCTGGCTCGCCATCCGCCAGTCCTGTTGTTGCCACTACCCCTTCATCGACCTCCCTCTATGCCACTAACGCGGCGCTGACCACTTGATTCGTTGCTGCTAGATATAGCCACAACGGCTCTTGTGGTTTAGGCGCAACCAGTATCGGTGTGGAGGAGAGGTATTTCTTCAAATCCTCCAGTGCTGCTTCGGCCTCTGGGGTCCATTCCATTGGGCCCACCTTTTTCAAGATTTGGAAAAGGGGAAGGGCACACTCAGCAGACTTGGAGATGAATCTGCTCATGGCGCCAACGTAGCTAGTGAGTCGACGCACATCCTTGATCCGCCTAGGCGCCTGAATCTGCTCAATGGCCTTGATCTTGTCTGGATTCACCCCGATCCCATGCTATGACACAAAGAATACGAGAAGTTTGCCGGACGGAACACCGAAGACACACTTCTCAAGGTTCAGCTCAAGGTTTATCTTGCGCAAATTTGCAAACGTCTCTTCCAAATCTTGTATAAGTGTTGCCTAGTCCTTGGCTTTGACCACTATGTCATCCATATAAGCTTCCATATTTCTATGTAGTTGGGGCTCAAAAGCAATTTGAACTGCTCTTGCAAATATTGAGCCAGCACTCTTAAATCCGAAAGGCATCCGTAAAAAGCAATACGTACCACACGGGGCGATGAATGTTGTCTTCTCTTCATCTTCTCTCATCATGAAAATCGGGTGGTATCCTGAGTAGTCGTCAAGGAATGATAACAAGTCACACCCGGCCATGGAGTCAACAATCTGGTCAATGTGTGGCAACGGGAAATGGTCTTTTGGATAGGCCTTATTGATATCTGTGTAATTAATACACAGCCTCCACTTCCCATTTGCCTTGCGCACCACCACCGGATTGGCCAACCACGTCGGATGGAGTACTCCTCTCACCAAGCCTACTGCTTCCAGCTTCCTGATCTCTTTTGTGATGAACTCCTGCCTTTCCAAAGCCTGCTTCCTGACCTTCTGCTTGACGGGTAGCGCATGAGGACAGACAACAAGATGGTGCTCAATCACATCCACAGGAGAACGGGGATGTCGGATGCTGCCATGCAAACACATCGACTTTCACCCGCAGGAAAATGACGAGCGCGCCTTCCTATTTGCTATCGAGGTGGAGCTTATGGTGAAAGCCCTCCGTGCCATCCTCCTTATGCGGACACCTTCTTGGTCTCTGGTGGTGTAGCTCTGGATTTCTTGCTCTTGCGGTGGAGCTCTCAGCACGTCCTCGACGGGAGCACAGCACTCCGAAGATGTGCGCTTGCCGGAGTGGGTGCGAGAGGTCTGTCCAGTCCTCTTCCCTCCGGGGGCTTCGGCGGCAGGAGCAAGTGCCTTGGCGGCAGTCATCGCAACTGCTTCCCGGTAGAGTTGGTCAGCACAGATCAGCACGTCCTTCTTGTCGGAGGGGACGGTGATGATGGTCATCGGCCCAGGCATCTTCAGCGTGTTGTAGGCATAATGCGACGCCGCCATGAACTTGGCTAGTGCCGGGCGGCCGAGGATCCCATTGTAGGGCAAGGAGATCTCGGCTACATCGAAGACAATCCTCTCCGTCGTGTAGTTCAACTCACCTCCAAACGCCACGGGCAATGTGACCTTACATTTCGGCTGACTCCTTCCTGGGTTGACCCCTTGAAATGTGCCTGTCTCCTCGAGGTCTCCATCACGAATCTGCAGCCTTTTGATCACAACAGGCGAGATCAAGTTCAGACAGGCCTCACCGTAAACTAGCATCTTCGTCACCTTGAGGTCGCGTATCGTTGGTGAAACAAACAACGGTAAACACTCGACCGCAGTTGTGCGATCAGGGTGGTCCTCGGTGTCAAAAATGATAGGCATGCAGGACCATGATACGTCTCCATCGCATCTATAATTTTTTATTGTTCCATGCCAATATTCTTCAACTTTCATATACTTTTTGCAACTTTTTATACTATATTTGGGACTAACATATTGATCCGATTGCCGATGCAGTTCTGTTTGTTGCATGTTTTATGTTTATAAAACCCAATATCAAAGCGGAATCCAAAGCGGGATAAAAACGGACGGAGCATTATTTTGGAATATTTGGGATTTTCCGGAGGAAGAATCAACGCGAAACGGTGTCCGAGGTGACCAGGAGATAGGGGGCACGCCCTCCCACCTGGGCGCGCCTGGCACTCTCCTGGGCCACCCGTAATGCAGTTGATGCTCTTCTTTTGCCATGAGAAAACTAATTTTATGAGAAAAATCTGGGCGAAAGATTCACCCCAATGGGAGTTACGGATCTCCGGATATAAAAGAAACAGTGAAGGGGCAGAATCTCAGAACGCAGAAACAGATAGATAGATCCAATCTCGGAGGGTCTCTCGCCCCTCCCATGCCATGGGAGCCAAGGACCAGAAGGGAAACCCTTGTGCCATCTAGGGAGAAGGTCAAGGAAGAAGAAGAAGAAGGGGGGGGGGCTCTCTCCCCCTTGCTCTCGGTGGCGCCGGAACGCCGCCGGGGCCATCATCATAACCGTGATCTTCACCAACACCTCCGCCATCTTTACCAACACCTTCATCACCTTCCCCCATCTATATCCAGCGGTCCACTCTCCCGCAACCCGTTGTACCCTCTACTTGAACATGGTGCTTTATGTTTCATATTAATATCCAATGATGTGTTGCCATCCTATGATGTCTGAGTAGATTTTCGTTGTCCTATTGGTGGTTGATGAATTGCTATGATTGATTTAATTTGCTTGTGGTTATGTTGCTGTCCTTTGGTGCCCATCATATGCGTGCGTGTGGATCACACCAGAGGGTTAGTTGTTTATTGATAGGACTATGTATTGGAGGGATAGAGTGATAGAAGCTTCAACCTAGCATAGAAATTGATGCGTACGGGGTTGAAGGGGGACCAATATATCTTAATGCTATGGTTGGGTTTTACCTTAATGAACGTCAGTATTTGTGGATCCTTGCTAATAGTTCCAATCATAAGTGCATAGAATTCCAAGTAAGGGATGACATGCTAGCAGTGGCCTCTCCCACATAAAACTTGCTATCGGTCTAGTAAAGTAGTCAATTGCTTAGGGACAATTTCACAACTCCTACCACCACTTTTCCACACTCGCTATATTTACTTTATTGCATCTTTATCTAAAAAGCCCCTACTGTTTATTTATGTGTTCTTTATTATCTTGCAAACCTATCCTATCACACCTACAAAGTAATTCTAGTTTCATACTTGTTCTAGGTAAAGCGAACGTCAAGCGTGCGTAGAGTCGTATCAGTGGCCGATAGGACTTGAGAGAGTATTTGTTCTACCATTAGCTCGTCGTTGGGTTCGACACTCTCACTTATCGAAAGAGGCTACAACTATCCCGTATACTTGCGGGTTATAAAGACCTTTTTCTGGCGCCGTTGCCGGGGAGTCATAGCGTGGGGTGAATATTCTCGTGTGTGCTTGTTTGCTTTATCACTAAGTAATTTTTATTTGTTGTTCTAAGTTGTTCTCTATCTTTAGTTATGGATACAGAACACGAAATACCAAAAAAATTAGGTGTACTTGCTACTCATGGAGATGGGGAACCTCCTAAAACCCTCGATGCTCATAATGTGAAAAATATTTGGTACTACTTTGGTAATCGTGAGAAAACCCCATTCAACTTTATAATGGGAGTAACGTTGGATCAACGTGAATACTTTAGGATTATCGCAGGACACAAAAAGGGAAACTATTATGGGATGAAATTCAAATGTTGAAGTGGTATGCTAGGCAACTATGCTTGATACATGATCATGCTTGCTGCTCTAGGATGAAGGCTCCACACCTTCCCTTTTCATGCAAATTTAATGATAATGAAACCTTAGCTTCTTATGCTAATGGTATCTATGATTACTATGATGTGGAACAAATAGAAGAATTTGTTGCTTTTATGGGTGCTTATGAGATTGAATCTATGTTTAAAGCGTTTAAAAATTTGGATGATTCGGTTTATAGGCCAGAAAATTTTGCTATACTTAGATATTGTTATGAAAATTATGAATACAATTACAATATTGATGCATTTGTTGAGAAAGTCTCTGTTGTCCAAGAAGAGACTAATATTTTGCAGGAAGCTATGGAAGAAGAAATTGATGAAACTGTGAGGTGATTGGATGAAAAAGATGATGAGGAGAGCGAAGAACAAAAGGAGTAAGAGCGGATTGATCACCCGTGACCACCTTCTAATGAGAGTAACTCTTCAACTCATACATTGTTTAATTCCCCTTCATGCTTACCGAAGGATGATTGCTATGATGATTGTTATGATCCCGTTGATTCTTCTGAAATATCCCTTTTTGATGATGCTTGCTATGCTTGTGGCCAAGATGCCAATATGAATTATGCTTATGGAGATGAACTTGCTATAGTTCCTTATGTTAAACATGAAATTGTTGCTATTGCACCCACTCATGATAGTCCTATTAGCTTTTTGAATTCTCCCGACTACACTATATCGGAGAAGTTTGCGCTTAGTAAGGATTATATTGATGGGTTGCCTTTTACCATTGCTCATGATGATTTTGATGAATGTAATATGCATGTGCTTGCTGCTCCTACATGCAATTATTATGAGAGAGGAACTATATCTCCGCCTCTTTATGTTTCCAATATGATAAAATTGCAAGAAACTGCTTATACTATGCATTGGCCTTTACTATGCATGCATGAATTGTTCTTTTATGACATGCCGATGCATAGGAAGAGAGTTAGACTTCGTTGTTGCACGATATATGTTACTTTGTGCTCACTACTAAATCACAAATCATTGTTAATTAAAATTGGCTTTGATATACCTTGAGATCCGGGTGGATCCATTACTTGAGCACTAAATGCCTAGCTTAATTGCTTTACAGAAAGCGCTGCCAGGGAGACAACCCGGAAGTTTTAGAGAGTCATTTATTTTTGTTGTGTGCTTTCATATAGTTTGAAAACAAAAAAATAAAAAGGGGAACCTAAAAACTTTTGAAAAAGGAAAGTGAAAGTGAGAAAGACAAGCATTGTTGAAGTGGGAGCTAGCCTTGAACTTTGTTCACGCTCACGGAAATTTTGTGAATCTTAATTATAGAAAATTTTCAACAAAAATAATTGTCCCCTTGTACAATTCCATTGTATTATAAAAATAATATGCCAAGGTTTGCCTTTAGGATGTTTACAATGCTTGTTGGTTTGTACGGTGCAGGACAGAAACTTTGGCTATAGTGCATGATTTTACATTTTTTAACTGGAAAGTCAAACGGTTCTGATTCTTTTTGCACTGTCTTGCTGTACAACTTGTTTATTTTCCTAATTTTGGTAGAATTTTTGGGGTACCAGAAGTATGGTGAATGTTCAGATTACTACAGACTGTTCTGTTTTTGACAGATTCAGTTTTTGATGAATAGTTTGCTTGTTTTGATGAATCTATAAATTTATATTAGTGGATTAAGCCATGGAAAATTTATATTAAATTAGACACAATGCAAAAACAAAATATGAATTGGTTTGCTACAGTACTTATAGTAGTGAATTGCTTTATTATACTAACGGATCTTATCGAGTTTTCTGTTGGAGTTTTGTGTGGATGAAGTGTCTAATCGAGGATGACTCGATATGAGGAAAAGGAAGAGAGGCAAGAGCTCAAGCTTGGGTATGCCCGAGGCACCCCAAGTAAATATTCAAGGAGACTCAAGCATCTAAGCTTGGGGATTCCCCGGAAGGCATCCCCTCTTTCTTGAACAAGTATCGGTATGTTTTCATATTCGTTCGTTCATGCGATATGTGCAAGTCTTGGAGCGTCTTTTGTATTTAGTTTTCATTTTTCTTTTATGCACCATACTGGTATGAGATAGTCCTTGGTTGATTTATAGAATGCTCATTGCACTTCACTTAAACCTTTTGAGAATGGCTTTATAGAATGCTTCATGTGCTTCACTTATATCATTTGAAGTTTGGATTGCCTGTTTCTCTTCACATAGACAACCGCCATTTGTAGAATGCTCTTTTGCTTCACTTATATTTGTTAAAGCGTGGGCATATCTTTTGAAGAAAGAATTAAACTCTCTTGCTTCACTTATATCTATTTAGAGAGATGACAAGAATTGGTCATTCACATGGTTAGTCATAAAATCCTACATTAAACTTGTAGATCACTAAATATGATATGTTTGATTCCTCGCAATAGTTTTGCGATATAAAGATGGTGATATTAGAGTCATGCTAGTGGGTGGTTGTGGATTGTAGAGACACTTGTGTTGAGGTTTGCAACTCCCGTAGCATGCACGTATGGTAACCGTTGTGTGACAAATTTGAAGCATGGGGTGTTTCTTTGATTGTCTTCCTTATTAGTGGCGGTCGGGGACGAGCGATGGTCTTTTCCTACCAATCTATCCCCCTAGGGGCATGCGTAGTAGTACTTTGCTTCGAGGGCTAATAAACTTTTGCAATAAGTATATGAGTTCTTTATGACTAATGTGAGTCCATGGATTATACGCACTTTAACCTTTCCATCATAGCTAGCCTCTTCAGTATTGTGCATTGCCATTTCTCACCTCGAGAGTTGGTGCAAACTTCGCAGGTGCTTCCAAACCCCGTGATATGATACGCTCTATCACACATAAACCTCATTATATCTTCCTCAAAACAGCCACCATACCTACCTATCATGGCATTTCCTTAGCCATTCCAAGATATATTGCCATGCAACTTCCATCATCATCATATACATGACTTGAGCATTCATTGTCATATTGCTTTGCATGATCGTAATATAGCTAGCATGATGTTTTCATGGCTTGTCCATTTTTTATGTCATTGCTACTCTAGATCATTGCACATCCCGGTACACCGCCGGAAGCATTCATATAGAGTCATATATTTATTCTAGTATCGAGTTGTAATATTGAGTTGTAAGTAAATAACAGTGTGATGATCATCATTATAAAGAATTGCCCCATTTAAAAAAAGGAAAAAAAGGAAAGGCCAAAGAAGCCTAAATAAAAAAGGGGGCCAAAGAAGCCCACCCAAAAAAAGAAAAAAAGAAAAATAAAAGGGGCAATGTTACTATCCTTTTTCCACACTTGTGCTTCAGAGTAGCACCATGTTCTTCATATAGAGAGTCTCCTATGTTGTCACTTTCATATACTAGTTGGAATTTTTCATTATAGAACTTGGCTTGTATATTCCAATGATGGGCTTCCTCAAATGCCCTGGGTCTTCATGAGCAAGCAAGTTGGATGCACACCCACTTAGTTTTTAGTTTGAGCTTTCATATACTTATAGCTCTTAGTGCATCCGTTGCATGGAAATCCCTAGTCCTCGCATTGACATCAATTGATGGGCATCTCCATAGCCCGTTGATTAGCCGCGTCGATGTGAGACTTTCTCCCTTTTTGTCTTCTCCATATAAACCTCCACCATCATATTCTATTCCACCTATAGTGCTATATCCATGGCTTGCGCTCATGTATTGCGTGAGAGTTGAAAAAGTTGAAGCGCATTAAAAAGTATGAACCAATTGCTCGGCTTGTCATCGGGGTTGTGCATGATGGGAGCATTTTGTGTGACGAAAATGAAGCATGGCCAAACTATACGATTTTGTAGGGATAAGCTTGCTTTGGCCTTCTTGTTTTGAAAAGACATGATTGCTTTATTAGTACACTCGAAGTATTATTGTTTTTATGTCAAATGATAGACTATTGCTTTGAATCACTCGTGTCTTAATATTCATGCCATGATTACACATATGATCAAGATTATGCTAGGTAGCATTCCACATCACAAATTAACTTTTTTATCATTTACCTACTCGAGGATGAGCAGGAATTAAGCTTGGGGATGCTGATACGTCTCCGTCGTATCTATAATTTTTGATTGTTCCATGCCAATATTCTTCAACTTTCATATACTTTTGGCAACTTTTTATACTATTTTTGGGACTAACATATTGATCCAGTGCCAAGTGCCAGTTCCTGTTTGTTGCATGTTTTATGTTTCGCAGAAACCCAATATCTAACAGAATTCAAACGGGATAAAATGGACGGAGAATTATTTTGGAATATTTGTGATTTTCCGGAGAAATAATCAACGCGAAACGGTGTCCGAGGTGGCCAGGAGATAGGGGGCGCGCCCTCCCCCCTGGGCGCTCCTGGCATTCTCCTGGGCCACCCGTAAGGCAGTTGACACTCTTCTTTTTCCACAAGAAAGCTAATTTTATGAGAAAAATCTAGGCGAAAGATTCACCCCAATCGGAGTTACAGATCTCCGGATATAAAAGAAATGGTGAAGGGGCAGAATCTGAGAACGCAGAAACAGAGAGATAGATCCAATCTCGAAGGGGCTCTCGCCCCTCCCACGCCATGTGAGCCAAGAACCAGAGGGGAAACCCTTCTCCCATCTATGGTGAAGGTCAAGGAAGAATAAGAAGAAGGGGGGCTCTCTCCCCCTTGCTTCATGTGGCGCCGGAATGCCGCCGGGGGCCATCATCATCACCGCGATCTTCACCAACACCTCCGACATCTTCACCAACACCTCCATCACCTTCCCCCATCTATATCCAGCGGTCCACTCTCCCGCAACCCTCTGTACCCTCTACTAGAACATGGTGCTTTATGCTTCATATTATTATCCAATGATGAGTTGCCATCCTATGATGTCTGAGTAGATTTTCATTGTCCTATTGGTGGTTGATGAATTGCTATGATTGATTTAATTTGCTTGTGGTTATGTTGCTATCCTTTGGTGCCCACAATATGAGCGTGCGCGTGGATCACACCATAGGGTTAGTTGTTTGTTGATAGGACTATGTATTGGAGGGCTAGAGTGACAGAAGCTTCAACCTAGCATAGAAATTGATGCATACAGGGTTGAAGGGGGACAAATATATCTTAATGCTATGGTTTGGTTTTACCTTAATGAACGTTAGTAGTTGTGGATGCTTGCTAATAGTTCCAATCATAAGTGCATAGAATTCCAAGTAAGGGATGACATGCTAGCAGTGGCCTCTCCCACATAAAACTTGCTATTGGTCTAGTAAAGTAGTCAATTGCTTAGGGACAATTTCACAACTCCTACCACCACTTTTCCACACTTGCTATATTTACTTTATTGCATGGGATAATTAATTTGGTGCCCTTAGTTGCGTCCCACTCGGCAGGTTTACCCCTAGTTTTTGAAAACACTTGTTCCTTCCCAAACCACTTTGCTCCTCTTATACTTTTGCCCTTTGACCGTTTGACCATCACTTTGAAAATTTCATAAAACATTCATACTAACTCAGAAAAATCATATAAGATATCAAAATGTTCAGAAAAGCATCACCTGTATGTGCATGCCATTTGCATTCATGAGAAAAGTGTTTGACAGTCCCTATCTTAGTTTTAGCTCATATCATCTTAGTATGAACAGTAAAATCTAAAAAAAATCTAAAAAAATAGGTGGCAAACTTTGACCAATGTTTTGAGTGCTTGCCAAGTTTCATAAGGGAATGGCATTCGTTGAAGCCGTGGTGAAAACAAAGAAATTTTGGAGCATTGATTTTTGTTTTTTTGCCACGACTTCCACGAATTCCATTCCCTTATGAAACATGGCAAGCACTCAAAACATGGGTCAAAGTTTGCCACCAATTTTTTTAGAATTTTTCGATTTTTTTTAGATTTTACTGTTCATGCTAAGATGATATCAGCTAAAACTTGAATGGGGACTGGCCAACACTTTTTTCATGAATGCAAATGACATGCACATATAGGTGATGCTTTTCTGAACATTTTGGTATCTTATTTGAATTTTCATGAGTTAGTATGAATTTTTTATGAAGTTTTCAAAGTGATGGTCAGACGGTCAAAGGGCAATAGCATAAGAGGAGCAAAGTGATTTGGTCAGGAACAAGTGTTTTAGAAAACTAGGGGTAAACCTGCCAAATGTGGCCCAACTAGGGGCATAAAATCAATTATCCCTTATTGCATCTTTATCTAAACAGCCCCTACTCTTTATATGCGTGTTCTTTATTATCTTGTAAACCTATCCTATCACACCTACAAAGTACTTCTAGTTTCATACTTGTTCTAGGTAAAGCGAACGTCAAGCGTGCGTAGAGTTGTATCAGTGGCTGATAGGACTTGAGAGAGTATTTGTTCTAACTTTTGCTCCTCGTTGGGTTCGACACTCTTACTTATCGAAAGAGGCTACAACTATCCCATATACTTGCGGGTTATCAGACCACTTCAGTGGCTTCTGAGCATCGAATGATGGCTCCGCCGCTGCGATCTCACGTGCCCACTGCTTGAGCTGGCGGTGAGAGGTGTGCAGCGAGGCGCCACCATCGATGCACATGGCCTCCGTAGCTTTCTGAAACTCGTGTTCGCCGGACTCGTCCTCCTCATCATGATCATCCTCTTCCTGCTTCTTGTCGCGCCCCCCCGGGGGGAGGGCTCTCTTGCTGGTTATCCTTGCCACCGCTGCCTCCTTGGTCGCCACGCTTCTTACCGGATCCTTCGGCACCGTCCTGACCCTTCTACTTGTCCTGCCTCTCATACTCAGCTTTTTGCTTCTCAGCAAGCAGCTCAACTTGTCCACAGTTCTGGAGGTCGTGGCCCTTGGTCCAGTGGATCTTTACTGCTTGTCGGTGCTTCCTGGATTGTCGGCAGCTGCCAAGGCCCGGCAAGTGACGCACCCGGCAATTTCCTTGCCGGGGTCATTTGCCTTGGCCTTCTTGGCAGCGCCGGTGTCGTCGGATCCCTCGACGGTAAGCATGACCTTGCCCTTGCGCTTTCTGTTGTGGCGCCGGCCCTTCTTCATCGGGGCGGCGGTGTCTTTGTTTCTGGAGTCGGTTTCCGCACCAGCGTCCTCGCCGGGGTACTTCCTCGCCTCTTCACCTCGAGCGCACCTATCGGCCAGAACATAAAGTTTGTCCACATCTTTGACCTTGTTCATCGCCAGCTCTTCATGCATCTTGCGGTTGCACACATTCTGATGGAATGCGCTGATCACGGCGGCGGGATGAACATCTGGGATGTTGTACTGCACCCGGCTGAACCTCTGTATGTACTTGCGCAGGTTTTCGCCTTCCTTCTGGGAGATGATATGCAAATCGCTTGCCTGGCCATGAGCTTGATGGCCCCAGTGAAGGCGCCAATGAACTCATGACACAAATCCGACCAAGAAGAAATGGAGTCCGCCGGCAAGTGCATCAACCATGACATGACATCGGGCTTAAGTGCCAACGGGAAGTAATTGGCAAGCACCTTGTCGTCACGGGCTCCAGCAGCTTGCATCGCGATCGTGTAGATGCTAAGGAACTCCGACGGGTGAGTCTTGCCATTGTACTTCTCGCCAACATCGGGCATGAACATGGGGTGGGAGGGCCACTGGAACTGCCACAGCTCACGAGTAAAGGCTGGGCAACTCACCTCATAGGGTAGGCCACCATAGCCTCCCGGTGTCGGGTGGTCCATAGTGGGCCCTACCCGCCAATCTGACTGGTGGCGCGCTTCACACCGGTGTTCGATGGTGGTTCGAGTGTCTTCAAGGGCTCGCTCCTGAAGAACTTGGTGCTGATCGTGGTGGGTCCGTGGGTCGGACGACGCTATGGAAATGTTATCACAAGCGTTATCACGATGTACCAAAACCCGTGGTAACTGGCGTGGGGGAGGAGAGTGCACCGTGGCTGCATCACCTCTGGCCCTTCCACCACTGGCATGCAGTGGCTCGACGGAGCGTCGGCCTAAGGGCCCCGCTGGTCGTGGCTCATCTTTGTTGGCGACGCCGACGAGGCTTCAGATGTTTGCTCTCCACTCGTCGAGCTTTTCTGCAGCACGAGGAAAGTCGAGGAGCAGCTGCGCGCGCGCCAAAGCTTCTACTGGCATGGGCGGCGGCAAAAGCTGCATGGACCGTGACGTGCTCCAACTTCTAACCACGTTAGAAGGAGCTCTATCATGGCCTTGTGGCTGTACGCCATTTTCGCTAGCACTTTGGCGTGCATGATGGCCTCCCTCGTCCCGCGAATGATGTGCAGGACTCTTCCCATGGCGGCGCCCAGGGTCACCAGTGTGGTGACCCTTCTCATCGCGCACAACTTGGGAAGAGTGCGTCGTGGGCACCGACGTAGGTGTCTTGGAGGTCGCCGCGCTGCTAGTAGGTGACACGGCGCCGTCCTTGGTTGGTCCCGCGCCGCCTGCGGGGGGCCCAACTTCGTCTTGCACAGGAACGACGCTGCTCGCCAGGCTTTGACTATCAGATCGATGTGGGTGTACGCGGGCCACACCTCGGCTTCCGTCCACGACCGCCCTGCTACTTGTCCGCACTGGTACGGGCCGTCCGGCTCTGGATGAACCAATTGCCGTTGTCGTCTTCTTCTTGGGAGCCATGGCGATGAAGAACTGCTAAACTAGCTGCTAGACCGGATTTTCAAAACTGCGCCCCCTACCTGGCGCGCCAACGATGTCAGCGGAAAACGACACCTATGGGATCACTGGAATCCCTACTACGGTTGGTGGGCGTGCGGTTGTGGAAAGAGCGGGTCTGGGATTCAACATGAAGATTGTTTACCGAGGTTCGGGCCGCAATGATGCGTAATACCCTAGTCCTGCTTTGGTGTATATTTGAGTGTTCTTCAGCTCTTGAACTAGCCACGACACGTGATTTGTACAAAAGATCTGAATCCCCCTCAGTACGCCTCGGGCCTCCTTTTATAGTTCAAAGGGGACGCCACAGTAGCACACAGGAGGTGGAAAGTGTATACAGTGTACAAGCTTATCGCTTGACACCACAGGACAAAGTGCATTAAATGAGCTACTTGGGTGTCCTCTTGCTTTATCGGGGACGGCAACGAAGCCCGTCCCATCCGTTGCCTCTTCGCCTTGCTTCGACACACGTCCAGGCCAACGAGGCGAGCAGCGCCATGTAAGCTGGCAGGCTGCTGAGCTGGTGTGGTGGTAGGGTCTTCACAAAGATCTGCATGCCACCACGCAGGTGCTTGACTGGTTGGCTTAGGAGCCACGGACGGCCACGTGGGTACTTGCTTATTTGGTGAGTCGGTCGCTGAGCTAGGTCGGCGACGGGGCGGCAAAACCTTGTCGCGGTCTTGCTAATATTCCCGGCAAGGGTCTTGCCAGGGCCTTTCAAGCGCCCTCGGCAAGAGTCTTGCCGGGGCCTCCTGGGTATCTTCGGCAGGAGCCTTGCCGTGGCCTCGTGGGCATCCTTGGCAAGGAGCCTCGCTGTTGTTTTGTCTTCTGGTTCCTATCTAGGCATCGTAGGCCCTTTGTCTTCACAAAGATCTGCATGCCACTATGCAGGCCCCCTCCCGAGCTTTGGTTCCAATGTTGTTGATGGTGTCGGAACTCTCAGGCTCAAGGGTGGTGGCCATGCTGGTGTTTGGTAAGTTGCCCCGGCAAGGCTCTTGCCGGGACTGCGTAGGCCGCCCCGGCAAGGGTCTTGCCAGGGGAAGCCCATCTTGTCGCTTTACCTTTTGCACCCCTGGTTTGAGCACCGCTTTGGTAGTCTTGTACTTTTGCTTTCTTCCTCTGACCCGCTAAGCATGGCCATAGGTGCGGCTCTGACTGCCCGCGCACAAGTAAAGGGGTACAAAGAGGGCCCCTACTTTCATACACCGACATACTCGATCTTCTTCCTAGCAGGATTTCAGGCAAGTTGACCATAACCTTGGTTCTCACTACTATCTTTGCTTTGCTAGTTGTCTTGATGCTATCGCTATGTCGCGCTACCCACCACTTGTTTATCAAGCCTCCCAAATTTCCATGTTAGCCTCTAACCTTTTTCACCTTCCCGGAAAACTGTTGTTTGGATATGTTACTAATGACCCACAAGTATAGAGGATCTATCGTAGTCCTTTCGATTAGTAAAAGTGTCGAACCCAACGAGGAGCAGAAGGAAATGACAAGCGGTTTTCAGCAAGGTTTTCTCTACAAGCACTGAAATTATGGGTAACAGATAGTTGTGTGATAAGATAATTCATAACGGGTAACAAGTAACAAATGTAAACAAGGTGCAGCAAGGTGGCCCAATCCTTTTTGTAGCAAAGACAAGCCTGGACAAACTCTTATATAAAGCAAAGAGCTCCCAAGGACACATGTGAATTACTGTCAAGCTAGTTTAAATCATGCTCATATGATTCGTGTTCATTACTTTGATAATTTGGTATGTGGGTGGACCGGTGCTTGCATGCTGCCCTTCCTTGGACAAGCGTCCTACTTATGATTAACCACTCTCGCAAGCATCCGTAACTATGAAAGAAAAATTAAGATAAATCTAACCATAGCATGAAACATATGGATCCAAATCAGCCCCTTACGAAGCAACGCATAAACTTGGATTTAAGCTTTTGTCACTCTAGCAACCCATCATCTACTTATTACTTCCCAATGCCTTCCTCTAGGCCCAAATCATGGTGAAGTGTCATGTAGTCAACGTTCTCATAACACCACTAGAGGAAAGACAACATACATCTCATCAAAATATCGAACAAATATCAAATTCACATGATTACATATAACAAGACTTCTCCCATGTCCTCGGGAACAAACGTAACTACTCACAAAGCATATTCATGTCCATAATCAGAGGAGTATTAATTATCATTAAGGGTCTGAACATATGATCTTCCACCAAATAAACCAACTAGCATCAACTACGTGGAGTAATCAACTCTACTAGCGACCCACACGTACCAATCTGAGGTTTTGAGACAGAGATCGGATACAAGGGATGAAATAGGGTTTGAGAGGAGTTAGTGCTGGTGAAGATGTTGATAGAGATTGACCCCTCTTGATGAGAGGATCGGTGGTGATGACAATGGCTTCAATTTCCCCCTCCCGGGGGGAAGTTCCCCGGTAGAACAGCTCCGCCGGAGCCCTAGATTGGTTCTGCCCAGGTTCCGCCTCGAGACGGCGGTGCTTCGTCCTGAAAGCTTCCTTCTGATTTTTTTTCCAGGTCAAAACACACCATATAGCAGAAGATGGGCATCAGGGGCCTGCCAGGTGGCCCACAAGGTAGGGGACGCGCCCAGGGGGTAGGGCGCACCCTCCACCCTTGTGGATGGCTGGTGGCCCCCTCTGGTGGCACCCTCCACCCTTGAGGAGTATTAATTCCAAAATGACTCTCCATGAAGTTACAATAAGGGTAGAAGATAAAAGTAAAATATAGGCCCTGTATAAGGGTAAAATAGGTCTCTCCATGAAGTTACTCTTGTATAAGGGTAGAAGATAAAAGTAAAATATAGGCCCTTCGTAGAGGGAAGCAGAGGTTGTCATGCGCTTTTATGGTTGGATGCACAAAATCTTAATGCAAATAACGTCACTTTATATTGTCGCTTGTGATAATGAACTTTATCATGTCTGTATATCTGGATCTTTGCAACACATAGTGCTTCCCAAAAGAAAAAATGTAAAAAGGAAAGGTGAAGATCACCATAGCCCTAGTATAAGGGTTGAAGATAAAAGTAAATGATAGGCCCTTCACAGAGGGAAGCAGAGGTTATCATGCGCTTTTATGGTTGGACGCACAAATTCTTAATACAAAAGAACTCACTTTATATTGCCTCTTGTGATAAAGAACTTTATTATGCAGTATGTCGCTTTAATTTCTTCCATATCACAAGTTCGTATAAAGCTTATTTTCTTCACACTAATAGTCCATACATATTAAGAGAGCAATTTTTGTTTCTTGCACCGAGGACAACTTACTTGAAGGATCTTACTCAATCCATATGTAGATATGGTGGACTCTCATCGCAAAACTGGGTTTAGGGATGTTTGGATGCACAAGTAGTATCTCTACTTGGTGCAAAGGATTTGCTAGAATAAGAGGGAAAAGCAAGCTCAACATGTTGGAGGATCCATGACAATATAACTTCTATTCGGATATAAGAAAACATAACCCATTATGTTGTCTTCCTTGTGCAACATCAACTTTTTAGCATGTCATATTTTAATGAGTGCTCACAACTACAAAACATGTCCAAGACAGTATATTCATATGTAAAACCTCTCTTTCTTTATTACTTCCTACTAATTGCAGCAATGACCAAAACTATGTTTGTCAATTCTCAACAATTTTTATTCATCATACTCTTTATATGTGAACTCATTACTCTTCATAAGATCAATATATGATCTTTTTATTTCTTTTTATTCTTTTTATTGTTTGTGTTCCCTCAAGATCATAGTAAGAAAGCAAAGCCCTCAACTCAAAACTACTCTTTATTATATATAACTCAGAGACTCAATTACATAGATATATCTCGAAGCAAAACTGAAAGCTAGATCATACTAAAACTTTATTCTACTAGATCAATATATAACAAAAATGATTGAACTAAGAAAAATGATAAAATTAAAGGTGTGATGGTGATATGATACCAGGGTACCTCCCCCAACATTGCAGTTGCCAAGGGGAGTGCCCATAACCATGTATTTATGTCTCTTTCTTCGGAGGTGGTGATGATGGAGTTGTTGATGTAGTAGACTTGTCATCCATCTTCCAAGGCATAGGCTCACCATCATAAAAAGATGAACGAGCCTCCGGGATCCTCAAATCTGCAGCCAAACCCATCCTCTTAAATATGTATTCATAATCGCAATTTTGGTTTGGCAGGTCATAAATCTGGGCTTGGAAATGCTCGATTTTCTCATGAAGCTTGAAGATGGCCTCCCCGATGTTCTTGGCATCCAGCTTGTGATTGTTAGTGAACTCCGCGTTCATCAAGTGATTGGTGTTGAGTCCACGTTCCCCCATCCCTTGACACTTGAAAACTTGTAGCTCCATTGCTTCGAGTCTTGTCTCCATGCTTCTGGTTGTCTTCGTCCCCTCAACATCGCGGATGTGCAGCACCCCCTCATGCATCTCAATGGTTTGAGGGTGTTGCAGCACCTCCGTGAGGTAAGGGTTGATGACCTTCTCGAAAAACTTGTCCTTGGGGTGCTTGGAGACGTCATGGTGATCTAGATCTGTCAGAAAAACAACTCGAAACAAGAACAGAGGATTTTGTGATGGTACGGTGGTCAAAACCTTCGGGAGAATATATAATGAATTTTTATCGACCAAAACAAGTATTGTGCAAGAAAACGGAGTCTGGAGGGCACACGAGGAGTTCACAAGGCAGGGGGCGTGCCCAGGGGGTAGGGCACGCCTTCCACCCTTGTGGTCTCCTCATGTCTCTTTCGGACTACTTTTAATTTTCCTAATTTTTTAAATATTCCAGAATGGAGAAAATTGCTATTAGAACAGTTTTGGAGTCGGTTTACTTACTGTACCACATACCTATTCCTTTTTGGAGTTTGAAACGTTCTGGAAGGTATCCCTTATGTACTCCTCCGGTGTTATGGTATTAATTATATTGGTTTCGATGTTTATGGGATTACCTGAGATGTAATGTTTGATTCTTTGAGCGTTTACCAGCTTCGGATCCGTGCCTTAGGCATTGTTGATTTTGATGGCACCGGAACGATAGACCTCCTCGACAATGTAAGGACCTTCCCATTATGAGAGAAGCTTTCCTGCAAAAAAATCTTAAACGAGAGTTGTATAGCAAAACATGATCAGGGTTTAGGGTATAGGGTTTAGGGCTTAGGGTTTTGTATCCTTTTCTCATGCTATCTCTTAACTTTTTCTTTAAACAACTTGGCATTCTCATAGGCTTGGGTTCTCCATTCATCAAGCGAGTTTATGTCAAATAACCTCTTCTCACCGGCAAGTTTGAAATCATAGCTCAGCTCTTTGATTGCCCAATAAGCTTTATGTTCTAGTTCAAGATGTAAGTGAAAAGCCTTTCCATAAACCATTTTATAAGCCCATAATGCATCATCAAGTTTCTTAGACCAATTCTTTCTAGATCTATTGATAGTCTTTTGCAAAATCAATTTAATCTCTCTATTGCTCAATTCTACTTGACCACTAGAGTGAGGATGATATGGAGATGCAATTCTATGATTAACATCGTACTTAGCAAGCAATTTACGGAAAGCACCATCAATAAAATGTGAACCACCATCAGTCATTAAATATCTAGGGACTCCAAACCTCGGAAAAATAACTTCTTTAAGCATCTTAATAGAAGTGTTATGATCAGCACTACTAGTTGGAATAGCTTCTACCCACTTAGTAACGATATCAACAACAACTAAAATATGTGTATACCCATTGGAGGAAGGAAAAGGTCCCATATAATCAAAGCCCCAAACATCAAATGGTTCAATAACAAGTGAATAATTCATAGGCATTTCCTGGCGTCTACTAATATTGCCAATTCTTTGACATTCATTATAAGACAGGACAAACTTACGACAATCCTTGAAGAGAGTAGGCCAATAAAAACCGGATTGCAATACCTTGTGTGCAGTTCTATCTCCGGCATGGTGTCCTCCGTAAGAATCGGAGAGGTACATGCGTAGGATATGTTCATGCTCAGGTACACATTTCTAATAACACCATCTACTCCTTTATAAAGGTGTGGGTCATCCCAAAAGTAATGTCTTTAATCATAGAAAAACTTTTCCTTTTGCTAGTATGTGAAACTAGGTGGTATAAATTTAGCAACAATGTAATTAGCATAATCAGCAAACAATGGAGTACTATGAGAAGCATTTATGACAGCTAATTGCTCATCAAGAAAACTATCATCAATAGGCAGTCGGTCATCAAGAATATTTTCTAACCTAGACAAGTTGTCTGCAACGGGGTTCTCGGCTCCCTTTCTATCAACAATATGCAAATCAAATTCTTGCAGCAAGAGAACCCATCTAATAAGTCTAGGTTTAGCATCTTTCTTTTCCATAAGATATTTAATAGCAGCAAGTCAGAGTGAACAGTTACTTTGGAATCAACAATATAAGATCTGAACTTATCACAAGCAAAGACAACTGCTAAAAATTCTTTTTCAGTTGTAGCATAATCTCTATGGGCATTGTCTAGAGTTTTACTAGCATAATGAATAACATACAATTTCTTATCAACTCTTTGCCCTAGAACAGCACCAACAACATAATCACTAGCATCGCACATAATTTGAAAGGGTAAATTCCAATCAGGCGATTGAACAATAGGTGCAGGAATCAAGGCTTTCTTAAGTATCTCAAATGGAACATTGGAGGCCTGGATATTTTAGAGATAATAAACCTCCTATAGAAACCATCATGACCAAGGAAACTTCTGATACCTTTGATATATTTAGGAGACGGCATCTTTTCAATAGCATCTACTTTAGCTTTATCAACTTCAATACCTCTTTCAGAAATTGTATGCCCCAAGACAATACCTTCATTAAACATAAAGTGGCACTTCTCCCACTTCAAGACGAGATTAGTTTCTTCACATTTCTGTAAAACACGATCAAGGTTGCTTAAGAAATCATCAAAAGAAGTTCGGTAAACGGAGAAGTCATCCATGAAAACCTCAACAATCGTTTCACAAAAATCAGAGAATATAGCAGTCATAGATCTTTGAAAGGTAGCAGGTGCGTTGCATAAAACAAAAGGCATGCGTCTATAAGCAAAAGTACCGAAAGGGCAAGTAAAAGTGGTCTTTTCCTGATCATCTTTTGGCAAAGGTATTTGAGAGAAACCAGAATAACCATCTGGAAAGCAAAAATGTGTATGTTTGGATAGTCTTTCTAGCATTTTATCAATAAAAGGTAGATGGTAATAATCTTTTTTAGTAGCTTTATTTAATTTGTGGAAATCAACTACCATTCCATAACCTGTAACAATTCTTTGTGGTCAATTCATTCTTATCATTAGGAACAACAGTAATACCTCCCTTCTTAGGGACACAATGAACGGGATGTACCCACCTACTATCAGCAATAGGATAAATTATTCCTGCCGCCGGACGCTGATACATCTCCAACGTATCTATAATTTCTTATTGTTTCATGCTATTATATTACCCCTTTTGGATGTTTATGGGCTTTATTTTACACATTTATATCATTTTTGGGACTAACCTACTAATCGGTATTTCAAAGAAAAGGAATATCAAATGGAGTCCAAACGGAATGAAACCCTCGGGAGCGTGATTTTTGGAACAAACTTGATCCAGAGGACTTGGAGTGCAAGTCAAGAAGCAGCCGAGGCGGCCACGAGTGGGTAGGGCGCGCCCCCCTATAGGGCGCGCCCCCTATCTCTGGGCCCCTCGGGCGGCCACCGACGTACTTCTTCCTCCTATATAAGCCTACGTACCCCGAAAACATCCAGGGGGCCAACGAAACACAATTTCCACCGCCGTAACCTTCTATATCCGCGAGATCCCATCTTGGAGACTTCGCCAGCGCTCCGCCGGAGGGGGAATCGACCACGGAGGGCTTCTACATCAACACCATAGCCCCTCTGATGAGTTGTTAGTAGTTTATCATAGACCTTCGGGTCCATAGTTATTAGCTATATGGCTTCTTCTCTCTTTTTGGATCTCAATACAATGTTCTCCCCCTCTCTTGTGGAGATATATTCGATGTAAACTCTTTTTGCGGTGTGTTTGTCGAGATCCGATGAATTGTGGATTTATGATCAAGTTTATCTATGAGAAATATTTGAATCTCCTCTAAATTCTTTTATGTATGACCGAGTTATCTTTGCAAGTCTCTTCAAATTATCAGTTTGGTTTGGCCTACTTGATTGATCTTTCTTGCCATGGGAGAAGTGCTTAGCTTTGGGTTCAATCTTGCGGTGTCCTTACCCAGTGACACAAAGGGTTGCAAGGCACGTATTGTATTGTTGCCATCGAGGATAAAAACATGGGGTTTATATGATATTGAAGGAGTTTATCCCTCTACATCATGTCATCTTGCTTAATGTGTTACTCTGTTCTTTATGGACTTAATACTCTAGATGCAGGCAGGAGTCGGTCGATGTGTGGAGCAATAGTAGTAGATGTAGGCAGGAGTCGGTCTACTTGTTGCGGACGTGATGCCTATATACATGATCGTGCCTAGATAATCTCATAATTATTCTCTTTTCTATCAATTGCTCGACAGTAATTTGTTCACCCATTGTAATACTTATGCTATCTTGAGAGAAGCCACTAGTGAAACCTATGGCCCCCGGGTCTATCTCTTATCATATTTGCTTCCAATCTACTTTTATTTGCATCTTTACTTTTTGCATCTATATTATAAAATACCAAAAATATATTTATCTTATCATACTATCTCTATTAGATCTCACTTTCGCAAGTGGCCGTGCAGGGATTGACAACCCCTTTATTGCGTTGGTTGCGAGTTCATTGTTTGTTTGTGTAGGTGCGTGGGACTTTTGAGGAGCCTCCTACTGGATTGATACCTTGGTTCTCAAAAACTGAGGGAAATACTTACGCTACTATTGCTGCATCACCCTTTCCTCTTCAAGGAAAACCAACGCAAGCTCAAGATGTAGCAAGAAGGATTTCTGGCACCGTGGCCGGGGAGGTCTTCGCTCAAATCAAGACATACCAAGTACCCATCAGAAACTCATCTCCCTCGCATTACATTATTTGCCATTTGCCTCTCGTTATCCTCTCCCCCAATTCACCCTTGTCGTTTTATTCGCCCTCTCTTTCCCAATCTTCTTCTCCTTTTTTCCATTTGCCTTCCCGTTGCCATGGCCAAGAACTAAGGGCCCGTTCCTAGGTTCTGGTACCTTGGATAACCCCTCTATCCTCTCTAAGCTCATAAATAATGATGTTATAGAAAGACCCATCGGGGTCACCAATGAGAGCTTGAATAATTTTGATGAGGATGACTCCGGAATTTTTCGCTATTTACTTGATGAGTCTTTAAAAGATGCTTGGGATAAGTAATTAAGGATTCGGGCTAGCTATGTGCCACAATATCAAATTGAAGTTTACTTAAAAAGTTTCTATGTTGGCTTGGCCGCTTCTTTTAAACAAGTGTTAGATTCTATTTTTGAAGAAGGTTTTGTTGAAGGGGATGCTATAGATAATTATGAAAAAATGAAAACCATATTTGGGCACCCTATATATGATAAGGTTGAATCTACTATTCTCTTGTGCGTTTATCAAAATGAAATTATCAAAGAGATGAAGTCTAGTTTAGAGGCAAACTTCCGTAACGTGCTTAATATTACTTCATCCATTAATGGCCATGTGCTTACCATAAATAGAAGAATGAATGCCATAGAAAGGAGATCCTATTTTTCCTCTCCAAGTGCCAAAGATGGCACTACTTAGATCTATCCTCGCTTTGATGCCTAGCTAGGGGCGTTAAACGATACCGCTAGTTGGGAGGCAACCCAATTTTATTTTTGTTTTTTGTTTTTGTTCCTGTTTAGTAATAAATCTTGCATCTAACTTCTGTTTAGATGTCTTTTTATTTTTTAATTAGTGTTTGTGCCAAGTAGAACCTATAGGATAACCTATGATGATAATTGTTTTGATTCTGCTCAAAAATAGAAACTTTGCGCGAAAGAATCTAGTTTTGTTAAATCATAGGAACGTAATTTTGCGTTGATTCTTTTTGCTGCTGATCAATAGACAAATTTTCCAGGACTTCCTATTTTTGTAGGAGTTTTAGAGTTCCAGAAGTTTGCGTTAGTTACAGATTGCTACAGACTGTTCTGTTTTTGACAGATTCTGTTTTTCGTGTGTTGTTTGCTTATTTTGATGCATCTATGGCTAGTAAAATAGTTTATAAACCATAGAGAATTGGAATACAGTAGGTTTAACACCAAAATAAATAAACAATGAGTTCATTACAGTATGTTATGTGGTGGTTTTGTTTTCTTTCACTAACGGAGCTTATAAGATTTCCTGTTGAGTTTTGTGTTGTGAAGTTTTCAAGTTTTGGGTAAAACTTTTATGGACTATGGAATAAGGAGTGGCAAGAGCCTAAGCTTGGGGATTCCCATGACACCCCAAGATATTCAAGGATAGCCAAAAGTCTAAGCTTGGGGATGCCCCGGGAAGGCATCCCCTCTTTCGTCTTCGTTCATTGGTAACTTTACTTGGAGCTATATTTTTATTCGCCACATGATATGTGTTTTGCTTGGAGTGTCGTGTATTATATTAGTCTTTGCTTTTTAGTTTACCACAATCATCCTTACTGTACACACCTTTTGGGAGAAGCCTACTTGATTAGAATTTTCTAGAATACTTTATGTGCTTCACTTATATCTTTTGAGCTTGATAGTTTTTGCTCTAGTGCTTCACTTATATCTTTTAGAACACGGTGGTGAATTAATTTTGAAGAAATTGCTAGTCTCTCATGCTTCACTTATATTATTTTAAGAGTCTTTTAGAACAGCATGGTATTTGCTATGGTTACAAAGTTGGTCCTAGAATGATGAGCATCCAAGTTGGGTATAATAAAAACTATCATAGAAAAAGAATTGGATGCTATGATCAATTTGATGCTTGATAATTGTTTTGAGATATGGAGGTAGTGATATTAAAGTCATGCTAGTTGAGGTGATCATGAAAAATACTTGTGTTGAGGGTTGTGATTCCCGTAGCATGCACGTATGGTGAACCGCTTTGTGATGAAGTTGGAGCATAATTTTATTTATTGATTGTCTTATGAGTGGCGGTCGGGGACGAGCGATGGTCTTTTCCTACCAATCTATCCCCCTAGGAGCATGCACGTAGTACTTTTGTTTTTGATGACTTATAGATTTTTTTCAATAAGTACATGAGTTCTTTTGACTAATGTTGAGTCCATGGATTATACGCACCTCACCCTTCCACCATTGCTAGCCTCTCTTGTGCCGTGCAACTTTCGCCGGTACCATACACCCACCATATACCTTTCTCAAAACAGCCACCATACCTACCTATTATGGCATTTCCATAGCCATTCCGAGATATATTGCCATGCATCTTTCCACCGTTCCGTTCATATGACACGCATTACTTTTGTCATATTGCTCTTTGCATGATCATGTAGTTGACATCGTATTTGTGGCAAGGCCACCTTCATAATTTTCATACATGTCGCTCTTGATTCATTGCATAACCCGGTACACCGCCGGAGGCATTCATATAGAGTCATATCTTGTTCTAGCTTTGAGTTGTAATTCTTGAGTTGTAAATCCATAAAAGTGTGATGATCTTCATTATTAGAGCATTGTCCTAGTGAGGAACGGATGATGAAGACTATGATTCCCCCACAAGTCGGAATGAGACTTCGGACTTTACAAAAAGAAAAAAAAAAGAGAAAGAAAAAAAGGCCAAAAAAGAGAGAAAGGTCAGAGAAAAAAAGGAAAAAAAGAGAAAAAGAAAAAGAAAAAGAAAATAAAATGAGAGAAAAAGAGATAAGGGACAATGCTACTATCTCTTTTTCCACACTTGTGCTTCAAAGTAGCATCATGATCTTCATGATAAAGAGTCTCATATGTTGTCACTTTCATATACTAGTGGGAACTTTTCATTATAGAACTTGGCTTGTATATTCCAATAATGGGCTTCCTCAAAATGCCCTAGGTCTTCGTGAGCAAGCGAGTTGGATGCACACCCACTTAGTTTCTTTTGTTGAGCTTTCATATATTTATAGCTCTAGTGCATCCGTTGCATGGCAATTCCTACTCACTCACATTGATATCTATTAATGGGCATCTCCATAGCCCATTGATACGCCTAGTTGATGTGAGACTATCTTCTCCTTTTTGTCTTCTCCACAACCACCATTCTATTCCACATATAGTGCTATGTCCATGGCTCACGCTCATGTATTGCGTGAAAGTTGAAAGAGTTTGAGATTATTAAAGTATGAAACAATTGCTTGGCTTGTCATTGGGGTTGTGCATGATTAAATACTTTGTCTGATGAAGATAGAGCAACATCCAGACTATATGATTTTGTAGGGATAACTTTCTTTGGCCATGTTATTTTGAGAAGACATGATTACTTTGATTAGTATGCTTGAAGTATCACCATTTTCATATCAATATGAACTTTTATTTTGTATCATTTGGATCTGAACATTCATGCCACAATAAAGAAAATTACATTGAGAATTATGCTAGGTAGCATTCCACATCAAAAATTTTGTTTTTATCATTTACCTACTCGAGGACGAGCAGGAATTAAGCTTGGGGATGCTTGATATGTCTCCAACGTATCTATAATTTTCGATTGTTTCATGCTATTATACCCCTTTTGGATGTTTATGGGCTTTATTTTACACATTTATATCATTTTTGTGACTAACCTACTAACTGGAGGCCCAGCCCGTATTGCTGTTTTTTTGCCTATTTCAGTATTTTGAAGAAAAGGAATATCAAACAGAGTCCAAACGGAATGAAACCTTCGGGAGCGTGATTTTTGGAACGAACATGATCCAGAGGACTTGGAGTGCAAGTCAAGAAGCAGCCAAGGCGGCCACGAGTGGGTAGGCGCGCCCCCCTATAGGGCGCGCCCCCTATCTTGTGGGCCCCTCGGGTGGCCACTGACGTACTTCTTCCTTCTATATAATCCTACATACCCCGAAAACATCCAGGGAGCCAACGAAACACAATTTCCACCGCCGTAACCTTCTGTATCCGCGAGATCCCATCTTGGAGCCTTCGTCGATGCTCCGCCGGAGGGGGAATCGACCATGGAGGGCTTCTACATCAACACCATAGCCCCTCTGATGAGTTGTGAGTAGTTTACCACAGACCTTTGGGTCCATAGTTATTAGCTAGATGGCTTCTTCTCCCTTTTTGGATCTCAATACAATATTCCCCCTCTCTTGTGGAGATTTATTCGATGTAAACTCTTTTTGCGATGTGTTTGTCGAGATCCAATGAATTGCGGATTTATGATCAAGTTTATCTATGAGACATATTTGAATCTCCTCTGAATTCTTTTATGTATGATTGAGTTATCTTTGAAAGTCTCTTCGAATTATCAGTTTGGTTTGGCCTACTAGATTGATCTTTCTTGCCATGGGAGAAGTGTTTAGCTTTGGGTTCAATCTTGCGGTGTCCTTACCCAGTGACAGAAATGGTTGCAAGGCACGTATTGTATTGTTGCCATCGAGGATAAAAACATGGGGTTTATATCATATTGCATGAGTTTATCCCTCTACATCATGTCATCTTGCTTAATGCATTACTCTGTTCTTTATGGACTTAATACTCTAGATGCAGGCAGGAGTCGGTCGATGTGTGGAGCAATAGTAGTAGATGCAGGTAGGAGTCGGTCTACTTGTTGCGGACGTGATGCCTATATACATGATCAAGCCTAGATAATCTCATAATTATTCGCTTTTCTATCAATTGCTCGACAGTAATTTGTTCACCCATCGTAATACTTATGCTATCTTGAGAGAAGCCACTAGTGAAACCTATGGCCCCCGGGTCTATCGCTTATCATATTTGCTTCCAATCTACTTTTATTTGCATCTTTACTTTTTGCATCTATATTATAAAATACCAAAAATACATTTATCTTATCATACTATCTCTATTAGATCTCACTTTCGCAAGTGGCCGTGAAGGGATTGACAACCCCTTTATTGCGTTGGTTGCGAGTTCTTTGTTTGTTTGTGTAGGTGTGTGAGACTTTTGAGGAGCCTCCTACTGGATTGATACCTTGGTTCTCAAAAACTGAGGGAAATACTTACGCTACTATTGCTGCATCACCTTTTCCTCTTCAAGGAAAACCAACGCAAGATCAAGACGTAGCAGACAGTAATTCATTTCTTACCACTTCTTTAACCTTAGGATTTAACCGTCATTGATGATCAACAACTGGTTTAGCATCAGGCTCAGAATAATTTTTTTTTCTTTCATAGAGTGGGACTAATGCCCTTAAGATCATCAAGAGTATATCCCATAGCGGCACGGTGCTTCTTCAGAGTTTTCAATAATTTATTTTCTTCATGATTTGAAAGGTTAGCACTAATAATGACGGGATATATCTTCTTTTCATCAAGATAAGCATATTTCATAGTATCAGGTAATTATTTAAGCTCAAACATGGGATCACCCTTGGGTGAAGGAGGATCCCCAAGGATTTCAATAGGAAAATTGTGTTTCAAAATAGGCCCTTGATTAAAGAATATATCATCTAGTTCCTTTCTTTCATTCATAAACATACCATTTTCATGGTCTAGCAAATATTGTTCTAAAGGATCAGTAGGAGGCCAATCAATAGAAGCAAGACCACTAATTTCATCCTTACTAGGGAATTCTTTATCATGGGGTTATCTACGAAATTTAGAAAAATTAAAATCATGAGACATATCCCCAAGGCAGTAACAATATCTTTCTCACAGTCTATCTTAGCATTAACAGTATTCAAGAAAGGTCTACCAAATATAATGAGACAAAAATCATCTTGTGGGGAGCCAAGAACAAGAAAATCAGTAGGGTATTTTATTTTCCCACACAAGACTTCAACATCTCTAACAATCCCAATTGGTGAGATAGTATCTCTATTGGCAAGCTTAATAGTAACTTCAGTATCTTCTATCTCGGCATGTGCAATATCATTCATAATTTCTTGGTATAAGGTATATGGTTTTGCACTCACACTAGCGCCCACATATCACATAAGCATGCCAAGAACAGGTCTATGTTTATCTTTAATATCAGGTTTATCAATCCTAGCAGCTTCATCATAGAAATAAATAACATGCCCATCAATATTATCAACCAAGAGATCTTTAACCATAGCAATACTAGGCTCAAATTTAATTTGCTCAGGGGGTGTATGTGTTCTAGTATAACTCTTACGAACCACAGTTGAAGCTTTAGCACGATCCTTTATTCTAACAGGAAAAGGTGGTTTCTCAATATAAGCAGTAGGAACAATATGATCAACATTATAGTTAAGAGTTTCTTCTTCAACTTTAATAGGTTCTACTACTTTCACTTTGATGGGAGGATGATATTTAAACCACTTCTCCTTAGGGAGATCAACATGAGTAGCAAATGATTCACAAAAAGAAGCTACTATCTCAGAGTCAAGTCCATATTTAGTGCAAAAATCACAAAAAGCATCAGTATCCATAAAAGATTTAACACAATCAAACTTAAGGTTTATACCTGACTCCTTACCTTTGTCGAGATCCCAATCTTGAGAGTTGCGTTTAATTCTTTCCAATAAATCCCATTTGAATTCAATATCCTTCTTCATAAAGGCCAGTACAAGAAGTATCGAGCATGGATCGATCATTATGAGAAAGTCGAGCATAAAAATTCTGAGTAATAATTTCTCTTGAGAGCTCATGATTGGGGCATGAATATAACATTCACTTAAGCCTCCCCCAATCTTGAGCGATACTTTCTCCTTCACTAGGCTAAAAATTATAAATATAGTTCTGATCACGATGAACTAGATGCGTAGGATAAAACTTCTGATGAAATTCCAATTTCAATCTGTTGTAGTTCCATGATCCAGTATCATCACATGGCCTATACCATGTCAATGCCTTTCCCTTGAAAGATAAAGGGAAGACCTTCTTCTTGACTTCATCCTCGGGCAAACCTGCAAGCTTAAATAATACATAAACTTCATCCACTACAACAAGAATCCCCCTATAGCAACACATGATTTGCAATGCCTTAAGTTTGTGTTGTAAACGATCTGCCAGAGCCACGTATATATGCATTGGTAACTCTATACATTGCTTGTTGTGTGAACAACAACGAATACTTTGTGTTGGAGGTTGTGCATTGCCATTTTGATAAATAGAGCAACATGTTATTTATGAGATAATAATGTAGATGCACTAGGCAGGTCGCATGTTAGTATTTATTATATTACATGATTGAAAATGAAAAAAGTGCTAAAGGATACTCGAACCAGCCACCTTCCGGTAGAAAGGAAGGAAACGATCCAACTCGAATAGGTGCTTCCGTGTTTTCCATTCAGATTTCACCTTAATGACAATGCGTTTTCAGCTGGGCCTTAGAAAGTCGGGGCCCATGAACATGCACACCGGGGGCTAGTGAATCGGCCGCCCATGATTTTTGTACGAATTCTCAAAACAAAATTTTCTACTTGGACGTGTATCTCTGTCTAAAAAAACTTCTATGTGTATGTTCACTTGAAATCCGATAGTTTTGGAAATCAGGAATCTATTTATAAAAAAATATTTAACTAATTCTATTTTACTAGGTCTACAAAATTAAGTAGTGAAAATTGTTATTGTAATTTTTAAGAGTGTTCGCACTTCTTGGAAAACATGGAATTTTTTAAAATAAAAAATGGGAAAAATTCGTTGTGAATTTTAAAAATGTCATCATACAATTAAAAAATGTTTATCATGTATTTGGTAAGTATTCATCATCTATTTTAAAAATTATACATGCTCTAGTTTAGCAATTGTTCATTGTGTATATCAATAATGCTCCTCATATATTATAAAAAAGTCATATTGTATTTAAAAAATAGTTATTGTGTATTCAAAATTTGTTCATCGTGTATTTAGACAAATGTCCTTAAATTTCAAATGAATTATGTATTTGAGAATAAAGTTGATCGTGCATTTTAAACGTGTTTGTTGTGTATTTCCAAATGGTCATCAAGTATTTTACATGTTTAATTTATATTTCAAAAGGATTATTGTGTGTTCAAAAATGTTCATCACATATTTTAAGTTGTTTATTGCGCAGTCAGAAAAATTTCATTATATATTTAAAAGTTTTCATATATAAAAAATATTCGAAAGGAAAAGGAAAACATGGAAAAACATATAATAGCCTAGGGTTCCTTGTTACTGCCTCGGTACCCTTCCTCTCTTTGGTTCAATGACCTCGTTGTTTGCATGAGGAGTGATGACTCTACCCTTTCTCTGTTCTAAGTTCTAGTATCTCATTGCTTTCTCTAGGGTACTGGTTCCTTGGTGATGTCGACATGGTGGTGACAACAATGGCACATTGAGATAAGGACTTTCTGAACTCTCCTTAAGGATGATGCTTGATCTGGCACCGACGAAGAGGCTGTGAGGATATGTATTTGTTTCGTTTCTCTGGATTGTGTTATTTGTTGTGTCAACCAAGGGCAACAACTGGTTGGCTATTTGTACAACATCTTTGACTTCTTCTACTTAATTTTGCAGCATTGCCTGGTTTTCTCCAACCCTCTGGGTCATTGGGTGAACATTGCAAGCATGTGTTGCGTGGTGTGATTTCTCAGTGGATGTTCCTTTTGTGGTTTATAGATCTCGTTGCTATCGACAAGTGTCTATTATGTTTTTAGAGCCTTGTATGACAAGGGGCTTGCGGGTGTCTCTTTTTTCGTGCTGTTGATTTAGTGTAATTTTCAAAATGTAGTCTAAATCTTCGCCGGTGGAGTCGTCTGCATTCCACGTCCTGTTCTTCCCCTTGTCTAGCGAGATCAACGGCCATGAGCTCCGGGAAGTGAAGCCGTGGGTCGCCGATAGAGGCCCACATGGTACACGAGACATTCCATTTCCTACCCTTTCTAGAGTTCACCACATGGACATCGCATGTCGAGGCGAGGTCCACGATCAACATGGACGGTCTAGCCTTGTGGTTGTTGCAACCCGGTGTGAATGACGCGGAGATGTCGATGTTCCCGTCCATGAGCACCAGCGTCTCCTCCATGTCTGCCATCGCCGTGATCGCATTGCAGCGGACGTGAGCACTACGTGCGGCCTTGTAGAGCGCACCGTGCTGGTCGACGAAGTTTGGGGTCCTCCACTACCATGCCGCCATGGCCTCTTTCACCCGCAACCCGCCGTTGATTTGGCCCTCCGCCATCTAGTGATGCCTAAGGAGGGCGAGGTTGTCGTGTCTGTCCTCATGCGCCAACCAAAACACCAAGACCGGAGCCAATTGCTCCTTCGACATGACGACGTTGTTGTGTGCATGCGCCTACACCATGGTGAAGTCGGCATAGACCAGTGCAGGTGCTGTCTCGTCGTTGGACGCCTCCCCCATCATCGGGTAACCATTGCTCACCTCAGGCATCATGATGTCACCATCGCTCACCTCAGGCAAGCTCATTGTCATGCAGGGCTCTATACGTCACACATGAAAGGCCTACCATCCGACCGAAGGCGGCCACCTCGTATTTCTGCTCCGTCGAGAGGCACTCCTACGACGTGCTACAGATCGTGCAGCGGAGGTGGTGCGGAGGAGGAGTGAAAGAGGATGTGGTGTGCCGTGGATTGTGCCTGCGCGACCACATATAACTAGCAGGCAACGAATGGGGGCGTCGAAGTGGTTTTCCAGTCTCTGCTCCTGTTTAAAGCCGGTAGGCGGCGGGCAGACAAACTATGTCCGGACACCTTGGTTTGAATGTTTGCAGACATTTTAAGGGTTCGTTTTGAAGATACCCTAAATACGTCTCCCTCTATTCACAAATATAAGATGTTTTAGATATATTTCAGTATAGATTACGCACGAACTGAAATAAATGAACAACACATCAAAATACGTCTATATAAATCTGAATCATAAATAAGTTAGAACATCAGTGAATGAAGGAAGTATTTAGTTAAACTTGATGAGATGAACAATGTGACGTGGTACATCTAGAATTTTCGAACCAAAAGCAGATCAGTCAAACTAACAATGTAACGTGGGAACTCATGAGGTGGAAAGGTGGGTTCCAATAGCCAGCTATCCCAACGAAAAAAGACATCGTGCAATATATACCCAAAAAATGAGCGCACGGCGCGAGATGTTTTGACACGCGTGGCGGATCTTGGAAATTTCATGTTACCATATACAGAGAAAGAATGCTTATTAATCTAGCTCTATGAAAGCCTAAGCTTCATTCCCTCGAACGCACGACCACAACGCCGCCGGCTCTCTCTCGGCAACTGCCCACTATACTAGAGCTGCCAATCTCATCTGACCCGCCACCGCTTGCGCCTTCACAGCTCTCCTCCCCGCCGGATCTAGCCTCTCCGGTGTTTGTCCCTCTTCATCCGGCTAACCCCTCCCCGTCGTTGTCTCGCTGCTCGTTTACCTTGCGCCGCCGGAGACAAAGACGAGCACCGTGCGGAAGCCGGTCGCCACCTATTCCTTCACTGCCTCCGTCGTTCTAATCCACCTCCATCCATTCTCCTGGATCATGCGGCAATGGTAAGGTTCACAGTGGTGGGCCACCACCGATGCGGGATGACGTCAGGTTCGAGGTCCTCCACATCGCCTCATTGGTCTCCGGCCAGCAGCACCGCTCGTGGCACATCCGTTAAGCTCAGGTATCTCCACCTCGCCGATGCCTCCTCGTAGTCGCTTCGCCTACCTCCCTTCCGGCAGCACCGCCGGCATGGTAATTCCACCTTAAGGCTGCTGTATCGCTCAACCCTCTACCCCGTCGCCACCTTCTCTGATTGCTTGTTAACAATTTAACTAATTCACCAATTGAATTGTTAACTGCTGCACACTGAGATACAATTTCCTCGTCCATACCTAACCTCATATTTTCGTAGCTTTATGTATCTGCTTAATTGCTATTACTACTAATAATCATCCCCTGCGGCACTACTGTCCTCTACTCAAGTGGCAACTAATTAGTGCCAATCATACTTCTAGTTCAGTTTAACAATGTTACGTCATCTAATCTGCTCTGTTCTCCTTTGCAGGGTACAGAAAGTGTGACATCCATAATGCTAGCTTCATCAAAGTCATCCAAATCTGGCCAAAGGAACTTATGAGGATATTTTAGAAATTACTATCGGTGTTCCACCCCAGTGAGATGACTGAATTCTTGTACGCCCAGGATACTCACCAGGTAATAATAAGTAATTAGTAGATCTCCACAAGGTTATGTTGTAGTCTCTAGCTAGTCTGTCTAATTGATTTCCGTGCGTCAAATCCTAGCTAGTGACTAGGCGCATGCATATCTGATTGATTTCTCAATGGTAGATGCAACGTGTCGAAACATGACTATTCTCTGCTCTAAGTACTACCCACGAGGGAATTTCTAGCTAGTTTGTTGATTTCTAAATGTATTCAGGCCCAGTTTAGCATAATTTCAAGTAGTAGCTCTGGATTGCCATACAGAGTTTATAGGTTACAAAACTACCTAGTTTACTACAATAACAGCAGTGCATTATATATACATGACAAACGCACCATTGATAGAACTGCAAGTTATGGAGCATGGGCCGTTATCTCCAAAGACAGCAAAAATACCTTTGGATGAGCTAACATAATAAATTACACAATGTGGAGTATAGTGGAAAGGCCAAGGGAAAAGTCAATTAATTTCAGCGAAGACTACGATGATGGCAGACTTCATCGTAGAACTTAATCAGCAATGATTACCTCATTTGCAACAACAATGAATTTGATGTCCTGACTATGTAGGTATGTATTTGAGTTAGACAGAAAGTAGACTACCTTTTTGTCATGATGACCATATTCTTAACATATACATCTTGATAAATATTTTGGTTGTTCTTTAGGGGCCCAAGCTGTGGATTTTGAGGCTAAAGGATGCTTGCTTTTGAACAGATGGATCTTCAAAAATTGGAGCCCTATTTGACAAGCAGATGCCTGATTGGAATAATCTTGGTGGTTTGTGTGAGGAAGATCGTGGCTTCTGTTCTGACTAGTTGATAAGGTGATATCTCAAGCCATTAACTTAATTTATCAGTTTCATTTGGATATGGTTCTCTTATCAGCATACGTACAATGTCATGATGATCGAATATTATGAAAAGTAGTGTTTTGTTAGGTAATATTTGCATAAGCTACAATCAGGAGAACATGGTTAATACTAATCTCTGAATTTTGTAGCAATGGTAGCTATTCTTTTGTAACTCATGCTTTCCTAATGCTTACTGATATGTTTACATGGTTGTTGCAAATTCTATCCCTATTTTTATGATGGTATGATATGCAGCTCATCTTTCAAGAAGTTGGGATGGACAAATGAAGACCAAAACAACCCACCTTCAAGACGGCAGGAGAAAAGGCCTCCACCAAATGCAATTTTGATGAAGAGGAGAGCTATATGATTATGTTTAAGAGTCAAGACGACCATCATCTGTTAATCTATTTCTTAGTGTCGGTTGATGCTACGTGTTGTATCAGGTTGATATATCACTTGTGTTATTTTGGCTTATGGGGAATGTGAACAATGAACCGTGATGTGGAATTGGAATTGATGTTTATAGAGTAATTAATTCTCATATGATGTGAAAATACCTTGTGTTGGTTAATTCACTTGTGAATGGAAAAAATAGACTATATGGAATTGGGTTAACTAATAACTATATAGAATTTTTTTTAATAGAAAATAGGAGAGATGGTCATGACCTACTAAAAATATGGACTGATCTACCCATATTGGACTGGATGGAAATATTACACATATATGCCCATTTGGAAAGCCTAAAAGCCTAACCCATATTGGGCTGGAGCCCATTTGGAAAGCCTAACCCATATTGAGAGGGTGGCCAGCAACGTATATGTTGTGTTATTAGACTATAACAATATACGTTGCTAGATAGCAACGTTTCTAGACGTCGTTTACCAACGGATGTATATGTGTTGTTGTAGAACCTTGCAACGCCACCAACGGAAACAGATATTAATCCATTGGTGTAGACCATCGCAACGCTTATACGGACCTAAAACAACGCATTGATGCATTGCTATATGGGGGTTTCTGTTGTAGCATAGATTAGGTGCATATCAAGATGTAATGTTCCATCTCCTGCATAAGGATTAGCTAGCAGTTTCTCTATTATATCCAAAGGAATTTTATAATAAATATTTTCAGTAGGTGCAGTAGGTTGAGGAGCAACTCTTTGCTCTTTCGGTCGAGCTGAAGATACCCGAACAAGCCCTTTAAAGGATTATTTTCCATAGTAACAAGTGACAGTAAATTTCAGCACACTATATAAATGTTTCCTTACCAAATTCCACTCACCAAAGGCGCTTCACTCCCCGGCAACGGCGCCAGAATAGAGTCTTGATGACACACAAGTATAGGGGCTCTATCATAGTCCTTTCGATAAGTAAGAGTGTCGAACCCAACGAGGAGCAGAAGGAAATGACAAGCGGTTACTGTCAAGCTACTTTTCATCATGCTCATATGATTCACGGTCGTTACTTTGATAATTTGATATGTGGGTGGACCAGTGCTTGGGTGCCGCCCTTCCTTGGACAAGCCTCCCACTTATGATTAAGCCCTCTCGCAAGCATCCTTAACTATGAAAGAAGAATTAAGATAAATCTAGCCATAGCATGAAACATATGGATCCAAATCAGCCCCTTACGAAGCAACGCATAAACTTGGGTTTAAGTTCTATCACTCTAGCAACCCATGATCTACTTATTACTTTCCAATGCCTTCCCCTAGGCCCAAATCATGGTGAACTCTCATGTAGTCGACGTTCACATAACACCACTAGAGGAAAGACAACATACATCTCATCAAAATATTGAACGAATACCAAATTCACATGATTACAAATAACAAGACTTATCCCATGTACTCAGGAACAAACGTAACTACTCACAAAGCATATTCCTGTTCATAATCAAATGAGTATTAATTATCATTTAGTATCTGAACATATGATCTTCCACCGAATAAACCAACTAGCATCAACTACAAGGAGTAATCAACACTACTAGCAACCCACATGTACCAATCTAAGGTTTTGAGACAGAGATCGGATACAGGAGATGAACTAGGGTTTGAGAGGAGATGGTGCTGGTGAAGATGTTTATGGAGATTGACCCCATCCTGATGAGAGGATTAGTCGTGATGACGATGGCTTCAATTTCCCCCTCCCGGAGGTAAGTTTCCCCGATAGAACAGCTCTGCCGGAGCCCTAGATTGGTTCTGCCCAGGTTCCGCCTCGAGATGGTGGTGCTTCATCCTGAAAGCTTCCTTTTGATTTTTTTCAGGTCAAAACATACCATATAGCAGAAGATGGGAATCGGGGGCCTGTCAGGTGTCCCACAAGGTAGGGGGGCGACCAGTGGGTAGGGCGCGCCCTCCACCCTTGTGGATGGTAGGTGGCCCCCCTCTGGTGCTTTCTTTGACCAATATTTTTTATTAATTCCAAAATGACTCTCCGTGAAGTTTCAGGACTTTTGGAGTTGTGCAGAATAAGTCTATAATATTTGCTCCTTTTCCAGCCCAGAATTCCAGCTACCGGCATTCTATCTCTTCATGTGAACCTTGTAAAATAAGAGAGAAAAGGCATAAGTATTGTGCTATAATTTGTAATAATAGCCATAATGCAATAAATATCAATATAAAAGCATGACGCAAAATGGACGTATCAGTTAAAGCCTTGCTCTGCCCATCATATAGCGTTGCTCGTTGCAGGTTGTGCCATGTTGGGCATGGATATCATGGATATCATGGGGTATCACAATATCACTTATTTAATTAATGCATCTATATACTTCGTAAAGGGTGGAAGGCTTGGCCTTTTGCCTGGTGTTTTGTTTCGCCTTAGTTTTCGTCATACCGGTATTATGTTCCTTGATTTTGCGTTCCTAATGCAGTCGAGGTTTATGGGCCCCCTAAGACAATTTGCTTTGAATAAAACTCTTCCAGCAAGGCCCAACTTTGGTTTTACCATTTTCCTAATAAGAACTAAAATTTGCATAGGGACTGGTTAGCACCCGAGGACACTTAATCTACAACCCGGGCCGGTGCTCCTCATGAGTGTTGGTCCAAACCTGTCAACTGCCAATGGCCACCAGGGGCAACTCTGTGATTGGCCTACCGGAAGTTTGGACAATCCGATCATGGCCTGAGACAAGATACGTGCAGCTATTATCAGGGTGTCGGCACGTCAGGAGGTCTTGCTGGTTTTGTTTTAGCATTGTCGAAATGGCTTGTGCACCGGGATCCCGAGTTTGATTGGGTTGTTCCGAGATGGAGGATTCTCTCCGCGGATCATGAGAGCTTATCATGGGCTAAGTTGGGACACCCCTGTAGGGTTTAAACTTTTGAGAGTCGTGCTCGCGGTATTGGCAGATAAGTGTTTTCAATATCCGGTGTAGAGAACTCGACACTCAACTCTTTAAAATACACCAAGCGCGTGTGTAACCATGACCGCCTCTTTTTGACGAAGTTTCGGAAGGCACATGCTGGGATTACGTTTGAACGTAAGTAGTTCAGGATCACTTCTTGATCATTACTAGTTTGTGAAAGTTTGTGTAGTTTCTCCTCTTATTCTTGTACTCGTAAGTTAGCCACCATACAATGCTTAGTGCGGCTGCAACCTCACCACTTATCCCTTCCATACCCATTAAGCTTTGCTAGTCTTGATACCCATGGTAATGGGATTGCTGAGTCCTCGTGGCTCACAAATTACTACAACAACCGTTGCAGGTACAGGAAGCGCGTTGTTCATGACGTGAGAGCAATGTCTACTTGTTTTGGAGTTATAAATCTACTTCCTGTTCGATTGAGGGATAGGTTCCGGGTCGGCAACCTGGGCTAGCAGGGCACATGTCGTTCTTGTTTTTCGTTCGTTTTCATCCGTAGTCGGATGCCACTCTTCTATACGATGGTTGCTATGTATTGATGTATTCATGTGGCCTTTGTGCCCTTTGTATGTATCCCCATCTATTATGTAATCATACGATCTAATGATATCCAACTTGCAAAAGCGTCTTCAATATGCGGCTCTATCCTTGGTGGGACCTTCGAGTTCATCTCGGATAGGATCGCATTTTAACCGCTACAAGTTGGTACCATAGCCTTGACCATCCATAAGAGCCCCCTTGTTTGATCGTAGTTTGGTCGTTGTCGAGCCTATAAGAAAACTATTTCTGAATCTAGTTATATCTGTAGGAATTCTTTTTACTACTTATCCCCTTCATTGCTCTAGTGAGGAATCGTGACATAGGTGTTTTGATTCTTCTACTCTTCCTATTCAAACTTTCTTTAGGATCACGCAGGTGTTTTCGTTCGTTAGCTATCCTTTGTTTGACCAGTGCACTTCTCTTCGAGTTACTCCATCCTCTTCAACTTTGAAACATCGAACGCCAGTTTTCCCAACAGAGTTCGTTTCCCCGTCCCAAGATGTTTTCCTTTCCCACCATCCCACTCTTTTTCTTCACGGAGCCAGAATCCTTGGTCAAGTATCCATTTTGTTCGTGCGAAGCCTCTTCATTCTTTCCTCAATTATTTCAACCGGTGAATTCTCGTCTAGTTCCTCATTGTTCGCCTCGTTTTCCTTTCCGGTGGATTCAATCCTAGCTTTCTGGGTTGGTCATATTATTTTCCTTGGCTAAAATGTTTCTCCTTGCTCATTTGCCTCTCACCATTTTATCCTATTGGAGTGATGAAGACATCTCAGAAATTCATGGTTGCATTCTGGTTAATTCGAGGATGTCACCTCATTTAAGTATTTCAATCATTTCAGCACATCATCTCTGTCTCAAACGATCATGTTCAATTCTTTTTATTTTGAGTGGGCCCATAATCAACAGGCTTATACCCAGAATCTTACCTAGCTCTTCTATGTTTTCCTGAGTTATTCTCTAGTTCTTCCAACTTCGACGTAAGTATGAATTTTCATCAGATGCCTTCTCCGATATCGCTTTCAATTTTTTGTCCTTTGCTCAACCTTTCTATTCATTGTTCTGGAGTGTCTCAATAATTTTGGTGGTGTTCCTCATCGTCTTCTCAGTGTTGAAGACCGAATAAGAATTTCTCTTAAATCTTGTCCATTCAAGTGAAGATTCATGGTTCAAGCTTCAAGATATTATCTCAAAAAAAATCAGATTGTGAGCATTCTTTTCATACCCATCCGAAGCATTTTAGGAGTTGCTTTTCTCTCTCGATCATCCCAAGGCCATCATTTCAAAAGATTTCACCATTCTCATCTTTCAACTTCATCTCCGCAATTCTTCTCAATTCATGCCTCTTCATTTGTCTCCATATTCTTCCGGTGCATCGTTCAAATATCGTCTAGTCTCCTCGTGATCTGTTCACTCTCTAGTCTTTAATTTCCCTCAAGTATCGCCATTCGCTTTCTAATTATTCCCGGTGAGGAATTCTCTTTTATTCATCCAACTTCAAATTCTTACGGTGGTTCATTCAAGATTCCTTTATTATCATATCAATAAATTCGTTCTTTCCAATCCTACCAGTGGTTCAGGAAGACCTTCCCAAGTTTTGCGCTATACCTCCCCTTAATCTCACTACTAGGAAAAGGCCTACTAAAGGCGCACCAGTTTTGCCTACTAATGGCGCACTACTGGTGCGCCATTAGTACCACGCCACTAGTATTTTTTACTAATGGCGCACCACTGGTGCGCCATTAGTATGCCTAGAGGTGCGCCATTACTATCTAACTTAGTAATGGCGCACCACATAGAAGTGCGCCATTAGTAATAATTTTTTTTCATTTTTTTTATTTTTTTTGAACGGGTCACTATGGCTTAATCTCGGGTGAATATGCTTAATCTCAGGTCAAATCGCACTCCATGGTCAAACTTCACGAAAGGTCACCCATCCTCACACTACTCCAGCCCGAGCATGCTTAACTTCAGAGTTCTATCCAACCCAGCACCAGTTCACTTCACAAGCACTCGTTGATATATCTAGCATATCAATCCTATTAAACCTTGTTGATGTTTAGGACTTTGTTCATCTTCATGAGTGTGATGAAATTTTGAAAAAATATTTCAAACTTCCGTTCATATTACGTATCATATTTTGAAAAAAAACATGAAAAAAAAATCGAAACTAATTTTTTTCTGTTACTAGTGGCGCACCTAGCAAACGGTGCGCCACTAGTAAGTTTGAAATTTTTAGATTTTTTTTGCCTCCAGATCTTAAAAGCCCCGTAACATTTTTTCTGTTAGGTTTTCGAGGATTTTGAAAATGTTTAATGGGGTTCCCCCGATTAAATTCGGATGTAACTTTTCGAGTAGATGATTTTTCATATAGGAAACTTTTTAATCCGAGTTCATATGCAAAAGTTATGCCAATTTTACAAATTCCAGAGAGATTTTGCAAATAAAGTTGAAATTCATATTTCTAAATTTTCCCAACAACTAGACCACATATCACATGGGAAACTTATTTTCTTTTATTTTTTTGACGTTTTCATCATTTTCTTTTATTTTTTTAAAACAGAAAAGGCGGTCCACGGAGGGGGGGGTGCATTCGGTGGAATTTTTGGGCCAAGTTAGTAATGGCGCACCGTGGGAGTGGTGCGCCATTACTAGTTGAACTAGTAATGGCGCACCACTCCCACGGTGCGCCATTACTAGTTTTGAAAAACAATAAAAAAATTGATTTTTTTTTGAAAAAAATTACTAGTGGCGCACCGTGGATGTGGTGCGTCATTACTAGTTAAAACTAGTAATGGCGCACTATCCCCTGGTGCGCCATTACTAGTTTGAAAAAATATAAAAAAAGTTTGAAAGTTTTTTGAAAAAAGAATTACTAATGGCGCACCGTGGATGTGGTGCGCCATTACTAGTTTAACTAGTAATGGCGCACTATCCCCTGTTGCGCCATTAATAGTTTTGAAAAAAAAAATTGTTACTAATGGCGCACCGTGGATGTGGTGCGCCATTAGTATTTGGACACTAATGGCGCACCAACACATGGTGCGCCATTACTATATAGTAGTGGCACACCACATGTCTGGTGCGCCATTAGTGTCCATTTCATCTATAGCCCTTTTCCTAGTAGTGTCTTTTCTAATGAGAATAAGTAGTATGCAAATCCTTTGCTTCTCATAAATTTAATTGGTGGAGGATAAGCATAACATTTCTTATTCTTCTTTCATCAAGTTGATTAATCTCTTCTTTTCGGAGTTTGTTCATCATGTCACATTTTCGGTTCGAAGTGTTTTCATCTTTTCTTTTCCGGAGTTCAAAGTTACTTCGGACATCTTGTCGAAGCTCTATATGAATCATTGCAAGCTTTCAATTCTTGTTCTTTCAATATGCGCTTCTTTTCCATCATCCTTTTATATCCGGAGTATTCCAAGAGTTTCTTCATGGTGGTCCATTAAAGATTTCATCCATTCTCCAAGTCTTCATCAAGAGTCTTGTTGAAGGAGCTCAAGTATTCTTCGTCTTGCATTTTGAAGTGCAATTCATTCTCCCTTATCTTGAACTGGAGTTTCCCATCTCTTCGTTTCTCTCAACAAATCAATCATTTCCATTTGTGGTCGGTTGTCACCTCATAATTTTGAGATGTTTTCCATAAGCCCACAACAAACTTATTCTTTTTGTTGTTGAATTTCCAGCAACTCCGTTCCATCCTTCTGTTCGCACATGAACACGTCACCTTGTACCCTCGATGCCGGGGGTGATGCACCATAGCTCACGTCGAAGGAGGCCCGCCGGAAGCGCGGTACGCAGGACAATCCAGCGGGCGCTTTTGTAGACCCGAAACCCCACACGCCCGGGAGGAACCTCGTCAGGGCGCGCGGCGGCTATGGGCTGCCCTAGGTCGACCTGGTCGCCCCTAGGGCCTCGTGGATCGCCGCCCTGCAACTAGAAGAACGAACGAAGAACGAGGAAGAAGAAGAACAAGGGGGAGAGATAAAGGTAAAGGTAAAAGATGATAGATTGATTGTTCGATTGTGTGTTGTTCAATCGGCCGTCACCTCTTACATATATATGAGGCGGCTGGACTTTCCGTACATGAAAAGGACTCAAATTCCGTCTAACACATCAAAATATAACCTAACTCGGACTACAAGGGCCGAAACTTCCGGTTAGCCCGGAACTTCAGGGCTAAAATTACATCAAGTTGCCCTCTTGCACGGCTCCTGCAGGTCGCATATGGCTTCAGATCGCGATGGTCCCAAAAGCAAAGTTGTAAATCTTGTAATGGAGAAAATTCCTTAGCTGATCACTTTTTCATCTGAGGTCATCTTGATGTCCAAATCTTCTTCGCAAATCTGCAAATAATGTTAAAATTCCAGTTTTTGGGGCGCACCACGTGCAACATTTCTGTTTAGCCCGGAACTTCGCCGGAAGTTTTGCTCGGAACTTCTGGGGCAGATTTATGCAGCACACCGTTTTGACTCTAACTTTTGCATATGTACTCCAATTGGGATGTTCTTTATACCAGAATCGATCGTTTCGACGAGATGAAGACAACTCGTGTAGAAACTTTTCTCGTATGGGACCATCTTGGGGACTTAAATGGCCGAACAACACTCTGAATACAAAATTTTAATACTTTGAGCATACTTTCGGCCCTCGAGATGAGATTGGATGGCGATGGCCCAAACTTCAAAGATCTTCGTCTCGACAATATGGAACTTTTTCCCACTTCTCCATTCGAGGCCATCTTAATTAAGTTCTTCACCGTGCCAAAATCTGGTGTCAACACATGCCCCCCTGTTTTTCGGCAAAACTTCCGTGTCGAAAAATAACTTGCACGAAGCTTCTTCTAAGGATGATGTTAACACTACATCGAACATTTGCATGTACTTAGGACGATAAGTATATATCAGCCATTGCTTGTTTGAACCTCTCGATGCAAATTTGGGTGAAAACTTCTCAACTTCAATAACAATCCGGTGATAAGATTCCATAGATATGTATCTCAAAACCATCCTTCAAACCATATTGTTCACCCTTTCTCTAGGATTTTGCAGATAATCAAAAATAAACTTTCTCCAATCCTTACTTTCGCCTGCCTAAAAATTTCATTAGTGGGCGAAGTGGTGAGCTCCAATTCAGCCTTACCTATGTTGGCAAGAACAAGCATCGGTTATTGATATATGTGAAATACACCATGATTAACATGGTAGTCGTATGCTTGCTATGCCAACTCTGTCCAATTGTCATGTCTAGATATATGACAAATATTAAAACAACCCGAGGTAAATTTTACGTCTAGAGATACCTCAAGATAAACTATAAGTGATTCGTCAAAACATTGATAACCCTTGGATATTTGTTGCACTACTAATAACGAATCACCGGAAGCCTCAATATTTATAGAACCTATAGAAAGGCAAAGCTCCAATCCGAATGACAATACATATTCGGCTTTGATCGTTGTGCAAAAATATTTTAAGCGGCATGAGGCTTCACAAAAAAGCTCCATATGGAGATAAATAAACAACACCAACACCTTGGCCATTGCCACAAATTTAACCATTGAAAATAATCTCCATAGTACTAGAAAGACAAGGTCAATATCAATGAACATGTACCTCGTTTTGGCCTCTAATTGAACTAAGGACAATGTTAGGGCATTACATCATCCATGCTTTGACATATTCTTAGGGCGATAGATAAATATCGGCCATTAACATAAGGTCCATGTAGCCGAAATAAACAAATGAAATAGCAATCAAATATTTCGGCCCTTTGGATTAGCAAGAAAAAATGTAGCTAATAAAATGTATAGAGATTTGGTAATACCCTCTCATGATGCAGAAATTTATGTCGCTTCCATGGATCAAAATAAATCTAGGGAGGGTAATTTATCATACCTGATGATGAATTCCATGGCAAAGGCATCAATGGTATGGTTGAAGAATATGGACGATGTGCTAACCGAAGATTTTGATGGGGTGATGCAAACCTTCGGCTTAATTGTTTTTGGCTTCCATCCTTCTCTTTCTTCACTTTTGTAACACTTGTTGCAACAGAAGGTTGCACATCATTTTTATTTTGACTGCTCCTCTTGGGAACCCATGCCATGTTCTTCTTTTTCAGCTCTTGTGCACTAAGTTTTTGTAATTCCTTCTTTCGCCAATAGATAAGACGAGTGGGCACCCCGGCTGTGATTTTGTTTGAAGCAATGGCAATTCTTATTTTACCTTGTGCACTCTCAACTTATTTTCTTCAGATTTGGCACTTTGACTCTCGATAATCGCTTGCTTCGTCTCATTGCCTTTAGTAGCCAATGTCAACACTTTAATTGGATCTTTTTCATTTGAGATCAAATCTGAAATTGCACTCGTACAACCATCTCTTTTAACACGGTAAACTTGCTTGACCACCGCTTTCTTCTTCCTTGAGCTCTGTACCGGTTCGTTATGATTGAAACGGTCTTTAACATGTGATTGTTCAAATGTTGATCTTCTCGAAGCTGCATGATATTGGTGAAATGATCTAAAATAAGATGGAGAATGTGCACTTGTATCATACCTGTCCCATGATGGATATGGATCTACATGAGCATAGGGATGCATCCACTGCATTGGCACTGGCGGCCCAGAATAAGGATATGAATATGTTGCATTAAAATGCTCACTTTGCCAATACCGATCCTCATATTTGCGCCTTGGGGGTGAACTTGGTTTCTTTGCATGATTTGTCCGATAAGCATTCTTCCCTGCACTCTTCTTTTGATATTTATCCAATAGTTCAACGAAGGTGATTTTTGATCTCTTACACTTGCACTTATTTCGGCCTTTGTTTTCCTTTGGTTTGCTTTCATCGATCACTAGATCTGCTTGCTACCCCCCAGTCCTTGGCGTCTCCGTTATAGCTTTGGTGGAATTCTCACCCTCAAGATTATGTTCATTATGCTCTTCAACAACTTCTTTACTTGAAAGCTTGATCCCATCACCTGCAGTTTTTACCTTCTCTTTAAATGGATAGGCTTGAAGTAACCGATGCAAAAACTTTTTTCCATCGGGACCAATCGGAATAGACTGGTCATCCCTTGGTGTTTCAACAAACTTCAATCGCCTTTTTCAATGGCCGATTTAACTATTTGACAAAACATGTTGCAATCCTCAAAATTATGCTTGGACAAATCATGCAACTTACAATATATTCATTCTTGGACTGATGGCTTGACATGGTGATCAAGAATTCTAATATAATTATTTCTCAACAACAAATCAAAGATTTTATCACACATGTTTGAATTGAAGGTATACCTTTATCTTTTAGCCGGTCTTGGTGTGAGAACGGCTTTGGAGTTAAGCAAACGAATGGTTCAAATTTGGAATATCCCAATTCGGGTATGAATTGTCTTTCACATTCTTTTTCCGGTGTCCTTAAATAAGAAACTATACTAGCATCGATTTTCCGAAAATATTTTAACCTTGGCTTTAAATTTCTGAAATCAAAGTAGTTAGAACATGCACATCTCAGTTGAGACCATTCGTAAGCCAAGTATGAAGCAAGCAAAGCTACCCAATTAGATATGAACTTTAAATAAAGCAATGGGAAACGCTTTGGCCGCAGTAATAAGTCACAATCGGTCTCTTTGAATGGTACAATATATTGGCCGACATGCTTAGTAACAATTTTATTGCTAATAAGTAAATTACCCTTCTTCATTGGTGTTTGAACATTACTTATGAGAATTTTTCTACTAGACGCATCAACAATAAAGTTGTGACCAAATATGAAAATAGGTAAAGTACTTACTAGACATACCTCTTCAAATATGTTGGGAGAGCATGATGATTGCATGGCATGAATAATATCGTGCTTTGCTTTTGGATGGCTTCCCAACACTGCGTCACAATTTTCTTCTTGATTCCATGCATGATAAATTTTAAGATCTTTTTCAACCGAACTTTGTTCGGCTACATGTTCTTGTCCTTGAAGCTCGTCAATTTTTATGGCACGAAACTCATAGGGCAGGAAGTAGGTTCCATTAATTTCAGAAAAATCAGGCATGGTTGTTTTGCTATGCTTTCCATGCCCTTTCTCAATAATACTTGCCTCTTTGGATTTGATGGACTCAGAATATATACTACTTGATTCGGATTTTCCAATAACCGAATTTTCTTTGTTACCTAAATCAATAACTTTATCTTTTTAAATATGCAAGGCTTCTCGCTCTTATCTAATTTTAGCCCACATCTCAGCTTGGTGAGCTTTAAACTTTTTCATCTCAATTTTCATCCATTCCTCATGAGATTGCCCCCCAATACTTTCAGACTTTTCCGGCAATGAGGTGCCAAAACTTTGCAATTGTTTATGGGGTGCACTGGATGGTACAACACTGGGCAACTACATCATTTGCACAACTCTAGCTTTTACTGCAGCAAAATCATGAGGCTTCCCGCCTTCTATTAGTTCCTTTCGAATGGAGTTGCACAAATCCCAAGAGAATGTAAGCTTGTTGTCAACTACCCAATATGGATATGGTTGCCCCCCAATGCTCGTAGACTCTTTTGGCAATGACATGTTGCCAAAATTCTGTAATTGTGTAGGGGGAACATGATATGCCACGGTAGTAGGTGAAGGCATTTGTGCTCCTGTAGAAGTTTCATTTATTTGTCCATGACCATTAAGGTGTGGAGCCGAGTTATGGACATCAATAGTTGTGTAGGGTGCCAAAAAACTAGTAGCATGAGGTGTAGCATACAATGTTTGAGGGTAATTGGCCAAATACCTAGTAGTAGCATTGCCAATTCCCCTATCCACTTGCATGTTTGGATTAACATGTTGCAAATTAGTTGTCGATGAATAAAAAGATGAAACACTATGTTGCATGCCATTGAAAGTTCCTACATGAGGTGTTTCAACTTGATTAACCGAACTCATCATGTTGTTTATCGGCATATAGATTTGTGGGGTTGCCGATGCATGGGAGTTGGGATACATATGTTGCATGTTGCTAAAATTATATGAAGTTGAAGCATGAAGATTATGTTGCATCGGCTCTTGCACATAATTAGATGCATGATTGATAAAGCTAGTGCTAGCCGATACATTGTGCTCATTAGATGATCTAGCAACAACATATGCATTATTTGCATCTACATATGTGAATTGGGTATTCATATTACCTTTGCAGATTGCAAACCCTAGATGACGATCTCTTCATAGCAAGAACCGGCCGGAGACCGTTAAAAGCTTCGTCCCCAGCGGAGTCGCCAAAAAGTGTGTTCACACACGAACACCTTACCGTGTACCCTCGACGCCGGGGGTGATGCACCGCAACTCACGTCGAAGGAGACCCGCCAGAAGCGCAGTACGCAGGACAATCCGGTGGGCGCTTTTGTAGACCCGAAACCCCACATGCCCGGGAGGGACCCCGTCAGGGCGCGCGGCGGCTGTGGGATGCCCTAGGTCGACCTGGTCTCCCCTAGGGCCTCGTGGATCGCCGCCCTGCAACTAGAAGAGCGAACGAAGAACAAGGAAGAAGAAGAACAAGGGAGAGAGATAAAGGTAACGGTAAAGATGATAGATTGATTGTTCGACTGTGTGTTGTTCAATCGGCCGTCACCTCTTACATATATATGAGGCGGCTGGACTTTCCTTACAAGAAAAGGACCCAAATCCCGTCCAAAACATCAAAAGATATCCTAACTCGGACTACAAGGGCCGGAACTTCCGGTCAGCCCGGAACTTCCAGGCTAAAATTACATCAAATTGCCCTCTTGCACAGATCCTACAGGTCGCATATGGCTTCAGCTCGCGATGGTCCCACAAGCAAAGTTGTAGATCTTGCAATGGAGAAAAATTCCTTAGTTGATCACTTTTTCATCAAAGGTCATCTTGATGTCCAAATCTGCTCCGCAAATCTGCAAATAATGTTAAAATTCCAGTTTTCAGGGTGCACCACCTGCAACGTTTCTGTTTAGCCCGGAACCTCCCCGGAAGTTTTGCCCGGAACTTCGGGGGCAGACTTATGCAGCACACCGTTTTGGCTCTGACTTTTGAATACGTACTCCGATTGAGACATTCTTTATATCAAAATCGACCGTTTCGACGAGAGGAAGATAATCCATGTAGAAACTTTTCTCGTATGAGACCATCTTGGAGACTTAAATGGCCGAACAACACTCTGAATACAAAATTTTAATACTTTGAGCATAGTTTCGGCCCTCGAGATGAGATCGGATGGGGATGGCCCAAACTTCAAAGATGTTCATGTCGACAATACGAAACTTTTTCATGTATACCACTTCTCCATTTGAGGCCATCTTAATTAAGTTCTTCACACTGCCAAAATCTGGTGTCAACACCTTCTTTGCAAGAATGCTTCTCAATTCAATTATGGTGGAAGTTGTCTTTTGTTTTCCCCTTTCTTTTCCTTCAAATGATTTACTTTCTATTCATCCGTTCCAGAGGCAGTGTGATGTTGCTCTTTTCGCCCATCATCTAGTTTAATCCTTGATTATCCATTTTACCGGAGTGTTGTGCCCTCTTTTCAAATCTCTTATCTTGTCTACCTATCCTTTTTCTCTTATACCGGTATGCTATTCCCATTGTTCGTTCTTATTCCTTTCTATCTTCTTCTAACCGGAGTGGTTTCAGAGTCTATCTTGTTTCTTGAGCTTTTGATTCTCGTCATAATTGTCGTTCCTCTTTTCTACCCGAGTGCTCATGACTTTGTTCATCTTCTCTCATGCATTTTTGTTTCAACTTATTGTCTTTCCCTTCCGTCTCGCTCCTAAGATCTCGGGATGAGATCTTCTATTAGTGGAGGTGAGTTGTAACGCACCGAGAGTGATGCGCCAGATGTATTCCGTTTATTCGTCGTCATTGCCATGTCATTCCCTTGCATGTTGCACCTTGCCATGTCATCATATGCATCTCATCTGCATGTTTTTCAAAACTAGCATCCGTCTGGGTCTCCTAGTTCTCTCTGTTGTCCGTTCTGAGCCCATTCATACTCGCACACGCCCACGACACATCCAAAATATTAGTTTATAAGTGGGATAAAAATGTCCTCGGAATGGGGTGAAAGTGGGTGTGCGGTGTAGTTATGTTGTCGGTAGACCACCTGCCAAATTTCATAGCATTTGAAGTCCGTTTGATGCCCCAACGGATAACTATAGCAGCAATATAGCCGGTCTATTCGACGATCGTTTTTGTTATCCAGAAACCCTTGCTGGGCTGCACTTCTCTTCTCTCCCCACAGCCCAAGCCATCCTACACAGCCCACTAACCTTCCCTCCGACCGGAACCGTTCCATCGCGATTGAAGGGCTCCGAAACCCCCTAACCCCCCTAAGCCCAATCCCTGCCTATTTAAGCGGATCCTCCCCCTTCCATTTCTGTCCAAACCCTACCCCTAGCCTCCTCCCTTGGTTTCGTGTCAGCCAACCACACGCCGCCACGCGCCCCCAGCGCTCCCCACCACCGCCAGCCCACCCAGACCCACGCGGGGCGCGCTGAGCCCATCTGTGCCTGAATCGAGTCGTTGCCGCGCCGACCATGCCCTCGAGCCGCCCTGCTCCTCCCGCGCCTCAACTGCCTCAATCCCGATCTAGATCGAGAGGAAGCATGGCGCCGCTGCCTCCCATCGTCCGTCCCCGTCGCCTCGTAAATCCCGCCGGCCAGTCGCCGGAGCGCGCCGCCACCGAAACTAGGTCGCTGCCTCCCTAGCACCTCTCCTCTCCTTCCTCCCCTTCTCCCGTAACATCTCTCTTTCTCTCTCTCTGCTGCCATGAACAGGAACCCCGCCGCCTTCGCGGGATCTCACCTCCCCGTCACCGGAGTTGCCCAAGCCTCCGTCGTCAAGCTCGCCACCGGGCATCCGTACACTACCGGACCCCGCCGTCGCCTTGAATGGGCACGCCATGGCCGGATCCATGCATCCCCTCCTGGATCCGCTCCTCCCATGGCGCCCCTCCTTCGCCAGAGAGAGCCGCCGTCGCTCCCCGCTGCCCTGTCACTACCTGCCTCCGCCACTAGTACGTTGTCGTTCCGGATCCAAATCGTCCTCCAAACGGTAACCTGCACCGAGCTAGAATCCTTGGTTAAGTATCCATTTTATTCATGCGAAGCCTCTTCATTCTTCCTCAATTATTACAACCGGTGAATTCTTGTCTAGTTCTTCATTGTTCGTCTCATTTTCCTTTCCGGTGGATTCGATCCTAGCTTTTTGGGTTGGTCATATTATTTTCCTTGGCTAAAATGTTTCTTCTTGCTTGTTCGCCTCTCGTTCTTTACAATCCTACCAGTGGTTCAGGAAGACCTTCCCAAGTTTTGCGCTATATCTCCCCTTAATCTTTTCCAACGTGAATAAGTAGTACACAAATCCATTCCTTCTCATCAATTTAATTGATGGAGGATAAGCATAACATAATTATTATTCTTCTTTCAGCAATTTGATTAATCACTTCTTTTCGGAGTTTGTTCATTATATCACATTCTTGGTTCAAAGTGTTTTCATCTTTTCTTTTCCGGAGTTCAAAGTTTCCTCGGCCATCTCGTCGAAGCTCCATCTAAATCATTGCAAGCTTTCAATTCTTCTTCTTTCAATATGCGCTTCTTTTCAATCATCCTTTTATATCCGGAGTATTCCAAGAGTTTCTTCATGGTGGTCCGTTAAAGATTTCGTTCATTCTCCAAGTCTTCATCAAGAGTCTTGTTGAAGGAGCTCAAGTATTCTTCATCTTGTATTTGGAAGTGCAATTCATTCTCCCTTATCTTGAACTAGAGTTTCCCATCTTTTCGTTCATCTCAACAAATCAATCATTTCCGTTTGTGGTCGATTGACACCTCATAATTTTGAGATGTTTTCCTAAGCCCACAACAAACATATTCTTTTCCTTGTTGAATTTCCAACAACTCTGTTCAATCCTTCTTTGCAATAATGCTTCTAAATTCAATTATGGTGGAAATTTTCTTTTGTTTTACCTTTTCTTTTTCTTCCAATGATTTACTTTCTATTCTTGCATTTCGGAGGCAGTGTGATGTTGGTCTTTTCGCCTATCATCTAGTTTAATCCTTGATTATCCATTTTACTGGAGTGTGGTGCCCTCTTTTCAAATCTCTTATCTTGTCTACCTCTCCTATTTCTCTTATACCGGGATGCTATTCCAATTCTTTAGTTCTTATTCCTTTCTATCTTCTTCTACCCGGAGTGGTTTCAGAGTCTATCTAGTTCCTTGAGCTTTTGATTCTCGTTGTACGTCGTTCCTCTTTTCTACCGGAGTGCTCACGACTTTGTTCATCTTCTCTCTTGTGTTCTTGTTACCTTATCCTCTTTCTCTTCCTTCTCGCTCCTAAGATCTCGGGACGAGATCTTCTTTTAGTGGAGGAGAGTTGTAACGCTCCAAGACCGATATGCCAGATGTCTTCCGTTTATTTGTTGTCATTGCCGTGTCATTCGCTTGAGTGTTGCACCTTGCCATGTTATCATGCGCATCTCATATGTATGTTTTTCAAAACTTGCATCCGCCGGGTCTCCCAGTTCTCTCAGTTGTCCGTTCCAAGCCCATTACACTCGCATGCACCATTGGCATATTCAAAATATTATTTTATAAGTGGGATAAAAATGTTCTCGCAATGGGGTTAAAGTTGGCGTGTGGTGTTATTATGTTGTTGGTACACTGCCTGCCAAATTTCATTGCATTTGGAGTCTGTTTGATGCCCCAACGGATAACTATAGTTGGTCTATTTGTCAGACGTTTTCGGTATCCGGAAACCCTTGTCAGGCTGCACTTTTCTTCTCTTCCCTCAGCCCAAGCCATCCTACACAGCCCACTAACCTTCCCTCTGATCGAAACCGTTGGATCGTGATCGGAGGGCTCCGAAACCCCATAAAACACCCCTAAGCCTAATCTCTGCCTATTTAAGCGGGTCGTCCCCCTTCCATTTCTATCCAAACCCTGCCCCTAACCTCCTCCCTTCATTTTACGTCGGCCAATCCCTTGCCCAACACTTGGCGCCGCCGCGCGACCCCCTCCCAGCCAACCCTGTGACGCCACACGTCCCCCCAGCGCTCCCCACCACTGCCAGCCCGCCCAGGCCCGCGTAGGGCCCACCAAGCCCATTTTGTCCTGTTTCGAGCCGCCGCCACGTTGACCACGCCCCAGAGCCGCCCCACTCCTCCCGCGCCCCAGCTGCCTCAATCCTGACCCAGATCGGGAGGAAGCCTGGCGCCGCCGCCTCCCATTGTCCGTCTCCGCCGCCTCGCGAGCCTTGCTGGCCAGTCGCCAGAGCGCGCCGCCACCGACACCAAGTCGTTGCCTCCCCAGCACCTCTTCTCTCCTTCCTCCTCTTCTCCCGTAACATCTCTATCTCTGCCGCCATGAACAACGACCCCTTCGCCTTCGTTGGATCTCACCTCCCCATCGCCGGAGTTGCCCAAGCCGCCGTTGGCAAGCTCGCCACCGAGCATCCGTACACTGCCGGACCCCACCGCTGCCAGGAATGGGCATGCCGCGCCCGGATCCGCACCTGGATCCACTCCTCCCCTGGCGCCCTGCCTCCGCCCCGCCATCGCCGGAGAGATCCGACGTCGCTCCCTGCTGCCCTGTCACAACCTGCCTCTGCCGCCAGTACACTGTTGTTCCGGATCCGCATCGTCCTCCAATACAAACGGTAACCTACACCGAGTCATCCCCCGTCGGTGTTGTATCGGAACCCGACGTCCCTGCACGGCGACATCCCTCCATCCAAATGGGCTTCCCTATTTGTTGCACCATGTCATCGCGCTTCCCATCGTCCAGCAGCCCATGGGCCGCAAGGTGAGCATTGTCCGTTAAATCGAGCCCATGCACCTTATAGTTATCTTGCGCTCAGTTCCAAAATGACATTCCCTGTTTTAAAATATCATATATGCATTTTGCGATGCCCATATCTTTGCATCTGTTCATTGGTTAGAGATGATTTGAACATTTAAATTCACATACCAGCATGCTCTTCATGATGGTGGTTGTTGAATTCATGTTAGGGTTGATTTTCATGCCACAATCCTCGTTGCATAAGTGCATGTTGATGTTAACTATAGAAAACTGTTATAACTTGCCTTTTGTTATATTTGTGTGATTTAATGCATGTCATATGAGCATCTTGTCAACATGTGTTTGGTGCATTTTTTATGTCCTCTAGCTGCTAGTATTTATTTCATGCCATGTTAAGTATTGTGGTGAGTGCAACAAGCTTGCAAACATGCCTAGTCAATGTTGCTGATTTCATACTTGCTAAAGTCTGAAACTGCCTGTTATAAAACTTATCAACTTTGCATGTTGTTTGCCACTAGTACATAGCTCATATGCATATAATTTCCTCATGTATTTACTATATGTTATGTGTACTTGGTTGCCATGTAAAGTTATTGTAGCTTGACTCATTCCTGCTCTATAGTTGCCATCATGCTAAATCTGGCAACCTGTTAACAGCATGTTCCATTTTGCAAAGCTCATTGTAATTAATCTATGCATCATATGGAGTTGTGCCCATGTAGTAAGATGGAGTATACCATGTCTACTACATGCCCATGTCTTTTGCATAAGTATTAGAAATTTCTATGCTTCCTGCTATGTGCCTCCAAAGTCAGCATCATAATGTTACTGTTTTGCATTTCCAGATTTTCACTTTCTGAGAATATGCTATTTCATGTTTGCCTCTTGTCTTGATGATTCCCATTATATGTTGCTCCTATATATGCCATGTTGTGTGATTTGAGCTCCATGATATGTACTACCATGCTATGCCTTTCGATGCCATGTTTCATGCCTCCAACATGCCATCATATTAACCCTGCTCATGCATATGCTCAGTTTTTCACGAAGTACTAATATGTAACAGAACTTTGCATTTTGCAATGATTATATTGCTTTAATCTTGATGTCTATGAACTTGAACCTTACTGATATTTGAAGTATGTAATCTGTACTTGGAGCACATGCCATGTGTGTGCCAATCTTGTTCTTGTACCATGTTGTTATGATGCTTGCAAGATGCCTACTTGCGGTTCTTTGAGTGTATGTGTTGAACTGTTGCTCCATTTTGAGCATGCTCTATATGAAACTTGCTTGGTTTTACATGTAGTTTCACAATGTCATGTTGCATACTTGATTTGAGTATGTGTGCTTGAGGTTTGTATGCATTTTGCATCAATGCCATGTGTAACTTGTTTTGCTCATATCTTCTAGGACGTAGCTCCGAATTAAATGAACCTCATATGTAACTTGCCTAGAAAGATGTGTAGATCATCATGGTGCACTTTAACTTGTTGTTTAACAACTTTAACATAATGTTTTGTTCAGATCTGGAAAAATTTTGAAATTTGTTTATGGGGAGTTTTCAGAATTGTTGTATGTCGATTCAGGCCTCATTTAAACTTGCTTTGATGTGGGGTTCTTGTATGCATCATCTCTTGCTATGAGTGGCATCATGTAGCTTTGTCATGTATCATACTTGGATGAGCATCATGCCTTGTTATGTGTTGTGTGTTTACCGTGTCATTTGCTTCTTTTCGGTTGTGCTTCTTCTCGATAGTTCCTGTTTCGTTGAGATCATGAGGATTCGTTTGACTACATTGGTTCGACTACTTCTTGGACTCAATCTTCTTCTTAGCGGGATTTCAGGCAATATGACCATAACCTTGGATCTCACTACTATCTTTGCTAGTTGTCTCGATGGTATTGATATGTTGCGCTACCCACCACTTGTTTATCAAGCCTCCCAAATTGCCATGTTAGCCTCTAACATTTTTTACCATCGCAGCAAACCGTTGTTTGGCTATGTTACCGCCTTGCTCAGCCCCTCTTATAGCATTCCTAGTTGTAGGTTGTTCCATGTTGGGACATGGATATCATGTATATCATGGGATATCACAATATCGCTTATTTAATTAATGCATCTATATACTTGGTAAAGGGTGGAAGGCTCGACCTTTTGCCTAGTGTTTTGTTCCACCCTTGCCGCCTTAGTTTCTGTCATACCGGTGTTATGTTCCTTGATTTTGTGTTCCTAACGCGGTCGGGGTTTATGGGCCCCCCTTGACAGTTCGTCTTGAAGAAAACTCTTCCAGCAAGGCCCAACTTTGGTTTTACCATTTGCCTAATAACAACTAAAACTTGCATAGGGACTGGCTAGCACCCAAGCAATCTTAATCTACAGACCGGGCCAGGGCTCCCCATGAGTGTTGGTCCAAACCTGTCAACCGCAGGTGGCCACCAGGGGCATCTCTATGACTGGCCTACCAGAAGTTTGGACAATACGATCGTCGCCTGAGACGAGATACGTGCGGCTACTATCATGGTATCGGCACGTCAGAAAGTCTGGCTAGTTTTGTTTTACCATTTTCGAAATGTCTTGTGCACTGGGATCCCGAGTTTGATCGGGTTGTTCTGAGATGGATGATTGTCTCCGCAGATCATTAGAGGTTATCATGGGCTAAGTTGGGACACCCCTGCAGGGTTTAAACTTTCGAGAGCCGTGCCCGCGGTTGCGTGGCAGATGGGAGTTTTTAATTTCTGGTTGTAGAGAACTTGACCGCGTGTGTAACCGTGACCGTCTCTTTTCGACGAAGTTCGGGAAGGGAACACGATGGGGTTATATTTGAACGTAAGTAGTTCAGGATAACTTCTTGATCATTACTAGTTTGTGGATGTTTGCGTACTTTCTCATCGTATTCTTGTACTCGTAAGTTAGCCACCATACAATGCTTAGCGTAGCTGCAACCTCACCACTTACCAATTCCATACCCATTAAGCCTTGCTAGTCTTGATACCCATGGTAATCGGATTACTGAGTCCTCGTGGCTCATAAATTACTACAACAACAGTTGTAGGTACAGGTAACGCGATGTTCATGATGTGAGAGCGACGTCTACTTGTTTTGGAGTTATTCTTCTTCTTCTTGTTCGATTGTGGGATAGGTTCTGGGTCGGCAGCCTGGGCTAGCAGGGTGGATGTCGTTCTTATTTTTCGTTTGTTTTCATTTGTAGTTGGATGCCGCTCTTCTATATGATAGTTGCTATGTATTGATGTATTCATGTGGCATTTGTATGCCCTTTGTAGGTATCCCCATCTATTATGTAATGGTACGATGTATGATATCAACCTTGCAAAAGCGTCTTCAATATGCGGCTCTATCCTTGGTGGGACGTTCGAGTTCCTCTCGGATAGGATCACATTTTGTGTGCTACACTTAACTTCGTGCTTGGTGTCGCATCGCAATTGGAGGCGCCACCCCTTGGGTCTTTGCGCGCCTGCAACTATCCTCTTGACTGTCCCATGAGCGGGGCTATTGGCACAACGCTTGTGCTCGGGTCCGTCCTTGCAGTGCTGATAAACCTAAGTGATCGAGCTCTGACTCGCGGGCCCGCCCCATGCATGTCACCTCACCTCGTCCTTAGTGCATTATCTCCTCACGGAACAGTCACAAGTAATTAAGCAATACAGGGGTCGCCCCCTATACTTCATAATATGTCAACATGTAGTGGCTTTAGGAGCCAGACGTTCGTACATCATGCGGATAGCACCCCGCGTCGCTTCAGGAGGCCTAGTCTCAAGCAGGTGATGGTACGATCTACGCCCTTGATCGCGAAAAAGCTAAGCATAGCCACTTCACGCGGCGCGCCCGCTGCCGATTGAAATCTCTTCTTCCTACGACCATGGTGAAGCCTATCGCCTCTTTTTTGCGTAAATCGCTTGCATGTTGAAAGGGGGGCTCCCAGAGCATCGCGCCTTGGGATCTATCACTAGCCCTAGTGCCCCTCACCCCCTGGCCTTGTTCCAGGCATCGTGACCTAACATACCAGCGGCAGTTGATGCTCACTTGAGGGCCGGGTCCTGAGGGTGTAGAGAATTTTGGCAAGTAAGAAAAAGAGGGGCAAGCCTCGCGAGGAAGCGTGGGGAGGAGATTCGCAATTTACAGCAAAGGCATTGGTTAAGACATAAAAGTCATCAATTTTTCACGCACCCCTCGTGGGGCTTACATTGACCTATCATAGATTGAAGACTGACGAAGAAGCAAACTTCATGGAGACGCGTCCTCACGTCGCGTGAGTTTCCCACGCGTCGCGGCCGATCCGCGTCGCGCCCCAATAAGCTAAGTTAACCACCCCACGCAGCTCGGAGGTCTTTGGTATCATTCCCTCTCTTCGCAACCTCGTCCAGGGCAGAAGCCTATTCTCTCATGTGAGCCACTTGCGCATCAAGGATGAACTCCTGAGCATCACGCCTCAAGAGCTCTTACCGGACCTCGGGCCCCTCACCTCCTAGCCTTTTCCCAAGCATCGCAACCTGACATACCAGCGACAACTGAGGCTTGCTCGGGGCTAGGTCCTAGCGACGGAGAGCACTAACACGATCGTGAAGAAGGGGCCAAGACTAACGACAAACGCTAAGATCGAACTTACTTTCGGGTCACATAAGCATTAAATTGAAGACTCAAGCACCATGGTTCCTTTCATGCCCCCGCGGGGCCCATGCTATTTTGATGCAGGAAGAAGAAGGAGAAAGGAAAAGAAAAGGCTATAGATGGAGGCTGCCACCCCCAGGGTGTCGGCTGTGCCCTAGCCGGAGTCCTCGTCCTCTGTCTTGACGCTGGGGAGCCGCCGCTGCTCCCGCTTCCGTCGGAGGGGAACACACCGCCATCATCATCGCCCGAGGAGTCGCTGTCATCGCTCTCAATGCAGCACTTCAGGCGGTAGCTGGTGAACCCAAAGATCTTCATGAAGAGTGTGGCGGCCCTGTCGTACGTGAAGAGGAGGGTGTGCCCCTCCTTCAACCCGGGGACGAGGGTGAATGACTTCCACCCCAACGTCAAGAACATGAAGCCAGAGGGGGTGAAGTCCATAGCCACCCCGGAGGGGCCATTGCAGTAGCCGTCCGACTGCAACCACGGGCCCATAGGTGCGTGATCTACCATCTCCTCTGCGAAGGTCTCGGGGAGTCAGAGCCAGGCACAAGGATCGCGGTGCATGATCACGATGAAATCGCGGGACACGTCGATGGAATGGCTCCACGACTGGGGCGGCCCGGCGATTGCGCCACTCCGCCCACCCCAGTCGCGACCATCTCGCCCCCCGTGTCCACGCCCGCGGGCCGAGTGTCCACCACGGCCGCCGGAGCCGACTTAGGGTGTGAGAGAAGGGCGCCACATCCCCAGGGAGGCGCCCCGGGCATAGCAGCGGTTATGTGAGGGCGGCTCCACCCCCTCGTGGCCTTGGCGGCTCCACCTCTTCCAGCGTTGCATTCCCCTTCCCAGCAGCGGAGAACCTCCTCAAGGGTATTATGGCTACAGCAATGGCGGGTGGAGGTGAAGAAGCAAGAAGAAGATGATCCGAGGGGTCCTTCCCCTTTCCCTTATCCGCGGAGGCATACAAGCCAAGGACCATGCGGTGGAGTCACGTAACCCTACATCTTCATGTGGACGACGCGCGTCACAACGAGCGGAGCCAGAGGCGCGCCAGCTGGCGCAGATGAGGAGGCTTTCCTCTTTCGTGCTAAGGGAGCATGGACAGCGCGTCAGTTCCCGAAGCAATCCCCAAAGGTTGCCACTTTGGTGCAAGGAGACTAGGACGGCGGGCTCGCCAGGACGGAGGTCATCACCGAGCCCACCGGCGCGTCAAGGGAGGAAGCTTTAGTAGGAGAAGACAACCATTAGCTAGGATAAGTTGTGCTCCTGTTCCCCTTCGAATTGGCTGTTGTGGCAACCCTTCCCGCCGAATGTTTTTTGGGGAAAGAGTACCAAGGCTAGTATAAGTATAGATAGGGCGCCACCATAGAGAGGGATCCGATCTATTTCGAAAGCCTCCTGAGGCCGCTCACTCTCTGCTTGTACAGTCATATTCATCCTTCTTTGCGAGGCAATCCAACCACAAAGCAGTAGTAGGTTCTTACACCGCAAGGTGACCTAAACTTGGGTAAACTATTGTGTCTATTGTTCATCTTTTCACTTGTTTGAGCACGTCGGAGTATCGTGGTGTGGTAGTGAGCAGCGAGACAGGGCTTCACGAGGTTTAGCAGCACACCCTTGAGTTCGATCCTTTTTGGGTCCCCGAAGCCCCAATTCCAGCAGTTGGTGCCCTGAGTAGCTCAGGCAACTCACCACTACAAGGAGGGCACCCACAGAGGCCTCGCCCTCTTCCAAGTGCAAGGAGCCAATCATCATGGATATCTCCACTAATGAGGAGTAGCTTGTCTTATTAGCTTACTATAGGGACCTATGTTCTACACCGGTTAAACATGTTCAGTTCACCTATTGCATGTGCTACTCGTGCCTTTCTTTAACAAATTCTAGTGAATTGTCCTATTGTCGATGCAACAAACACAAGTGTTTGCTGCCTGACTTATGCAGAGGCGTGCTGCGAATTATTGTGTCAAGTGCCAAGTCTCATATGCACCTAAACCAGAGAAGGCACTCTTCGTGAGATCAAGGAGGGCACTAAGAATACCAAGCATTGGAACAAGGCGCAAGTTTCATAACAAAAGCAACCTAGTCTGGCAGGAACGAGCCGGCGAGTCAACCCCTGACAAGCCCTTCGGGCATGGGTTTCCGGCCAACACCAATGCCCTGCCTCTCTGACCAAGTGGTCACTGATTAGTGAGGTGACGAGCCCGCAGATGCTTAGGTGGACGCAACCCGTGCGTGTCAACTTGCTGGAGGAGTAAATCACCTTATTGACACCCGTCTTCATGGCATGTCACACTAATAGGAGGTAGCTAGATAAGCGGCGCTAAAACCTTGTCGGGTTTCAGCCTCCACATGACACCTAGCAGTGCATTTAAAGCATTTTGTCCTAACTGACAGAGTTAGGTATGATAGCTCTGCACCAGTCTAGTCACCCCTATAATGACTTTTTAGCCACTATGGTAACCCCCTAAGCTGTAAAAGGAGAGCCAGTGTAACATGATAAGGGGTTCGAATCTTTGCAACCCACACGCATAGGCGTTCATGTAGCTGCTCTCTTCCCACCTCTTGCCAGGGGGAGAGCGCTCTGTGTACTTCTGCACAACACCAGCAATACACCCAAAGGCCGGAGTAAGGTTTTATGCCTCCGGGCAGCCCAAACCTGGTAAAATCGTGCATTCCTCGTTGTGTTTGCTCTCTGCGTCAATTGTCACCCCTTGTCGAACTAGCAAAGGGGTTGCACTGCCCCATAGACCGCTGGCTCCACGCCGAGATCTTTGGCGTGCTAGGTAAGGGGTCTGCATTGATCAAAGTAGCGAGTAGCGCGTTAGCTATGTGAAGTTCTGCATCTTTTTTGTCACCCATCATGCCCAAGAAGAAGGGCTCCATGATGACGAAACCATCTTCGTCCAAACTTCCACTGCATTGGCCTACGGATGGCGCGGGCGGCGCCACTCTGGCGGACGATGCGGAAGACATGGGGGGCGCGGCTAGCACAGGAGGTGTTGTCGCCGTGCCCTCCATGGCGGGTCGGACAGTAGGTGCGCCGGAGCCGGTCATCTCCCACGACCCTCTAGCGACGTCAATGACGACGGTGCGGAGGTGCAACTCCCGCTTCTCCGCACCTGGGCGAGCGCAACCACTGGAGTGACGCCGCTCGGTCCAGAGTAAGCCGACCACGTCCGTCGCAAGATGGACGCAACAACATGCCTAACAGTGCCGTTGTGCCTCCACAACAGCGTCCACATGGCAAGTCGCCAGTTGATCAAGTTAAAGATCTCCAGGTGCCACTCCCATCGCGCCATCCGACTGCCACCCTTATGATTCGGCAACAGGACCGCAACACTGCTCCTGCTGGCTCTGCCAGGAGTCGAGTGACATCATGTTCCTCGTGCTCTAACATGCCCCAAATGGCGACGGAGGTGATGGCGTGGGCACATATCCTACTGGATATCCCCCCAGTAGATGACAACATGGATGAGTGGAGAGCTACTATTCGGAGTCTGATCGAGTTTGCCGATGCAAACATGTCCTAGTTCGCGGAGCCCTCACAGCGACCGCCAAGTACGCCTGTGGCACAAGCTGAGGGTCATGGGGCAGGTGATGCGACCACAGTGCAATCCCCTCCCCGATATCAATCTCAGCAGCAACCTCGACTTTCGTAGCAAAACAAGCAAGGTGTGTAGCCCGATGATGCATCCATGGCTTCCTCATATCCGAAGATGAAGCAGGATCAGAGACAAGTGTTGCAGGAAAGGCGGGCTGAGGACGCCCGCACCACTATCCAGCAGCGCAGGGAGGCACACTATCAATCAGACGAACACAATGGCCCAGCCGTCAATGCACCAGCGCCCGTTGTTGGCAGGTACCTACCTTACGAGGTTGGGTGCCCCGCCTTCACACGTGAGTTGTGTCAAGTCCACTGGTCGTCTTTTCGCGCATTTAAGCCTGAAGTCCTAGAAAAATATGATGGCAATCAAACCCAATGGAGTTCTTGGGCATTTATACGATTGTTGTGTAAGGTGTCGGGGAAGAGTACGCGAAGCGGGACAAGGAGAAGGGTTAGGAAGGTACTGGTGGATCCAGCAAGAAGGGCTGCAGCGGACGAGGTGGACGTCGTGGAAACGCCGACCAGAAGAAAGAAAAGCACGCAAGGGGCAGAGAAAAGAAATGATCAAAGAAAGTGAGGATGAAGATGATGAATCTAGCGAGCAAGAATTCTAGAAAGCAATAGATGCCATGCGCATTGATGGTGGTGCATCTTTGCACTCCTCCCACTGTTAGCTCAAGTGGGCACGGGAAGTCATTGCGGCGGAACCGGCAGCATATCTGTGGAAGCCCCTCAAGTGGTCTCACGCGCCTATAATTTTTTATGCCGAGGACCATCCTGATCGCACAACTGCAGTCCGGTGCTTGCCTTTGTTGGTCTCACCAACGATATGCAACCTCAAAGTCATGAAGATTCTAGTTGACGGTGGGGCTGGCTTAAACTTGATCTCCCTAGAGGTGATCGAGAGGCTGCAGATACCAGAGGAAGAGATCAAGAGAACCGGGACATTCCAGGGGATTAACCCGGGAAGGAGCCAAGGGAAAGATCACGCTGCCGATGAAATTTGGCGGGGAACTAAACTACCGAACTGAGAAGGTAGTGTTTGATGTGGTTAAGATCCCCTTGCCGTTCAACGGAATCCTTGGCCGCCTGCCTTGGCCAAATTTATGGCGGCTGCCCACTACCCTGTACTACATTGAAGATGCCAGGGCCCATGGGCGTCATCTCCATTAGCTCATATTAGAAGGATGCAATCATCTGTATGGACAAACTCGACAGGGACATAGTCGCAATGGAAACTAGTGAAACAACACCTCCCACCAAGCTGAAATGTTGCAAAAGCCTGGTAGGATGCCTGGTTAGCCTTCCGAGAAGTGCACCTCTTCGGAGTGCTGTGCGCCCATCGAGGACTTTCCAGAAAGCTATACCGACAAGAGATCCAAGGCCACTCCACCTGCGACCAAGAAAGTGCCGGCAAGGGAGGATGGTACTGATGGTACTTTCACCATCAGTGCCACCCTAGATAGCAAACAGGAAAGTGCGCTCATTACTTTCCTGCGGGCGAATGTGGATGTGTTTGCCTGGCAACCATCTGACATCCTTGGTGTTTCCATGGAAGTAATTGAGCACCACCTTGTTGTCCGCCCTCACGCTGGGCCCGTCAAGAAAAAGGTTAGGAAGCAAGCTTTGGAATGAGAACAGTTTATAGTAGAAGAAATCAAGAAACTCGAGGCAGCTGGCCTGGTTAGAGGAGTGCTACATCCAACCTGGTTGGCGAATTCGGTCATCATGCGCAAGGCAAATGGGAAATGGAGACTTTGTATTGATTAAGCTAATCTCAATCAGGCATGCCCAAAGGACCCTTTCCCCTTGACGCGCATCAACCAAATTGTGGACTCCACTGCCGGCTGTGATCTGCTCTCGTTTCTTGATGCCTACACTTGGTATCACCGAATATTCATGTCCAAATAGATGAAGAGAAAATTGCATTCATTACTCAATGTGGCACATACTGCTTTGTACAGATGCCTTTCGTACATAGTGCGGGTTCAACATTCGCAAGAGTAGTCCAGATCGGGTTTGAGCGACAGTTGCACAGAAACATAGAAGCCTACATGGATGTCCTCGTGGTCAAGACCAAAGACAAGTCCACTCTAATCTAGGATTTGGAGGAAACATTCACCAACTTGATAAAGATCAACATGAAGTTCAACCCTGAGAAGTGTGTGTTTGGTGTCCCCTCTATCAAGCTCCTTGGATTCTTTATCTCACAACATGAGATCAAAGTGAACCTCGACAAGATTAAGGCCGTCGAGAAGATACAAGCACCCAAGACCGTCAAGGATGTGAGGCATCTTGCCGGTTGTGTTGTAGCTTTGAGAATGTTCATTTCATGGTCTGCTGAGAACGCCCTTCCATTTTTCAAAATCTTGAAAAAGGCGGGTCTGATAAAATGGACTCCGGAAGTGCAGGTTGTGCTACAAGACCTGAAAAGATACTTGTCCTATGCGCCAACTCTAATTGCGCCTAAACAACAAGAATTGTTGTTGCTATATTTAGTGGCAACAAATCAAGTGGTCAGTGTTGCACTAGTTGCGCAGAGAGAAGCTGATGATGAGGAAGCAACCACGGAAGGAACCCCCATCGATGAAGCAACCATCTCCTCGGTAAGGCTGGATGCCGGGAAGGAAAAAATAGTACAAATAAAAAGAGCTGAGAAACAAGTTACTTCAAAGAAGAAAGTGGTGCAATGGCCAGTCTACTTTGTTAGTTCCCTTCTGCAGGGGGATAGATCAAGGTATTCGGGCGTGCAGAAATTGCTTTTCGGCCTACTCATGGCCTTGAGGAAGCTGTGCCACTACTTTCAAGCACATGAGATCACGGTGGTCACCCGCTTTCTGTTGCAACATATCCTAAGGAATCCAGAGGAAACCGACAGGATAGTGGAATGGGCATTGGAGTTGTCGAGCTTTGCACTCAAGTTTGAGAGCTCCTCAACTATCTAGAGCAATGCATTGGCTTAATTCATTGCAGAATAGACACCAACACCAAATGATGAGGTCCTGGAGTCAGCGCTTCCTAGGAAGGAAACTAAGAAGGATTGGATCATGGATTTGATGGTGCTTTCTCGCTGCAAGGCGCTGGCACCGAGGTGCTGCTTATCGCGTCAACTGGAGAGCATCTCAAGTACGTGGTCCAAATGCATTTCCCCCGGGAGGAGGCAACCAAGAATACTGCTGAGCATGAGGGACTACTTGATGGCCTCAAAATTGCACTATAGTTTGGAATCAAGAAGCTGATTGTCGAAGGAGATTCACATCTCCTAGTGAAGCAAGTGAACAAGGACTACCAGAGCCCATTGATGGAAGTTTATGTGGATGAATTGAGAAAGTTGGAAGAACACTTTGACGGTATACACACAGAGCATGTCCCTCATGCGGAAAACTTTATTGTTGATCAGTTGTTAAAGTGTGTTGCCCAAAAGCTACCTGTGGAACCAGGTACTTTTGTCCTCCACTTGACTCGACCCACTGTTACCACGCTAATGAGGGCCAAGAAGCAAAGGAAGATAAGTACTGGCAGCTATTTTCCGCAGAGCTCCCAGAAGCCACCGACAAGGCAGCTGCCGAGAACATTGGTCAGGCTTCCAGTGAGCAGTGGCCTTGTGCAAAATTCTAGATTCTTGCCGGTAAGGCCAGTGCTCCCATAGCCAAAGAGATGCCTTTAGTCCTTGTTGCCGAGCCCCAAGCTCTGACATGGGCGCAACAGATAGTCCAGTTTCTCCAAATTGGAGAATTTCTCGAAGAGCAAGAGCAAGCTGAGAAAGTAGCCCGTCAGTCGAGTATGTACCAGTTTGTGGATAACACCCTGTGCAGAAAGCGACCCAACGGAGTAAAATTGAAGTGCATAACCCGGGAAGATGGACAGAAGTTGTTGGCAGAGATACATGGGGGGTATGCGGTTCCTATATAGGAGCAAGAATCCTTGTCGGGAAAGCTTTCCAGCAAGGATTTTATTGGCCCACTGCCCTCCAGTATGCAACTGAGTTAGTAATAAGATGTGAAGCATGCTAGTTCCATTCGAAGAGCATACATCAACCAGTGCAAGCCCTCTAGACAATTACTCTATCCTAGACCTTTTCGGTCTGGAGGCTTGACATTTTGGGCCCCTTCCCCCATGCTACCGGGGGCTTTGAGTTCTTGTACGTCACCATCGACAATTGATCAGAAAGTGGCCTGAAGTAGAGCTAGTGAGAAAGGTAACATCACAGTTAGCCGTCAAGTTCTTCAAAGGATGGGTTTATCGGTTAGGGGTCCCGAACAGGATCATCACTGACAACGGCACACAATTCAGGAGCCACACTTTCATGCAATATACTTAGAACCTTGGAAGAAAGGTATGCTTTGCATCAATTGCCCACCTAAGAAGTAAATGGCAAGAAGAAAGAAGAAATGTTGAAGTATTGTGCGTGCTCAAGACATGAACTTTTGACAGGCTGCACAAGTGTGGGAGGCGTTGGATTGATGAGTCGTCTGTGGTTCTTTGGTCACTCAGGACGACACCAAATCGAGCCACTGGTCAGACACCCTTCTCCCTAGTCTATGGTGCAAAAGCGGTTCTCCCCATGGAACTCATATACAGGTCACTCGAGTACTTGCTTATAGTGAAGTAGCGCATGGGCAGCTGCCGCATGACGATGCCATGCTCCTCGAGGAAAAGATCATCTCGAGGCTGTGTGCGTGTTGCACACTACTAGCAAGCTTTGTGCCACTATCATAGCCGCAAAGTTCATGCCCGGAGCCTTAAGGAAGGAGACCTTGTCCTTCGGCGCGTTCAGTCCGCCAAGGGTGCAAACAAGTTGACGCCAAAGTGGGAAGGCCCTTATCTGGTAGTACTAGTCACCAGACCCGGTGCAGTCTATCTGGAGATCAAAGATGGCATTCGTGTAAAAAACTCATGCAATATCGAGCATGTTTGCAAGTTATACCCATAAGGCATGGTTCCCGGGCCTTTCCTCAGTGACCTGTTTTCTAGAAGCATCGTCTCCAAGACTTGTAACCCTTTCTACAAAGCCAGGCGCAGACCCTGTGCATAGCTAAATAAAACCGAGTGTTTTTTAAAACTTGCATGCATGTTTTCTTACCTGCTTAAGTATGATTTTTATATGATTACACTGGTTTTAGATAAGGCTTCATGCTACCTCCTCTCTTTTTTCCGATAAAAGCAGAAGGATCCCTTGTGAGCAACTTTCCGGGGGAGGATGGAAACAGAGACGAACTTGCTTATTTGGTCCTACAGCAACCCTTCCCTATCTAAGTGATAAGAAGTACAACAAAGAAAGATACGTTTGTTTCATTTTAAATTTCCCTGTCACTTCATGTAACACCTATGTATGAGAAACTTGCATGCGAGGGAACCTTGCCGCATCGATCATTCACGCTCCTATCCTTGCCTCGAGTCCACTAGACAGGATCAGTTCAGCTATGTTTCGAAAAGACCAGCAAGGAACCAGCCTTTATATACGCTCCTAACTCTCTTCGAGTATACTCGACGATAATTAGTAGTAGCTACGTTGGACGTTGGCAAGAGGCTCGCTAGAAACTTTGCTTGCAAAACAGTGCTGAGGGCAGGTCCTTCAAAACGACAAAAGCATGCACAAGTTCCTGGCTAGTTTTTTCTTTTAAATTGCGTGAAACAAACAAGTACAAATCATACAAGTACTAACATGGATGAGGGAATACTTAAAACTGATTCAAACTTGCCAAAGGCCTACATTTTTTGTTTAAAACAGAAAAGTGCTCTGTGATGCGTTTCTTGTCCCTCTCCTCCTAGGGTTTACATCGAGAGCAAGGAGGGCAAATGGAGTTCCTGGGCAACTCCCTGGTCACCCCCTGCAGGACCAGAGGGACGCAGCCTGACAAGATCGGGAGAGCGCCTCCCCGGGAGGGAAGATGAAGCCATCGACAGAGGGAGCAGCTAGGTCATGCCCTGGTCACCCCGCCAAGACCAGAAGGACGTGGCTTGGTAGGGACACCGACAGGGAAGACGAAGCCGGAGTCCAGAAGCCTACCAGGGTCCAGCTGGAGGTGGCGGTGATGTCCATGCCAAGCACCCCCAGCAAATCGCTCTGTGGGGGTCCGGCTGCAGATGATGATGCTGTCGATGCCCCAGCCGGTGTCGATGGTGCTGCCGACGTTTAGCTGGTGTCCGAGTCGCTCTCTTCGGACTTGATGACCGGGGAATCGCTGTCGTCATCTTCACCATACGTGTCCTCCTCGTCATTGTGGCTCGAGGAGGAGCTTTCATCGTTGCTCAAGCTTTCTAAATAGCACCCGAGACGAGCGCCTGAATGCTCGAAGACCTTGACGGAGAGCATGTTGGACTCCACCAACTTGAAGTGAAGGACATGCCCCTCCGCAAGATAGTGGGCATGGGCAAAGGTTTTCCACCCGCGCCTGAGGAACATGAAGCGGGGCACGGGGAACTCAACGTTCACCCACACGACGCCATTGCAGCAGTCACTGATGCGCAGCCGCAGCCCAACAGGCTGGTCGACCTCCATCACCCTGGCAAAAGGCCGGGGAACACGCGAGCGACAACAGGGAGGATCGCGCAGCTTGACGATAAACTCAAGCGTCGTGTCCCCCGCATAGCCTTCTAATAGGGGTGGAGCAGTTGGATGATAAATGATGAGCGTGCCACTCCGTCCGCCTCAACCGTGGGCACCACATCGACCCTAGCCTCACCCGTTGGATCCACCTCCTGAACTGGGACCAGCCTCTACTTCCGCGGCCGAGGCCAAGGTGTGGTTTCGAGGAGAAGCTCTTGTCGCCGTGGCCGAAGCATGAGCCCAGCCTCTTCCTCTCGCCACGACAGAACACAAAAGCAAGGAAGGAGAAGTAGGAGAAGGTGGATGAGCATCACTGCCCTCGCACACCTCCATTTATATCAGAGGCGGGGAAGGCCGGCTCTTCACTACTCGGGGGTAATCGCCCCCCTCCACCAATCTGGCTCTCTACATCCCTGCCTAGTGTCTTTCTTATCAACTGTCCCACTACGGCAATCCAAGGCATTGCGTTTTGTACCAAAGCGCACATTCTCGAGCCCCACTCGTCCACCACCAACGCCGCCCAATACATGTGGTGCGCGTGGCGGAAACGACAGTGGTGGTGGGTGAACTAAAGGTAAAATGGCAGTTACCCTGACTCACGCGGGAGTGCATGTTGGGGATATAACTACTGAGTATGAACCGCCCAGGAGGGGCCGGGTCATACCACTGGCAATTATCCATGAAGGTGGCGGATGATAACAAGCCCGCTGACGGCCCAAGACCCAGAGGCGACTTAGGGCCCAAGAGGATGAACCGACATGTGAATAACTTGTATTGTAAGGCAGGTTTAGTTAGTCACCAAGCCGGACACGTTGTTTATGAGCTGGTCAGCACTCTGTAAGCCGTCGGGTGTCGACCTGTGTATATAAAGGGACGACCCAGCGGCGAGTTAAAGCAAAAAAAAAGAGATCGAGAACTAGGTCAAGCGTATTCGCTCCCTAGTAATCGAAGCCCAAGCAATAACCACCCTACAATGGATTAGGCTATTACCTCCACCACGAGGGGCCGAGCTAGTATAAACTCTCTGTGTCCCTTGTCCCATTTAACCCCTTCAAGCTAACTATGTCACGATGGCTCCACACCTAAGTCCTTACGCTAGGACATCTGACGTGACAATTCCATGATAGTTGGCGCCCACCGTGGGGCCTGCCCACGATGGTGTTGAGTTCTTGAAGGGATGTCTCCCAGGGATCGAGAAGTTCGTAATTTTCTAGATAAGAAGAGCCGGTTTTGAAAGATCTGCATCAACTTCAAGTTCATCAGTTTAGATTTATAATCTATGAGATTTAAGTTTAAGGAAAAATTAGGATTGGCTTTCCAGAGGGCAGCTGTTCCCGTGGGGCATTGTGCGCGTGGTTCAGATTTCGACTGGTCAATTTTTCTTCAATGAACATCAGTGACTGCAAAGGACAATAGGGATTTACATCAACATCAACATCTGCGGTTGGATTTACATCAACATCACCCCCGAGCACCGGGTTAGACGACTCGTACGGCTAGATTTCTTTTTTCAACACCGGCGCAGGGCTTTACATCAACATCACTCTCACGTAGATCGATTGGTCTAGCAGAGGATAATAGGATTAGGCAACCCGGGAGCATAAAGCAGAAGCAATAACACCGAGTCGTAATGGAGTTGGATTCGGTCCCACGCCCATGTTGCGTACTCAAACTGGACGATGTATACCGTATTGATCAAAAGGCGGGTGGTTTATCGTGAGCGGTCGTTCTAAACCGATTTATTTGGCAGCGACCAGGAGGCCTTTTGATCTTGTTGATAATAGCAATCATATCGGTGATGCCAGTGGCCGCAGGTGGACAACAATAACAAAAAAGTAATGAGCGGTGGCAGCGGATCTGCTGTTGTTGCTATCGCCTACAACAAATAATAAACTACAGTAGCAGACACCCAAGGCCCTGCACAAAGACGTGCTCAAGGCATGTGCCCGCTAGCCCTCTTTGATGATGCACACACATGTAGCGGCAATCTGCGGAAGACAAAGGCCGAAAGAAATGGAAGAATAAGAAATGTACTACTAGTAGATCTCACGGAAGGTCTAGTAGATGTACTATTCATCAAATGAATTAGAACAGGTCCCAAAGTCTCACAAGGATGTGAGGCCAAAGGATCATCAGTTACGTATCTCAAGATAAATATCAGACCAGATGAGGACAGGTGCCAGACATCACGTGGGCACTTAAAAAAAGAAAGAGAAGAAGTCAACATGACCCGTGACCCGGAAGCTCTGTTCTAAACCGCCCGGTTCGAGGCTCCGTTACGGCCGCACTTTCAGCAACCGTCTCCGCTATCGCCGTTGCGACCACGCGTTGATCCACCCCCGACCGGTGTTGTTCCGAGCCGCCATGCGTCCGTTGCGAGCCGCCTCTGCCGTGGCCTGGGATGAGTGGTTAAGTCGCTGTTAAAATTACTGGAGCTGATCTACGGACGGAATGTATGACTCCGTATATCATTCAGACAAGTCAGGTGATATCCATCTAAAATTGTTTTATTAGCACATATTGTTTTTGTCAAAGAACAGTTTGTCTTCGCCTTGGTGAGCAGTATAGTTTATGCAAGACAATTGTTCACTGCAAGGGCGATGGTCGTTGTCGGATTACGGATTCCGCAAAGCCTTGAAAGGTTCGAACTCTAAGGTGCTGCGGAGATCTCGACCTACCCAGCCTGCCTACTCGCGGTCCTCCTAAGCCTAGCGCGACGAGCTCGAAGAGACAGAGGGACACAGCAGTTTATCCTTGTTCGGGACACCTTGCGGTGTAATACCCTACTCCAGAGTTTTGGTTGATTTCCTCTAAGGGCTAAGGATGAACTTGTACAGTGGAGGAACTGGCCTCAGGAGGTGAAGTGTTCTTGAGCTCAAGAGAGCTGGTGGGGTGTGAACTAGACTGGATCTCTCCTCTTTCTATGGTGGTGGCTAAGTCCTATTTATAGTGGCCTTGATCTTCTTCCCAAATGTTGGCGGGAAGGGATCCCACAACGGACGGATTTGAAAGGGGACAAGTAGTATAGCTTATCCTGACTAAAGTTGTCTTCGCCTGCGAAAAGACCCTGGTCGTGACGCTTCTGTGGGCTCGATGATGACCTCCGTCCTGCCGTCCTGGTGGTCTTGGTCTTGTTGCACCAGAATGGAAACCTTAGGCTGATTCCTCGGGAATCCGCGCATGTGACTTGCCTCCCTTTCACCGAAGAGGAAACTGACGCTCTGCGCCCGCTGGTGCGCACCTGGCGCCCGCCTGGCCTTGGTCGTCATGGCTCACGTCAGCTGAGCCTCGTGAGGTGCACCTTGCATAGTATTCTCCACCCTTTGGGAGCCAGCCTGAAGAGGCCGATCCCCTCGAGGGTCTTGGCGTTGTCCGCCTTGCGAGGCTTGGCCCCTCGCGGGGGTCTTGAGTTGTTAATGTCAAAGCTGGGCCATACCGGGCCGTTGATGGAGCCACGCGGTGGTCCACAGGCAGGCAAGTCTGGATACCCCCATATCCAGAATGCCGACAGTAGCCCCCGGGCTCAAGGCACGCTCGGACTTGGCTTCCAGGCAAAGCCAAAGGGCAAGTGTGGAGTGCTGCAGTCTCTAACCACCTGCGGCCTTGATGATGCATGGCGATTGATGGGACGTGGGCGTCTCCACTTCCCCATGCTGCCTCGGCAATTGTTCGACTTGACAGAATAATGCGGCATGCAGAAGATCATCATGGCACGAGGTCGTGGAGGCTAGCGGTTGGCCTTCCTCGGCTATAAATGTGGGGAAGGGTAGAGCCCCCCGCACTCATCTCTTCTTCGTCTTCCTGCTGCCCACTTCTTCTCCTTCTTTGTCTTGCTTCCATGGCGCCGCCGAGGAGGTTTTAGGCGGCCGAGAAGGGGAAAGCTTCCAAGGAGGGACCGGCCTCTCCGCCACCCAACAGAGGCCGCGGTCATCCCCATAAGAACTCCGCGGCCCCTGCAGCGGCCCCCAGGGGGCCCGGGCACGCACCTGCCAGAGCCGGCGTCTCTCTTGGTGTCCGCGAAGGCACCTCTTCTTGCGACAGGGGCCACCAACTTCGGAGCAGCCCCCATGACGAGGGGAGGCTCGCCGTGATCGTGCGCCCTCCTCAGCCGTGCTTCTCCTCGTTGGACGTGCTCCCCGAGTTTGTGGTGTGGTCGGAGAGCCTGGCCGGCACCTCGCTCCAGCTTCCGTGTTTCTTCTCCGGCGAGCTTCCATCCTCGGGGCTCGATGGTCTCTGGCTGCAGGCTGACGACTTCTGCAGCAGAGCTTCGTGGGTCGGGACCGAGGTCGCCACCTTTGGCAGCGTGATCCTGACCCGCGGCTGTCAGACATTCACCCGCGCGCGAGGCCTGTGCAGAAGGTGCACCCTCCACTTCAAGTATGATTGCCTGGCGACCATCTACGTGAGGGTGTTCAGGGAGGACGGCCGCCGCGTGGGGTGTTGCCCGGAGGACGGCAGCGACGACGAGGGTGGCGAAGGTGAGCTTGGACTTGGCGGTGCACGCTCCTCTTCTCGCGACGGCAACTCTTCCTCGGATGAGAGCTCCAGCAGTGGTGGCTACAACCAGCCCCCACGCCGTCGCGCCTGGGTCGAGGATGCCGGTGGTTCGTCCCATTGCAGTGCTCCAGTGAAGCTGGAGAGGAGTCTGGCGTGAGTCGGGGGGCCGCCGAACTTGGACTCAAGACTAGCCGCAGCCCCAGGTCGCCTATGGGGGAACTGGTGGAGCACCGGGACACCTTGAGGCGCTGCTTGAGGATGTGGCGCTGGTGCCGGGTTCGTACGCCCTCGGGTCTTCATTGTTTAGCCTTTCCTTTCTCCTGTAATTCAAAAAAAAGATGGTGTACCCCATCGGGGCGTGTAATGAACTATGGCAATTATGCCCTTTATGCTATGTTTCCTATCTCGATGTTGTGCTGCAGTGTTTGTGCTTTGAGTAAGACAGGATAGGAAAACTTAGCTTGATATGTGCGCAGTAGTTTTTCCGCCTCTCAAGGGTCTTGGCTTCTGGCGCTCAACGAGGCCCTCTTCCTGGGGAGCTGGAGGTCACAGACCTCGAGAGGTGCCTCGGGGTCTCGGGAGCCGCCGCGGAACCGCTGCAGGGCTGGTTTTAAAGGAAAAGGAAACCTGACGAGGACCTAACCCCTCCTTATGTTAGCCCCCTGTCATAGGTTAGCTCTGACTTAATGCATCGCGCCGCGCTGCCCGGGGGGCACGGATATGAGGTCTGCTGATGCCTGTGAGCTTGATCGAGGGCTCCTCGCGAGGACAAGGCCAAAGCACCAGAGCAGCGGGGTTCGGCGTGGTGTGCGGGCATAAGGTTAGGCCCGAGGTACACACACCTGCCTAGCCCCCAAACGCGAGGCGCGCGAGGGAGAGTGACGGGCAACTGCCAACTCTCTCCTGTCCTCTGGCCAAAAACAACTGAGCGGGAGGAGAAGAAATTAACTCGGCGAACCAAAACACCAAAATCCATTGAAAGATTGCTAAAAACTGCAAGCAACTTCGGAAAGGAAAGGAACAGTCGCGTCTTGCACCTAATCTAGTCTTCTCACCAGCGCGGAGCAAAGTGCTACCACTAAGACGTGGGAGGGAGCCCCGATGAGGCCCTAGGGTGACTCTCAGGAGACTCCGGGGCGTGTACAGCCCCACTCATTTTTACGTGAGAGTGTCACGAGCGGAGACCTTCATAGGACGGAGCCTTGCTTCATAGGCCGGAGCCATTCTTTAGGGGTAGAACTTCAAAAGGTGCTATATGTTCCAGGCGTTCTCGATGGGGACCCCGTCCTGTGTCTCCAGGTGCGCGGCGCCAGACCTGGAGACACGGGCGATCCTAAACGGGCCCTCCCACATAGGCTAAAGCTTGTGCAGCCCTTCCCTGGAGATCACCTGCCTGAGGACGAGGTCGCCCACGTCCAACGTCCTAGAGCGGACGCTGCGGCAATGATACCGCCGCAGTGCCTGCTGGTATCTTGCCGCCCGGAACGAGGCTTGACGGCGGCATTCCTCCCCCAGCATGAGATTCATCCCCCACAGGGCGTCCTGACGTGCCTCGTCGAACGCCATGACCCGCCTGGAGCGATGCTTGACCTCATGTGGGAGAACCGCCTCTGCTCCATAGATGAGTAAGAATGACGTCTCTCCTGTTGGCTTGGTCGCGGTGGTGCAGATGCACCACAGCATGGACTGCTCGTCGAGCCAGCCCCTCCCGTAGACCTCGATCTTCTTCTTGAAGGTTCTTGTCTTGAGGCTCCTGTGGACTTCTGCATTGGCCCGCTCGGCTTGGCCGTTGCTCCTGGGGTGTGCCACTGAGGCATAGCATATCTGCGTTCCAAGGTTAGCACAATATGTTTTGAAAAGGTTGCTAGTGCATTGCGAGCCATTGTTGGTGATGATGCGATTAGGAACCCCAAACCAGCTCATGATGCCCTTGATGAACTTGACGGCTGATCCAGCTGGGATGGTGCGAACAGCTTCTACCTCCGCCCATTTGGTGAATTTGTCGATGGCGACGTAGAGGTATCGGTAGCCCCTTGGCGCTCGAGGGAACGACCCCAAGATGTCCAGCCGCTAGACCGCGAATGGCCATGTGAGTGGGATCTTCTGGAGGCCCTGGGCAGGCTGATGAATTTGCTTGACGTGGAACTGGCATGCTTCATAGGAACTGAAAGTGCAACTATCCCTGGGTGGTTTTGGTAATTCCTAACAACATGTATCTCAGTGAGCTAATGCTACTTCAAGATAAATATTTCAGGAAAGCTCAATGATTGGCATGGCATGGATGAGAAAAGCGGATCCCTCAAAACACTAAAGAAAAAAGGATTGGCTCAAGCTCAAAGCACAAGACTCTACATTTTCTATTTTAGTGATCCAAGATCACATTGAGTCTATAGGAAAAGCCAATACTATCAAGGAGGGATGAGGTGTTGCTTAATGGCTTGCTTCCTCAAAATGCTTAGTGATATGCTCCAAAGTCCTCAACTACCTTCTCACATCCACATATGACCTAAACCAAAAATCCAACTCGGCCCCACCGATTCTTCCTATCCGGTGCCAACGAGTTCAGATGTCATAGCCACTGCCACAAACCCTAGGCAAATCGGTCTCACCGAGATGGGGTTGTAATCTCTTTGTTTCCATTCATAACGTTTTGGTCTTACCGAGATGAGTGAATCAGTCTCACCGAGATTACAATGCAAACTCTATGTTTCCTTTTCGTAATGTTTCGGTCTTACCGAGATGAGCGAATCAGTCCCACCGAGTTTGCCTGACCAACCCTCTGTGTGTCCATTACAAAAATTGGTCTCACCGAGTTTGTGTAATCGGTCACACCGAGAATACGTTATGCCCTAACGTTAATCACATCGGTCCTACCGAGTTGCATGTCGGTCCCACCGGAAATCCCAACGGTCACATGATTTGCTAAATCGGTCCGACCGAGTTTCTCAATTCGGTCCCACCAAGATTGGTAAGTTGTGTCTAACGGATAGATTTTGTGTGGGGGCTATATATACCCCTCCATCCACTCTTCATTCGTGGAGAGAGCTGTCAGAACATGCCTACACTTCCAACATACATTTTCTGAGAGAGAACCACCTACACTTGTGTTGAGACCAAGATACACTACAAAAAAGACACATCCGTGACATTTTTGGCCAAACAATTTTTTTTCTGTCATACATATGACACTTCTATGACGATAATTGTGACAAAACCTGGTATCATCATAGATGTGGTGTGCTCCTACTTCTATGACAAAAAATCATGACAGAAAATGGGCTTTTCGTCCTGGGCGGGCCGGAGACGCAGCTACATGACATTCTTTGGGCCGTCCTTGACGGAAAAAACCGTGGTAGAAGCGAGGGGGAGGAAAATTTCGGGGAGTTGCTGGTTATGGTGGGAGAGCGATGCGCGTTTCTCTCGTACAGGTACTCGCGTGTGTGCGAGGCATTGGCTCTAACTGAACCCGAGCGAGGCGTTGGGCTCTAGCGAACCCGGCGATTGCTGCCGCAGCTACATGTTCTTGAATCCGGCGATAGATCGATGGTGTTAGCGAACCCGATGGAGCGATTCGCCATCTGCGCTAACTAAAGCCAATCGATTGGATGAGCAGTGGCGTTGCGGGGGGTTGGATGAGCGATGGCGGTGGCATTGCCTTTGGATGAACAGGACCCGTGGTGTGGAGGGTTGGATGAGCGATGAGCGGTGGAGGGTGGTCGTGGAGGGTGGTTGAGCAGGTCCCGTGGTGTGGAGGGTGGATGAGCGATGAGCGGTGGAGGGTGCCCGTGGAGGGTGGTTGAACAATAGCCGGTGGAGTAGCGCGGTGGAGGCTGGATGAGCAGGAGCCCGTGGAGGTGGAGGAGGTCGGCGGTAGCCGTGGAGGTGGAGGAGGTCGACGGTAGCCCGTGGAGGTGGAGGAGGTCAGCGGTGGAGATGGGCGGTATCCGTGGAGTCCCGTTTTGCGACGCAACACCCTCCCAATGAACAGGACCCCATTTCGACAGTGGCGCTCCAACACAAGTCCGTTTCGTCCGTTTTGCGGTACGCCACACCCCTCCCGATCAACAGGACCCCCGTTTCGACCGTAGGAGGTCCGTTTCGTCCGTTTTGCGGTACGCCACACCCCTCCCAATCAACAGGACCCCCATTTCGACCATAGGAGGTCCGTTTCCTCCGTTTTGTGGTACGCCACACCCCTCCCGATCAACAGGACCCCGTTCCGAATGTGGCCGGTCGAACACAAGGCCGTTTCCTCCATTCTGCGGTACGCCAGACCTCGTTTCCTTCGCCTGTTCCGTCCAAGCCGGTTGGCTCCCACGCGTTCCGTTGCCTCCCGATGAACACGACACATTCCGTTGCCTCCCCATGAACACGACACATTCCGTTGCCTCCCCATGAACACGACGACGACGTTGTTTCTCCGTTCTGACCCAGCCATGTACATATGCGCGAGTAGGCGTTCGAGACCCTGCCCGTATGTATGTACGTGGCCGTATTTTCTTTCTTGCACCCTCGCCGATGTACGTAAGTGTACATGCTACGTGCGCGCCTCTACATCGACACGTGCGCGCCTCTACTATGACACGTGTGTGCCTCTACATTGACCAGTATGTACGTACAGTTTCGCGACCAGAATGACAACGCTACGTACGCTTCGACCAGGTGGGTCCCGACTGTCCGGCACTTCCTTGCTTGCGAAGATGTAGCTGGTGGGTCCCAGCAGTCAGGGGGGCGAATCGTTTTAGGTTTTTTTTTGCCCGGACACACTTCCTTGCGTGCGAAGATGTAGCTGGTGGGTCCCAGCAGTCAGGGGGAAACGTTTTTTTCGCAAAATACTGGTGGCCCGTCCGGTGGGTCCCTGCTGTCAGGTGGAGGAATAATTATTTTGCGCGTAATAAGGAGGCACTTCCTTGCGGCCGCCGTGGACCCAGCTGTCAGCCTCTCCACACACAGTACTCTTCCGATGAAAGTCAGTCGTTGACCACATTGACCACGCCGCGCCGAGAGCACCACGACGGTGGACGATGGCGAGGCCTAGGAAGGGGACGACGCGGAGCTAGGGAAGACGCAGCAGTGGATGCCCACGCGAAGAGGAGTACGAGGGTGAGGCTGCCGTCACCGCAGAATAACATGGGGTGTGGGTGAGTAGAGGGATGGCCTGGCCAGCGGTGGGAGTAGTAGGGGGTGGTGAGGCCTCAGCCGCATCCCAGCCGGCCACGGGAGGCAGGAGCATGAGGCACGACCGACGCTGGTTTGGGCGGCTAGAGCAAGAAGACCAGAGGTTGAAGAAGCACTACGGCCGTTGGATGGACATCGTACGGTCACTGGAGCTAGAATCGTGCATATTATTGACTAAGTTGACAAAGCCCTCCGTCCCCGTCAACTTAGTAGGCCCACTAGTCAGCATGCCACTATACTGGGTCCCAGCTAACAGGCGGAGTATTCATTTTTTTGTGCGTAATAAGGAGGCACTTCCTTGCGTGCGAAGATATAGCTGGTGGGTCCAAGCTCTCAGCGGTGGTAACATTTTTTTCGCGAAATACGGAGGCCCTTTCGGTGGGTCCCTGATGTCAGGTGGAGGAATCAATATTTTGCGCGTAATAAGGAGACATTTCCTTGTGTCTTTGCCGTGGACCCGGTATCGGCCTCTCCACATCTGATCCGCCAGATGCATGTCGATTCGTTGATCCGTTGACCAGAGCCGTGCCGAGAGCACCAGAGGCGGTGGGCGGCGGCAAGGCCTAGGAAAGGAACGACACGGAGGCGGGAAGACTTGTGATTGTTTCCACGTGGAGGGAGTATGACTATCTGAGGGTTCTTGGTTCTTACGCCATCGCCGGAGAATAACAGCAGTGTGGGTGAGTAGAGGGATGGCTAGGCCGATGATGGGAATACGGTGGGCGGTGAGGCTGCTGTGGCAGCAGAGCCGCCATGGGAGGAGGGAGCAGCGGTCTCATGGCGCTTGTTTGGTAATTTGGAGAAGGAAGAGGAGAGATTGAAGAAGCACGACGACCGTTGGATGGACATCCAATAGTCCTTTGCTTGTCGTCAACCTTTTTAGGAAAGCCTCAAATCTATGGAAAACGACATACTGACCCATCGCCATTATTTCTAATAATTTATAGCCCATTTGCTAATTCTTAAGTTTTTTTGGATCCCATATTGTTTTTGTTAGCATTACAGCCCATATTGTGGCCACGGTTAAAAAATTATACGAAATTTTGCATATTTCGTTGCGGTCCGAACTGTTTTTAATCCCAAAATTTCCACTCACATTCAAACTGATTTTAAAAATAAATGTATATCAATATAAAATCCAACAAATTCTCCACGCATAAAAATTAATGTAATTTAAAATCTCGAAATGAAAAAAAGATATTTGAAACTAATTGCTGGTTTGATGTGTTTTAAAAATGTACAACCCATTTCTCATTACTGATAGGCCATTTTCTCGGCCAGCCGAATGAAGCTCTCCTCGTCTTGAAATATTTGCAGCCCAACAGGCCTGACAAAGCGACTTACTTGGCAAATCACAAAAAAACTGGGCTGTGGCCTTGGACCCAGCTGTCAGCCTCTCCACATACAGTACTCTTCCGATGGAAGTCGGTCGTTGACCATATTGACCAAGCCGCGCTGAGAGCACCAAGGCGGTGGACAACGGTGAGGCCTAGGAAGGGGACAACGCGGACCCGGGGAAGACGCGGTAGTGGATGCCCACGCAGAGAGGAGTACGAGGGTTCACTGGTTCAGCTGCGGTGTGAGGCTGCTGTCGCCGTAGAATAACAAGGGGTGTGGGTGAGTAGAGGGATACCCTGGGCTAGCGGTGGGAGTAGTAGGGGGCGGTGAGGCCTCCGCGGCATCACAGCCGGCCACGAGAGGGAGGAGCACGCGGCACGACCGGAGCTGCTTTGGGCGGCTGGAGCTAGAAGACCAGAGGTTGAAGAAGCACTATGGCCGTTGGATGGACATCGTACAGTCAATGGAGCTAGAATCGTTCATATTGACTAAGTTGACAAAGCCCTCCGTCCTCGTCAACTTAGTATGCCCACAAGTTAGCCACCCACTATGGTGCACTAGTAGAAAACCACCCATTAGTCCCGGTTCGTAAGGGCATTTAGTCCCGGTTCATGAACCGGGACTAATGGGTCCTTACTAATGCCACCACCCATTAGTCCCGGTTCAAACACGAACCGGGACCAATGTGGCTCCACGTGGCCCTGTGCACCGAGCCTAGTCAGAGGGCCTTTGGTCCCGGTTGGTGGCTCCAACCGGGACCAAAAGTCAATTTTTTTTTACAAAAGTGGCTGCTTTAGGGGTTTTGGGGGTTATTTTTAGGTTGTTATTATAGCTAGCTAATAGAGAGAAGTGTCCTCTCTTATCTTCGTCCTTGGTTTATCAACGCTGCTGCTATATGTTCATTGCACCCATAGATATAACATGCTCATGCATGCTTTGCATCATACATCATCATATATGTATATAATAATAACAAGTCCTACTAATCATGCATCATCATACAACTTCTACTCGTTATTAATAATAAGTCATACGATCATCATCCTCATAGTCATCGAGCCCAACCCTACATAATTGTTCTTAGCACATGATCATCGATGTCGGTGGGACCTACACCCTTAAGGTAAAATAGCATAAAACAATATAGACCACGACTCTCCATTATGAAGAATGGCGATCATGCTGTCTCCAATTCTTGCCCTTCGCTGCTTATTGCTTCCAAGAAGCTCCTTACGACTATCCATGCATTTTTTTCCATTCTTTGATTGTTATGTCTCCATTTCTTTTAGAAACCCGGTATGGACAGTTGAGATTCGTAGGACGACCTGGTCGTATGTTCAAAACATGAAGGCTACCATGCGTATACATCACATGAGGCACACAATCATTTGGGATTATCTGTTGAAAAACATAGTAATAACTTCGTAGTTAGCAATGATGTACTAGTTTTAAAAGTGTGCAAAAAGATGCACGGATGTTGTAATAGTAAAAATTAATCTTACCAGGGTATCTCCATGGTAGTTACCGTAGTTCAACACGTGCACTAGTGGCACGTATTGACCATAATGTTGAGGAGTTTGATTGTAGATATTGTAATTCTCAAGATCAGTACAAAATCCGACCGGATGATTTTCTCCGATAAGTTAATTGAGCCTTTTGTGTAGTACGTTTTGTCTACCATCTTCCGCACATTCTTTGAAGAATGAAAATAAGCTGTCAATGGAGATAAGTTGTCAACTATATATTTTGAAATAAACAATATAAATTACTTAATAACTATGTTTAGCTCACATGAGGGAAGAAGCGGAGGTGTATCCACAAAGACCCAAATCGAAGGTGTCTCATTTGCTCGATTGTAGGATCACCAAGATCCATGGTGACAAGCATACCCTCATCAAGACCATACATCTTGCAAAATGCATCCCAATTTTGCAACCAAAATGGGTTACACTCGAGCATTGTACTGACTTTACTTGAAAATCCACACCATGATGGGTACTTAGGATAATTTTTTGGTTTGAAATTTTCATGGTCTTCAAACCCATCCTCTCCAAGACATAGCGTCTTGCAAAGCATGGGATAAGCTAGTCGAATTGGAAAAGATGAAAATACACGTTAAAATAGTTGAAGTCGTGCTTAATTACGAAAAAAAACTATTGTAAATGCGTTGCGTACCATATGAACGCCGCAAGTCTCCTCGAGCTTAATCTTTGAAGCGCCGATCTTAAATCGACTCAATGAACTCGTCGCACATACCTCGGCCGTCGTGGCACCATCGCACTCCTCGGGCGGTTCTCGTCGTCCGATGAGTACGACATTTCCGGCCAACGTTCATAATTCAAATATTAAACTAGATCATTATTATTAATCACGGGTTGACTATCGATGATCGATGTACGTACGTAGATCCTCTTTCATTCCCGAATGCATTATTATACCAAATTGTCTAGCACACGGGAATGAAGGAGAACTTATCCAATATGAGCATTCAATAAGCAAAACCAAACAAGGATGCCTCACCACCGCGTCGTCCTCCTCGCTGACACGGTGACGTACCACCTCCGCGGTGTCCGGATGCCTCACCACCGTCACTGGCCCACGCGACCGCCACCAAACAAGGATCGGGTCAACAACGAGCTGCCTCCTCACCAACCACGTCCCTAAGGTAGCACCTCCCAATACCAACTGGCGGAGCCAGGCCCGAACATGGCCACGATCAAGCGAGGCCTCCACCGCCGAGCGGCAGCAGCGAGGATCTTGGGATAGGCATCGCCGACGCCGACACACAGGAACTACTTCTATATATAGTTAAATCTAACATAATATGAAGAAATTAATTACTACACATATCTAATCTAACAAAAAATCTAATTAATCTAACAAAAATATCTAACATAATATAAACAAATTAATTACTACACATGTAATCTAACAAAAAAATCTAATCTAACAAAAAAATCTAATTAAATCAACTATCTAGTTCAACTACTAAGCACTTACTATAAATAAATAAGTAGTACTTACTAAAACAAACTACTTCATTATATAGTAAAATAGATTAGTTTATTAAATCAACTAGCTAGTTCAACTATATATAAACTACTTCTTATTTTTTTCCTTTTCTAAATACTATGAACCAAAAAATCATTAAAATTCTATGAACAAAATTAATTACACAATCTAAATATCACCAAAAAATCTATTAACAATAATATCACCAAAAAATCTATTAACAGAAAAAAAATCTAACATAATATGAACAAATTAATTACTACACATGTAATATAACAAAAAAATCTAATCTAACAAAAAAATCTATGAACTATATATCTAAATTACTACACATCTAACCTAACAAAAAATCTATGAACTACAAAAAGAATCTAAAAAATCTAACAAAATAAAAACGCTCACGTCGGCGCCGAGGCGGCGGCAGGGGCGACGACGGGACGGCGGCGACGAGGAGGAGGCTCGGGCGGCGACGGGACAGCGGACTCGAAGGGCGACGGCAGCTGGCGACGACGTCGAAGCGTAGGCATGAAGGACGCATGGCGGCGATGATGAAGCGGCTTGGGACGCGGGCGGCGATGACGGCGGGCTTTGGCGGCGACAGGGGACGGCGGGCTCAGGCGGGCTCGGCGGCGACGGGCGATGAGGAGCAGAGGCTCGGGGGGCGAGAAGCAGATAGGATTTGGCTAAAATCGCTAAGTCCGATATATATAGCAATAGCATTGGTCGGTTGGTGGCACCAACCGGGACTATCGTCCTTTAGTCGGTTGGAGCTACAAACCGGGACCAAAGGCCTCTTTTCAAAGCAGCCCAAAGGGCGGAAACGAAGATTTGGTCCCGGTTGGTGGCTCCAACCGACAAAGCAGATTGGTCCCGGTTGAGGCGATCAACCGGGACCAAAGAGCGCATTGGTACCGGTTGGTGCCTTGAACCGTACCAATGGACCCGTGTAACTACTTTTTTTATTTTCTCGCAGCTATTTTTTTGTTGATTCTTCCCGCAACTGTTTTTAGCCCCACTCGCAAGCGAGAGGCACTCGCAACTATTTATAACCGCATTGAGTCAGAGACGATGACGAAGAGGCTCAATGCTCCTCAAGACGTTGGTTAGCTTCAAGCCTTGAGGAATACGGAGATCGCATGAGCTATGTGCGATGCATTTGACACTATTCCGAAGGCTTGAAGCAAATTAACGAGCATTGCGCCTCTTTTTATTTTTAATGGCCTATTACAACTCGTAAATAAATAGAAGCAAAAAATAGTCATGATTAATCAGTACTAAAAAGGAGCATATATGCTTATTTTTAATGGCTTATTACAACTCGTAAATAAAAAAAAAAAAATAAATATAGCGTAAAAAGAAAATATAAAAACCACTCGTAAATAAATAGAAGAAAAAATAATTTTGATTAACTTTACTAAAAGAATAGCATAGATGCTTATTTTTAATGACTTATTACAACTCGTAAATAAAAACAAAAGAATAAATATAATGAGAAAAGAAAAAATTATAGAAAACTACTCGTAAATGAATAGAAGCAAAAAAGTTGTGATTAATCGTACTAAAAAGGAGCATATATGCTTATTTTTAATGGCTTATTACAACTCGTAAACAAAAAAAAAAAATAAATATAGCGTAAAAAGAAAATATAAAAACCACTTAGAAATAAATAGAAGAAAAAATAATTTTGATTAACTTTACTAAAAAATAGCGTAGATGCTTATTTTTAATGACTTATTACAACTCGTAAATAAAAACAAAAGAATAAGTATAATGAGAAAAGAAAAAATTATAGAAAACTACTCAAAAATGAATAGAAGCAAAAATAGTTGTGATTAATCAGTACTAAAAAAGGAGCATATATGCTTATTTTTAATGGCTTATTACAACTCGTAAATAAAAAGAAAAAGTAAATATAGCGAAAAAGAAAAAAACTACTCGTAATGAGAGATGCGCTTATAGAGGAAATTCAACTTAAATTCATAACAATTTCAAGAGAAATCCGTATGAATTTATGCTAAATTACCTATATAAGCGCATCTATTTTCTTTTTCAGAGGAGCTCAATAAGGTAGAGAGGGAGGGGCTTATAAACCGGTCCGGTTCCCCTTCGGTTGGCGAGGTGGGACTAAACTCTGGTAGCAACGGGTACCAAGCAATTAGTCCCGGTTGATGGCTCGAACCAGGACTAATGGGCAGCCCATTGGTCCCGGTTCGAGCCACCAACCGACCAATGGTGTTGGGCAGAGCGAGGCCCATTGGTCCGGTTCGTCCACCAACCGGGACCAATAGATTGATTTAACCGGGACCAATGGGCCACGTGGCGGCCGGCTCCGGGGCTCACGAACTGGTCCGATGCCCCATTGGTCCCGGTTCGATTGAACAAGGACTAATGGGCTGGAGCGGCCTGGACCATTGGCCCCTTTTCTACTAGTGGTGGGTCCCAGCTAGCACGGGGTATTCATTTTTTGGTGCGTAATAAGGATGCATGTCGGTTGTTGACCACGTTGACCAGGCCGCGCCGAGAGCACTGTGGCGGTGGGCGATGGCGAGGCCTAGGAAGGAACGACACAGGCGGGGAAGACTCAGCAGCTTGTTTCCCACGCGAGGGGAGTACGACCAGACGAGAGTTCATCGTTCGTCTGCCGTGGACGGAGAATAACAAAGCAGTGTGGGTGAGTAGAGGGATGGCTAGGCCAGTGATGGGAGTATGGGGCGGTGAGGCTCGACAGCAGCAGAGCCGGCCATGTGGAGGAGGAAGCAGAACATTCCACGGTGCTTGTTTGAATTTGGAGCAGGAAGAGCAGAGATTGAAGAAGCACGACGGACGTTGGATGGACATCGTACGGTCACTGGAGCTAGAATCGTTCATATTGACTAAGTTGACAAAGCCCTCTGTCCCCGTCAACTTAGTATGCCCACAAGTCAGCCTCCCACCATGGTGGGTCCCAGCTAGCAGGGGGAGTATTCATTTTTCTGTGCGTAATAAGGAGGCACTTCCGGTGGGTCTGAGCTGACGGCGGGGGGAACGTTTTTGTCGCGAAATACGGTGGTCCATCCGATGGGTCCCAGCAGTCAGGGGCAAACGTTTTTTTCACAAAATACGATGGCCCGTCCAGTGGGTCCCAGTAGTCAGGGGGGAAATGTTTTTTCTGCGAAATACTGGTGGCCCGTCCGGTGGGTCCCCGCTGTCAGGTGGAGGAATAATTATTTTGCGCGTAATAAGGAGGCACTTCCTTGCGGCTGCCGTGGACCCAGCTGTCAGTCTCTCCACGTACAGTACTCTTCCGATTCAATCGTGCACTAATCATACACGCAAATGTGTACGAAGAAGATCAGGGACTCACGGGAAGATATCACAACACAACTCTAGACACAAATAAAATAATACAAGCTTTATATTACAAGCCAGGGGCCTCGAGGGCTCGAATACAAACTCGATACACAAGAGTCGGCGGAAACAACAATATCTGAGTACAGACATAAGTTAACCAAGTTTTGCCTTAAGAAGGCTAGCACAAAAACAACACGATCGAAGAGGCAAGGCCTCCTGCCTGGGACCTCCTAACTACTCCTGGTCGTCGGCGGTCTCCACGTAGTAGCATCCATCAGCGGTGGCATCTGGCTCCAAGGATCCACCATCCGTCAGCATCAACCGAAAGAAGAAAGAAGGGGAAAGGGGTAGCAAAGCAACCGTGAGTACTCATCCAAAGTACTGCAAGCATCGATCTATACTAAGTATGCACCGTATCAAATGGAAGGTTTGTATATGTGGACCGAACTGCGAATGCCGTAATAGGGGAAGACCTAGCCTATCGAAGACTAGCATCTTCACGCAGCCCGAGCATCTTGCAAAGATGTAGAAGAGTAAAGAATAGCAGTTTATAATTAACAAGCATGTTGTAACATTAATGCCCAGAGATCCTTCCTCGACTCCCTGTGAGAAAGCAATCCCGGAGCCACATATTCAAGTATCCATTTGTAGTTGTATAAGATCAAGATATAAGTCTGAACGTCCGTTACTGTAGACACGGCTATTAATAGACAATCTTCCCTGCAGGGGTGCACCACGTTTGCCAACACGCTTGATCACGTTGGCCGGACACACCTTTCTAGGGTCAATGCCCGGCCTCGGAAGATCAACACGTCGCAGACTCTACCTAGGCTCGCAGAGAGGTCCCCACGGCCTACATCCTAAGCACTCCGGTGCGGGCCCATCGCCTGTCAGACCGGATCGTTGCATCTGGCGGGTCCAAGCTCCACCACTACAGATGGTGCCGGCCCACCGCGCCGCATCGCCGAATCGACGTCGACAAAGCTTCTACCGATAATGCGACGCCGAGGCCCATAACTATTCTCACGTGGTGGTTGGTGCGTAAAGGCCGAGGCCAACTCGTAACAAATACCCAAACCATAGTGTACTATTAGCTTGCGGAGACGAAAGCAGAGACTCACGATCGAAAGTGACCCGTCGCCCGTCTCGTGGACTTACGACAAGGGCCTAGAATGCCCGGTCGTGCCACGCCATTATCTTTGGGTGCTCTCCGGGCCCGCCCGACTTTCACCAAGGTCTCAAATAAAGTCAAGGTAACAGTGTGTCGAGACATCAAGGGAAACCCGAGGAATCACCCTCGGTGGATTCCACTCAATGTAATCATCAAGGTGAACGAAGAGGTACCACCCTCGAGGTTCGTGACTTGAGGTGTCGAGCAACGAGTCAGATCGGGAATGGTGAAAGAGGAAATCACCCTCGATGACCACGATCGAATAGTCAGCACTATAGAATTATCATCGAGTGCGTTATGAGGATCACCCTCGGACTCGATAGTAGCTCGCAGAGTCGAGCAACAAAAGGCGTGATGTGATGTGAGGTGTCGGGCTTTGGTCGTCGATCACGCCGACGAGGCGTCGATGATGAAGCGAGGCAACTAGGACAAGGTGGGGTCACTAATGGATCACTAACCAACCTATACTAAGCGGTTTAGGATAAGCGGTAGGTAACAATAGCGGTACAAAAGCGGGCTATGCATCAGAATAGGAGCAAACAATAATAGTAGCAAAATCTAATGCAAGCATGAGAGTATAGAATGGGCGATATTGGGATGATCAAAGGGGGGCTTGCCTGGTTCCTCAGACAAGAAGAAGGGTCGTCGTCGACGTAGTCGATCACCGTGGCATCAGCAGCGGTCTCAGGGTCTACCGGAGAGAAGAGGGGGAAGAAACAGTAAATACACGCAAACATAAGCATAACAAGACAATAAGCGGGGCTAGAGGTGTTCTAACGCGGCGCTAGGCGACATGGCGGGAAACATCAGGAAAGTTTTCCGATTCCGGACGTCTGCCGATGATGAACCGGAGGGGAAAGGTTGCATGTTTGCTATGATAGAGATGTGTGACGGACGAACGGACCGCGTGTTCGGATTCGGCTCGTCATTCTGAGCAACTTTCGTGTATAAAACATTTTCATCCGAGCTACGGATTATTTTATATTATTTTTCAAAGCTTTAATTGATTTTCTAAAATTATTATTATTTCGAAAACAAATAGTAAATGCTACGGGTACACAGAAGTGTACCCAACATTGTGCACATGTGGCTGACAGATGGGGCCAGAGGCCTAGTTGACCAGGTCAACATAGACTAGTCAACCAGTGAATAGTAGAAGTGGGTCCGCATGTCATTGACTCTAAGTTTAGTATTTTAGGAAAATCTTGCTTAATTAACAGCGGGGCCAATTTGTCATAGACTTAGCCTTTTTAGAACAACTAATTAAAGCTAATAAACAGAGGGGACCAATTGTCATTTGTTGTTATACTAATTGAGCACTAAAGTATTACCAACTAAACTAAACAAGGGTCGGCTTGCTGGCACAGTCGTGAGGCTGGTTGTGCACACACGCACACACCACACACGGCCTTGGCCATGGCCGTGGCCGTGGTCACCAGCAGCAGCAGCCGGTGATTGTAGGCGGCAGTAGCAGTAGCTAGCAGCAAGCAAGGAGCCGCAGCTAGCGGCAATAGCAAGAGCAGCACGCAGCAGGGTCGGGGGCGCGGCCACACGCGCACAGGGAGCGGCGGAGCCGGGGCAGCGGCGAGCGGACGCAGGCAGAAGTGGCCGCTGGAGCAGCAGCAGCCGCAGCGAAGCAAGCCACAGCGGGGAGCGGGCGGCAGTAACAGTGCAGGAGCAGCAGCAGTACACACGTACATACGTACGCGTACGCGCGAGCTCCGGCGAGCTCGGGGATGGAGGCTACCGCAACGAATCGAGGGGGCAAGCAGGGGGAATGGAGGAGGAGCTCACTGAGAGCTCGTCGGTGCGGTCGAGGAAGCCTGGGGTGGACCGGAGCCGTGGGAATCGTCGATGGCGGTCTGCGATGTACGCGACGGATGACGGCGATGGCGAGCATACGGGGCCTCCCCGGTCCAACCCAACGGCGTAGACGAAGGGTGCGACAGTGGTGAAGCTTCTGGACGCGTCAGCTTGGCGGGGGAAGGCCGGTTGCCACAAGGACGACAGCGGCGCGGTGACGAGGCTTCGGGCAAGCAGATGCGTCGAGGGAAAGCGAGGTGCGGCGCGAGGAGGTATGAGGGTAAGGCAGGGGCGTCCTAGGGTTTGAGGGGGAGAGGCGCCGTGGTCTTGTACGCGAGGGGGAGCCGGCCGATGGCTGCCACCGCGGCCATGGCGCCGTGGATGGCTGCCACGGCCCCCCTCCTGTTCCTGTAGCGGTGAAGGAGGTAAGTGGGGTGGGCCGCCTGGGCTGCCCACCTTCCAGATGGGCCAAAAGCCCACGGAGTTTTCTCTCCTTCTAAAGTACTTATACTTCTGCAGAATCTTTTATCTATTTTACTCTTCTGTTTTTAATTTTAGCTACTGTTTTCTATTAATTTGTAAACTAAAAGAGTTTTGTTAGAAAGGAGACTTGTCACATAAATCAAGCACATGATTTATAGGAGTCAAAAAAAAGTTTGAGGCGAAAAGGAATTGTCTAACCATTTTTAGAAATTGAAAAGGCCAAATTTAAATGCTCCTGGATCACTAAATAAATTACCAGGGCACTTTGGGAATCCAAAAGAGGTTGGCTCCAACATGAAAAATATCCCGGGATTATTTGCCACATTTTGAACATTTTTGTTTTGCATGTTGAATTTTTTTTGCCGTTTGACTAGATTTGAATTTTTAATTCGGTCGGGATTGAGTCATCGCGAGATTAACAACAATAATCACCGTGACGTGGCATCATTAGAAGGGGATTACTGTAGCTTAATTATCCGGGCGTCACAATTCTCCTCCACTACAAGAAATCTCGTCCTGAGATTTAAGGCGTGGAATAGGGAGGAAGCTATAAGGATGGATGTCTGAAAAGACCAGCATCCGATAGTTATCTCAAGGAAGAAGATTTTAGAAGCACCAGGAACGTATCGAGAGTGCTATAAGAAGGCTCAACAAGTTTCAACTAGGTAGGCATCCAACTGATGCATAAAATAGGTGATGAAGGGGTTTAGAGCAATGAAGAATACTGTTGCCTCCGATACTGGAGTGAAACATGGTGAGGGAGTTAGCTCGTGAATTACATACGAAGCCAAGTGCAAAGAAGATTTCAGAAACCCAGGTTATACAGGAGAGTCAGGTTTCGATCATGTGGAACTGTGGGTTATGGGCCCACCATGTGGGTTAACAGCAAGAAGACGCTAATCATTTTGCACGGTTAAGGTAGCAAGGCATGTCAGAGGACAACATGTCAGTTATGTTGGCAACAACGTTGGTACCAAGGGCAAGGGACGAAGAGAACCATTTTCCTGCTCGTTAAGACGAGGCGGGCCAATAGGCAAAGTTCTCGTTCATCGGTGGCTACCGGAATGTCATCAACAATACTAACAAGGTCTTACAGACAGTGCTTGTACACCGAGGTGTTACATAAGCAGGGAATTATCACTGCTCGGGTATGTTAGGTTCCAAGAAAGGTTAAACAAAACAAGGGAAAGGGAAGAGTAGACTCGAATCAGTTAACGGTGTCCTCGAGTGTCTAACAACTCAGAACCCGTGGAAAATTTGAATCGGCGAGAAATAATAGTTGTTGAAGAACTCATAAGAGGTTATGTAGTTCCATGATAATCTCGAGATATCAGAGAGTAACACTCGAGGGTATAGCAGAACAGAGGTTGGACAGTTGGAAAGATCTGAAGAAGACAAGTACTTCCACTTGTCCGAGAAAGGAAATCAAAGAAGAATATGGTCGGAACCACGGATGAATGGCCAAATATAGATACAAGATGAATTTATCACAAGGGGATCATTATTATAACAAGAAGCTTCCATGATAGGATGTACATCGTGTCCATGGGCATGAACACAAAGTTCAAGGTCGACTCCCACTTCTCCAATGCATAACCTTTCATTCACCTCTCATTTTTGACGAAGTCGTAGTGTTGAGATTTTATCTGGCATAACACCAGTAGAGTATGAGTCGTAGAAGTTTCTGGGTTCACACAGATTTAGGGAAGACACAGATTCAACCCATAGGGACATCTTAGGAACATATACCACAAACGTCACGAGTAAATAACTCAAGCCCGGAAGCAGAGTAGGGTTGATGAGAGTGGGGGATACAATTTACCAAAGGCATTGTGTATCCGAGGAAAGGCTCACAAGGTTACCGAATATGAAGGACATTGTCGGATAAAATCCAACAAAGGACCTGGAGGTCCACAATGGATCTGATGTGAGTATCGGTACTCAACCAGAAGAAGAAGGAATGCAAGGAGGTCAGGTTATTGAAACAACTGACAACTAGAAAGCTCAAATGCAAAGGAAATATGGTTTCCAAATCGAGGAATTAGAAGTAGAGGTTATGATCAAAGACAAGTAAGTTGAAAAGACATAGATCGACAATCAATCAAGGTTTGATTTGTCAAACACCAGTTCACGTCCGGAATGATGTCTGAACCAAGGGGAGAATTTTAAAAAGGACTGATGATCGCGAGCATTCGTAAACAAATCGAATCAGATGCTCGAAATCACGATGACAAAGGATGCTAATGAGTATTGCGAGACATACGGAGTAACCATAGTGTAAGCAGGCAAGGATGAACAAGAGTAACAATATTGAGGATTTTCGGAAGATCGAATAGCATTCAAATTTATTTTTATTTTTGAAACACATGAACAACTGTCGATGAACGGATACTCGACAAGCGTGAGTAATTATCCGTAGGGGTATTCATGTGGCAAAGAGCTGCAAGGCAGTAGGCTCAACGGCTTCTCAAGACAACAGAGAGTAATTCGGGGCACCTTGTAATAACAAGAGCAACTGGGGATGAATGTGTGTACGATAATGTAGGTAGTTACTCATAAGGATTTGTCTGTTTTAGGGATCGCAACGGCTAAGGGTACAAGGGTCTCGGGGAAAACATCGGAGAGTATCTTCAGAATCTTCTGCTGAAGCGGGCCATCATCTGGAATGAAGGGGCTCTCCGGAGAAGTATTTACGAGAACCTAGAGTTATAGTTTGCAAAACCATTTAACCCGAGTAGAAGAGAGATAAGATTCCCAGAGTATAGATGAGGAATAAAAGATCCTAATACCACCCAATTGGCGACGTGGGCCCGTAAGCCACACAGCCATGTTAGTAAATCAGTTTTTCAAAGACTAGACTCAATTTCGGCCAAGGAGTTGGAAAGGGGGATCCTACAGGCAGTCGGCTCTGATACCAACTTGTGACGCCCCCGATTCAATCGTGCACTAATCATACACGCAAATGTGTACGATCAAGATCAGGGACTCACGGGAAGATATCACAACACAACTCTAGACAAAAATAAAATAATACAAGCTTTATATTACAAGCTAGGGGCCTCGAGGGCTCGAATACAAGCTCGATACACAAGAGTCTGCGGAAGCAACAATATCTGAGTACAGACATATGTTAACCAAGTTTTGCCTTAAGAAGGCTAGCACAAAAGCAACACGATCGAAGAGGCAAGGCCTCCTGCCTGGGACCTCCTAACTACTCCTGGTCGTCGGCGGTCTCCACGTAGTAGTATCCATCGGCGGTGGCATCTGGCTCCAAGGATTCACCATCTAGTTGCATCAACCGGAAAGAAGAAAGAAGGGGGGAAAGGGGGTAGCAAAGCAACCGTGAGTACTCATCCAAAGTACTCGCAAGCATGAGATTTATACTAAGTATGCACTGGTATCAAATGGAAGGTTTGTATATGTGGACTGAACTGCAGAATGCCAGAATAGGGGGGAAGACCTAGCCTATCGAAGACTAGCATCTTCATGCAGCTCCAAGCATCTTGCAGCATGTAAAAGAGTAAAGAATAGCAGTTTATAATTAACAAGCATGTCGTAACATTAATGCCCAGAGATCCTTCCTCGACTCCCTGCGAGAAAGCTATCCCGGAGCCACATATTCAAGTATCCATTTGTAGTTGTATAAGATCAGGATATAAGCCTGAACGTCCGTTACCGTGGACACGGCTATTAATAGATAATCTTCCTGGGTGCACCACGCTTGCCAACACGCTTGATGACGTTAGCGGACACACCTTCGGGTCAATGCCCTCGGAAGATCAACACGCCGACCTACCTAGGCTCAGCAGAGAGGTCCCACGGCCTACATCCTAAGCACTCCGAGGTCGGGCCCATCACCCGCTCCACTCCGGATCGTTGCGCATGTGGCGGGTCCAGCTCCACCACTACAGATGGTGCCGCCACCGCGCCGCATCGCCGAATCGGACGTCGACAAAGCTTCTACCGATAATGCGACGCCGAGGCCCATAACTATTCTCACGTGGTGGTTGGTGCGTAAAGGCCGAGGCCAACTCGTAACAAATACCCAAACCATAGTGTATTATTAGCTTGCGGAGACGAAAGCAGAGACTCACGATCGAAGTGACCCGCCGCCTGCCTCGTGGACTTACGACAAGGGCCTAGAATGCTCGGCCGTGACACGCCATTATCTTGCGGGTGCTCTCCGGGCCCGCCCGACTTTCACCAAGGTCTCAAATAAAGTCAAGGTAACTGTGTGTCCAGACATCAAGAGGAAAACCCGAGGAATCACCCCGCTGATTCCACTCAACGAATCATCAAGGTGAACGAAAAGGACCACCTCGAGGTTCACACTTGAGGTGTTGAACAACGAGCCAGTCGGGAATGGTGAAAGAGGAAATCACCCTCGATGACCATGACCGAATAGCTACACTACGTAATTATCATCGAGTGCGTTATGAGGATCACCCTAAGCACTCAATAGTAGCTCTGCAGAGTCGAGCAACAAAAGGGGCGTGATGTGATGTGAGGTGTCGGGCTCTGATCGTCGATCACGTCGATCGAGGCGTCGATGATGAAGCAGGGGCAACAAGGACAAGGTGGGGTCACTAATGGATCACTAACCAACCTATACTAAGCAGTTTAGGATAAGCAAGTAGGTAACAATAAGCAGGTACAAAAGCAGGCTATGCATCAGAATAGGAGCAAACAATAATAGTAGCAAAATCTAATGCAAGCATGAGAGTATAGAATGGGCGATATCGGGATGATTAAAGGGGGGCTTGCCTGGTTGCTCAGACAAGGAGGGTCATCGTCGACGTTGTCGATCACCGTGGCATCAGCAGCGGTCTCAGGGTCTACTGGAGAGAAGAGGGGGAAGAAACAGTAAATACACACAAACATAAGCATAACAAGACAATAAGCGGGGCTAGAGGTGTTCTAACGTGGCGCTAGGCGATACTGGCGAAGGGGAAAACATCCGGGAAAGTTTTCCCGGTTCCGGACGTCTGTCAAACAAATGAACCGGAGGGGAAAGGTTGCATGTTTGCTATGCTAGAGATGTGTGACGGACGAACGGACCGCGTGTTCGGATTCGGCTCGTCGTTCTGAGCAACTTTCGTGTATAAAACATTTTAATCCGAGCTACGAATTATTTTATATTATTTTTCAAAGTTTTAATTGATTTTCTAAAATTATTATTATTTCGAAAATAAACAGTAAATGCTACGGTATACGTATGTGCCCAACATTGTGCACATGTGGTCGATGATGGGGCCAGAGGCCTAGTTGACCAGTCAACAGAGACTAGTCAACCAAAGGAATAGTAGAGGTGGGTCCGCATGTCATTGACTCTAAGTTTAGTACTCCCTCCGTCCCAAAATAAGTGACTCAAGTTTGTACTAACTTTGTACTAAGTTTAGTACAAAGTTGAGTCACTTATTTTGGGACGGAGGGAGTAGTTTAGGAAAATCAAGCTTAATTAACAGCGGGTCCCATTTGTCATAGACTTAGCCTTTTTAGAACAAGTAATTAATAAAGCTAATAAACAGAGTTACCAAATAAACTAAACAAGGGCCGGCTTGGTGGCACAGCCGTGAGGCTGGTTGTGCACACACGCACACACCACACACGGCCTTGGCCGTGGTCACCAGCAGCAGCAGCCGGTGATTGTAGGCGGCAGTAACAGTAGCTAGCAGCAAGCAAGGAGCCGCAGCTAGCGGCAATAGCAAGAGCAGCACGCAGCAGGAGCGGGGGCGCGGCCACACGCGCACAGGGAGCGGCGGAGCCGGGGCAGCGGCGAGCGGACGCAGGCGGAAGTGGCCGCGGGAGCAGCAGCAGCCGCAGCGCAGCAAGCCACAGCGGGAAGCGGGCGGCAGTAACAGTGCAGGAGCAGCATCAGTACACACGTACATACGTACGCGTACGCGCGAGCTCCGGCGAGCTCGGGGGTGGAGGCTACCGCAACGAATCGAGGGGGCAAGCAGGGGGAATGGAGAAGGAGCTCACTGAGAGCTCGTCGGCGCGGTCGAGGAAGCCTTGGGTGGACCAGAGCCGTGGGAATCATCGATGGCGGTCTGCGATGTACGCAACGGACGACGGCGATGGCGAGCGTACGGGGCCTCCCCGGTCCAACTCAACGACGTAGACGAAGGGCGCGACAGTGGTGAAGCTTCTGGACGCGTCAGCCTGGCGGGGGAAGGCCGGTTGCCACGAGGACGACGGCGGCGCGGTGACGAGGCTTCGGGCAAGCAGATGCGTCGAGGGAAAGCGAGGTGCGGCGCGAGGAGGTATGAGGGTGAGGCAGGGGCGTCCTAGGGTTCGAGGGGGAGAGGCACCGTGGTCTTGTACGCGAGGGGGAGCCGGCCGATGGCTGCCACCGCGGCCATGGCGCCGTGGATGGCTGCCACGGCCCCCCTCCTGTTCCTGTAGCGGGGAAGGAGGTAAGTGGGGTGGGCCGCCTGGGCTGCCCACCTTCCAGATGGGCCAAAAGCCCAAGGAGTTTTCTCTCCTTCTAAAGTACTTATACTTCTCCAGAATCTTTTATCTATTTTACTTTTCTGTTTTTAATTTTAGCTACTGTTTTCTATTAATTTGTAAACTAAATGAGTTTTGTTAGAAAGGAGACTTGTCACACAAATCAAGCACATGATTTCTAGGAGTCAAAAAAAAGTTTGAGGCCAAAAGGAATTGTCTAACCATTTTTAGAAATTGAAAAGGCCAAATTTAAATGCTCCTGGATCACTAAATAAATTACCAGGGGCACTTTGGGAATCCAAAAGAGGTTGGCTCCAACATGAAAAATATCCCGGGATTATTTGCCACACTTTGAACATTTTTGTTTTGCATGTTGAATTTTTTTTTGCCGTTTGACTAGATTTGAATTTTTAATTCGATCGGGATTGAGTCATCACGAGATTAACAACAATAATCACGGTGACGTGTCATCATTAGAAGGGGATTACTGTAGCTTAATTATCCGGGTGTCACATGTGTTTTCAATATAATGATACGTGTATATGAACTAGTAAAACCATAGGTAGAGATTAGAAAACGGATGTAGGACATGCGTTTCAAGAGGAAAATAGAACTGGGCTGTGTGTTTGATTCAATAAAAAAAACTGCCTGCGGATGTTGTAAGACAAAAATATAACTAATTTGGCGGGCGAGGCCAAGAGATACCGCTGGATCTTTGTGCCCGTTATTAAATCATAAATTGGGCTGTTAAAAACAAAACCAACCACGGGCGGTTTGCGCCAGTTGAAACTTCTTTCGACCGAAAAAACAATATCGTGCTCAATAAACGAGAGAATTCGCAAGTCTGCATCGATAAGCGGGATGCAAAGATGATATTGTTTTTTATTGTGATAATAAGTGCATGCACTTGTTTCAAAAAATTCGAGAACAGGAATTTGAACGGCGGGTGCTTATGCTACCGTCAAATAAAAATCAGGTGCTCGAAAATTCGTTTCAAACAAATGATTCAGCTTTATATCCACGCCGACCCTCGGCATGATGGTTGGAAGCAAATGCAAGTTCATACCAAACGATCGTTAACAACAATACCAACTTGCGGACGACAAGGTAGTACAACTACCAATACCTAACTAACTTATAATCTTTTTACTCCCGCCCTAGTGTTAAATGCGGTAGAAAATCTTGCAGAGGACCAGTTCCCACTCCTTCTCTTGCTCCAGGTCCCCGAGGTGGTACAGGTGCATCACCCAGTTGGTCCTCTTCTGGTCGAAGTTCTTGTTGGTGTGCAGCACCAAAACCTTTTTTGTTGTCCGTCTTCCGGCCGTTGTCCATCACCGGCAAGGTATTGCCGGTCTTGTGCCACATCGCATTGAAAGTGCGTTATATCGACTAGAGGGGGTGAATAGGCGATTTTTATGAAATTCTTCACTGAGGAATTTGTCGGTGAGGAAATTCCTTAGCGAAGAACTATTTGCAGCGGAATATGTACTCAGAAGTAAACATAACAGGATGCACACATAGTCAGCATGATGAAATGAAGACTAGAACAGAGTACGGGAAGCGTAAACACAGGATAACAAGTTGAAGACAAACAGACTGACGAAATTGAACTGAGGAATTTGTGAAAGTCTTCAGTCAAAGTCTTCAAGCACAGATATGAACAACATGCAACACGGAATGAGGAAATGGATGAGTTGAGGAAATAGAACCAGTCAGTTGGTGAAGACAATGATTTGGTAAACCAGCCCAAGCTGCTTGTCTCGGTTAGACGTCTGTTGAGCGGCCGAGTATTTAAACTCGAGGACACAGTCCGGACACCCGCCTCTCGAGCCGCAACTCAGACACCCAGTCCTCACCGTATTCTCCTTGAACTAAGACCACGCAGCCTCGCCCAATCACTCGTGGTAAGTCTTGGTGACTTCCAAACCTTCACAGACTTGGTCACTCGGCAATCCTCAATTCCTCTTCGATGCTCTAGACCTTGACGCCTAACCGTCTGGAAGAAGCACAGTCTTCAAAGGTAACAAGCGCCGGATCCACGCAGATCAATTTCTTGATGATGCTCAATCACTTTGGGTTTGTGGGGTTTGGTTTTGGATTTTCCTCACTTGATGATTTTCGCCAAAGTCCTCTGAGGATGGGTTGCTCTCAAATGACAAGTGTCAAGTTCTCTCGAGCAGCCAACCAACTAGTGGTTGTAGGGGAGGCTATTTATAGCCTAGGAGCAGCCCGACATGATAAGACATAAATGCCCTTCAATGATATGACCATTAGGTGGATAAGATATTTTGGTCGCCAAGAAGACAAGAACGGTCGGAAATTTGACTCTCAAATTCCTCGGGGCTATCATGTTCCTCATGGTAGGCAATTCGACTAGCGAATTCCTAACTCCTCGATCGAGCAAAGTCCTCGGTGAATGTAAGAACTGCGTCTCACATCGATGAATTTGATCGAATCGTATGAGATTTCCAATGGCTTCACTCAAGGGATTGGTAGGTGTAGGATTTTGAGTTGAGCATCACATGGAAATTTTTCCTTAGTATTTCCTCGACCCCTTTAACGAAGACGGTGTTTCCTATGACTCAAGAAAGAGAAAATGAAACTACGAAAACAAAAGTCTTCACGCTTCATATTCCTCGAATGAATATCAAGTCTTCAAAGGTCACACCAAATTCTTCACTTTCAAAGTCTTGTAAAGTCTTCGAATATCAAAGTCTTGATCGAAGAACTTCATTTTTAGGGGTCGACTTTCTCTGTAAATATCAAACTCCTCATAGACTTATAGACCTGTGTACACACACAAACGCATTAGTTACTTAACCTATAAGTCTTCAATACACCAAAATCACTAAGGGGCACTAGATGCACTTACAATCTCCCCCTTTTTGGTGATTGATGACAACATAGGTTAAGTTTTCAACGGGGATAAACATATGAAGTGTAAATACCGATATTGAGGAATTTGATTGCAAGATATAGAAGAACTCCCCCTGAATATGTGCATAATGAGGAATTTGCTTTTGAGACAATGCACATTTGAAGAATTGAATCATGGAGATCTCCCCCTATATCTTGTAATTCATACACGCATTTGATATATATACTATGAAGAATTTGAAATGCATGATGAAATATGGTGCTCGATGAGATTCAAAGATGCGTGCAATAGTATTGACTAGGAATAAGCATGCGAGTATCACATTAAAAGTTTGAGCTCAAATATCACATTTGAGCTTAGTGCTTCAAAAGCATCGAGCATAACACGTATCAAAATCAGAGCATCAAACGTATCGAAGCACGATCAAAAGTATCAAGGCACCATCGGATTTAAGATTACAACTCGATCCAATAAAAGTTTCGGAAGAACGAGAGTTGTAACTTAATAAAACACCCATAATATAAACCCGCTTGAAGACTAACTCAAATTTCTCCCCCTTTGTCATCAAATGACCAAAAGGATCAAAACTGAGGACTAACGCCCCTGAAGATTTTCAAGTTGATGGAGGAGCGCCGGCGTTGTCGGGTTGGATGTTGAAGTAGGGCTGCCGCAGATGGCGCCCAAATCTTCATATTCATCGGGCCACGCGATGAAGAATAAGAGTTGGCCACCAAATCAGGAACTTTAACTCTCTTGAATTTCTTCGGAGGTGGTGCAGACCAGTCAAATGCTTCTTGAAGACCCATAGTCTTCAATTCTTCCGCGGAATAGACATGATTAAGAACAGCCCAGGTGCGGTTGAGGGTTTCATGAAGGTAGTCTTGATTTTCTTCACCGCATTATGCGTTGAGGTCATGTTGTGAAGAATTGCAGCAAATTGGCGCTTCACCCATTTCGATTATGCTCAACCTTCCGATGAAGACCGAGGAGTAACTCATGATCATCATCACCCAGGTGCGCTTGCTTGAGGCTGTTGCTTGGTTGAGGTATTTGCTTGGCGGTGTCATGCGTTGCGTAATCGTCATTGGTGGAGTAAGATGTAGCCTTGCGAAATTGACCATCCAATGGACGAGTGCCTTCATCAATTACACCGCTTGCCTTGCCCTTGTCATCGATGATGAAACCGGTCGCTTGAGGACTTCAATGGGCGGCAAGTAGCTGCCATGGTTGAGTGTCACCTTGTAGTTGGTGAAGATCTTGCCCTTATGAATCTCATGATCCAAGGCGATATGGCTTCAGCTCAAAAGGTGACATTGCAACATTGGCCGAGTCCTCATGAAGAAATCATGGAAGTTGACAGAATGCCATGAATGATATTGAAAAGCATGTTCTTCATGATGCCAACGACATCTTCTTCATTTGAGTCGTGGCCTTTGATGGGACTCATTGTCTTCGTCAAGATCCTATAAACAATCCGAGGCACATACAAGAAATCCTTGACGAGGAATTTGGTTCGAGGGCTTGGCACGGCTTCAATGGCTTTATAAGCACTTGCATAAAGTGATCGACAGTTCACGGTCATTGTAGATGCAACGTCTTGATTCATGGGGAGGATCAAGAGGAAGGACACGAAGCAATTCATTCTTTGGTGCCTTGTAGTGAGTATTCTCTCGTCATCCAATCCAAGACCCATGAGTTGATATCTTCAAAGATCTCCGGTGATGTGCGGTGGCATAGAATTGAAGAATGAGTTCTTCATTCCATCCACGTATATCGGCAGAAATTTAGTAGCCTCGCATCATGAATAACACGGAGTAATCGCTCAAGCACGGTAGTGATTCCATATCCACATGAGGAATATGCTCATGGTCAAGATCTTGTCCTTGTCAAATAGCACCGAGGAATAGAAGTTTGCTTGTGTTGGAGTCCGAGCGCCTTTTCCTCATACGAGCAGAGTCATAAGGATTATAAGCGATGAAGAACACATGCTCGTAAAAGAAGTCTTCACCTTGAATTTTTGCTTGCTAGAGAACGGATTCTTCGGTTTGGGCATAGGAATATCGATGATTTGCAAAGACAACATCGTGAATCGCGATCTCGTGTTCTTCAGTCGAGAATTTCTCGCTCCTCTCCTTGTGCAATTTGAGGATCAGAGTGGGTTCTTCAGCTAGTGGCTGGAATTTCTTCATTGATGACGATGTGGGATGAGTTTCTTCAGAGCCCAATTGAACAGCTTGTAGCCGGGATCGAGGAACTTGTAGAATCGAGTGAGGAGAGGAGTATTGGGATGCCGACTTTCCCAAAAGTCATCGCTCATCACCGTGTAGTGCACCCAATATCCACGTCTTCATCTTCTTTTTCAATTTCTCAACACCGCCTCTTCAAAGAATGAACCGAGGCACGGTGAGGAAACAACTGGAGTTGAAGGAAAGCTTCCACTTCAATTTCTTCATCAAGCTGTTACGAGGTAGCAACAGATTGATTTTCTTCATCGATCCGCTTGGGATCTTGTAATCTTCTCCATAAGGAACAATTTCCTTGGACGACATGGAGGAAATGGGAATGGCATCAATAGGATTTTCAATCGAGCTGGTCATTGGCTTCATTTTCTTCGCAATCAAGAATTTGACGCGGTGATGCCTTCCTTTTCTTCACTCGCAGCTCGATCGCAGCCTTTGTCTTCTTCACTTCATAGGCGTAGGAAGAATTGGAGTTGGGGTTGGCGCAGGAGGAGCCGAGGATTGTGGTACAGTTTCTTCAGTGCAAGCCGGTGCGATTGTTCTGCTTCCTTCAGATTCTTCAGCGCACCACTAGTGGATGCCACAGGAATTTCTTCAAGAATTGGAATGGAGTCATCAGCCCTCGAACTTGTGTTCTCATCAAGATGTTGAAAATCATCAGCGATCTTGGCATGTTCTTCAAAGAGCTGAGCGAGTCTTCACTGAGGATTTTCTTGTTGCGATGGAGCTGCAATAGCTTGACATTTTCTTCGTCAAATTGTTAATCTCACCTTGGCTCCTTGCCAATCAGCATTGTAAGCATCAAAATCCTTGCTGAGGGCTTGAATTTCAGATTGTGCTTTGAGAAGTTCTTCAGGAGTCAAGTTGATGATGTTCTTCCTTAGAAGCTTCTCCTTTCTGGCTTGTGTTCTCTTGATCTCACGAGCCTTTTCAAATTTCCATTTGTCTTCAGCGATGAAATGGTTTAGCATATGACTTTGACCAGGAGTCAGTGGCAGATCCGGAATGGGAGTGGTTGGATCCTGATGCCACAGGTCAATGAAGTCAAGGATCTTCTTCGGATCCAGAAGCAGAGGCACACTTGTTCTTTTGGCTCTAGCGGCCTTGGTCAGTCTGTCTCTGATGATTTCTGCAAGCTCTTCATCAGAAGCTTCATCATCAGAGGGTACGTTGAATGCAACCTGTTTCTTCTTTGGACTTGGCCGAGGACCGCGTCCAGCTGTTGCTTTTGTCTTCAGCAGAGTGGGGCCTGTTGAGGACATTGGTGCAGCTGAGGAACTTGCTGAGACACCACAAGCAATTGAGAAACCCTGAGTCCTTTGACAAGTAGCAAGATGCACATGTGTTGAGGACTTGGAGGGAGCTGCTGAGGATTTTGAATGAGCAACAGCAGTCTGAGGAATTTGCCGTGACGGCGCGGCTGAGGAACTGGGCCGTGAGGGTGCTGACGGTGAAGCACTTGGCTTTGAAAGCAGGCTTCTTTGGCATTGATTTCCTCGGCTTGACCGAGGGCTCAAGAAGCAGCAGCAGAATCCTCATTGAATTTCCTCACCGCCTCCTTGGCCTGTCTTGCCAATTTGGCTTGGCGCTGGACCATTCTTCAGAAAGTCTTCACCACTCTTGATGCTAGTGGGATCGGTGACTTGGCAGTGCGGTGGAGCTCTTGGGCATGGAGGGTTTAAGGCTAATTTCCTCATGTACTTGGGAGTAACATAGCGGTATTCCCTCCATTCTCGTGCCCATCTTCTTTCTATCCTCTCAGATCGACTTTGCGCTGGTTTTGGTCTCCTTGCCAAACTTGGATTCATCGGTGTGCGATAGTCTTTGTATATTTCTCAGAATCTCAAAGGCGTCATGACCTCCGGTTTCTTTCCTCCCTTCTGCGGTCTCTTGCCTTACGCCGCTTTTCTTGGTGAGGAATTTGAACAATAGAGCACTCAAGAAGTATGCAGTTTTTCTTCGAGGAACGCTGCAAATGAGTTAAGTTGATGAGAACCTAGTGATTCAAAGGCGGCGGACATGAGTACCGTGAGCAGAGTGTAGGTGCGAGGAATTTGGAGAGTCATATCGTTCTCGTAAGATTTTTCAAAAGGAACAAGTTTTGAGGAATTTGACCAGTTGAGCCTTGAGGAATTTCACTAAGCGCTTGCCTTAGGTTCAGAGTTGTCTGATTGAAAATCCGCACAATTGAGGAATCTTGAAGAAATGAATGCTTAGATAGATAAATCAAGAGCATATAGTGTGTGAGGTGTTCATATGTGAAGATTTGAAGAGCAAAAACACCTTTGAAGATTTTCGTAAAGATTGAGAATCAACGCGAGTAATAAAAGTGACTTTTAATTACCCGAATCAAGAACACGATTTAACAAGAATGAAGCAGTAGTGAAGTTCGTCACGTTAGATCTCCCACGCCTAACTTGGCAGAGGGAGACGGCTACTGATGGCGGTGGAGTGAACATTTCATGACGGGCGCGAGTACGACGGCGGCGAGGTCGAGGCGGTGAAGCTTTTCCTCACCGACGGCGATGGAGAAGCGGCGGCGCTTAGGGTTTGAGGAGAGCTCGAGCGAGAGACGAGCGAAAGCGAGTAAATGAAGTAAGGAAGGGAGAGGGGTATTTATAGCCACGGTGAAAAACTGTTCGCCGAAGATTTTGGGACTAACATGCCCCCGCCTTTTTCCTTCACGCGACATGTGTCACCCACGTCATCGCGAGATGAGATCGTAAGATCGTGGGTGATTAAACTAATACATCGTGGGATGCGGAACGGTTTGAGCGGTAAAACCGAAAACTTGGATAAGATTTGTTTAAAAGTTTCGTTCACAATTTCTTCAATTGTCAAGGACCGGTGAAGACTTTGAACAGTTTCAATCGTAACGCACATGAAGAATTTGTGAATAGATTGGATTGAGTATAGCATAGAGGGGAAGGGTCCGATCACATTCACTTAGCGTAAATAGCAACTTGAAGAATTAGCAATAAGTGAATGTCAGAGAGGACATAAACTCATATATATATATATCCAATGAAGAAAAACGACGGAAACATTGAAGATTTTGCAAAGTTGAAGAATTTGAAAAACTGAGGAATTTCAAAAATAAGGAAAAACTCAAATTGAAGATTTTCAACTTTTGTGGTGGCGTAGCCCATCGATAAGAATGATGTTTTCGGACACAGCGTGCATAATTGTCGAGGGTTACGAGAATCAAATTCTTCATTAATTTCCTCACACTTAGAGTGTTATTCTTCATTGATTGAGGAACAACGTTTCTTCATGTGTTGCACATCTAAGTCATCAATTATGCATAAGGGTTAGGATGTGTGTCCTTTTCAAAGAACATTCAAGATTCTAAGATATTTAGCTCACACCGCAACTTGCTAAATCTCTTCTCATCCAAGGGCTTAGTGAAGATATCGATAGCTGTTCTTGATCTTCACATGCTCGATGGAGATATCACCCTTCAACACATGATCACGAAGAAAATGATGCGAATCTGGATGTGCTTAGTCTTCGAGTGCTTGAAGCGGGTTGTGAGCAATCTTGATGGCACTCTCATTGTCGCAGAGGAGAGGCACATTCTTCACGTTGACGCCATAGTCCTTGAGGGTTTGCTTCATCCAAAGCAGCTTGAGCACAGCATGAGCCAGCAGCAATGTATTCAGCTTCAGAAGAAGCGGTGATACACGCCTGCTTTCTTCGAGGACCAATGGACCAAAGATCGTCGAGGAAATGACAAGTGCCGATGTTAACTTGCGGTCCACACGATCACCAAAGATAGTCGAGTCGAATATCCAATGAGATCAAAATAGAGCCCTTGGGGTACCATAATCCTAGTGTTGGTGTGTGAGCTAGATATCAAGAATATGCTTCACAGCCTTATGGTGTGATTCCTTGGTGCAGCTTGAAATCGGGCACACATGCAAACACTAAGCATTATATCCGCCTAGATGCACATAAGTACAATAAAGAACCAATCATGGAGCGGTATACCTTGTGATCAAGTCAATACCATTTTCATCGATGCATAGATGGCCATTTGTGGGCATAGGAATTTTGACGCCTTTGCAATCTTGCATGCGAATTTCCTCAAGACATCTTTGAGGTATTTCTCTGAGATATGAATATGCCATTCTTCACGATTTAATTTGAAGACCTAAGAAGAATTTCAATTCTCCCATCATAGACATTTGATATTCTTCACTCATCATATAGGCAAATTCATCACTATATCGTTGGTTAGTACAGCCAAAGATAATATCATCAACATATATTTGGCACACAAACAGTTCACCATCATATGATTTAGTAAATAGAGTAGGGTCGAGTGAACCGGGTGTGAAGCCATTCTTCACGAAGAATTCCTTCAATGTGTCATACCACGCCCGAGGGGCTTGCTTGAGGCCATAGAGAGCCTTATTGAGTCTGAAGACTTTGTCAAGATTCTTGGGATCTTCAAAACCTGGGGGTTGAGCAACATATACTTCTTCCTCAAGCTTACCATTGAGGAATGCACTTTTCACATCCATTTGATATAAGATGATATCATGATGGTTAGCATAGGCAAGTAAAATGCGGATAGCCCTAAGTCTAGTAACAGGTGCAAAAGTTTCATCGAAATCAATTCCTTCAACCTGTGTGTAGCCTTGAGCTACTAGTCGTGCCTTATTCCTCACCACAAGGCCATTTTCATCTTGCTTGTTGCGGTAGATCCACTTTGTGCCAATGATATTATGCTTATGAGGATCCAGGCGATTTACCAATTCCGGACATTGTTCAACTCAAAGCGATGTAATTCTTCTTGCATAGCCTGAATCCACTCCGGCTCGAAAAGCTTCATCTACCTTAGTGGGCTCTGAGATAGACACAAAAGCATAGTGCCCACAAAAGTTAGATAAGTGTGAGGCTTTTGAGCATGTGAGAGGACCTGGTGCGCTAATGTCATCGATGATATTCTCCACTTGCACTTCTTTTGCAACGCGTGGATGAGTTGGTTGTCGCTGAGGATTTTGATCAGCATTTTCTTCAAAGACCATTTTCCTCATCATGTTCTTTAGGTGCATCACTCGATGTTCTTCACGAACAGAATGAATTCTTCACAGATTCTTGAAGAGGAATGACATCCTCAAGAGCCTTGAGCTTGATAGCATCCTCGGTGCTGGTTCATCTAACATGAAGGTAGGTGCTCTCTTTGCGAGCCATTAGTTTCATCGAACCGCACATCTACAAATGTCAACAATCTTGTGAAGAACAATGTTGAAGACTCAGAGGTGTCTGAGTCCTTTCCGTAACCAAGCATAAAACCTTCATGTGCTTTGGTGCAAATTTAGAGTTGTGGTGAGGATCTCTAATCCAACATTTAGCACCAAGACTTTGAAATAACTCACATTGGGTTTCTTGTCGGTGAGGAGTTCATAGCGTCTTCTTGAAGAGTTTGTGAAGATATACTCTGTTGATGATGTGGCGCAAGTATCAATTGCATCAATCCAAAAACACCGAGGCGTTTTGTATTCATCAAGCATAGTGCGAGCCATCTCAACAAGAGTTACATTCTTGCGCCCACGATGCCATTCTCACGAGGAGTATAGGGAGCAGATAATTCATGAGTAATACCAAGTTCATCAAGATAGGCATCAAGACCGAATTCTTGAACTCGGCCCATTGTCACTTCGATATGCTTGATCTTCACACCAAAGTTGGTTGAAGCCCTCGAGGAAAATCGTTTGAAGACTTCACGCACTTCATGTTTGTAAGTAACAATGTGTACCCATGTATATCGAGAATAATCATCAACAATGACAAAACCATATAGAGATGCATCATTAGTGATTTGCAGAATAGTGGTTAGGTCCAAGAGGTCCATGTGAAGCAATTGAATGGACGGGTAGTGGTCATGATAGTCTTATTTGGGTGCTTGGCCTTGGTCATTTTTCCGCTTCACATGCTCCGCATAAGTGATCATTGAGGAATTTGACATTCTCAATGCCAATGACATGCTTCTTCTTCGCAAGCGTGTTCAAATTCCTCATGCCCGCATGACCAAGTCGTCAATGCCATAGCCAGCCTTACAAGCTTTTGCAAGTAGACACATGGCTGGTTGTGGTCTGAGAGAAATCAACAATATGAGATCTCCTCTCCTAAAGCCTTCAAGACTTTGGAATTTTCAGCTTCCATAATCACAACACAATGATATTTGCCAAAGACAACAACCATATCAAGATCACAAAGCATTGAGATCGACATAAGATTGTATCCTAAGGACTCAACAAGCATGACTTTGTCCATGTGCTTATCCTTAGAGATAGCAACCTTACCAAGACCCAATACGACTTTTGCCTTTGTCAAAGAAAGATGATATGCTTCAGAGGTGACGGTGATAAGGAGCATCCATCAATAGATTCTTGTCACCGGTCATGTGATTTGTACATCCACTATCGAGGACCCATTCGGTGGTTTTGGGTTGATCATCCCGCAGATGAATTAGTTAGCTTACAATCTCATATGCTTCATCGGTGAAGAATATGATATCAAGTTCATCGATGAATTTCATTAAGCAAAGAAGCAGATATAGCAATATGAGGACGTGTGAAATGAAGGTTCATTTCATCATGATTCGCTGCGTCCTTTCGAGCATTTTGTCGTCCCCAAGAAATTCTTGAGACGTTAGAGCACGCCCGAGACTGACCTGCAGAAGAGATTAGTTCTTTTCTTCACCACCCACATCCGGAGGGGTGGCAAAGAATTCATCATCCTGCGAGCACCATGTGAGAAAGGTGGCAAAGATGCCAAACCATTTCGCTTAGCATAGGAGGGTTAGGGTAAGCATATGAATAAGCGAGTAATTCTTGAGGACTTATGAACATAATGGTTTGAAGAATAATGCACATATTCATAGCCCTTAGCTTTACCCTGCGAGACAGATTTGTTAGCACGATGATAATCATATGAGGACTTTGATCCAATTGAGGAATTTGATCCTCGTGAAGAATTTGGTCCATATGAGGACTTGGATCCATATGAAGAGTTTGGTCCATATGAAGAATTTGATCTGGGGTTCCTGTTCTTCACAGGTGGTGTCATGAGGACATTCACCTGAAGACTTTCAACACAGCTTTTGGGAACCCAGATTTTCTTCATAGGGGAACCGTTCCTGCAGATTAGTGCCAACATATCTAGCAAATACTTCACCATTTCGATTTTTGAACAGTTTATAGTTGAGTCAAATGACTCATCGGAAGAATGAGGAGATTCACATGTAAAGCCAGATAAGTTAGATGGATCAACTGGAGGTCCCTTTGCAAAGAACCCATGAGGTTTTGGGATACCGCTCGGGCTTCCAATATGTTCCATCGGCATTGAGTTTCCTCTCAAAGGCAATACCCTCTTTCCTAGGGTTTCGTTGAGGATCTGCTTTTGAGCACATCACAAAGTGTCGATGCCCTTTGAGGCTTTTGTACATGCTGTCATGTACAATTCCTTCAACCCTGCATTGTCAAGTGATACTAGCAATGTCCTCGGATGAGGAATTAGTGATAGCATAGGCAGATGAAGAATTTGTAACAGTTGAAGCATTTGAACATTCAGGTGAAGAATTAGCAGATTCACGTTCAATGCACTTTAAGCATGGAGGAACAAATTCTTCCTGAGAAGCGCTGATCTGTTGAGCTAGTAATGAATCGCGCTCCTTCTGAAGATCTTCATAACACACTCTTAGCTTTTCAAGATCTTCCTTTCTTTGAAAAGCTTCAAGAGAAAGCTTCTCATTGTCTTGCTTTTCTTGAAGAAATTCATAAGAAAGTTTCTCATGATCAGACAAGAGAGAGTTATGATGACCTTGAAGGTTATCATACTTAGACTGAAGTCTCTGAAGATTTTCAGTCAGGGCTTTAGTGCGATCCATTTCTTCACCCAACATATCATCACTTTTATCTAGCATGTTTTGAACCTTCTCAAGAGCCCGTTGTTGTTTCACAGCAATTTTAGCAAGTTTAGAATAGATAGGCTTAAGATCCTCATTAGATTCATTTTCACTAGAATCAGAGGAGTTGTATTTGAGTACCTTAGCTCCATTTGCCATGAAGCAATAGGTGGGAGCGTAGCCATCATTATCTTCAGTATGCTTGTCGGTGGAGTCAGTCTCTTGAAGATTGAAGATGGACTTGTCGACAAAAGCAAGAGTAACGCCGACTCGCCACACTGGACTCAGATTCTTGGACTCCTCCTCTTCATCATTTTCCTCGATTCAGCTTCGAGTCCATTTCCTTGCCAATGAATGCCCGAGCTTTCTTGGAGCTGCCCTTCTTGTGAGATGAAGACTTTGATGGTTTTGAAGACGAAGATTTTGATGGTTTCTTCTTCTTCGTATCATCAGAACTGTAGTCCTTGTATTTCTTCTTCTTCATTTCCTTTTCCCATCGAGGACAATCTTGAATATAGTGACCGGGCTTCTTGCATTTGTGGCAAAGTCTTCTCTTGTAGTCTTTGGATGAAGAATCATTTCCTCTTGAGGATCTTCCAAAACGACCACGTCTTGTGAACTTCGAATTTCTTCACAAGCGAGCTAGATCTGGCTGAGTTCTTCAGATCACCAAGGCTACTACCGTAATCCTCACATTGAGTCGACACAACCTTAGCCTTGAGGCACGTGGTTTGCCATAGTTTGAGCCATAGAGATCTCTCTTTTGACAAGTCGAACTCGTGGGTGTTAAGCCTTTCGAGGATATCAGCAGGATCAAGCGACTTGTAGTCAGCACGTTCTTGTATCATCAGTCCCAGAGTATCAAATGAGGAATCAAGCGATCTTAGCAGTTTCTTCACAACTTCATGATCAGTGATCTCAGTGGCACCGAGGGCTTGAAGCTCATTTGAGATGTCAGTGAGGCGATCAAAGGTTTGTTGGACATTTCCGTTGTCGAGTCTTTTGAAGCGATTAAAGAGATTCCAAAGAACATCAACTCGAGAGTCACGCTGAGTTGAGACTCCTTCATTTACTTTGGACAGCCTATCCCAGATAAGCTTAGCAGTTTCCAAAGCACTCACTCTTCCATACTGTCCTTTGCTCAGATGGCCACAGATGATATTCTTCGCTTGAGAGTCGAGTTGTTTGAATCTCTTCACATCGGTAGCGGTCAGTGTTTCAGTGACAGCGGGGACACCATTTTCCACAACATACCAGAGATCATTATAATTTGCCTCAAGATGCATTCGCATCTTGTTCTTCCGAGAGGGGTAGTCCGTTCCATCAAAGGTAGGACACCCACCGAGACCTTGATCATACTGCGGTCGACATAACTAGAACTCCGGTGGTTAAACCAAAATCACACGTAACAAGGAGTACCTTGCTCGATACCAATTGAAAGTGCGTTATATCGACTAGAGGGGGTAAATAGGCGATTTTATGAAATTCTTCATCGAGGAATTTGCGGTGAGGAAATTCCTTAGCGAAGAACTATTTGCAGCTGAATATGTACTCGAAGTAAACATAACAGATGCACACATAGTCAAGCATGATGAAATGAAGACTAGAACAGAGTACGGAAGCGTAAACACGGGATAACAAGATGAAGACAAACAGATCAAGAAATTGAGGCGAGGAATTTGTGAAAGTCTTGACCAAAGTCTTCAAGCACACGATATGAACAACATGCAACTGAGAATGAGGAAATGGATGAGTTGAGGAAATAGAACCGGTCGGTTGGTGAAGACAATGATTTGGTAAACCAGTTCCAACTGCTGTCTCGGTTATACGTCTGGTTGGAGCGGCCGAGTATTTAAACTCAAGGACACACAGATCCGGACACCCGCTCTCGAGCGCAACTCAGACACCCATCCTCACCGTATTCTCCTTGAACTAAGACCACGCAGCCTCGCCCAATCACTCGTGGTAAGTCTTCAGGTGACTTCCAAACCTTCACAGACTTGGTCACTCGGCAATCCTCAATTCCTCTTGGATGCTCTAGACCTTGACGCCTAACCGTCTGGAAGAAGCACAGTCTTCAAAGGTAACAAGCGTCGGATCCACACAGGATCAATTTCTTCAGTGATGCTCAATCACTTTGGGTTTGTGGGGGTTTGGTTTTGGATTTTCCTCACTTGATGATTTTCGCTCAAAGTCCTCGGAGGATGGGTTGCTCTCAAATGACAAGTGTCAAGTTCTCTCGGAGCAGCCAACCAACTAGTGGTTGTAGAGGCGGCTATTTATAGCCTAGGAGCAGCCCGACATGATAAGACATAAATGCCCTTCAATGATATGACCATTAGGTGGATAAGATATTTTGGTCCGCCGGGCAAGATAAAGAACGGTCGGAAATTTGACTCTCAAATTCCTCGGGGCTATCATGTTCCTCATTTGTGTAGGCAATTCGACTGGCGAATTCCTAACTCCTCGATCGAGCAAAGTCCTCGGAATGTAAGAAGCTGCGTCTCACATCGATGAATTTGATGAACTGTATGAGATTTCCAATGGCTTCACTCGAAGGGATTGGTAGGTGTAGGATTTTGAGTTGATCATCACATGGAAATTTTTCCTTAGTATTTCCTCGACCCCCTTTAACAGTACGGTGTTTCCTATGACTCAAGAAAGAGAAAATGAAACTACGAAAACAAAAGTCTTCACGCTTCATATTCCTCGAATGAATATCAAGTCTTCAAAGGTCACACCAAATTCTTCACTTTCAAAGTCTTCAGAAAGTCTTCAGAATATCAAAGTCTTCAGTCGAAGAACTTCATTTTTAGGGGTCGACTTTCTCTGTAAATATCAAACTCCTCATAGACTTATAGACCTGTGTACACTCACAAACGCATTAGTTACTTAACCTATAAGTCTTCAATACACCAAAATCACTAAGGGGCACTAGATGCACTTGCACGCGTGCATGCCGCACTCCGACTATATCTTGTGACGCGTCCACGTGCCCCTTTTCAACGCCCTGGAATTGCGCTGGAAGAATTGCTTCCTTAGGCCACTCAGTGTGATACCTGCTGTATTGTGGAATACATGTTTTAGTGTACGTAGTTGGCATTTTCATAACATCTTTGGCATGTTGCAGTCAAATTTTAATTGGTTCACCAGGTCTGCGTCTAAAAAGAAAAATAGAGCTAGAAATAAAGGAATATGTTTGTGCAAGTAGACGGCCGATCGGTGTCTTACTTGGAAGTTTCTCAGGTCCGGTGTAGCATATGCTGTGCTCGCTATCGATGGTTGGTACGAACAAATCGATGAGAGACTGAAATCTCGCGTTGTCATCACTCACTTTGGCCTCAAGGTGCTCGATCAGCTCCTGATCCATGGGATCGAACTCGACGCCAGCCGGCAGCATCGGCCAATCCTTCTTCGACTTGCATCGGTAATTCTAGTTATATGGTACTCAATGTATGATCAATCGACTGTTTTAAATGAATGATGAAAGATTTCGACAAATAAGTGGTACTCCAAATTTGAAGTCCAGAATACCCGAACACGCCGCCGAGATTCTTGTGTCACCTCACGCACAGCGTGTTGTCGCGTCAATTCAATGTGTGGACATGATGAATAATTTGACCGACGTATACTAGTACTGCTACTGTACTATTTACTAGTCGTATTTAGTGTCACAATTTATACATAGGTTTAACTAACAAGTACACACTTGAAGCCTAACTGATATATATATATATATATATAGGATGCACTTGATCCCAGGAAGGTATCTATCCTTCAAACCAGAGGAGTGCTTCAAACTAACAATAGTACATAATATCCAACAAAAGAGGGTCGTGCTACAGCAGCAGAATACATGGCTCAGTTTAGATATCAGCACGAATCAAGTTGTGCATATTTGTTGTTGGCATGAACCACATCACCGCATGTCGGGTTTGCAAAAGCCATCCATCGCATGGAAGCTTGATGCCTTTCACACACTGAAGATTACCTGGCAACAAGCTATGTCGACGAATCTCTGGATATGGTGATTCATGAAACCCATGGTATGATGTGTAAACACAGCCCCCCCTCGCGAATGGAAGTTGCATAGCACAGTAATCATCACCGATGATATGATCGATGATTGGTTGGATGATTGGATAATTGAGCTCGAGGAACAGGGTGTGGTTGCCGAGGCTGTAATCCCGCCTCCAGTTGAATACTCCTGGCCCAACGGAGCTGGGGTCTTTCTCGAACACGAAGCAGCCATAGCCATCAATGTCACAAATGCCCCATGCATTGTACTGCATGTGGTTTGATGTAATGGTTTGGTCAATTTGGTACGTGCGAATGAGCATCAAATGATCGCCGTCAGCTAAACGAGCGATAAACCACCACCCATCGGCTGGTATGATTCCAGGTCCTGGCATCATGAAGGCCAGCGCATTTGCGTCTGCTGCAACAATTCAAATTGGAGACCAAAAGGACAAAATAAACAATCATGTTCAGATTATGTGTGAATTAAGATTATTATAACAGTGACACATATCATAGACAGAGAATTGCAATGCTGTGGTCATAATCATACCCCAAGTTAAAAAAAATAAGCCAATGGCTTTCATATTCTAGCAACATGTCATGGTTCAAACATCATGTAACAATGAGAGGAAAACAACTATGACAACGCCTACTCATATTCTACCATAGCACTTACTACTACTGTTCTCATATCAACTCTAAGCAATAACATGCATTGTTATAAAAATCTTGTAAACGAGAGTAACATATAGCAATCATGATGTCATGCTCATAATATGTATTCTAACAATCATTAGATGCCAATTGTTCTCATATCAACTCTAACAATAACATGTGTGGTCATAAAAATCTAGGAAATGAGAGGAACATATAGCAACGATGTGGTTATTGACATGCTATGCATTCTAAATTTGTAACAAATGAACAGGAAGTCGTATTCATAAGGTAAAGATGAGATGAGATAGAACAATTACACGACAATAGATTCCACCAGTATAGGCAGCCAATATGTGCATCGACCGCGTAAACGATGCCATCGTGCACTATAGCATCAGACAGAAATGTTGCCTCAACAGGATTGATGATGAGCCATAACCATGTATGGCGACCGGATTCCAGATAGACTAATCCCATGTTGAACAAGTCAATGAGCTTGTAATCCATGTAGTCTTTTGATGGTGTGGGCACTTCGCAGATTACAACTTTCTAAAAACAGAGGTCGAGCCAAAAGCTTGACACGTCTCGTGCGTAGTAGGCAGGAGTGTCCGGCGGGCCGCGAGGCTCGATGTCGGTGGTATCCAACGATGGAAGGGTGATCTCTCACTGGGTGTAGATATCCACGAGACGCCACGGACCACCTTTGTGGTCGATGAGGACTATCTAGTTGGCCTTCATGCCCGCCCAGTAGTGGCCGCGCATGAAGGACAGGTAGGTAGTGGTAGCATGTCGAGGGGCACTCTCAATTCTAATAGTACTACTACCAGGATATAGGCACCGTCCTTCGAAGTGTAAATAGTTACACCGATGACATGTGGGTCTACCACAAGAGGGCGCATATGTTAGTTAATGGAGGACAGAGGTGCGTAGGCGTATTTGCGGAAGCGTGCTCTACTGGCAAACATGATGGCAGTATTGGGTAAGGCTGATTTAGTAACAACAACACGCTGGTTCAGCTTATTAATTACGTGTCCCATCTGCTGCAGCATGTATTGTCACTTCACTGCGAAGACTAGTTGAATAGTTCTCTCTGACCGAGATGGGGAATAATGGATCGCGAGGACTTCCTTTCTACAGTATCCCTATGCCTCTACGCTCACTTCACTCATTTTGCTCCATACCTAGTCACTTGTTGAAATCTGTAGAAAGACAAATACTCCATATTTGGGAACAGAGGGAGGCTTTTACTCCGTATTATTTGGGAACAGAGGGAGTATCACCATATGGAGGGAACAGAGGAAGCTTGAAATATGAACATGTCAATGGCAGGGAGTAAGCCCCATGCACGCATGCATGCATGCAACATGCAACACTCACACATACACATGGACGCACGCAACACTCACGCACCCATGCGGCACACAGCACACGACGCAACACACACAGCTCACGCTCAAGTGCTCAACCTACTCCCTACGTCCGTGAAAGACTGTACATTTAGAGATTTACACATTGACCAGGGCATAATTAACGCCCAAAAGTAGCAGCAGACTTATGTGTGCATGCGACCATTGAGATAAGAAGATTAAATGAAGGCCGTTGCATGCTGTAATTAAGGATAGACATGTAGCCTATACCTATAGCACAAGTTGGTGCATTAGTCAATCAATATCGATTTAGATTAAAGGCTAAATGCATTGGAAGTGTAGATATACATTATGTACCACACTCTTTGTTTTGTAGCCGATGTACACTATTTGTTGGAAGACCGAGGGAGGACACGTGCATGCACTCACATACACAGCCAGGGCGGTTCGCGCGCAAGGGTTGGACTCGTGTCGCGCCTGCGTAAAGTTTTGTTTAACTGATTTCTTTGCTCGCTAACCGATGTGGGACCCGAAACCGGTGACAATTTAACCGATAACAAAGTGCCACATCGACTATGTGGCTGTCAAGAGGGTGCTGTCACGGTGCTCTACAATGAGCTAGTGATCGTATAATCGCCGCAAAACTATATATAGTAACCGTAAAGAGCGTATTGTTACAGACGTTGACCGCCGGTGTATTTTTCTCGTTTCAAATTAAGCCATATTAATCGGAAAGGACGCAGTATGGACTACTACTAGTACTGGTACTCCTTTGATGTGTCCCGTCAACTCGCCGAACAAGGAGAAGCTTGCTTACTACACCTCTCCCTCGCCCACGCGCGCGGTGGTTCGCAGGACGAGGAGAGGGTTTCGAATACAGCGCCCTCTCCCTCTCCCTCCCTCTCCCTCTCCCTCGCTCTCGCGGTGGACGTGCAGCAGTTCAATCGGTGTCAGATTGCCAGAAGCATATTGTACTGTAGTATCATCATTGTTGGACCTTCCGAAGAGGCGAAGAGCCAAGTGCAAGGTTCACACGAGTACGAACTGTTGAACCTCCCGAAGAGGCAAAGAGCCAAGTGCAAGGTTTTATAGGAGTTTTCATCCTAGTAGGAGTGTACTACAACTATAGCGAATGATGCTACTGTATGATGCCGCCACGTCACGTATATCCAAAGCTGTGCCACCTTTTTTTCTCAAAGAGCATGTTGGAGCCCGTGCAACAACCACAAAAGTTGCACATACACATAACACATTTACTAGTAGTAAATTCTAAAGGACAAATGCTAGTATGCCACACAAGTTCATCTCCAATTCATGTGATAAATTTGTGCACGACTAGTCTACATATATTCACAGCGCTACCGTTCACAATTACCGTACTCCACTTACACGTTATAGATGGGCTACATGCATGTCCTCCTCCAGGTTCCAGTCCCAGGTGTTCTTCATGGATGGCACGATCCATAGCGGTGGGCAACGGGAATCATTATCGCAGCTTTCTAGTCCGGTTCCACACGATGGAGACTCATCCAAGCTGAAGCGGCATAAATCAGGGATAGTGTGTCCCAACATGTCGTTCATCCGGCGGTGCACAATGAAGACACAACCATGCTTCATGAATGGCAGGCCTTCCGTGTCGTGCATGGAAGGTGGCATCTGCTTCACAATGGGGTAGCTGTCCCCGATGAAAAGCGAGTACTCTCCAAGAGTGTTCCTCGGCACCCACGTAGCATCATGGGGGTCGAACTCGGCGCCGTTCATCTAGTACACGCGGCAACCTAGATCTGGACACATGGTGACGTACATAGTCATGGTCCATGCATAATAATGTTGTGCTCAAATATGGCGGTCAAGATGTCTGCAAGCAAATAGTACTACTCAAAGATAGAGGAAGTAAAATAACCGGCTTATTATATATAGCCACTCTTGGCTACATGGATGAGATAGTAAGACATGGAAAAACAAAAATGGTGGCAGCTAGTGGGTTCAAGTCTTCAAGGGCCTAGCTAGCTATACACGTCCTCCAAGGTAAAAAGTACTCCTACTAGTACTACTAAGTATACTACTAGTACAACAATGAAAGAGAAGCCGAGAGGGTTAAAAAAATGGAATACCTGGGTAGATGGTGACGGTCCGATCGTGGTAGATTTTGTGACCATGTTGCACATCAGTGGTACCATGGGTAACGACTGCTAAGATATTTGATCCCGATATGCCAAAGTCAGCTACAAGGTTCCAGGTTAGACCGAATCGCGGATGCAAATGCACATCCAGGATCGGCGATCTTATTTTGATCGGGGGATGACTGGTCCCTGCAAAATAATGGAGTACCATTAGGGATGCAAATGATGATTTGTGCATTCCATTTGTAATCTCTCGTACCGTAGGATGGCAACCAGATGAAACAAGTCCCCTGGCTTGTCACCACAAAGATGCGGCCTAGATGGCGCATGGCGTCTTCGAACGTGTAGGGTTACAAATCTGCCGTCGCCAACATGCGCCAGCCTCTGCCGTTACTGCGTCTAGCATTGATGGCAATCCTTATGTCGAACACCGCGATGAGATAGTGATCGTTGTAGCCGCGTTGCTTTGTCGGCGGGTCCGCAATTGCTATCTTCTTCAATCTCATGTAGGAATCATCATACGTATTCAAGCCCAGCTAGTCCGGAAGGCCAATCCCAATGAGAAGGGGTCTACCAGAACGGCCGCACTGCTGTGGATGTTGTGCAAAATGATGGTGGTATCCGGCCGGAGGTATGCAAGCCAATCTTTGTTGGCACCGACCCAGACCTATATATAAGATGGTGGGCAGTGAAGAAATTATGGGATGCAAATGGAATTACTAAGTACTACATGATCAAACTCCATTACTGACCTGCTCATCGGACAAAATCCGACTACCTCTCAACGTCGGCAACTCTAGTGGAGTCAACGTGCAACCATGGCCAGGGAGCGGTGGACTGTTCAAAGGATTGTCCCATAGAAGAACCTTCTCCTCGAGGACGCATGGAAGACCAACAAGCATGGCCTTTTCCCAAGCCCGTTTAAGCAGCGTCTTGACAAAGTTGGTGTAGTAAGCACCGAGTCTTGCGGCGGTGAGGACGTCGGAGCGGCGTGCAATTTCTCCCAGAGGATCGTCGTCCAAAGTCTCCCAGCCCCGACGAGGAGGAGAACCGCCTGGCGAATCCAAGGGAGCAGCGACGAACTGCCTTCTCTTGGGGAGGGAATGGCGAGGAGGAGATAAGAGCGTAGTAATCGCAGGCCTCGCCCTTCCAAGCGTAGATCGTTCTCGGCGAAGGGGTGAGGCTATTATTTACTACTAGTACTAGCATTATGGAACGTTATGGGATTGCATTATACTGTAAATAATAGCACTAGTAAGAAATTTTGGGCACTAGGTAGTAGTTTTTGGCGTGGATTAAGAAATTTTGGGTATGTTTTTGCCATTTTTGTACACGCCAACTAGTGTCAAAAAACGTCTTACATTATGTGACAGAGGAGTACGTACTTGTATCAGAAAGCAGATACAAAGACTACTTTTCTCAACTAGTAGTGCAATGTCTTGTACTTCTAGTCTAGTGTAGTATAGTGCACCAGTTTTGAACTCTTGAATCTCAGGGCCAAGGAGCTACAGTTGGAAGTGGAGGGTACTACTGTTCTCTAGAACCATCGATGTACTATCAATGCAGGGGAAGTACACCTGCGTAGTGGCCTAGTGGGTACTCTCGGTGCTATATTCAGCCGCTCCTCTCACGTAGGAGTAGCTGGCCTACTCAGCCACTCCTCTCATGCACACACTAGCAGCCTATTTATCGGACAGTTCTCGCGAGGCGAACATTTGAGTTATTTGATACAGCGAGACTAGGCTTTTCTCTTCCATTTGTGGAGGTGTAATGGATCTCGTCAAACTTTGTTAGTAGTTCCTTCTTTATGAATGAGATGAAGCAAAGCTTTTGCCTCCGTTTAAAAAAACACGTCAAGAGGAATTTGTTTTATAGTAGAGCCAATAATGGAGTGAAGTCCATGCATGCAACACCACAAGCTACAGAGTAGTAGTAGAGCGCTTTACATACGGAGCCATATTGCACAGTTCCCAATGCCCCCCCAGGCTTTTTCGGCTCCTCGGGCTTAATTGGGAGGCGCTAGTTTAAATATGCTACTAGCTGATGAGGAAGCTGCAAGCGAGGTGTGGCTAGGGCGAGCACGCGAGCCACGGGATGCTAGGAAGGAAAACCCGTTCACGTGGCTAGGCTATCCAGTGCACGTCTGTTCGACTTCAAAACTCAAACTACACGTGTAAAATATGGCTCGCAGCAAAGTGTAGTAGTACTATTTTAAAAAAAAAGGCCGCCGTGCGTTCGGCCGGGATCGAACCCACAAAGCAAGGTATACACTCCTGCGACCACTAGTAGTACTCGTTGGAGTACAACGCAACCTAGAATCGCCTTTTGTCACTAGTAGTACGTACATTATTCCTTACAAGAAACCACTAAAATGCCAAGAAACTACTACCACTCGCATACGTGGCAGACTTAAGATAAGACTACCTTATCAACCATTGTACATGCTCTTACCAACAAAAATCCTCGAGTGACCTCCTACCTCCAGCCCGTCCACCTAGTCATCCTCGGCCATGGGATGCAGCTACCGCCGCCGGCAGAAGGCGAGGTCAAAACCGCCGGTGGTGCGGAGCCCATGTTGCGGCAACCCGGATGCCAGCTCCGTCCGGTGCTTTCATGACGCTAGCTAGCCAAGATAGCTCCGCCCGGTTGCTTGTATCGCAAGGTTTGCTAGCTAGATTGGCATGTCGTGGCGGCTTGATCGCGCAGCGCGCGCCAAAGCCAGCCATCGGCTCGGCGAAGGCCAGCACGGCGGCTTGCTCGCTCGTGAGTCACGCTCGGGCCAGCCTGCCAACCCGTGCGGAGGCCAGCGCGGCGTCCGGCCCGCCCGGCGGAGCGGCGGCCAACTCGCTCATCACCGGCGTCACCGACGAACACGCATCAGTACTGTTTGAAGTAATGTTCAGGAAAAATAATGATTTGAGGGGGAATAACAGGATAGAAGGTCAGATGTGGGTCCCTCGTGTCAACGGTCAAACAAAATGTGTTGGTTTAAGCTGCCTCGTCAGTACGGGCGTGTGGGCCAACCCTGTCATAAATGGGTTTAAACGAACCTAATTTGTAGGAGTACTAGGTAGTAGTTTTTGGTGTGGATTAAGAAATTTTGGGTATGTTTTTGCTATTTTTTGTACAATAGATTCTTCCTAGGGCTGGTTGAAAGTGGTAGTTTTTTGTTAGATACTCTACATATTGTAAGTAGGAGTGAAAGTTAAGCTTTGGAAGCCAATAAGCAAGGCTAGTGACATAGTGCATATGTGTACATGATTGAAAGTAAATATCAACCATGAGTGACTAATATCTTGATGGAAAACTCGAAACTATGGAATACTAGGAAAAAATGCATGGTTGGAAATACTAGTAATGTTCATGTCTGTTGCAACGAATCATAATTAGAATAATACTTATTCACAAACTTGGTACAAAACACTCTAATTTTGATGTACATATGTTTCAATTATAATATATTCCTTGGGCTGCTTTGGTGAGGTCAGGGAGGGATGTGGTTGCTTTTAAGATACTAAGTATGGGTTTTTCTGCAAATTGGTAGACAAGTGGGATGTTGGTGAGAAAAGGAAACAACTTACCTCACAATCGTTAGATGTAGATCTAATGGTCAGAAACGACGGATGGCAGACACACCAGCATCACCAATTTGGTCTTGTGTAGCAGTACTAGCAAGATCCGTGCATTGCACGGAACATCAAGATGCATTTTTTTTATAAAACACTTGTTGTGATTGACCCTTGCGGGAGTAATCCCATGTGTAAAAACTAATGATATCTCGAGAAATATGAGATAAGGTGCAGAGGAGTGGGGTGTGGTGGTGGTTGGTGGTCGGATGGCGGAGGCATGGGGATTGACGACGCGGCAATGCCACTGTGCCGCTTTGTTCGAGGCTTCCTTTCTTAATTGCTCAACAATGAGGTTTGTTGGAGAGAGGGATGAACGAGGGAAGGACTTGTCTGCAAATGTGGAGAGGGGTGCGAGTATCTTTCAGTTTCCATCCGTCGAATATAGATCGGACGGTCTATATTGCAAGATGGCACACATACCATCATCACCACCTTGGTTTTTTATAAGAGAAGAAATATAAGTATGGAGATATAAACGTATTATCGATACTTGCTTCCGTAAACTAGCATCTACATTCTATTCAACGCCTCGGCATGTGGGGCCTTAGCACAATGACTTCTCGACTGTGTAAAACAAAGATTTTCCTGTCGCCGACAAGGAGGGGGTGACGGCGGCGCGCTTTTTGGCTTGCTCTAGTCCTAGTAGTCATACTAGGTGGTCTAAGCACGTGTATATTTATTCTTTTTCACGTCTTGTGTTTGCCATACTGCCACGATTGTTGATGAATAGACCGTAAGTTATTCACAGGGAAACCCTTGATGAGCGTGTTTGCGAGAGAGAGAGAGACGGTGTGCGTGTGTGATATGTTAGAGACTGAGGCAATGATAACAGATTCTTTGTGTCTATGTGTGTGGAGGATAGAGAGAGACATGTACATGGGGCTTTGTGTTGTGTAACGTGGAGACACATATACATAATTAAAGAGTGAGTGTGTGAGATACACATGCGGACATGGGGAGAGATGAGGATCCAGATAAATGGGTGTTTGTGCGTGTTTGTGTGTGTTTGTGCACACGTTTGTGTGTGAGAGGGAGAGGGTGTACGTGGAGTAGAGAGACCACTGATGATGTAAACCTAGTATAAGGGAAGGGGTAATGGTGTAACATGTGTAGTAGCGGGATAGCACGGGTGCGGGCTGGGGAGCAGACTATTTGGAAGAGACATCGAGTGTGTGTGTGGGAGAGGGGTCTGAGACCGAGAGAAAGAGAGAGGTAGCGACGGAGAGAGAGAGAGAGGAAGAGAGGGGGCGAGAGGGGTCGTTTGTGTCCATAAATGGCGTATAGATAGGGAGACAATGTTGATGTTGTCCGAAATTGGCCTATGAACGGAGACACAAGGGAAGCGAGTCATCGTGTGTGTGATAGGGACTTCATGAGAGATCTAGAATAGATGGTGTAGAGAACAATATGCGAAATCAAGAACGATTATACATTAGGGAGCTATGCAAAGAGTCACGACATATATGTATGCAGGGAAGGAGCTGGGGCGGGTCTGCATGTGGGAGAAATAGAAAGAGGAGAGTGGTGCACAAGGAGACAAAGTGTGCTTGTTTGCAGTGGGGGTGGTGTGTGAGGTGAGTGCGCAAGAACCACATAACTAGGGAGATAGACGTTTGGGGGCGACGTTTTGTGTGTATGGGAAATATACACTCTACATAGTCCGTGTGCTTGGCTAAGAGAGACAGCGGGAGACCTAGAGAGTGAGGGAAGAGATGTGTGCATGCCTGAGAGACAAAGTGATAGAGACCTATGTTGGGGTCCGGACTTTACAAGAGAGAGGGCTGTTAATGTGCTCATGTGTTGGTGTTTGGGGGAGAGAACGACTTCTCTATGTGTGTGTGTGTCTGTGTGTGTGGTGGTGGTGGGGGGGGGGTTGACTTCAGATAAAGAGTGAGGTGTCTATATTTGAGGGACTTTAGCATAATTGAGATATTGTGCGCTCATGGTTGATCCATTTGTTTCACAGTTTGTACTATGAGATAACGATACTTTTGAACATGCGTGATATACCTTAATGTACCAGAATTACAAACCTAAGATTGGAATTTTGGAATTCGACTCCATCATTAGCTTTTGTAATTCATTTAAACGGAGGTACATTTTTTAAGCCGGGATTTCGTGATTTCAAATTCATATATCAAACCTAGAGATATACACATACGGGCATGTTCAAACTTTATAATCATCCACTTTATTCATACACATACACATTTTTGCTTTTGTCATCATATTTAGGATAAACACATTTGGAATTTCATTTGAATTGGACTGTATGATGGTATTTGCTTGTAGTAGCTCAATGATCCATATTTGAATTGAATGGACAATCTAAGTTTCAAGTTGGAGACAATGATTTTCAAAACTTGCACTTTTTTTTGCGTGCAAAACAAACAAATTGTCGGCCATGATATCATAGTCGGCCGTACGAGAGCAGCATACTTATAATTTTAGGCGCCAAAAGCTTTCAAACTTCCCGCTCACATCGAAATATCACGCGCCCGAAAGTTTAGCCCTGCGATATTCCTGTTTTACCCCTGCCACATGAACGGAAAAGAGTTGCTTTGGTAACTCCATTGTTTTCCCCTCTTTGCCCCCAACATTCTTCCCAGAGCCCTCCCTTCCCTCCCGAACCCCCAACCACGGCAAGCCGCGAATCTAGTCTTCGCCGCAGCAGTGGACCTCACACCCACGGATCTACCTTCCGCACCTTGGAACCCCCAACCGCCAACTCACCACTTCACCGAGCCGCTTTGGCGGCGGCTTCTCCACCGCTCCAGATCTCCTTGACCGCCATCATGGTCCACCGCACCGGATCTGCTTAACCGGTGCCCTCCACCACAGCGTAGGCCCTTCACTGACTCCTGCGTCCGCCACTTCGCTGGCCCTTCATACAAGCCCTCGTCCGACGCAACAGATCCGCCTCACCGAAAGCACTATACAATGCGCCCACCGAAGCCTTCGTCCACTGCACCGGACCCGCTCCATGGACGCCATATTCAACTCCACCGGCCCTGCTTTACCGACGCCACAACCTCATCAGGTTATTTCTATTTGTACTCCTTCGGTTTTTCTCTTTATCGTGCAACTGTTCACTTACCACAGATGAGCTTTCTTGTATGTCGACAGGCGCCGCAATCAGTAAGTAATCAAGAAGCTTCAGCGACGGCGATAGCCGGCCCAAACTCAACTGCAACACGAGCACCATCGACGATCCATAGCTATCAAGTATGACAACGATACCCATACGCCGCCGAGAATCAAGTATAATTATCCAACGGCCGGCGCCTACATTCACTTTCCTAGCATATGCACCGCACCTTTGAATCTCTTCAGGGCATCATTCAGTTTTTCATGAGACGCGTTATTCTGCTTGCACCTGTAGGGCCATACTTCTGGCAAGGAACATGTTACATGTGTTAAATTACATACCAATGCACATATAGTTAATATGCTTTAGTTTTGTTTTGATGCCACCTATTGGTTCCATCAGACTGCTTAATGTTCTCTATGCTTAATTACACATCAGCAAACTAGCATGTGGTTCTGCCGCTTTTTGTTCGTTTTTTTACCCTACATTTTCTAATGCTAGCTATTACATCACTTCTCCGAGCCTCTGTTCATTACTTGTTTGTGTGTTCTTGATCTTCCCAAGTTGCATGACTAATTTGATGCTTCTATTAATTATGGAGCTTCCAACCCCGCAAAATATTTGTTCTTTTGGTGCTGGCACCTCGAACAAGCATAAAATTAGACGGAAGGAGATATATTGTCGTGTATGCACACACCCTTCCTTCATCAGTTTAGATGAACCATTGATGATCAATTCGGACCAGTGCATGCAATTAAAATTAATTTTACCTAAATAGATGGTGCAGAATAAACTACAACAACTAGATTTGCAACCACAGGATGCTTACGATATCTTCAAAGAACATTGCAACAGCAGCTAGGCTTCACAGCAACATATGGTAAGCCAGTGTGCTTTAGTACATGTTAAATGTAATGCGAGTGGGCTGCTTTTCTTGGCTTGTGCCCTCAACGTGTAATCCTACCGAATTACAAATAGTTCAGTTGTCTGCTTTGCTGTATTGCTTGATTCGAATGCTTGTTTGTTGTTACGTTATACCTGAGTTGGCCAATATGTCAGCAGTGCCTGTTGTACTATCGTTGGCGCAGATGGACTTTTGTCATCTTGTTGTTGATGAGTTGCAGGCAGCTGTGGTGAGGTGGCATACAGAAGACAGCAAGCAGAATTGTGGAGAGGGTTGTGCCATTGTCCCTCTGATTTTGTATCTTGATTGCTTGAAGCTTCCCAAATTTTCAATTATGCACACGTTGACGCCACGTGCGTCATACTTGACGACCAAGGATCTGCTGAAGTTATACAACGAGGATGTGCTTGTCAAGGGAAAGATTTATTTGGAAACTTACAAATTTGGGAAGCTGCCGGTTAGTTCATCTGAGTTTTAAATATCAGAGTTTTTTTTCAAAAGGTGCAATCATTATGAATCTGAACTTTCTACTACTGAGATGTGTACTGCTCTTCCCTTCTTATCTTTTTTTGAAGTGGAAGGGTTCGGGTGATATTGTGTACAACCGTTCTACTGCAGTTCTATGTGGCCGCTCTGATGCGAGGCCTAGTACTCATGCTAGGTTTTATGAGCCTATCTTTAGCCAGCTTCCTGCCTGTGATGATGAAGGCGCCGCATACTCGTGGTTTCACGGCTCATTGCATGTTTGATGATAGAAGCTCTTCTAAACAGGCATCTGTTGGCGGAAAGAAACCCGAGGAGATAGATGACCTTCTTCTGAAGGTTTTGAAGTTAACTGAAGATTTGCCAACCTCTGTTGACAGGTTGAGAACAATTGCTGGTTTTTTCCTTATTGGCCATGGCCCATGAGATGAAGATATTGTTGCTGCGCACAATTTTGATTGCGGCGTGGTTGAAAGCCTGAAGATTGTAGTGACGAATATTCGGTCTTCGTATGCTCAGTTGAGACATTCACAGGAAGAAAAATGTGGTCGGTATGAGAAGGATGGTGAGCATATTTTGGATGAGATGAACCGTCAGGACGCTGGCGTCGGCGCTGATAATGTACGTTCTAGGTTTTTTGTGCATCTAAACCTCTTTTTTTGTATTATGTGGACTGCTCCTCAATGTTTGTTTTTCGTTTTTTTGTGATAGGCTGGGGTGGAATCTTCTGGTGTCCATGGATCTAAGGACGATGGACTTGGTCATGTACAAGTACTTCTGCCGTGTCTGTTCTGCCTTGTGCCTCTCTTCTTGTACTTGCATTGTTTGCTTTCCATTTTATTGTATTTTTTGTGTACCTCACGATTGTAAATTGTGTACTGCTTGTGCATAGTTGAAGTTTTTTTGTCATTAACATCTTATTTTCATTTCCGGTTTGTTCTATGCTTGTAGACTGGAGTTGCTGCTTGTGATGTGCAAAAAGATCCCTACAATGGCTGTGGGAAGGATGAGAACCTGGCTGGTGCATCGTCCCCTCTGGGTGTTGTAGCTGATATGGTATAGTGGAATTACTTTTTCTGTTAGTGGGTTGTAATCTAATTTTTTGTTGTTGTTATAAGCTTGATGTACACTGTTCTGTTCACTCATATGCATTTCTTTTACATATGTGAGCTGCATAGTTTTACATGTGTGAGCTTGATACGTCTCCAACGTATCTATAATTTATGAAGTATTCATGCTATTATATTATCCATCGTAGATGTTTTATATGCATTTATATGCTATTTTATATGATTTTTGGGACTAACCTATTAACCAAGAGCCCAGTGCCAGTTTCTGTTTTTTTCCTTGTTTTTGAGTTTTACAGAAAAAGGAATACCAAACCGAGTCCAATTGACGTGCGAATTTTTGATAATTTTTTATTGATCAAAAGAAGCGCATGGAGTAAAAGAGTTGGGCCAGAAGAGTCGCGGGCTGTCCACAAGGGTGGGGGCGTGCCCACCCCCCTTGGCGTGGGCCCCTATCTCATGGATGATTTGGAGACCCCCTGTTGTGAGACCGATGCCAAAAATTCCTATAAATACAGAAACCTCCAGAAAATAACCTAGATCGGAAGTTCCGCCGCCGCAAGCCTCTGTAGCCACAAGAAATCAAACTAGGCCCTCTCTAGCACCCTGCCGGAGGGGGCCATCATCACCGGAGGCCATGGAGGAGGATCCCGGAGGGGCCATCATCGCCATGAAGGCCAAGGACCAGAGGGAGAACCTCTCCCCATCCGGGGGAGGCCATGGAGGAGGAATCACAAGGGGGAGGACCTCTCCTCCTCTCTCTCTGTGGCGCCGGAGTACCATCGGGAAGGGAATCATCGCTGCGGTGATCGTCTTCATCAACATCACCATCATCATCATCACCATCCTCATCTCTTTTACGCGGTCCACTTTCCCGCACCCCGCTGTAATCCCTACTTGAACATGGTGCTTTATGCCACATATTACGATCCAATGATGTGTTGCCATCCTATGATGTTTTGAGTAGATATCTTTTGTCTTTGTGTTGATTGATGATCTAGATTGGTATGAGTTGTATGTTTTATTTTGGTGCTGTCCTATTGTGCCCTGCGTGTTGCACAAGCGTGAGGGATTCCCGCTGTAGGATGTTGCAATACGTTCGTGATTCGCTTATAGTGGGTTGCATGAGTGATAGAAGCATAAACCCGAGTAAGGGGGTTGTGGCATATGAGATAAAGGGGACTTGATGCTTTAATGCTATGGTTGGGTTTTACCTTAATGAACTTTAGTAGTTGCAGATGCTTGCTAGAGTTCCAATCATAAGTGCATACGATCCAAGAAGAGAAAGTTTGTTAGCTTATGCCTCTCCCTCATATGAAATTGCAATGATGACTACCGGTCTTATTAACAATTGCCTAGGATAATTCCGCACACCGATCCATCTTTATTCCACACTCGCTATTTATATTTTTTAGTAATATATTCTAACTTTATAATAACAGCACCTACTTTTATATTTTGGCTCTCCGATATCATGCAAAGTTATCCTCTTCATACCCACAACGTAGTTTTATTTCTCGTATCTAGTTGGAAGCACACGTTCGGTGTACGTAGAGTCGTATCAGTGGAAGACAGGACTTGAGAGAATATTGATATTACCTTTAGCTCCTTGTGGGGACACTCCATACTTATCACTTCCACCTTTGGAAATTGCTACGATGATTCCCTGCACTTGGGTATTATCAAGCTCTTTTATGGCGCCGTTGCCGGGGAGCAATAGCATGGGGTTGATATTCTCGTGTGTGCTTGTTTGCTTTATTCACTAAGTAGATTTTGTTTTTCTTTTTGTTTATGTTTAGTTGTGGGTGAAACATACAAAAAAATTAAAGAATGAAAATACAAAAAAAAATTACTTGCCTCTCATGCCTAAAAAAGATTTTCAAAAAGAGAAGTGATTGGAAAGTTATGCATTTGAAGAAGTGAGGGTCGACCTTGAGCACTTGTGTTCATCTCATGGAAACAATGTAGAATTTTTCATGGAAGTTTCTCTGTAAATAATTATCCCCTTGTATATATCCATTGTATTATAAAAATAATGTGCCAAGCTTTGGTTTTAGGATGATTAGATTGCTTATTTACTATGTGCAGAACAAAAACAGAAACTTTGGCTGTAGCGCGTGATTTTACATTTTTTACTGGAAGGTAAAATGGGTCTGAAACGTTTTTCACATTACTTATGTACAAATTGTTCAAATTTTCATATTTATTTCATAATTATTGGAGTTATAGAAGTTTACTAAACTTCCAAAATACTACAGACTGTCCTGTTTTTGACAGATTTTGTTTTCCGCGTGTTGTTTGCTTATTTTGATGAATCTATGGCTAGTATCGGGGGTTTGAACCATAGAGAAGTTGGAATACAGTAGGTTAAACACAAATATAAATAAATAATGAGTTCATTACAGTACCTTAAAGTGGTAGTTTGCTTTATTACACTAACGGATCTCACAAAGTTTTTGTTAAAATTTTGTGTGGATGAAGTGTTTGAAGATGGAGGAGCTATCAATATGAGAAGAATAAAGAGAGGCAATAGTTCAATCTTGGGGATGCCCAAGGCACCCCAAGTAAATATTTCAAAGGATACTCAAGCATCTAAGCTTGGGGATGCCCCGGTTGGCATCCCATCTTTCTTCTTCAACAAATATCGGTATACCTTGGTTTTTGTTTTGTTCACATGATTTGTGTCCTTTATGTTTTTATTTCTTTTCCTTTAAGACCCATGATAGTATGAGTTAGCCCTTCATTTATTTGTCGAATACTTCATGTGCTTAACTTATATCTTTTAAGTATGATCTTACAGAATTGCTCTTTGTGCTTCACTTAAATCTTTTGAGTATGTTTTTATAGAATGCTTCGTGTGCTTCACTTCCATATTTTGAGCTTGGATATTGGTTAGTCTATATTAATTGTAGAATGCTCCATTAACTTCACTTATATCTTTCTACTCTCCACATAAGCAAAATTCTTCCTAAAGTTGACACTCTTCCAAACCCACTTTTAAGTAAGACCTTTGGGAAGACTTGGGTGAAAGTTAATGTGATCTTGCTGTAAAAAACAAAAACTTTGCGCTCATGGGATTAGCTGCCATTTTTACAAAAGAGTGCTTTTGAGTTGATTATTTTTGTAGAAGATTAATAGTCAAATTCCTCACATCCACCAATTTATTTCATAATTTTTGGAGTAGCAGAAGTATGGTTGTTGTTCAGATCATTCTGATCTATTGCATTTCGATGATTCTATTTTCATTGCATAGTTTTCTTGATTTCTAGTTTCTATGGCTTATATTTCTCAATATAAATTGTAGAAATGATATGGTACAGTAGGCATTGTGTGAGAAAAATTATGAACCTTGTCTATGACAATAACAAAGTGAATGGTTTACTCTTTATCATACTAACCTATCTCACGAAGTTCCGTTAAGTTTTGTGTGATTGAAGTTTTCAAGCTTTGGGTGAGATATTGATATGAGGAGATTAAGGAGCGGAAAGACCCTAAGCTTGAGGATGCCCAAGGCACCCCAAGGTAATAATCAAGGAAGACTCAAGCGCCTAAGCTTGGGGATGCCCCGGAAGGCATCCCCTCTTTCGTCTACAAAACTATCGGTATACTTTACTCGGAGCTATATTTTTATTCGTCACATGATATGTGTTTTGCTTGGAGCGTATTTTCAATTTTACTTGCTGTTTGAATAAAATCATTGCATCTGAAATCTTGAACGAAAAAGAATCCTCCCATGGCTAGTTAATTATTTGACTGCTCAGTGTTCTTCACTTATATCTTTTTGGAGTAGTTTGTCATTTACTCACGCGCTTCACGTATATCTTATGAGTAAATGGTTGAATGAATTGAATATCAGAAATCTGAATTTATATACGTTTCATATGATTATATCATGGGGAGTAATGACTTCACACATAATAAGTATAGGTAGTAAACTCATTGAAAGTTAGCAAACGCAAAAGTGGTCACTTAAACAATTCATGAAAGAATATTGAAGGAAGAGAGATTTCACATATAAATATACTATCTTGGATATCTTTTGTAATTATGAGCACTCATTAAAATATGACATGCTAAAAGGTTGATGTTGGAAGGAAGACAACTTAATGGGATATGTATTCCTATATCCAAAATGTTATATTATCTTGGATCATCCAACATGTTGAGCTTGCCTTTCCCTCTCATGATAGCCAAATTCTTTGCACGAAGTAGAAATACTACTTGTGCTTCCAAACATCCCTTAAACTAGTTTTGCCATGAGAGTCCACCATACGTACCTATGGATTGAGTAAGATCCTTCAAGTAAGTTATCATCGGTGCATGCAATAAAAATTGCTCTCTAAATATGTATGACCTATTACTGCAAAGAAAATAAGCTTTATACGAACTTGTGATAGGGAAGAAATTAAAGTGACGGACTGCATAATAAAGGTCTCTATCACAAGAGGCAATATAAAGTGACGTTCTTTTGCATTAAGATTTTGTGCATCCAACCTTAAAATCGCATGACAAGCTCTGCTTCCCTCTGCGAAGGGCCTATCTTTTACTTTTATCTTCTACCCTTATACAAGAGTCATATTGATAATCACTTTTCCTTTTTACACTTTTCCCTTTGGTAAGCACTTTGTGTTGGAGCAATTCGGATATATATATATATATATATGCACTTGGATGTAGGTTTTCATAAAGTATTATCGTTTTCATTACCCTTGAGGTAAAAGGTTGGGAGGCCAAACTATAAGCCCCTATCTTTCTCTGTGTCTGATTAAAAGTTTGAACCCATAAATATCACATGAGTGTTAGCAATTGTGAAAGACTCTATGTTAGTTGAGTATGTGGGATTTGCTAAATTAAAGATCTTACATAGACCCTTCCTGAAGAATTGCAATTGTTTGATGACTAAGAGCACTGTTTGTTAGATTTCAAGAAAGTTTATGATCTATACTTTAACATGTGAATAGCTTGTTACTTGATCATGAAAAGTTTTATGAGATGAGCTACTATTATGACATATAATGATGCTAGAAAAGGTTATTGAAATTATCATTGATCAAACTTGTGCACCTGCTAGCATTCACACTTCATAAATTATTTCTTTTATCATTTACCTACTAGAGGACGAGCAGGAATTAAGCCTGGGGATGCTGATACGTCTCCAACGTATCTGTAATTTATGAAGTATTCATGTATTATCCATCGTATATGTTTTATATGCATTTATATGCTATTTTATATGATTTTTGGGACTAACCTATTAACCTAGAGCCCAGTGCGGTTTACTTTTTTCCTTGTTTTTGAGTTTTACAGAAAAGGAATACCAAACGGAGTCCAATTGACGTGCCAATTTTTGATGATTTTTATGGACCAAAAGAAGCCCCTGGAGTAAAAGAGTTGGTCCAGAAGAGTCCCGGGCTATCCACGAGGGTGGGGGGCGCCCCCCCGGGCATGGGCCCCTATCTCGTGGACAATTTGGAGACCCCCCCTGACGTGAGACCGACGCCAAAAATTCCTATAAATACAGAAACCTCCAGAAAATAACCGAGATTGGAAGTTCCGCCGCCGCAAGCCTCTATAGCCACAAGAAATCAATCTAGGTCCTCTCTGGCACCCTGCCAGACGGGGCCATCATCACCGGAGGCCATGGAGGAGGATCCTTGAGGGACAATCATCACCATGAAGGCGAAGGACCAGAGGGAGAACCTCTCCCCATCCATGGGGAGGCCATGGAGGAGGAAGCACAAGCGGGAGGACCTCTCCTCCTCTCTCTCGGTGGCGGCGGAGTTCCATCGGGAGGGGAATCATCGCGCCGGTGATCGTCTTCATCAACATCACCATCATCATCACCATCCTCATCTCTTTTACGCGGTCCACTTTCACGCACGCTGTTGTAATCCCTACTTGAACATGGTGCTTTATGCCACATATTATGATCCAGTGATGTGCTGCCATCCTATGATGTTTTGAGTAGATATCTTTTTTCTTTGGCTTGATTGATGATCTAGATTGGTACGAGTTGTATGCTTTATTTTGGTGTTGTCCTATTGTGCCCTCTGTGTCATGCAAGCTTGAGGGATTCCCGCTGTAGGGTGTTGCAATACATTCATGATTACTTATAGTGGGTTGCTTGAGTGACAGAAGCATAAACCCGAGTAAGGGGGTTGTGGCGTATGGGATAAAGGGGACTTGATGCTTTAATGCTATGGTTGGGTTTTACCTTAATGAACTTTAGTAGTTGCGGATGCTTGCTAGAGTTCCAATCATAAGTGCATATGTTCCAAGAAGAGAAAGTTTGTTAGCTTATGCCTCTCCCTCATATGAAATTGCAATGACGACTACCGGTCTTGTTAACAATTGCCTAGGATAATTCCACACACTGATCCATCATTATTCCACACTCGCTATTTATAATATTTTGTAATATATTCTAACTTTATGATAACAGCACCTACTTTTATATTTTAGCTCTCTGATATCATGCAAAGTTATCCTCTTCATACCCACAAAGTAGTTTTATTTCTCGTATCTAGTTGGAAGCGAACGTTCGGTGTACGTAGAGTCGTATCAGTGGCAGATAGGACTTGAGAGAATATTGACCTTACCTTTAGCTCCTTGTGGGTTCGACACTCCATACTTATCACTTCCACCTTTGGAAATTGCTATGATGATTCCCTGCACTTGGGGATTATCAGAGCTGCATAGTTTTACATGTGTGAGCTGCATAGTTTTACATGTGTTTGCTTCGGTCTTTGATAGAAGTGAACTTCAATTCTTTTCGCATATGTGGGCTGCAGTCTTCTACATTTGTAAGCTTTAGTATTTAACAGAACCGAAGTGCAGTTCTTTTTTTCATATGTGGGTTGAAGTGTTTATGTGGGTTGCAGTGTTTGACAAAGTGAACTGCAGTCCCTTTTTCATATATTTACTGCAGTTATTTGACACATGTGGGCTGCAGTGTTTGACATAAGTGACCTGCAGTTGTTTTGCATATGTGTACTGCAGTTTTTTGTATAAGTGACCTGTGTTTTGTTGTGTTAATTATTTTCCATGCTCATTTGTGACATTGTGTCTTTTAAAAAAAATCACAGCCTAGACATGAAAACGTAGAAGTTCATGTTGATGTGAACCAGGGGATTGTGCTATTGAGGGTGGTGGCAGGGTTGAAGCTTCTGTATCGGTTGCCGTCGACAATGCAGAACCTTCTGTATCTCTGGAATCCCACGATCCTGTTTCCCCTTGTCGGCAAGAAGAATCTGATTTTGGCATTGAAAAGCCACTGGAGAATGTTGTTCCTGTTAGTAGAGTTGCTTCTTCTCCTGTTTGTCTGGCATCCAACGATGTTCCTGATGTATTTAGAGTGGAGCCTCATGTAGTTGAAGTATCTAAGGACGTTGCGGTTGACCATACTGTCGTAAATCAAGACAATGTTGATGTTGCTACAGAAGGGTAGTCTAGTGAGGTTGTGGTGGATTCGTCGCAACCTAGCCAAGTAAATGCTTCGGTCAGCTCTGAAGAACAACATCATGAAGATCTGACACTAAAGGCAAGAGTTCTGTTTCGAACAGTGAAGTTGAAGTTTTTCTCATTCATTTTTTAATTACTATTGTAGTTGTATTAGATGTTTAACGATAAGTGACACTTCATCCTTTTGTTGCTGATGTTCCTGATGTATTGTAGTTTTGTTTCCTTATCTTAATATTGAACTTCTTTTCTTTGGATAAGTGAACTTCGTGTTTTTATTTCAGATGACGAAGTTCCTGTTGTGACACCGTCGAGCATTGATCCAGCTCTTCTGAGAAGATACAATGAGCTGTACACTGCTGTTATGAGGGCTCGGAGGGACAAAAAGAAGAAGTATGTCTTTTTATAAATTGTTTTGTTCATATGTGTTTTCTATTTTCGGTATTTACCCTTTTCCGTTGTTGTTATTTCTTTATTATCTGATGTTTCGGGTTTTCATAAAAAAATCAGGGACATGATTGCTTTTAAAACTGAGGTGGCTGATATTACCATTGCCAAAGTTGGTCAATCTGTTTGGCATAAAGGGATACTCACTACAAGCCTTGTAGATCCCAGGGTTTCTTTGTTGGTAGATAAGTTTAAGGGATCTCCGACGATTGTCCCGTACCCTATTTGTGTAAGCATGTAGAAATTTTTGTTTTATTTTTTGATTTTCTTTTCTGATTTCGTGTATAACCTGTTTGCTTGAGCACTATTTATTTTTGGGTTTTGTTTTGGCAGAGAAGTATTTGGAATGGTGGTACTGTAGGCAGGAGTGCTAAAATGATGTTCTCTTCAAAAGCCGAGGAGCGTATTGATACAAAAGATATGGTGAGTAACGTTTTTATGTGTCGAAAACCATTTTCTGGTGTGTTGGTTTTTATAGTGTTCTGTTTCTTCTTGTTGTAATAGTTTTATTTATTTTTGTACTTCCAACAGGTCTTGTTTGCAACATTTGATCCGCCACGGATGAGGGATGGCGTTGGTCATTATTGTGCAGTCGCCTTAAATTTGAAAGAAAAGCGGTTTGAATTTCTTGACTCGCTCAATAAACCTGGCAGCTCTAATGCGATCAGGATTTTTAGGAGGATGGTTAAAAATATCAAGCATGCATGGAAAGAAGGTAGCTCAAGTTCTGATGAACCGCTAAATCCTCCTACTCTTGATGGATTTGTGTTGAAACATGTCATTGTCCTACTTCAGCCAAATGGGTATGTTGCTTACAATCCCCCTCCATCATACTGATCAACTGTTCTTTTTATATTTCATTCTGTGAAACTGATGGTTTTTTTCTTTTATTGCAGGCATGGTTGTGGATTCTATATATTTCAGTTTTTGCAGGCTTGGGATGGCTTTCGAGTTGCTCAGTTTGCGAGGGGGAGCACATTGGCTACATCAGAAAGGCCATGCTCTATAGTTGGCTCACATCGATAAAGTGTTGCCTTGATTTATCATCACTTTTAATTTTTGCAGATAAAGGTTGTTCTAGTGAACTTCTTTATTTTCGTAATTTATTTTGTGTCTATTGCTTGCTTCAGGCAAGTGAGTTGCATTGTTATAGAAATGTGAGTTGCATTGTTATAGATAAGTGGGTTGCATTGTTCTTTATAAGTGGGCTGCATTGTTCTTGACAAGTGGGCTGCATCCTCTTCTTTAGTGAACTGCATTTTTTATATTATTGAGATGCATTCAATGTTCGTTGGTTTTGTTTTTTGTGCTGAGTGTTTCCATGTTTTTAGGTTTTGATGGGGGTGTTCATGGAGGCTTTACATGACTATTTGAGTCCCAGGGTTCTGAGGTAGTTATGGAGGATTGTGCCATTGAAATCTCTCCAGATAATTCTGGTTCTTTGGCTGGAGATGGTTTGAACACAGATGTGGCGTCTATTTCTCGACCTGACTCTCCGCATGAGGTAGTTGATGTTGATGATGATGATTTCGTTACACCGTTGCGACGCGTCACTAGGACTAGGAGTGCAGCTATCAATCGTCCTCGCGTAGATGAGGCTGAGGTATTCTCGAACAAGAGGGCAGGTGAGAGGGATTTTAATTTGAGAGGCTCTTTAGAGAAATTGAGGCCTCCGAGGTTCAGATATATTGATGAGGCGAGGATAATAAAGTTTCTCGTTCTCAGCAAAGATTTTGTAAGCAAATACAGCGAGTAAGTTTTATGTGTCTGCTCTTCATTCATTTTTTGTGTTTTGTTTTTAACTTTATTTTTTGATCCCATCTGTGTATGTTTAATGCAGAAATGTGTTCTTGATGGTGAATAATCCTTTTGGTGATGTCAAATCAGTCCAAGTTGGCTATATCTTTAATACATTTGGCAAAGGAGCTTTATTGGACTCGCATCTCATGGATTACGTCATTAAGTACTGGAAGCAAGACATTTAAATGAGTTCAGTTTATCGTTCTTGTGAACGTGTGCTATTTTCACCTTTATTTATCACGGTAAATGTGTCTGATGTCATGTTTATTTTTGATTTGGTGCATTTTTTGTCTTGTATAGAATTATTTTATGTCCATGCATTCATGCATGTTTTACTCTCTCTTTCATGTCCTTTTTGTTCTTTTTCTATCCAGTATGTTCTTCAAATGGAAACCGATGCGAAGAAAGACGAGGATGGGCATCCTCTATTGCCAGTTGTGCATAACCCATTCGTTTTAGAAGATGCAGTTAAGCAGTTCAAGGTTTTTGTTGGCGATGAAAACCTGTTGGATGCAAAACTGGTAAGTCCATCTTTTATTTTCTTCTTTGTTGCATTTCTTTTTATAGTTATTTGAAGCAGTGGTCCTAATGCTACGTGTCGAATGAACTTTTGTTTCATTTATTTTTTATGAAACATATAATGATGTCGCGCTCCAAGGATGGTCATTATTCAATATACACGATGAACCAGCATCGCCAGACCATCGATATCCATGACACCAGGAAGTACATTAGCCATCCCAATTTCACGACAAAGTGGCGCATGACTGACTACCATTCAGATTGCACTGAAGTGGTATGTCATTTTTTAAGCAAGGTCGAAAGCTTTTTTGTGTTTCTTATAATGCATATTTTTTTAAACTGCTCATGCATTGTTAGCACACACAGCACCACACTTTGTTTATATATTGCACTGCAACATATGCGAGACAGAATTGCATTTTTTGTCCAAACACACCCATTTTGTGTAAAAGAGTAATAAAACGAAATGACCTCACATGCATTTAAAAGAGTGACTGTCTATAGGTTTAGAAGAACTTGTACTTTTGCTTCGTGTGACCTCATATGCGACGTGTGTTTTTTTACTTTGTGCTACCTTTCCACTTTTCGTCAGATGAGGAAGATGACTCAGCTGTTGAAGAGCATTTATGGTGAAAAGTTGTATAACTACAGGAATGACCCTGACTGGGTTAAATTGGCAGAGAAGCCCTCTTACCCGACTTTGCCAATGCAGGGAACAAACGAGTGTGAAATCTATGTTCTTAGGTTGACACAGGTGCATGACGGCATGCGTCTAGTCGAGAAAATTCTCAAATCCGATGTAATGCCTTTTGTGTTTCTTCTTTTTTGTTACTATTTTTTTAAATTCACATTTCGTTCTTACGACAACCTTTTTTTTCAATCACTGATCTACATTTTCTGGATTTTTTTCAGCCTGCTGTTGAAGATTGGAAGGCAGAGTACATTTTCCAGTTGTTGTTTAATCCTTTGAACATGTTGTATTATGAAGACATGTCGCCTAAGCTATGAGATCTGATTGCAAGCCGCAGGCTTACTTCGCTGTCGCACTAACAGTCATTTCGCATTTTTTTCTGGTTAAAGACATGTGTATGGACAACAGCTAGTGTTATGGCTTGTACTGTGTGTTGTCTAAGGTAGATAGTATGTATGAATAGGTTCACACTTGGCAGCAGCGTATGTAGATGAAACTGTGTGTATTTTATTTTATATAAATTCCAAATATATATATATATATATATATATATATATATATATATATATATATATATATATATATATATAGAGAGAGAGAGAGAGAGAGATGCGAACCCTGTTGCTTTGTTTTGTATGTGTGGTTTCCGTGCGAACGGGCTTTTGTCACGTTTATATATAATCATTTGTGTTGTGGGAACTGTATTGCTTATAATACCGGACTGCATCATCTAAAGAAATGAACAGCATTGCTTTTTTATTCATGTATGTGTTCCGAAATTGTATATTTCTTATAATACCGCACTGCTTTGTCTAAGCAAATGCACCACATTTGTCAGAGCTGCGTACTGCATCTGTTTTTGCGTGTACTTGCTGCAGTCCTTGGCACGGGAGGGAGGGGGGTTGGGGGGGGGCCCCAATTTTTTTTGTTGTGACACTTGTTTGAAAGCTAGACTCTAGGATTGCATGCGTTATTTGGATGGAAAGCAAAATAACTGCACTACGCCTGTCAACTAAGCGCACTGCATGCGTTAGCGAGGCGGCGGGGTGGGGAGGGGGTCGTGACCCCCCACCCCACCCCACCTCCTGTGAGGCCGAGCCTGGAACAAGCCAGAGCAGGCGGCGACGAGGCGTGCCGCTGCGCCGCATGCGGAGGCGAGTCCGTCACACCCCGTCGCCCCCTGTCTATCATAGGGGAGTGGCTCTGGGGTTGCGTGTGTTGTTTGGATGGAAAACAGAATAACCGCATTGTGCCTGTCAACCAAGCGCCTTTGCGTGCGTTAAGCGAGCGGCGGGGTCGTGACCCCTTCCCACCCCCTGCAAGGCCGAGCACGAGCGAGCCGGAGCAGGCGGCGACGCGGCATGCCGCGGCGCCGCATGCGGAAACAAGTCCGTCACACCCTGTTGCCCCCCTGTCTATCTTAGGGGTGTGACTCTCGGGTTGCGTGTGTTGTTTGGATGGAAAACAGAATAACCTTACTGCGCCTGTCAACCAAGCGCACTGTGTGCGTTAGCGCGAGGCCGAGCAGGAGGGTTAGGGGGTCATGACCCCCTCCCCGCCCCTATGAGGCCGAGCTTGGAACAAGCCGGAGCTGGCGGTGACGCGGCGTGCCGCGGCGCCGGATGCGGAGGTGAGTCCGTCACACCCCGTCGCCCCCTTTCTATCTTAGGGGTGTGTCTCTGGGGTTGCAGGCATTCTTTTGATGGAAAATAGAATAACCGCACTTCGCATGTCAACCAAGCATACTGCATGCGTTAGCGCGAGGCCGAGCAGGGGGACGGGGGGTCGTGACCCCCCATTCCCACACCTGCGAGGCCGAGCCTGGAACGAGCCAGACCAGGTGGCGACGCGGCGTGTCGTGGTGCCGGATGCGGAGGCGAGTCCATCACACCGCGTCGCCCCCTGTCTATCTTAGGGGTGTGGCTCTGGGGTTGCCTGCGTTGTTTGGATGGAAAACAGAATAACCGCACTACACCTATCAACCAAGCGCACTGCATGCGTTTGCGCGAGGTCGAGCAGGGGGGAGTGGGTCGTGACCCCACTCCCCACACCCTGCGAGGCCGAGCCTGGAGTGAGCCGCCGCGTCGCCTCATGCGGAGGCGAGTCCGTCACAACCCCTTGCCCCCTATTTATCTTAGGGGTGTGGCTCTGGGGTTGCGTGTGTTGTTTGGATGGAAATCAGAATAACATTACTGCGCCTGTCAACCAAGCGCACTGCGTGCGTTAGCGCGAGGCCAAGCAGGGGGGAGGGGGTCATGACGCCCCCCCCACCCCCTGCGAGGTCGAGCTTGGAACGAGCCGAAGCAGGTGGCGACGCACTGTGCCGCGGCGCCGGATGCGGGGACGAGTCCGTCACACCCCGTTGCCCCCTGTCTGTCTTAGGGGTGTGTCTCTGGGGTTGCATGTGTTGTTTGGATGGAAAACAGAATAACCGCAATGCGCCTGTCAACCAAGCGCACTACACGTGTTAGCGCGAGGCCGAGCAGGGGGGACGGGGCATCGTGACCGCCCATCCCCACCCCCTGCGAGGTCAAGCCTGGAACGAGAAGGAGAAGGTGGCGACCCGGCATGCCATGGTGCCGCATGCGAAGGCGAGTCTGTCACACCCAATCGCCCCATGTCTATCTTAGGGGTGTGGCTCTAGGGTTGCATGCGTTGTTTGGATCGAAAACGGAATAACCGCACTGTGCCGGTCAACCTAGTGCACTGCATGCGTTAGCGTGAGGTCGAGCAGGGGGTGAGGGGGTCGTGACCCCCCTCCCTACCCCTGCGAGGCTGAGCCTGTAACGAGCCAGAGCAGGTGGCGACACGGCGTGCCACGGCGCCGCATGCGGAGGCGAGTCCGTCACACCCCGTCGCCTCCTGTCTATCTTAGGGGCATGGCTCTGGGGTTGCGTGCGTTGTTTGGATAGAAAACAGAATAACCGCACTACGCCTGTCAACCAAGCGCACTGCATGCGGTAGGGCGAGGCCGAGAAGGGTGGGAGGGGGTCATGACCCCCCTCCCACCTCTTGCGATGCCGAGCCTCGAACGAGCCGGAGTAAGCGGAGACGCAGCGTGCCGCGGCGCCACATTCGTAGGCGAGTCCGTCACACCCTGTCGCCCCCTGTCTATCTTAGGGGTGTGGCTCTGGGGTTGCGTGCGTTGTTTGGATGGAAAACAGAATAACCGCACATTGCCTGTCAACCAACCGCACTGTGTGCGTTAGCACGAGGCTGAGCAGTGGGGGGAGGGGGCCGTGACCCCCCCACCCACCCCCTGCGAGGCCGAGCCTGGAACGAGCTGGAGCAGGCGGCGATGCGGCGTGCCGCGGTGCCGCATGCGGATGCCAGTCCCTCACGCCCCGTTGCCCCCCTGTCTATCTGTCACGCCCAATATGCGACCCTATCCTAAAGGAACTCGAAGGTCCCACCAAGGATAGAAGCGCATATTGGAGACGCTTTTCCAAGGAGGATATCATTGCATCATACCATAACGTAATAGTTGGGATACATACAAAAGGCAACCAATGGCACATGAATATAACAACCTCATACATAAGAGCAACGTCCGCCTACGGATGAAACATAAACAGAAACTCAAACGACATCCACCCTCCTAGCCCAGTCTGCCCACCTGGAACCTATCCCCTGGTCGAAGAACAAGCAGAAGAAGAACTCCAAACAAGTAAACATCACTCTCGCGTCATGACCATCGCATTTTCGGTACCTGTAACTGTTGTTGTAGTAATCTGTGAGCCACGAGGACTCAGCAATCCCATTGCCATGGGTATCAAGACTAGCAAAGCTTAAATGGTATGGAAAGGATAAGTGGTGAGGTTGCAGCAGCGACTAAGCATATATGGTGGCTAACATACGCAAATAAGAGCGAGAAGAGAAGCAACGCAACAGTCGAGAAGCTAGAAATGATCAAGAAGTGATCCTGAAACTACTTACGCTCAAACATAATACCACCGTGTTCTCTTCACGACCCACTCGATAAGAGACCATCACGGTCACACACGCGGTTGGGTATTTTAAATCGAGTTTGGTGTCAAGTTATCTACAACCGGATATTAACAAATTCCCATCTGCCACATAACAGCGGGCATGGCTTTCTAAAATATAAACCCTGCTGGGGTGTCCCAACTTAGCCCATTATAAGCTCACGATTCGCGGAGACAATCCTCTATCGCGGGACATCCGATCAGACTCAGGGTCTCGGTGCACAAGACATTTCGACAATGGTAAAACAAAACCTGCAAGACCGGCAGACTAAGGCATAGCCTAGTGGTGGGAAGGGGCTGATGTCGCCGCCAGACGTAGCCCCGGTCGACGCGCTCACTGACCCGTCGCCGCGCCCCCGTGCATGCTTGCCCGCATGTGGCTGTGCCCCCCGCCGAGCCCATCGTTCTGTTGCCACCCCCGCTGAACTGTTGCTACTCGTGCCGCCTGTCGGAAGCACCTGCCGACCGCGCCTCACTGCGCCTCTCCGCTCACCCCGTAGCTGCGCGCTGCTGGTGGCGCCGCTACCTCGCCTCTGCCCGGCCACGCCCGACGCCGCCCGTCGCTCCACGGCGTCAGGGGCCCCTACTGCAGCCGCGGTCCCCCTCCACTCTGCTGCTGGCGGTGGCCTCGCCGGGAGGCCGCGCCCGCCAGGAGCCAGCGCCTTGGTGCCGTGCGTGCCAGTCCGGCCTCCACGGGTGCCCGCCCACTAACCCTCTCGCCCAGTGCCCGCTAGGCCAGCCAGGGCCACTGATCAAGGGGCCCCACGACCCTTTTTCTTAAAAAAAGGATACAAAAAAAAGTATATTAAAAATGATTATGACTAATTAATTAATTAATCAATCAATTAACTTAACTAAAGTTCGTTTAGTTAACTTAACTTGCTAATTAAACTACCTAATTTGTAATTAGTCAGACGAGTCTATGATAGGGGCGCCCCACCCCCTGTTGACCAGTCAAACATTGACTGGTCAACCTGGACCCGCTGGTCCACCCATCAGTCATTGGGTATACTTTTGTGTACACTGTGCTGGGTGCACCTAGCAATTTAGCATTTATTTTTGTATTAAAATTAATTCAGAATATTATTAAAACTTTGAAAAATCATATAAAATAAACTGTACCTCGAATGAAAAAGTTTTCTACATGAAAGTTGCTCAGAACGACGAGACGAATCCGAATACACGGTCCATTCATCCGCCACATGTCCCTAGCATAGCAAACATCAAACCTTTCCCCTCCGGTTCATCTATCTGACAGACGTCCGGAACAGGGAAAACATTCCCAAATGTTTTCCCCTTCGCTAGTGTCGCCTAGCGCTGCGTTAGAACGCCTCTAGCCCCGCTTTTGTCTTGTTAAGCTTATGTTTGCGTGTATTTACTATTTCTTCCCCCTCTTCTTCTCCGGTAGACCTCGAGACCGCTGCCGATGCCGCTGTGATCGACTACGTCACCGATGACCCTCCTTCTCGCCTGAGCAACCAGGCAAGCCCCCCCTTTGATCATCCCGATATCGTCCATTCTATACTCTCATGCTTGCATTAGATTTTGCTACTGTTATTGTTTGCTCCTATTATGATGTATAGCCTGCTTTTGTACCTGCTTATTGTTTCCTACCTGCTTATCCTAAACTGCTTTGTATAGGTTGGCTAGTGATCCATCAGTGACCCCACTTGTCCTTTTCGCCCCTGCTTCATCATCAATGCCTCGATCGACGTGATCAATGACCAGAGCCCGACACCTCACATCACATCACGCCCTTTTTGTTGCTCGACTCGGCAGAGCTACTATCAAGTGCCGAGGGTGATCGCTCATAACGCACTCCTGATGATAATTCTGTAGTGTAGCTATTTGGTCGTGGTCATCGAGGGTGATTTCCTCTTTCACCATTCCCAATACGGCTTTGTCGTTCAACACCACAAGTGTGAACCTCGAGGGTGGTCCCTCTTATGTTAACCTTGATGATTACATTGAGTGGAATCCACCGGGGGTGATTCCTCGGGTTTTCCCCTTGATATTTGGACACACGGTTACATTGACTTACTTGAGACCATTGTTGAAGTCGGGTCGGCCCTGAGGGGTACCCGCGAGTTGATGTGAAACTCGGGCAGGCCCGTTGAGCACCCGCGAGTTTTCTATGTGGCACGGCCTCGCAGTCTGGGCCCTTGCCGTAAGTCCATGAGACGGGGCGATGGGGTCACCTTATCGTGATTCTCTGCTCGTCTCCGCAAGCCCCCAATGCACTAATAGGTTTGGGAATTTGTTCTGAGTTGGCCTCTTGCCTTTACGCACTAACCACCACGCGAGAATAGGTATGGGCCTTGTCGTCGCAGTATCAGCCGAAGCTTTGTCAAACGTCTAGTTCAGCATTGTGGCACGGTCGGATCGTGCTGGCCATCCGAGGCTATGCTGGTATCCACCCTGCACACAACGACCCGGAGTGCTGCGGGCGATGGGCCCAAGACACCAGAGAGCTTAGGATGTAGACCGGCGGGGACCTCTCTGCTGAGCCTAGGTAGGGCTGCGACGTGTTGATCTTCCGAGGCCGGCATTGACCCCAGAAAGGTGTGTCCGGCCAGAGTGATCGAGCGTGTTGGGTAACGTGGTGCACCCCTGCAGGGAAGATATATATTCGAATACCTTGTCCGCGGTTATGGACGTTCAGACTTATATCCTAATCTTATATAACTAGAAATGGATACTTCAGATATGTGATGGATATGTGGCTCCGCGATTGCTTTCTCATAGGGAGTCGAGGAAGGATCTCTAGGCGTTGGTTCTACAACATGCTTGTTAAATATAAAAATTGATATTCTTTACTCTTCGACATGTTACAAGATGCTTGGAGCTGCTTGATGATGCTGGTCTTTGATAGGCTAGGCCTTCCCCTCTATTCTGGCATTCTACAGTATAGTCCACAGATACAAACCTTCATTTGGTACCAGTGCATACTTAGTATAGATCTGATGCTTGCGACTACTTTGGATGAATACTCACGGTTGCTTTGCTACCCCTTTTCCCCCTTCTTTTTTCTTTTCGGTTGATGCAACCAGTTGGTGGATCCCAGGAGCCAGATGCCACTACTGACGTCTACTACTACTCGATGGTGCCTACTTCTACATGGAGGCCGCTGAAGACCAGGAGTAGTTAGGAGGTCCCAAGCAGGAGGCCTTGCCTCTTCGATCGTGTTGCTTTTGTGCTAGCCTTCTTAAGGCAGTCTTGTTTAACTTATGTCTGTACTCAGATATTGTTGCTTCCGCTGACTCTTGCGCTATCGAGCTTGTATTCGAGCCCTCGAGGCCCCTGGCTTGTAATATAAAGCTTGTATTATTTTATTTGCTTCTGGAGTTGTGTTGTGATATCTTCGCGTGAGTCCCTGATCTTGATCGTACACATTTGCGTGTATGATTAGTGTACGATTGAATCGGGGGCGTCACAAGTTGGTATCAGAGCCGACTGCCTATAGGATCCCCCTTTCCAACTCCTTGGCCGAAGTTGAGTCTAGTCTTTGAAAAACTGTTTTACTAACATGGTTGTGTGGCTTATGGGCCCACGTCGCCATTGGGTGGTAGTAGGATCTTTTATTCCTTGTCCTTACTCTGGGAATCTGATCCCTCTTCTATTCGGGTTAACTGATTTTGCTAACAACTCTAGGTTGTCGTAAATACTTTCTCCCGAAGAGCCCCTCACTCCAGATGATTAATTGGTGCACCAGAAGTTTCTGAAGATACTATCCGAAGTTTTCTCGAGACCCTTGTGCCCTTCGTCGTTGCAATCCCTAACATCGATAAATCCTTATGTGTAACTATATACGTCGTCGTTCATACCTTCATCCCCAGTTGCTCTTGTTATTACAAGATGTCCTGAAATACTCTTTGATGTTCCGAGGATCCTTATGCTTACTGCCCTGCAATCCTTGCCGCATGAATACCCCTTCGGATAATTACTTGCTCTTATTGAGTATCCATTCACCCCAGTTATTCTTATGCTTCATAAGATACTTGGTAGTACAATCTGAGCTTTCGATGACCTTTGTCGCCTATTGCTCTAGAAAGTCTTACCTGCCTACACTCTGGTTAATTCCATATGCCTAGCAGTATCCATTGACGTCATTTGTCATTATCATCTTGAGTCTTTCGATTTGATATGTCTATGTCGCAATCATCAGTTGATCCTTATAGATTATCTTTCCGGCTCAGACATCTTCCTGAACATGAGCTGGTTCTCGGCCAATCAGATTTCCATCGATTGTGCCCTAAGTCTATTCAACTTAACCATCCTTGGTCAGAGCGTTTGCTTCTGATCCCTTGATTTTGGAAATCGTAATTCCTTTGCATTTGAACTCTGAATTAGTCAGTTGCTTCTATAATCTGATATCCTTGCGTTCTTTCTACTTCTAGTTGAGTACTGATGCTCACGTCAGATCCCTTGTGAACCACTAGATCCTTTGTGGGGTTCTATCCTACAACATCCTTCATATATTGTAACCTTGTGAGCTTTTCCTCGGATACATAATACCTTTGGTAAATTGTATCCCCCGCTCTTGCCAACCATACTCTGCTTCCGGGCTTGAGTTATTTACTCGTGAAGTTTGTGAAATATGTTCCTACGATGCCCAGTGGGTTGATTCTTTGTCTTACCTAAATCCAAGTGAACCCGAAGATTATGTGAGTTATATCTACCGGTGTTTCTTTGGATAAATTTTCAATTCTACAACTTCTTTGAACGCAAGAGGTGAATGGAAAGTTGTGCATTAGAGAAGTGGGAGTCGACCTTGTACCTTTGTGTTCATGCGCATGGACCCTATGTGGAACTTACCATGGAAGTTTCTTGTAATAATAATCCCCTTGTGATGAGTTCAGATTGTATCTATGCTTGGTCCTTGGCAACCGTGGTTCCGACCATGACTGTTATCCTTCGATTGCATTTCTAGGACGAGTTAAAGTACTTGTCTTCTTCAGATCATTTCACGTGTCAAGACTCTACTTTGATCCACCTTCGAGTGTTACCCTCTGGTATCTCGAGAATATCACGGAACTACATAACTTCTTATGAGTTTTTCATCAACTACTATTCTAACCGATTCATATTTTTCCACGGGTTCTAAGTTGTTAGACACTCAAGAACACCGGTAATTGATTCATGTCTCCATTGCTTTGTTTAACCTTTCTTGTAACCTAACATATCTGAGCAGTGATAATTCCCTGCTTATGTAAACACCTCGGTGTACAAACTCTGTTAGTAAGACCTTGTTACTATTGTTGATGACATTCCGGTAGCCACCGATGGACGAGAACTTTGCCTATTGGTCCGCCTCATCTTAACGAGCAGGAAAATGGTTCTCTTTGTCCCTCGCCCTTGGTACCAACGTTGTTGCCAACATAACTGACAGGTTCTCCTCTGACCTGCCTTGCTATCATGACCGTGAAAAATGTAACACCTTCTTGCTTTTAACCCACATGGTGGGCCCTTAACCCACAGTTCCACAGGATCGAAACTTGACTCTCCTATACATCTTTGTCTTCCAAAATTGTTCCTCACGCTTGGCTTCGTATGTAATTCACGAGCCACCTTCTTGAGATCTGATCTGCTATCAAATGCAATACTTATTTTCGATGCACTGAACCCCTTTCACAATCTGTTTCAGGCAACGAACGATTGCCTACCCGCTTAAAGCTTCTTATTGCACCTCCTTACCTTGCTCTTGATGACTTCTTGAATTTCAACTCGAGAGATGTCTCTATGCCATGTTTAGTGAGATAGCCCCCGGGTACCTATCTTGTGTTGAGCTCCGTCCTTCCCGAGTCCTCCCCCCTTACTCCACCCCTTAAATCTCGGGACGAGGTTTCTTGTAGTGGAGGATAATTGTGACGCCCGGATACTTAAGCTATAGTAATTCCCTGCTAATGATGCCACATCATCATTATTACTATTGTTAAACTTGCGTTGGTTCGAATCCGGTCCAAATTCAAATTCAAAAATAAAGTCAAATAAATAAAATTTTCAAATGTCAAAATAAAAATGTTCGTTGGGTTGCAAATATTCACTTGTTAGTTTCCATGCATAAACAAAAAAATATTTGAGTTAATAAATCGCCTCTAACCTATTTAAAACAGGACCAAAACAATCCCATTTAACCCATTTACTTTTAAGCAATATTCAAGTGAGTTCAACTAAGCTCCAAACTTTTCGTGGCAAGGCCAAATAATACATTGCATTTATTGGCCAAGTTCCATTATCTGAAAAAGTCATTTGATGGTTTATTTAAATGCAAAACTATTTTTTTAAAGAAAAGGTAGAAACATAGAAAGAAGAAGGCCTAAAACTACTTTGCCACTGGGCCTAGCCCAACAGGCCGTGCCGGCCAGCCTAACCCCCCACCCCAGTCGGTCGCCCTATTCCCCCGACAAGTCGCTACAGGGGCGAGCCACACCGGACCAGCTCGTCGGCATGGGCGAGGGGATAAGGACCGCCCCTGCCTCCTCAGTCCTCTCCCCCTGCTCCACTCCCCGCAGATCCCCCATCCCCCCTCGTTCCCCACTCCTCCTTCCTCCCTTTCGCTCCGGATTCACCTTGCCGGGCGTGTCCGTCACCGGCCACCGGCCGCGCCCACCGAGCTCCCCAGCGCTTGAGGATGTGTTGGGCTGCCGCTTCGTTGTCGACTACGTTGGCTACGTGTACGGGATCCACCTCGAAGCACCTACATTGCCGCCACACCTCATCTTCTTCCTTGGATCCAACGCACTCCGCGACGGTCCGGCGCCAGCGAGCCTTCCCCGAGCTGCCTTTTGCACACCTACAGGCTCCCGGTGAGATGCACGTCCCCTCCCCCTTTTCTCCTCTGCTCTCGTTGCCAATCATCACTGTAGTCGCCGCCGGATGTAGCAACGGTCGACGCGCTCACTGACCCGTCACCGAGCCCCCGTGCGTGCTTGCCCGCGCGTGGCTGTGCCCCCCCCCACCGAGCCGATCATTCTGCTGCCGCCCCTGTTGAACTGCTGCTACTCGCGCCGCCCGCCGGAAGCCCCTGCGGGCCGTGCCTCACTGTGCCTCTCCGCTCGCCCGCTGTTGCGTCTTTGCTAGTGGCGCCGCTACCCCTCCTCTGCCGGCAATGCCCTCGCCGCCGCCGTCGCTCCACGGGGTCCGGGCCCCTGCCCTGGCCGGTCCCCCCTCCACTCTGCTGGCGGTGGCCTCGCCGGAGGCCGTGCCCGATCAGGAGCCCGAGCCCCCAGTGCCGTGGCGTGCCCGATTCCGGCCTCCACGGGTGCCGCCCACTAACCTCTCGCCCGGCACCCGCTAAACAGCCGAGAGCCAGCGATCAAGGGCCCCACGACCCTTTTTCTAAAAGAAAGGATACACAAAAAAGTATATTAAAGATAATTATGACTAATTAATTAATTAATCAATCAATTAACTTAATTAAAGTTTGTTTAGTTAACTTAACCTACTAATTAAACTACCTAATTTGTAATTAGTCAGACGAGTCTATGACAGGGGGCCCCACCCCCTGTTGACCAGTCAAACGTTGACTAGTCAACCTGGACCCGCTGGTCCACTCGTCAGCCACTAGGTACACTTTTGTGTACACTGTGCTGGGTGCGCCTAGCATTTTAGCATTTATATTTGTATTAAAATTAATCTCAGAATATTATTAAAACTTTGAAAAATCATATAAAATAAACCGTAACTCGGATGAAAAAGTTTTCTACATGAAAGTTGCTCAGAACGACGAGACGAATTCGAATACGCTGTCCGTTTGTCCGCCACACATCCATAGCATAGCAAACATCGAACCTTTCCCCTCTGGTTCATCTGTCTGACAAACGTCCGGAATCGGGAAAACTTTCCCGGATGTTTCCCCCTTCGCCAGTGTCACCCGTTAGAATGCATCTAGCCCTGCTTTTGTCTTGTTATGCTTATGTTTGCGTGTATTTACTGTTTCTTCCCCCTCTTCTTCTCTGGTAGACCTCGAGACCGCTGCCGATGCCGCTGTGATCGACTACGTCACCGACGACCCTCCTTCTCACCTGAGCAACCAGGCAAGCCCCCCTTTGATCATCCCGATATCGCCCATTCTATACTCTCATGCTTGCATTAGATTTTGCTACTATTATTGTTTGCTCCTATTCTAATTCATAGCCTGCTTTTGTACCTGCTTATTGTTATCTACCTGCTTATCCTAAGATGCTTAGTATAGGTTGGCTAGTGATCCATCAGTGACCCCCCACTTGTCCTAGTCGCCCCTGCTTCATCATCAACGCCTCGATCAACGTGATCGACAACCAGAGCCCGACACCTCACATCACATCACGCCCCTTCTGTTGCTCGACTCTGCAGAGCTACTATTGAGTGCCGAGGGTGATCCCTCATAACGCACTCCTGATGATAATTCTGTAGTGTAGCTATTTGGTCGTGGTCATCAAGGGTGATTTCCTCTTTCACCATTCCCTATACGGCTTTGTCGTTCAACACCTCAAGTGTGAACCTCAAGGGTGGTCCCTCTTACGTTCACCTTGATGATTACATTGAGTGGAATCCATCTGGGGTGATTCCTCGGGTTTTCCCCTTGATGTTTGGACACACGGTTACCTTGACTTACTTGAGACCATTGTTGAAGTCGGGTCGGCCCTGAGGGGTACCCGCGAGTTGATGTGAAAGTCGGACGGGCCCGTTGAGCACCCATGAGTTTTCTACATGGCACGGCCGGGCAGTCTGGGCCCTTGCCGTAAGTCCATGAGACAGGGCGACGGGGTCACCTTATCGTGAGTCTCTGCTCGTATCCGCAAGACCCCAATACACTAACTAGTTTGGGTATTTGTTCTGAGTTGGCCTCTAGCCTTTACGCACTAACCACCACGCGAGAATAGATATGGGTCTCGACGTCGTAGTATCAGCCAAAGCTTTGTCAGACGTCCAGTTCATCATTGTGGCATGGTCGGATCATGCTGGCCATCCGAGGCGGCGCTCGTATCCACCCCGCACACAACGACCCGGAGTGCTGCGAGCGATGGGCCCAAGACCCCGGAGTGCTTAGGATGTAGACCGGCGGGGACCTCTCTGTTGAGCCTAGGTAGGGCTGCGACATGTTGATCTTCCAAGGCCGGGCATTAACCCCAGAAAGGTGTGTCCGGCCAGAGTGATCGAGAGTGTTGGGTAACGTGGTGCACCCCTACAGGGAAGATATATATTCGAATACCGTGTCCGCGGTTATGGACGTTCAGACTTATATCCTGATCTTATATAACTAGAAATGGATACTTGAGATATATGATGGATATGTGGCTCCGGGATTGCTTTCTCGCAGGGAGTCGAGGAAGGATCTCTGGGCGTTGGTTCTACAACATGCTTGTTAAATATAAAAACTGCTATTCTTTACTCTTCTACATGCTACAAGATGCTTGGAGCTGCTTGAAGATGCTAGTCTTTGATAGGCTAGGCCTTCCCCTCTATTATGGCATTCTGTAGTTCAGTCCACAGATACAAACCTTCCATTTGAAACCAGTGCATACTTAGTATAGATCTGATGCTTTCGAGTACTTTGGATGAGTACTCACGGTTGCTTTGCTACCCCTTTTCCCCCTTCTTTTTTTCTTTCCGGTTGATGCAACCAGTTGGTGGATCCCAGGAGCCAGACGCCACTTCTGACGTCTACTACTACCCGATGGTGCCTACTTCTACATGGAGGCCGCTGAAGACCAGGAGTAGTTAGGAGGTTCCAGGCAGGAGGCCTTGCCTCTTCGATCGTGTTGCTTTTGTGCTAGCCTTCTTAAGGCAGTCTTGTTTAACTTATGTCTATACTCAGATATTGTTGCTTCCGCTGACTCTTGCGCTATCGAGCTTGTATTCGAGCCCTCGAGGCCCCTGGCTTGTAATATAAAGCTTGTATTATTTTATTTGTGTCTAGAGTTGTGTTGTGATATCTTCGCGTGAGTCCCTGATCTTGATCGTACACATTTGCGTGTATGATTAGTGTATGATTGAATCGGGGGCGTCACACCGCCCTTCTTGGGGACGATAACCGGGTTCTCCTACCAATCCGGGCACCGCACCTCTTGAATAATGCCAGCCTCCTACGGCTTGCGAGTCTCCTGGATGATGAATGACTGCTTCTCCGGGGCTCGTCGCTGCACCTTCTGCTTCACGGGGCGCGCATTGGGGCACACCATGAGGTGGTGGTAGATCACCCCGCGCGGAACGCCGACAGGTCCATCACCTCCCACGCAAACACGTCCTTGTTTGCACGGAGGAAGCCGACCAGCGCCTCTTCCTGGTCCTGGGGGACGCCGACGCCAATGGTGAAGGTAAGGCCCGATTCCCGTCCTCGTTGACCGACACCTGCTTTATCTCAGCCCGATCTTGAGAGAACAACTTCTTCTTCTTTGTCGGTGTAGCCCTTAGGCCCTCTGGAGCACTCCCCGCGCTCGACGCATGGTCGCCGTGGCTTTCAAAGGGAACCTGAGGGCCACGAGCGCATCCCTTGTGTCCCCTACCACAGTGAGGACACCGCTGCTTCCTGGCATCTTCATGATGTTGTAGCTGGGGTGATTTGCCGCCATGAACTTGGTGAGGGCCAGGTACCCGAGAATGGCATTGTATGGGAGCCCAATGCGGGCGACATTGAAGTCGATGAGCTCGGTACGGTAGTTGCTGTGCGTTTCGAAGGTGATGGGGAGGCGGATCTATCCCAGGGGACAAGTGGTGCCACCGCCGACTCCAGAGAAGGGCTTGGTGGGGAGGAGCCGGCTGTGAGGTACATGGAGCAGGCCGATTGACTCCACGGAGAGGACGTTGAGGCCAGAGCCGCCGTCGACGAGGGTGCTGGTGACATTGGAGATAGTGGGGGTGCAAAGCATGGGAAGCGCGCCGGTGCCGGCCGTGGTCTTGGGATGATCCCTAGAGTCGAAGGTCAGGTCAGCCTTGGGCGTGCCCAGCCTGGAGGCCCCCCGGAGCGACTGGGCGGCCCCCACCTGGCTAAAGAACTGCTTGATGTGGCGGTCTGAGGCTGGTGCTTGTGACCCATCGAGGATGCCTGCGACGATGTGGGGCACCGGCACTGTGAAGCTCACTATGAACAGGCTGCACAGCTCTTCCCATGAGGCCACCGAGGACTCTGGTAGGTTGAGGAGCCAGGCGCGTGGCATATCGGTGAGAGCCATAGGGAGGCAATTTTCCATGACCTTGCCGGCACCACCGGCCACCCAAATGGCTTCCGCATACATCTGGATGAACTCCGCGGGGTCCGCCGCGCCATCATATCACGGCGGCAACTCCGGCCTGAGCTTCAGCAACCATTGCACCCGTCGCAGGGCGGGGGAGAAGGCTCGGTGGCCCGAGGCGCCTCCAAACGTGCCGGGCGGCCCTCCGAGCTGAGCGATGCCTGGAAACAAAGCAGTGAGGGTGGAGCGCAGCTAGCGAGGAAGCAATCTTTCAACACGTCCCCTACCTGGAGCGCCAAATGTTGGATTCAGGGCTCCACAGACCCAAGAAAGGTTCAAACTCTAGGGCGTGCGTGAAGAACTCAACCTCTCCAGCCATCCAACTCGTCGCTCTCACGGCCTAGCTCGATGAATAGGAAAGGAAATGGACTCAACAGTTTACCCAGGTTCAGGCCACCTTTAGGTGTAAGATCCTGCTCCTGCTTTGTGGTGGATTGGCCTCGCGAGGGGCTGCCAATGAACTATTACAGAGGGGGAACAACCTCACGAGGTCTGTTCTTGCATTGATGTCCGCTTGAGAGGTCTCCCCTTTCCTATGTTGGTGGCTAAGCTATATTTATAGTGGCCTCAGTCCTCTTCCTCCAAAACCAAGGCGGGAAGTGATCCCACAGTGGCCTATTTTGAAAGGGGACAAGTAGTACACCCTATCCTGACGAAAGGTGGTCTTCTCCTGCAAAGCTTCTGGTCGTGACGCCGTGGTGGGCTCGGTGATGACATCCGTCCTGTCGTCCTGGCAGCCTTGGTCTTGTTGCACAGGAATGGAAACCTTTGGCTGATTCCTCGGGCCCCCGCGCCTGCATTTGCCTCCTTAGCACCAAAGAGGAAACCTGCCACTCTACGCCTGCTGGAGCCCGCCTGGCCTTGGTCATCATGGTTTGCATCACGTCAACCTCATGAGGTGAGCGCTTGCACAGGAATCTCCGCTCCTCGGAAGGCCGCCTAGGGAGGCCGCCCCCTCCGGAGGTCTTGGTGTCGTCTACCTTGCGAGGCTTGGCCCCTCGCGAGGGTCTTGTCTTGTCGATGCTGAAGATGGGTTGTGCCAGGCTGTGGATGGAGCCACACTGTGGGCCACAGGTAGGCAAGTTTGGGTACCCTAGTTCCCAGAATGCCGACACTGGTGCCCTGAAGATCCTGCTGGGGTCTCCTCGGTATTGGACTCTGATCCAGAACTGACCGCATTAACGGAAACCTTCGGAGCAAACAAAATGCGATGACACTGTCTTGAGGGATCTCCCCAGAGGCAGGTGCTGGGTGGGGCTGAAGCATAGGAGCGGCGGGAGTAGCAAGAAGTAAAGTCCACTCAAGAGGAGACTTGTGAGGAGTCACTATCGAAGTATCCGAATTACTCTGAGGATTAACCGAAGTGGGTGGAGGGATAGTAGCTGGGGAAACAAGTGGGGTAAAAGTGAGTGAGGGTGGAGCGAAAGCGGATCTGGCGGCAGCCAGAGCTGCATGAGTACGTCCTGGGTCAGGTTGAAAATCAGAAGGTAACCAGCCGCTATGTAATGAGAAAGGTGGCTAGATAAATGATCGCATGCTAGATCAATGGAAGGGAAACGAATATGTCCATCATCAAACATGGACGGGTAGAAATGGAGACTTGGATGAGTCTGCATCAAGACCTCATTGTAGCACACGTAAACAAGAGCCTCAAATGCAACAAACTAGTCTGTATGATCGGGTGTAGAAGCAAAACCGCTCCTAGAAGAATGGGTGTAGGTGTTGGTCACAATATTGTTGTGCATGAGGACCTCCGCGTGGTACTTGTACACCGAGTCTGCCAGCTGCTACCGATACACCTGGTACACCGGGTCATTGATATGTCCATATTGCATCATGTTTTACTACTATTATTTATAAAGTTTTTATGCATAATAATGCTTTATGGAGTAATTCTAATGCCTTTTCTCTCATAATATGCAAGGTTTATACAAAGAAGGAGAATACCGACAGTTGAAATTCTGGAGCTGAAAAAGCTACCTTAGAGTTACCTATTCTGCACATCTCCAAATGAGCTGAAATTTCACGGGAAATTATTTTGGAATATATAAAAAATACTAGAGCAAATAACTACCAGAGGGGGCTGTCTGGTGCCCATAAGACACCAAAGCGCGCCAGGCCCCCTAGGTGCGCCCTGCTGGGTGGCGGGCATCCTAGCCCACCTCTGGTGTCCATCTACTGGTATATAAGGTCTTTTTACCTAGAAAAAAATAAAGAGAGGACTTTCGGGACGGAGCGTCGGCGTCTCGTGGAGGAACTTGGACAGGAGCACTTTTGCCCTCCGGCAGAGCGATTCTGCCGGGGGAACTTCCCTCCCAGAGGGGGAAATCGAAGCCATCGTCATCACCAACAACCCTATCATCTTTGGGAGGCCAATCTCCATCAACATCTTCAATAGCACCATCTCATCTCAAACCCTAGTTCATCTCTTGTGTTCAATCTTTGTACAAGAACCTGAGATTGGCACCTGTGGGTGACTAGTAGTGTTGATTACATCATGTAGTTGATTACTGTATGGTTTATTTGGTGGAAGATTATATGTTCAGAGCCATTATGCTATTTAATACCCCTTTGATATTGAGCATGAATATCATTTCTGAGTAGATACCTTTGTTCTTTAGGTCACGGGAGTTGCAAGTAATCATGTGAATTTGATATTGTTCGATATTTTGATCATATGTATGTTGTGATTCCCTTAGTGGTGTCATGTGAACGTCGACCACATGACACTTCACCATCTTTGGGCCTAAGGGAATGAATTGTGGAGTAGTTATTAGATTATGGGTTGCTAGAGTGACAGAAGCTTAAACCCATATGTTTAATGCTATGGTTAGATTTTATCCTAATACTTTTCTCGTAGTTGCGGATGCTTGCAAGGGGGTTAATCATAAGAGGGAGTCTTGTTAAAGTAAGAACAGCACCCAAGCACCGGTCCACCCACATATCAAATTATCAAAGTAGCGAACACGAATCAAACCAACATGATGAAAGTGACTAGATGAAATTCCCGTGTGCCCTCAAGAATGCTTTGCTTATTATCTGAAACCGTTTTGGCCTGTCCTTAGCTACAAAAAGGATTGGGCTACCTTGATGCACTTTATTTACCATTACCTTACTTGTCTGTTACAAATTATCTTGCTATCAAACTATCTGTTACCGACAATTTTAGTGCTTGCAGAAAACACCTTACTGAAAACAACTTGTCATTTCCTTCTGCTCCTCATTGGTTTTGACACCCTTACTTATGGAAAGGACTACGATTGATCCCCTATACTTGTGGGTCATCAAGACTATTTTCTGGCACTGTTGCCGGTGAGTGAAGTGCTCTTGGTAAGTGGAAATCGGTAAGGAAAAATTTATATTACATGCTGAAATTTATTGTCACTTGCTACTTATGGAAAACAATCCTTTGAGGGGGTTTCTTCGGGGTTTGTTCACCTCAACCAGAAACACAAATAGTTGCCCCTCAACCTACTACACCTACTGAAAATATTAGTTATGATATTCCGTCGGGTATGATGGAACAACTGCTAGGTAATCCTTATGCAGGAGACGGAAGGGAACATCCTAATATGCATTTGATACATGTGGATAAAATTTGTGGATTATTTAAGCTTGCAGGTTTACCGGAGTTGAAGTTAGGAAGAAGTTTTTCCCTTTATCTTTGAAGGGAAAAGCATTGACATGGTATATGCTATGCGATCATATTGTATCTTGGAACTGGAATAGATTGAAATTGGAATTTTACCAAAAATTTTATCCTATGCATCTAGTTCATCATGATCGGAATTATATATACAATTTTTGGACTCATGTAGGAGAATGTATCACTCTAGCTTGGGGGAGGCATAAGCCAATGTTATATTCAGGTGGGATCTTTTAGAAAGAATTAAAGGCAACTTTGAAGATTGGGAACTTGAGAAGGTAAAGAGTCAGGTATTAAGCTTGAGTTTGATTGTGTTAAATCTTTTATGAATATCGATGCTTTTCACAAGTTTAGCACCAAATATGTACATGACTCTGAGATAGTAGCCTATTTTTGTGAATCATTTGCTAGTCATGTTGATCTCCCTAATGAGAAGTGGTTTAAATATCATCCCCCTATTAAATAAGAAATTAAAGAATCGATAAAAGCTAAAGATGAAACTATTATTTACAATGGTTATCTAGTTGTGCCTACTGCTTATATTGAAAAACCACCTTTCCCTGTTAGGATAAAGGAACATGCTAAGGCATCAACCGTTGTTAGTAAAAGTAATATTAAAGCACCTAAACAGTCTGAACAAATTAAAGTGGAACCTAGTGTTGCTATGGTTACAGATCTCTTGGTAGAAAATATTGATGGGCATGTTATTTATTTCTATGATGAAGCTGCTAGAATTGCCAAACCCGATGAAAAAGATAAAGATAGACCTATAGTTGGCATGCCTGTTGTCTAAGTTAAAATAGGAGGTCATTGCTATCATGGTTTATGTGATATAGGTGCTAGTGTAAGTGCAATTCCTTTTACTTTATACAAATAAATTATGAATGATATAGCAGCCGCTGAACTAGAAGACATAAATGTTACTATTAAACTTGCAAACAGAGACACCATCACACCACTTGGGATAGTTAGATATGTTGAAGTCTTGTGCGGGAAAATAAAATATCCTACTGATTTTCTAGTTCTTGGTTCCCCACAAGATGACTTTTCTCCCATAATTTTTGGTAGACCCTTCTTAAACACCATTAACGCTAAAATAGATTGTGAGAAAGAAATTTTCAGTGTTAGCTTTGGTCATGTGTCTCATGAGTTTAATTTCTGTAAGTTTCATAGACAACCTCATGATAAAGAATTACCTAGCAAGGATGGAATAATTGGTCTTGCTTCTATTGCCGTACCTCCTACTGATCCACTAGAACAATATTTGCTAGACCATGAAAATGATATGCACTTGCATGAGAGAAATGAAATAGATAAAATTTTCTTTGAACAAGAACCTCTGCTTAAACACAATTTGCCTATTGAAACTCTAGGAGGTCCTCTTCCACCTAAAGGTGATCCTGTGTTTGAATTAAAGCAATTGCTAGACACTCTAAAATATGCTTATCCTGGTGAGAAAAAGATATATCCTGTTATTGTTAGTGCTAACCTTTCAGAACATGAAGAAGAGAGATTAGTAAAAATTCTAAAGAAGCACTATGCTGCTATTGGATATAGTCTTGATGAACTTAAGGTCATTAGTCCCACTCTATGTCAGCACAAGATTAATATGGAGCCTGATGCTACACCTGTTGTTGATCACCAATGACGTTTGAATCCTAAAATGAAAGAAGTGGTAAGAACTGAAATACTAAAGCTTCTGGAAGCAGGTATAATCTATCCCATAGATGATAGTAGATGGGTAAGTCATGTTCATTATGTCCCTAAGAAAGGAGGTATTACTGTTGTTCCTAATGATAAAAATGAACTCATCCCACAAAGAATTGTTACTGGCTATAGAATGGTAATTGATTTTAGAAAATTAAATCAAGCTACTAGAAAAGATCAGTACCCTCTACCTTTCATAGATCAAATGTTAGAAAGACTGTGAAAACAAACACACTTTTATTTTCTTGATGGATATTCTGGTTTCTCTCAAATACCCGTTTCACAACCTGATCAAGAGAAAACCACCTTTACTTGTCCTTTTGGAACTTATGCTTATAGACATATGCCTTTTGGTTTATGCAATGCACCTGCTACCTTTTAAAGATGTTAGACTGCTATATTCTCTTATTTTTGTGAAAATATTGTTGAGGTTTTCATGGATGATTTTTCCGTGTATGGAACTTCTTTTGATGATTGCTTAAGCAACCTTGATCGAGTCTTGCAGAGATGTGAATAAACTAATCTTGTCTTGAATTGGGAGAAGTGACCATTTATGGCTAATGAAGGCATTGTGTTGGGGCATAAACTTTATGAATGAGGTATTGAGGCGGATAAAGCTAAAGTTGATGCAATTGAGAAAATGCCATGTCCTAAATCTATCAAATGTATTCATAGTTTCCTAGGTCGTGTTGGTTTCTATAGGAGGTTTATTGAAGACTTCTCTACAATTTCTAGGCCTCTTACTAATCTATTACAAAAGGATGTTCCATTTGTTTTTGATGATGATTGTGTAGAAGCCTTTGAAACACTTAATAAAGCCTTAACATCTGCACCTATAGTTCAACCATCTGATTGGACTTGCCTTTTGAAATTATGTGTGATGTTAGTGATTATGTTGTTGTGTAACGCCCTTGATGCGGCTATATCTCCCACGTGTCGAAGCACGACTTAGAGGCATAACCGCATTGAAAGCAATGTCGCAAGTGAGGTAATCTTCACACAACCCATGTAATACATAAGGGAAAGAGATACATAGTTGGCTTACAATCGCCACTTCACACAATTACATGAATAAAGCATTACATCATCCAGATACAATCAAGGTCCGACTACGGAACCAAAATAAAAGAAGAACCCCAAATGCGACAAAGGTCCCCGATCGACCCCAACTGGGCTCCACTACTGATCAACTAGAACGAAACAACACAAAGGGCAAGATCTACATCGAGCTCCTCCTTGAGATTGGTTGCGTCACCTGCAAACTGGTTTTGGAAGTATCTGGTGAGCCACGAGGACTCAGCAATCCCATTACCATGGGTATCAAGACTAGCAAAGCTTAATGGGAAGGGAAGGGGTAAAGTGGTGAGGTTGCAGCAGCGACTAAGCATGATATGGTGGCTAACATACGCAAATAAGAGCGAGAAGAGAACAAGCGGAACGGTCGTGAAGCTAGCAATGATCAAGAGGTGATCCTGAACTCCTACTTACGTCATTCATAACACAGAAACCGTGTTCACTTCCCGGACTCCGCCGAGAAGAGACCATCACGGCTACACACGCGGTTGATGCATTTTAATTCGGATCTGGTGTCAAGTTATCTACAACCGGACATTAACAAATTCCCATCTGCCACATAACCGCGGGCACGACTCTCGAAAGTTTAAAACCCTGTAGGGGTGTCCCAACTTAGCCCATGACAAGCTCTTGCGATCAACGAAGGAATAGACCTTCTCCCAGGAAGACCCGATCAGTCTCGGAATCCCGGCTTACAAGACATTTCGACACTGGTAAAACAAGACCACAAAAGCCGCCCGATCGCCGACAATCCCGATAGGAGCTGCACATATCTCGTTCTCGAGGCAACACCTTTGGATGAGACATCCTACGAGTAAAACCAGACCTCGAGTTGCCCGAGGGGCCCCATGATCTACTTGGTTCGAACCAGCACTTAGACAAGCAGCGCCCGGGGGCTAAAATAAATATGACCCTCGGGTTGGCCGACCCAAGGAAAGGGATAGGTGGTGGTGAGGCAAATGGTAAAACCAAGGTTGGGCCTTCTTTGGACAAGTTTTATTCAAAGCGAACTGTCAAAGGGGTCTCATAAATCACCCGACAGCGTTAGGAGCAAAATCCGGGAACATAACACCGGTATGACGGAAACTAGGCGGCAAGAGTGGAACAAAACACCGGGCATAAGGCCGAGCCTTCCACCCTTTACCAAGTATATAGATGCATTAATAATATAAGAGATATTGTGATATCCCAACATAAACCCTGTCCACCATGGAGATATCTTCAACTTCACCTGCAACTAGCAGCGCTATAAGAGGGGCTGAGCAAAGCGGTAACATAGCCAAACAACGGTTTGCTAGGAATGGTGTCAAAGGTTAGAGGTTCATGGCAATTTGGGTTGGCTTGACAAACAGGTAATAGGTAGCGCAGCATAGCGATAGAACGAAGCAACTAGCATAGCAATGATAGTAGTGAGATCCAGGGTAGCGGTCATCTTGCCTGAAATCCCGCTAGGAAGAAGAATGAGTCCATGAAGAAGACAAACGGTCGTAGCCGAACGAATCCTCACAACTCCGGAACGAAACCGAAGCCAACGAGAGAAACAAACCGGAAAGAAACAAACAACATGGTAAACACACAAGCATAAGCATGTCATGATGCACAAACAAGTATGATGCATGTCCGTTTTAATTAGGCATGGCATGGCAAAGTGCAACAAACAATACTACAAGTTAAGTGGAGCTCAATATGCAACGAGTTGCATATTGACGAAACACCACATCCGAGTTATTTAGTTCGCTCTCGTTTAGGTACACAACAATGTTAAATGTTGTTAAACATGTCAAGGGGTGTAACAAAAGTAAACTAAATATTTAGGCAAGTTTAAATGAGGCCGGAACAACAAACAACATTTCCGGAAAATCCTCATATGCAATTTATGAATTTGCTACTGTTCTGCCCTAAACCATATTTTAAAGTTGTTAAACAGGAAAATAAAGTGGACCATGTTAATCTAGGCATTTTTCCACCCCATTTACATATAAAGAACATTTAAAACCGAGCTACGGTTATTTAGTTATGAATTAAATCATTTTAACATGGCATAGGAGCAAATTTAATCAAACAGCATTTTAAACATTTCAAACATGGATGAAAGTGGCATAATGTGAAACTAGATGAAAAACTAAGCATTTTACATGTATAAATTATTTTAATCCGATGCACGGTTTGTGAGATATTAAATGCATGAAGTATGAGGGTTTTTCTGTAAAACAGTAATTCACCGGATAAATAGCAAATTCGCAGGTCAGGAAAAAAACGTACGCGGGCCGAATCTGTTTGGCCCAACAGAAGAAAAAAACAAAGGGGCGCTGGGGGGGCGCAGCGGTGGCTCACCATGGGCTTCGGCCCGTTGGAGGAGGAGGCTGGCTAGGCGCGGAGGCGCGCTGGGCCACGTGAGGCCTTGCGCGAGACCCGGCCCAGGCGCTGGAGAGGAGGCAGCCCAGGCGCGCGGTCAACAGGGAGAGCGGGCGAGCTGCTCGCCGTCCTGTTCGTGCACGAGCAAAGCAGGGAGGTGGCGCGGTGAGGGACTTGGCGAGGAGGTGACCTCCGGCGACAAGTGGGTGGCGGGGACGACGGGATCCGGCGGTGAGACGGCGAGATCCGGCGGGGATCCATCGGATCAGCGAGGGAGCGGTTCGTGGCGGCGGCGATGATGGCGATAGCACGAGGACGGCGACATCGAGTCTTGTCCATGGCGGCGAGAGAGGAGCAGAGAGATTAGGGAGGTGGAAGAAAGACGGAGGAAGAGGAGAAGGGCGGCGAGGGCTGGCTGGTCGGTCGCCGGTGGCGGCTCGGCGAGCGGCCCGGCAGAGGAGGAGGCGCGGGAGCGGGAGCGAAGCGCCCGCTTCGGGAAGGAGCTCGGGACAGTTCAGCATGGCGGCGCGCGCGCTGGCCCAGATGGGCTTGGCGGGCTGGGGCGGCTCAAGGGCTTGAGGAGGCGGGGAGAGGCGCGGGGCGACGCAGGGAGGCCGCGTGGAGGCCTCTGATTGGCCGTGGCGATGGAGGAGGCGATGTGGCGGCCGTTGGTTGGCTGGGAAGTGGTGGCGGTGGCGCCAAGTGGCGGAGCAGGGTTGGAGAGGCGCGGAAATGAAGGAGGAGGGGGTTAGGGCGACCAGATTTGGAAGGAGGGGGTGCTATTTATAGAAAGAGGGGTTAGGGTTGGGGTTCGAGGCTGTTTCGGAGCCGTTCGATCTCGATCGGACGGTCCGGAATGGAGGGGGGTTAGACTAACTAGTGGGCTGAGAAGAGGAGAGAAAGAGAGGTGCGTCCCGGTGGCAGTTTCGGAGACCGAAACGTCCGACGATTAAACCGCCTATATCGCGGTTATAAATATAACGGTTGGGCAGTCAATCGAACTCCGAATGCGATGAAAATTGGCAGGCGGTCTGTCTACACTATAATAAGACCGCACGACAAGTTGCATCCCATTCCAAGAACATTTTTATGCCACTTATAAAATAATATTTTGGAGGTGTCGCGGGCGCGTGCGAGTGTGTCAGTGCACTGTGCAGAAAGGGCCAAACGGTCGGATAACAAAAGAACGGTTGGTCTGAGAAATGTCAACGGAGACGAGGAAGAAGCGGCAACTAACAACGGATTCACGTTTTATGAAAACATGCAGATGCAATGCGCATGATGCTATGAGAGAAAATGCAAGACATGAACAAAATGCAAAACAAACGACAAAAACCCAACCACGAAGGAAAATAAAATATCACATCTCCGGAAAAGGCAAGAGTTGGAATTACGAATATGGAAAGTTGCATCCGGGGCGTTACAATTGGTGCTGTTCTGGGATAAAGAGTTGATAAGAAATTAAATTTTATCCATTATGCTAGCCAAACTCTAGACAATGCCGAAAGAAATTATGTTATTACTGAGTAAGAATTTTTAGCAGTTGTGTTTGCTTGTGATAAATTCAGATCTTACATTGTTGCTAAAGTAATTGTTCACACCGATCATGCTACTATTAAATAACTTATGGAAAATAAAGATGCTAAACCTAGACTTATTAGGTGGGTTCTCCTGCTACAAGAATTTGATTTACATATTACTAATAGGAAAGGAGCTGAGAACCCCGTAGCTGATAACTTGTGTAGGTTAGAGAATGGTCTTGATGACCCATTACCTATTGATGATAGCTTTCCAGATGAACAACTAGGTGTAATAAATGCTTCTGGTAATACTCCTTGGTATGCTGACTATGCTAATTATATTGTTGCTAAACTTATACCACCTAGTTTCACATACCAACAAAAGAAAAAAAATTCTTCTATGGTTTAAGACATTACTTTTGGGATGACCCACATCTTTATAAAGAAGGGGTAGATGGTATTATTAGACGTTGTGTACCTGAGCATGAACTGGAACAAATCCTACGGAAATGTCACTCCGAAGCTTATGGAGGACACCATGCGGGAGATAGAATTGTTTCACAAGGTATTACAATATGGGTTTTATTGGCCTACTCTCTTCAAGGATGCTCGTAAGTTTGTCTTGTCTTGTGATGAATGTCAAAGAATAGGTCATATTGGTAACCGTCAGGAAATGCCTATGAATTACTCACTTGTTGTTGAACCATTTGATGTTTGGGGCTTTGATTATATGGGACCTTTTGCCTTCCTCTAATTGGTATACACATATTTTGGTTGCTGTTGATTATGTTACTAAGTGGGTAGAAGCTATTCCAACTAGTAGTGCTGATCATAACACCTCCATTAAAATGCTTAAATTTTTTATTTTCCCAAGGTTTGGCGTCCCTATATATTTAATGACTAATGGCGGTGCACATTTTATTCATGATGCTTTCCGTAGAATGCTTGCTAAATATGATGTTAACCATAGAATTGCATCACCCTATCATCCTCAATCTAGTGGGCAAGTTGAACTTACAATAGAGAAATAAAATTAATATTACAAAAAATTGTCAATAGGTCCCAAAAGAATTGGTCTAAGAAATTAGATGATGCACTTTGGGCCTACAGAACAACTTATACAAATCCTATGGGTATGTCTCCTTATAAAATGGTTTATGGAAAAGCTTGTCATTTGCCTCTTGAGTTCGAACATAAAGCAAATTGGGTAATCAAAGAACTCAATTATGACTTCAAACTTGCCGGTGAAAAGAGGATATTTAATATTAGCTCACTAGATGAATGGAGAACCCAAGCTTATGAAAATGCCAAACTATTTAAAGAATTTTTTTAAAAATGGCATGACAAAAGAATCCCAAAGCGGGAATTCACAGTTGGTAAAAATGTTCTATTGTACAACTCTCGTTTTAGATTTTTTGCGGGAAAACTTCTTTCCAAATGGGAAGGACCATATATCATCGAAGAAGTTTATCGCCCTGGAGCTATTAAGAACAATAATGCTGAAGGTACTAACCCGAAGGTGGTTAATGGACAAAGAATTAAACACTATATCTCAGGTACACCTATTAATGTTGAAACCAATATTATTCAAACTATGACACCAAAGGAACACATAAAATAAACCTTCTAGAATGCTCTAGATCCCTGAAAAGGAAGAGGTACGTGATATAGTAAGTAAACAGACTCCAAAAAATCCGCAAAAATATTTTCTGTTAGTTTTGGAATATTAGAAAAATTCGGAAAATAAAAAACAACCGGGAAGGCAACCCAGGTGCCCACAAGACACCAGGCGCTGCCCCTCTGGCATGCCTGGCGGGTGGTGATTCATCAGGCACCTTCCGATTCTGTTTTCCTTCCGTATGCTTGTTTCCGAAGATAATAAATCTTTATATACTCCCCCGATGTATTGACCACCGCATCGCAGAGAAATCCTCTGTTCTTGTTTCTTGCTATTTTCCTGACAGATCTAGATTGCCATGGCCGCACGAAGCTCCTCCAAGGACAAGTTCTTTGGGAGGGTAATCAACCCCTACTTGTCGGAGGTGATGAAGCACCCTCAAGCCATTGAGATGCATGAGGGGGTGCTCCACATCCGAGATGCTCATGGACCCAAGAAGATGGTAACTTTGGAGGCCAGGCTCGAGGCTACGGAGCAGGAGATCTTCAAGTGCCAAGGGATGGCGTAGAATGGACTCAGTGCCAATCACCTCATGATCACGGAATTCACCCACGATCACAAGGTGGATGGCCAGTCTATGATGGACATCGTCTTCACCTTCAGCGAGCAAATTAATTTTCTGCAAATCCAAATCTATGATCTCTAAAATCAAGTCTTTGAGTATGAGGAAAGATTTAAGGTATGAGTTTAGCTGCCAGCTGCAGGACTCATGAGACTCGTGCTTCCTCTTATGATGGTGAACCGTTGCCATGGAAGTCGGAGGATAAACTTGCTACCACCTCATCACCACCACCATCATCATCATCTTCCCCACCAAAGGAGACTTGAGTACATGGGTATGGGCACTCCCCTTGGCTTTTGCCAAGCTTGGGGGAGATGCCCCAGTATCATATCACCATCTCTTTTATTACCTTTACCTATCTTAATTCAATCTTTAGCTATTTCGTGATTTAGTTGAATAAAAGTTTAGTATGATATGTTTTTAGTGCTAGTATCGTGATCTATCTATCTATATAATCGTGTGAGAGTTATATAATAAAGTTTAGTTTGAGTTTTGCTTCTTTACCTTTTTTGTCCAATCAAAATAAAATGAAATAATGAAAAATATCATATGCTAATCATATGATAAGTAATGACATCACATAAGGAAATGTATAAGTGGTAAAATTTGTTGCAAGTTGACAAACATAACATTGGTCAATGATGCAATTCATGAAAGAATTAATAAGGGAAGAGAATATTCACATGCAAATACACTATCTTGGACATATTTTATGATCGTGAGCCCCCATGAAATATCTTATGCCAAAACTGTTGACGTTGGACAAGGAAGACAATGTAATGATTTATGTTCATTCTTATTCACATAGAAGTTATATTGTCATAGATCCTTCAACATGTGGTGCTTGCCCAATATCTTTGCTAGCCAAAAATCCGCACTAAGTAGAAATACTACTTGTGCGTCCAAAACCCTTAAACCCAAATCAATGTTTTGAGATTCCACGATACCTACCTATGGATTGAGAAAAGATCCTTCAAGTAGGTTGTCATCGATGCAATAAGGCAGTAAAAATTGCTTCTAAATGTGTTTGATCATTTAGAGTAAGTTAAATTAATCGTTGTATGAACTTGTGATGGCAAAGTAATAAAAGTGATGGACTGCATAAAAAAGGTTGCTATCATAAGGGACAATATAATGTGACATTTTTTGCATTAAGAGATTGGGCATACAAACCAAAAAGCACATGACAACCTCTGCTTCCCTCTCTGAAGGGCCTATATTTTACTTTTATGCAAGAGTCAAAGTTTTTCCACTATTCCTTTTTATTTTCTCTTTGGCAAGATCTAGGCACACATATCCAGTTGGATATGAGTGAGCATGAGTTATTATTGTTGACATAACCCTTGAGGTGAATAAGTTTGGAGGCAAAACTATAAGCCTCTCTCTTTCTATCTGTCTGGTTGAAACTTTTTGCTCATATATATGTTGTGAGTGTTAGCAATCATAGATGATTAAATGATGGTTGATTATGTGGACTTGCCAAATTGCCCTGGTATGCGACCCTTCCTGAAAATATGATGAATTGTAGTTGCAAAGTTGACTGAGAACATAGTTTGTTGGTTTTCAATAAATTTTATGCTTTTTACTTTGATTTTGTGATGCATTGTTACTTGTTCATTAGAAGTTATGTGATAGAGCTTTATGATAAAGTTTGTTACTGTTATAATAATAATCATGATGCTACTATGTTCGTATTTTGTTTTATCGACACCTCTCTCTCTAAACATGTGGACATGATTTTCGATATCGGCTTTCGCTTGAGGACAAGTGAGGTCTAAGCTTGGGCGAGTTGATACGTCCATATTGCATCATGTTTTGCTATTGTTATTTATAAAGTTTTTATGCATAATAATGCTTTATGGAGTAATTCTAATGCCTTTTCTCTCATAATATGCAAGGTTTATACAAAGAGGGAGAATACCATCAGCTGGAATTCTGGACCTGAAAAAGCTACGCCAGAGTTACCTATTCTGCACATCTCCAAATGAGCTAAAATTTCACGTAGAATTATTTTGGAATATATAAAAAATACTAGAGTAAATAACTACTAGAGGGGGCTGCTTGGTTCCTTTCCACCCACCCAGGTTCAAGGCATGGTACTTGCAATTTGGATTTGTTGCACCAATTATACTGTAGGGGGTTCCCTTACAGTCTTTCTGTCAAAAAAACCAGCAAGACCGCCCGAATGTGCCGACAAATCCCGATAGGAGCCGTGCATCTCAAGGCACACCGGATTGTCCAAACTTTCGGTAGGCCAAATCCAGAGTTGCCCCTGGCGGTCACCGGTGGTTGACAGTTTGGACCTACACTCAAAGGAGCACTGGCCCGGGGGTTGATTAAAAATCCTAGGGGTCCGGAGAAAGTCCCCTATTTAAGTTTAAGTTGTTATTAGGCAAATGTTAAAACCAATCTTGGGCCTTGCTGGAAGAGTTTTATTCAAAGCGAACTGTCAAGAGGGTTCCATACCCCTCATCGTCTTAGGGACGCAAAATCAAGGAACATAACACCGGTATGATGGAAACTAAGGCGGCAAGGGTGGAAAAATAACACCAGGCATAAGGCCGAGCCTTCCACCCTTTACCAAGTATATAGATGCATTAATTAAATAAGAGATATTGTGATATCCCAACATAATCCTGTTCCAACATGGAGCAATCTTCAACTTCACCTGTAACTAACAACGCTATAAGAGGGGCTGAGAAAAAGCGGTAACATAGCCAAGCAACGGTTTGCTAGGAAGGGTGAAAAGGTTAGAGGCTGATATGGCAATTTGGGAGGCTTGATAAGCAAGAGATAGGTAGCGCAACATAGCGATAGAATGAAGCAACTAGCATAGCAATGATAGTAGTGAGATCCAAGGTCACGGTCATCTTGCCTGAAATCCCGCTAGGTAGAAGAACAAGTCCATGAAGAAGACGAACGGGCGTAGACGAACCAAGCGTAGTCGAACCAAGCGTAGAGGAACAAATCCTCACGATCGCAATGAAATAGGAACAATCGAGAAGAAGCACAACCAGAAAGAAGCAAAAAACATGGTAAACACACAAGCATGAACAAGACATGATGCTCAACCAAGTATGATGCATGACAAGATTAGATGTTGTTAACATGGCAAGAGGTGAAGCATACTAAAACTACCTGTCTAGGCAAGTTTAAATGGGGCCGAAACAACAAACAACAAAACCGGAAAATCCCCATATGCATATTTCAAATTTGCTCCTGTTATGTCTAAACCGTATTTTAGAATTGTTAAACAGCAAAAGTAGGTGCATCATGTTAATCTATGCATTTTTCTAGACAAGTTACATATATAATTTACTTAAAACGGAGCTACGGTTATTTAGTTATGGAATAAACCATTTTAGCATGTCACTTGAGGAAATTAATATAAACAACATGTTTAAATATTTTTAGCATGGATGAAAGCAGCAAATGGTGAAACTAGATAAAATTCTAAGCATTTTACATATATAGTTTGATTAATTTGGATGCATGCATATTTAGTTATTAACAATACAAAAGAGGGGCATTTTCTGTAAATAAGAATGCATTGGGAAAATGCTAAAATACACAGACTGGGAAAAAAATATGCACGGACCGGATTAAACTCACTGTGCAAGCCCGGTAGCAGATCCGGCCCAAAGCGGCTGTGGGTGTGTGCGTGCAACAGTAAAGGAAAAAAATAGAGCAAAAATTGGGGCGCCTGGGACTCAAACCCAGACCTCCTGGATGAAGCAGCATGGTGCATACCACTGCACTGTCGCGGCTGCTGTCGATAGGAAAGGGCGTGGCCTTCTAAGAGATAGCCCAGGGTCGAGCTTCTCTGTTTAGACGGAGAAGACAACGGCTGCGACGACGGCACCGGCAAAGGCAGCCGTGGCGATGGCGGGGATTGAGAGGACGCGACGGGCATGCGGAATAGGCTAAGGAGGTGGTGGTGCGTGCGAAGGGCTGCAGGAGGAGTCCAGAGTGTGAGCCTCGAGAATAAGCTTGTCTCAGGCCGCGACGATGCAGGGGCGGAGCCGGGCGCGGCGAGGCCAAACAGAGGGGCGGCGGCTGAGTGCTTGAGCGTGTGCAGCATGCTGGAGTGCGTGTGAGGATGCATGCAATAGGTGAAGCGAGCAGGGTCTAGAACACGAGCTTGGGATCGCTGCGATGGTCGTCCATGGCTGACATGGCCTCTGACGCGACGGGATCGGCAACCACAATGATATAATCGAACCGGAGAGTGGCTGGGGGGAATGGCTGCTCACCTAGGTCTCCTAGGACAAGATGAGGATGTCGGAGATGTGGTGCAGCAAGGGCGAGGACGCGTTGATTGGAGGGGCTTCGGGTCCGTTACGAAGAGGAAGAAGAAGGCGACAGCGACGCAGTGGAGGCGACCAAGGGCGGCGAAGACTTCTGAACGGAAGTAGTCGACGTCGAGGAAGAAGATGGACATGCCGGAGATGACCGTGGTGGCCTCCGTCCACGCAGGCAATGGCGAAGCTCTCGGTGGTGCTTTGTGTTCTCTGTCTCTTGAGGAAGTAGGAGAAACAGGGGAAGGCAAAGAGGTGGCGGCGGCGAGAGGGGAAGAGGGAAACCCTAGGGCACGGGGCTCTGGTTTTATAGAGGGGCCCACACGAGCTGGCTCGGCCACAGTGGCCACGGCGAGCGTGTAAAGTAGAGGAGGCGAGGTAGGAGAAAGGTGGTGAGCGCTACAGTCCCCCGTTGACGGATGGGTCCAGCGTTGCCACATGGGACGAGTGGAAGAGAGGGTTGGCTGGGTTTTTGGTGAGAAATGGATCTGGAGGGATAAGTGGGCTGCTGCTGGGCTACCTTCTACTACGACGGCCTGCTGCTGCTGCTGGAAGCTGGGTCGCTACTCTCTCTTCCTTTTTTTCATTTTCCTCAGGCAGAAAATATACAGGAAAGCACAAGGATAAAAGAGGGGTGTATGAGAGATATAAGAATATCCCCACGACGCTGGAATTAAGCACTAATTGAAATAATTGGTTTGGGCATTTTTTGAGAAAGAAAATTATCGCAAGTTTGAACTAAATTCAAACTTGAGGCAATTTTGATTCCAACCAATCAAGTCCGAATGAGCTGAAAATTCGCAGAGGGGGTTTAGGCATGGTGAACTAGCATTAGGAAAAGAATGAACATTAATGAAGGAGGGAATAATGTTGCTTGCATAAACATGAAGGAAGAAGGAAGGGAGAGGTGATGATACATGGGCATGGCTTTAGAGAGAGATAGCAAGGGCTGATGCACACATAACATGAAAGTAACATGTAACATAAGGGTGAGTGCAATTCACATGATGCTCATGACAACAACATGAATGACCAAAAGCAATATGACAAGAGATAGGCATGGCAAAACCAACAAGGATGTCATAATGCAATATAATAAAAGATGAACATGCTGCACAAAGAAAAAAAAGACAAGGCACTCAACATGGTCATGGCATCAACATAGAGGAATGAAATATGCAAAATAATTATGATAATGCAACAAACAAAATAAACACACGACAACAACGAAAAATAAATGGAAGGCAATTCAAGCATCGGTCTCGGGGCGTTACAACTCTCCTCCACTAACAAGGGATCGTGTCCCGAGATCTTAGGAACAAGACGGAAGAGAAAGAGGAAGAGGTGAAGTAAGAACGCAAGAGAGAAGATGAACAAAGTCGAGAGCACTCGGTAGAGAAGAGGAATGACGAATATGATGAGAATCAAAAGCTCAAGGAATAGATAGACCCTGAAACCACTCTTGTTAGACCAAGGTAGAAAAGGAGTAAGAACGAAATAATTTGGGCAGCACTCCGGCTGAAATGGAAGGAATAGAAGATGAACTTCACAAGATGGAACGATAATTGACGCGAGCAACAACAAAATGCCTCTGGAAGAATTGAAAGAATGGAATAAAAAGAACGGATGAGAGAACAACAACTTCCACCACGAATTCGATAGCCTCCTTAGAAGGAAGAATTGAACGGAGTTGTTGAGAAAATCAACAACAAAAGAATCATCTTGTTGAGGACTTACGAAAAAACATCTCAAAACTTGAGGTGGAATTATGCCCCAACCAAATGCATGAATATCAGAGAAGAATGAAGAAATGCCAGACTCCAATTCCAAAGAATACGGAGAATTAATTGCACTTTGGGACGCAAGAAGAAAAGATACTTGGACTCCACCAACAAGAATCTTGATGAACACATGAATAATGAATTTAATCATGAAGAACCACCAGGAAGAACTGTTGGGGAACGTAGTAATTTCAAAAAAATTCCTACGCACACGCAAGATCATGGTGATGCATAGCAACGAGAGGGGAGAGTATTGTCCACATACCCTCGTAGACCGTAAGCAGAAGCGTTATGACAACGCGGTTGATGTAGTCGTACGTCTTCATGATCCGACCGATCCAAGTCATGAGCGTCACGGCACCTCCGAGTTCAGCACATGTTCAGCTCGATGGCGATCCCGGACCGATCCAGCAAAGTGTCGGGATGAGTTCCGTCGGACGACGGCGTGGTGGCGATGATGATGTTCTACCAGCGCAGGCTTCGCCTAAACTCATGACGATATGACCAAGGTGGAATATGGTGGAGGGGCACCGACACGGCTAAGGAGCGATCTCTTGAAGATCAACTTGTGTGTTCTAGGGTGCCCCCTGCCCCATATATAAAGGAGCAAGGGGGGAGGCCGGCCAGCCCTCGGGGGCGCGCCAAGGAGGAGTCCTCCTCCTAGTAGGAGTAGGACTCCCTCTTTCCTACTCCTACTAGGAGGGGGAAAGGAAGGGGAGAGGGAGAAGGAAAGAGGGGGGCGCCGCGCCCCCTCTCCTAGTCCAATTCGGACCAGAGGGGAAGGGGGCATGCGGCCCATCCTGGCTGCCCCTCTCTCTCTCCACTAAAGCCCATAATGCCCATTACTTCTCCCGGGGGGGTTCCGGTAACCCTTCGGCACTCCGGTTTTCTCCGAAAACACTTCCGGTGTCCGAATATAGTCGTCCAATATATCAATATTTATGTCTCGACCATTTTGAGACTCCTCGTCATGTCCGTGATCACATCCGGGACTCCGAACAATCTTCAGTACATCAAAACTTATAAACTCATAATAAAACTGTCATCGTAACGTTAAGCGTGCGGACCCTACGGGTTCGAGAACTATGTAGACATGACCTAGAACTATTCTCGGTCAATAACCAATAGCGGAACCTGGATGCTCATATTGGCTCCTACATATTCTACGAATATCTTTATCGGTCCAAACCGCATAACAACATCGTTGTTCCCTTTGTCATCGGTATGTTACTTGCCCGAGATTTGATCGTCGGTATCCAATACCTAGTTCAATCTCGTTACCGGCAAGTATCTTTACTCGTTTGTAATGCATCATTCCATAACTAACTCATTAGCTACATTGCTTGCAAGGCTTATAGTGATGTGCATTACCGAGAGGGCCCAGAGATACCTCTCCGACAATCAGAGTGACAAAACCTAATCTTGAAATACGCCAACCCAACATGTACCTTTGGAGACACCTGTAGTACTCCTTTATAATCACCGAGTTACGTTGTGACGTTTGGTAGCACCCAAAGTGTTCCTCTAGTAAACGGGAGTTGCATAATCTCATAGTTACAGGAACATGTATAAGTCATGAAGAAAGCAATAGCAATATACTAAACGATCAAGTGCTAGGCTAACGGAATGGGTCATGTCAATCACATCATTCTCCTAATGATGTGAACCCGTTAATCAAATGACAACACATGTCTATGGTTAGGAAACATAACCATCTTTGATTAATGAGCTAGTCAAGTAGAGGCATACTAGTGACGTTATGTTTGTCTATGTATTCACACATGTATCATGTTTCCGGTTAATACAATTCTAGCATGAATAATAAACATTTATCATGATATGAGGAAATAAATAATAACTTTATTATTGCCTCTAGGGCATATTTCCTTCAGTCTCCCACTTGCACTAGAGTCAATAATCTAGATTACACAGTAATGATTCTAACACCCATGGAGTCTTGGTGCTGATCATGTTTTGCTCGTGGAAGAGGCTTAGTCAATGGGTCTGCAACATTCAGATCTGTATGTATATTGCAAATCTCTATGTCTCCCACCTGGACTTGGTCCCGGATGGAATTGAAGCTTCTCTTGATGTGCTTGGTCCTCTTGTAAAATCTGGATTCCTTTGCCAAGGCAATTGCACCAGTATTGTCACAGAAGATCTTCATTGGTCCCGATGCACTATGTATGACACCTAGATCGGAAATGAACTCCTTCATCCAGACTCCTTCATTTGGTGCTTCCGAAGCAGCTATGTACTCCGCTTCACATGTAGATCCTGCCATGACGCTTTGTTTAGAACTGCACCAACTTACAGCTCCACCGTTTAATAAAAACACGTATCTGGTTTGCGATTTAGAATCGTCCGGATCAGTGTCAAAGCTTGCATCGACGTAACCATTTCGACTAGCTCTTTGTCACCTCCATATCGAGAAACATATCCTTAGTCCTTTTCGGTATTTCGGGATGTTCTTGACCGCTGTCCGATGATCCACTCTGGATTACTTTGGTACCTTCCTGTCAAGCTTATTTCTAAGCATACGTTAGGTCTGGTACATAGCAATCCATACATGATAGAGCCTATGGCTGAAGCATAGGGAACATATTTCATTTTCTCTCTATCTTCTGCTGTGATCGGGCATTGAGTCTGACTCAATTTCACACCTTGTAGCACGGGGGAAGAACCCTTTCTTTGCCTGATCCATTTTGAACCTTTTCAAAACTTTATCAAGGTATGTGCTTTGTGAAAGTCCAATTTAGCGTCTTGATCTATCTCTATAAATCTTGATGCCCAATATGTAAGCAGCTTCACCGAGGTCTTTCATAGAAAAACTTTTATTCAAGTATCCCTTTATGCTATCCAGAAATTCTATATCATTTCCAATTAATAATATGTCATCTACATATAAAATTAGAAATGCTACAGAGCTCCCACTCACTTTCTTGTAAATACAAGCTTCTCCCAAAGTCAGTATAAAACCATATGCTTTGATCACACTATCAAAGCGTTTATTCCAACTCCGAGATGCTTGCACCAGTCCATAAATGGATCGCTGGAGCTTGCATACTTTGTTAGTACCTTTTGGATCAACAAAACCTTCTGGTTGCATCATATACAACTCTTCTTCCAGAAATCCATTCAAGAATGCAGTTTTGACATCCATTTGCCATATTTCATAATCATAAAATGCAGCAATTGCTAACATGATTCGGACAGACTTAAGCATCGCTACGGGTGAGAAAGTCTCATCGTAGTCAATCCCTTGAACTTGTCGAAAACCTTTCGCAACAAGTCGAGCTTTATAGATAGTTACATTACCATCAGCGTCAGTCTTCTTCTTAAAGATCCATTTATTCTCAATGGCTTGCCAATCATCGGGCAAGTCAACCAAAGTCCATACTTTGTTCTCATACATGGATCCCATCTCAGATTTCATGGCCTCTAGCCATTTTGCGAAATCTGGGCTCATCATCGCTTCCTCATAGTTCGTAGGTTCGTCATGGTCAAGTAACATAACCTCGAGAATAGGATTACCGTACCACTCTGGTGCGGATCTTACTCTGGTAGACCTACGAGGTTCAGTAGAAACTTGATCTGAAGTTTCATGATCAATATCATTAGCTTCCACACTAATTGGTGTAGTTGTCATAGGAACCGGTTCTTGTGATGAACTACTTTCCAATAAGGGAGCAGTCTGATTACCTCATCAAGTTCTACTTTCCTCCCACTCACTTCTTTCGATAGAAACTCCTTCTCTAGAAAGGATCCGAATTTAGCAACGAAAATCTTGCCCTCAGATCTGTGATAGAAGGTGTACCCAACAGTTTCTTTTGGGTATCCTATGAAGACACATTTCTCTGATTTGGGTTCGAGCTTATCTGGTTGAAGTTTCTTCACATAAGCATCGCAACCCCAAACTTTAAGAAACAACAACTTTGGTTTCTTGCCAAACCACAGTTCATAAGGTGTCGTCTCAACGGATTTTGATGGTGCCCTATTCAACGTGAATGCGGCCGTCTCTAAAGCAAAATGTAACGCCCCGAACACACCCGCCGGTGGTTTTTACTCCTGGCGGGATCTAGACTGGCCCCACAGATCAATACTAGTCTTTTCTGCACACTTTGTCCTCACTAAATGCGCACCGGAGCAACTTCGGTCGGTCACCCATCTGAAACTACTCCAAGTTGAGCACGCTTAACTTTGGAGTTCTGTCCGAATGGGCTCCCGGAAAAAGAAGGAATTCCTTATTGATATGAGTAGTCTATCATCCCTAATAAGCCAGGCTATCACATACACCCACACTAAGAGGAACCCACGTCCTCGTTGGGCCCAGAACGCTCCTCTTGGCACATACGTCTCATGCTTCGATTCGGCACATGTGTCATGCCGTGTGCCACGACGGGTCACAAACGTCATGCACAACATGACCGCGCACCTGTCCACAACCATCCGTGCTCAACCTGGCGGGATCTAGACTGGCCCCACAGATCAATACTAGTCTTTTCTGCACACTTTGTCCTCACTCGTGCGCACCCGGGAGCAACTTCCCGGTCGGTCACCCATCCTGAAACTACTCCAAGTTGAGCACGCTTAACTTTGGAGTTCTGTCCGAATGGGCTCCCGGAAAAAGAAGGAATTCCTTATTGATATGAGTAGTCTATCATCCCTAATAAGCCAGGCTATCACATACACCCACACTAAGAGGAACCCACGTCCTCGTTGGGCCACAGGAACGTTCCCTCTTGGCACATACGTCTGTGCTTCCAGTTCGGCACATGTGTCATGCCGTGTGCCACGACGGGTCACAAACGTCATGCACAACATGACCGCGCACCTGTCCACAACCATCCGTGTAACCGCGAGAACCTGGCTCTGATACCAACTTGTAACGCCCCGAACACACCCGCCGGTGGTCGTTACTCCTGGCAGGATCTAGACTGGCCCCACAGATCAATACTAGTCTTTTCTGCACACTTTGTCGTCACTCGTGCGCACCCGGGAGCAACTTCCCGGTCGGTCACCCATCCTGAAACTACTCCAAGTTGAGCACGCTTAACTTTGGAGTTCTGTCTGAATGGGCTCCCGGAAAAGAAGGAATTCCTTATTGATATGAGTAGTCTATCATCCCTAATGAGCCAGGCTATCACACATAACCCCAGAACGATAGCGGTAATCAGTAAGAGACATCATAGATCGCACCATATCTAGTAAAGTACGATTACGACGTTCGGACACACCATTTCGTTGTGGTGTTCCGGGTGGCGTGAGTTGCGAAACTATTCCGCATTGTTTCAAATGTAAACCAAACTCGTAACTCAAATATTCTCCTCCACGATCGGATCGTAGAAATTTTATTTTCTTGTTACGATGATTTTCCACTTTACTGAAATTCTTTGAACTTTTCAAATGTTTGAGACTTGTGTTTCATTAAGTAGATATATCCATATCTGCTCAAATCATCTGTGAAGGTGAGAAAATAACGATACCGCCATGAGCCTCAACATTCATTGGACCACAAACATCGGTATGTATGATTTCCAACAAATCAGTTGCTCGCTCCATAGTTCGAGAGAACGGCGTTTTAGTCATCTTGCCCATGAGGCATGGTTACAAGTACCAAGTGATTCATAATCAAGTGATTCCAAAAGCCCATCGGTATGGAGTTTCTTCATGCGCTTTACACCGATATGACCTAAACGGCAGTGCCACAAATAAGTTGCACTATCATTATCAACTCTGCATCTTTTGGTTTCAACACTATGAATATGTGCATCACTACTATCGAGATTCAATAAAAATAGACCACTCTTCAAGGGTGCATGACCATAAAAGATATTACTCATATCAATAGAACAACCATTATTCTCTGAGTTAAATGAATAACCGTCTCGCATCAAACAAGATCTAGATATAATGTTCATGCTCAACGCTGGCACCAAATAACAATTATTTAGGTCTAAAACTAATCCCGATGGTAGATGTAGAGGTAGCGTGACGACCGCGACCACATCGACTTTGGAACCATTTCCCACGCGCATCGTCACCTCGTCCTTAGCCAATCTTCACTTAATCCGTAGTCCCTGTTTCGAGTTGCAAATATTAGCAACAGAACCAGTATCAAATACCTGTGTACTCTGCGAGCATTAGTAAGGTACACATCAATAACATGTATATCACATATACCTTTGTTCACTTTGCCATCCTTCTTATCCTCCAAATACTTGGGGTAGTTCCGCTTCCAGTGTCCAGTCTGCTTGCAGTAGAAGCACTCAGTCTCAGGCTTTGGTCCGGACTTGGGTTTCTTCTCTTGAGAAGCGACTTGTTTGTTGTTCTTCTTGAAGTTCCCCTTCCTCTTCCCTTTGCCCTTTTTCTTGAAACTGGTGGTCTTGTTGACCATCAACACTTGATGCTCCTTCTTAATTTCTACCTCCGCGGCTTTTAGCATTGCGAAGAGCTCGGGAATAGTCTTGTTCATCCCTTGCATATTATAGTTCATCACGAAGCTCTTGTAGCTTGGTGGCAGTGATTGAAGAATTCTGTCAATGACACTATCATGAGGGAGATTAACTCCCAGTTGAATCAAGTGATTATTATACCCAGACATTTTGAGTATGTGTTCACTGATAGAACTATTCTCCTCCATCTTGCAGCTATAGAACTTATTGGAGACTTCATATCTCTCAATCCGGGCATTTGCTTGAAATATTAACTTCAACTCTGGAACATCTCATATGCTCCATGACGATCAAAACGTCGTTAAAGACCGGTTCTAAGCCGTAAAGCATGGCACCTTGAACTATCGAGTAGTCATTAGCTTTGCTCGCAGACGTTCTTAACGTCGTCGGTTAGCATCGAGAGCAGGCCTGGCACCCAGCGGTGCTTCGGGGCGTAATTCTTCTGTGCAGCAATGAGGATAATCCTCGAGATTACGGACCCGATCCGTGTAATTGCTACCATCATCTTTCAACTTTGCTTTCTCAAGGAACGCATTAAAATTCAATGAAACAATAGCACGAGCCATCTATCTACAACAAACATAGACAAGCAAGATACTATCAGGTACTAAGTTCATGATAAATTTAAGTTCAATTAATCATATTACTTAAGAACTCCCACTTAGATAGACATCCCTCTAATCCTCTAAGTGATTACGTGATCCATATCAACTACACCATGTCCGATCGTCACGTGAGATGGAGTAGTTTCAACGGTGAACATCAATATGTTGATCATATCTACTATATGATTCATGCTCGACGTTTCGGTCTCCGTGTTCCGAGGCCATATCTGTTATATGCTAGGCTCGTCAAGTTTAACCTGAGTATTCCACGTGTGCAACTGTTTTCAACCCGTTCTATTTGAACGTAGAGCCTATCACACTCGATCATCACGTGGTGTCTCGGCACGAAGAACTTTCGCAACGGTGCATACTCAGGGAGAACACTTCTTGATAATTTTACTGAGAGATCATCTTAAAATGCTACCGTCAATCAAAGCAAGATAAGATGCATAAAGGATAAACATCACATGCAATCAATATAAGTGATATGATATGGCCATCATCATCTTGTGCTTGTGATCTCCATCTCCGAAGCACCGTCATGATCACCATCGTCACCGGCACGACACCTTGATCTCCATCGTAGCATTGTTATCGTTACACCATCTATTGCTTCTACGACTATCGCTACCGCTTAGTGATAAAGTAAAGCAATTATAGGACGTTTGCATTTCATACAATAAAGCGACAACCATATGGCTCACGCAAGTTGCCGATAACCGGTTACAAAACATGATCATCTCATACAATAAAATATAGCATCACGTCTTGACCATATCACATCACAACATGCCTGCAAAAACAAGTTAGACGTCCTCTACTTTGTTGTTGCAAATTTTACGTGGCTGCTATGGGCTGAGCAAGAATCGTTCTTACCTACGCATCAAAACCACAATGATAGTTCATCAAATGAGTGCTGTTTTAACCTTCGCAAGGACCGGGCGTAGCCACACTCGATTCAGCTAAAGTGAGAGAGCAGACACCCGCCATCACCTTTAAGCACGATGCTCAGTAGCGGTGAAACCAGTCTCGCATAAGCGTCTGCGTAATGTCGGTCCGGGCGCTTCATCTCACAATACCGCTGAGCCAAAGTATGACATCTTTGGTAAGCAGTATGACTTGTATTGCCCACAACTCACTTGTGTTCTACTCGTGCATATGACATCTACGCATAAAACCAGGCTCGGATGCCACTGTTGGGGAACGTAGTAATTTCAAAAAATTTCCTACGCACACGCAAGATCATGGTGATGCATAGCAACAAGAGGGGAGAGTATTGTCCACGTACCCTCGTAGACCGTAAGTGGAAGCGTTATGACAACGCGGTTGATGTAGTCGTATGTCTTCACGATTCGACCGATCCAAGTACCGAACATACGGCACCTCCGAGTTCAGCACATGTTCAGCTCGATGACGATCCCCAGACACCGATCCAGCAAAGTGTCGGGGATGAGTTCCTTCAGCACGACGGCGTGGTGACAATGATGATGTTCTACCGGCGCAGGGCTTTGCCTAAACTCCACGACGATATGACCGAGGTGGAATATGGTGGAGGGGGGCACCGCACACGGCTAAGGAACGATCTTGAAGATCAACTTGTGTGTTCTAGGGTGCCCCCTGCCCCCGTATATAAAGGAGTAAGGGGGGAGGCCGGCCAGCCCTAACGGGCGCGCCAAGGAGGAGGAGTCCTCCTCCTAGTAGGAGTAGGACTCCCTCTTTCCTACTCCTACTAGGAGGGGGAAAGGAAGGGGGAGAGGGAGAGGGAAAGAGGGGGGCGCCGCCCCCCCCTCTCCTAGTCCAATTCGGACCAGAGGGGGAGGGGGCGCGCGGCCCATCCTGGCTGCCCCTCTCTCTCTTCACTAAAGCCCATAAGGCCCATTACTTCTCCCGGGGGGTTCCGGTAACCCTTCGGCACTCTGGTTTTCTCTGAAAACACCCGGAACACTTCTGGTGTCCAAATATAGTCGTCCAATATATCAATCTTTATGTCTCGACCACTTTGAGACTCCTCGTCATGTCCGTGATCATATCCGGGACTCCGAACAATCTTCGGTACATCAAAACTTATAAACTCATAATAAAACTGTCATCGTAACGTTATGCGTGTGGACCCTACGGGTTCGAGAACTATGTAGACATGACCTAGAACTATTCTCGGTCAATAACCAATAGTGGAACCTGGATGCTCATATTGGCACCTACATATTCTACGAAGATCTTTATCGGTCAAACCGCATAACAACATACGTTGTTCCCTTTGTCATCGGTATGTTACTTGCCCGAGATTCGATCGTCGGTATCCAATACCTAGTTCAATCTCGTTACCGGCAAGTCTCTTTACTCGTTATGTAATGCATCATTCCATAACTAACTCATTAGCTACATTGCTTGCAAGGCTTATAGTGATGTGCATTACCGAGAGGGCCCAGAGATACCTCTCCGACAATCGGAGTGACAAAACCTAATCTTGAAATACGCCAAACCAACATATACCTTTGGAGACACCTGTAGTACTCCTTTATAATCACCCAGTTACGTTGTGACGTTTGGCAGCACCCAAAGTGTTCCTACGGTAAATGGGAGTTGCATAATCTCATAGTTACAGGAACATGTATAAGTCATGAAGAAAGCAATAGCAATATACTAAACGATCAAGTGCTAGGCTAACGGAATGGGTCATGTCAATCACATCATTCTCCTAATGATGTGATCCCGTTAATCAAATGACAACACCTGTCTATGGTTAGGAAACATAACCATCTTTGATTAATGAGCTAGTCAAGTAGAGGCATACTAGTGACATTATGTTTGTCTATGTATTCACACATGTATCATGTTTCCGGTTAATACAATTCTAGCATGAATAATAAACATTGATCATGATATGAGGAAATAAATAATAACTTTATTATTGCCTCTAGGGCATATTTCCTTCAAGAACTCCAGTAAACAAAAGGACAATGAGATAGAATTGAAGGATGAAAAGAATAAGATTAAATCCTTGCAGTGATTTAGATGGAGGTTCCGACGAGATGGCCGAGGAAAATTTGAACTCCGGAAAAGAAAAGATGTAAACACTTAGAACTAGAATTTCTTCATCAAGAAAAAACTCCGAAGGAAGGGATTAATCACTTGGAGGAAATAAGAATAAGATTTATTGTATGCTTAACCTTCATCAAATTAAATTAATGGCAAGCAATGGATTTTGCATACTATTTTATTCTTGTTGGAAAAAGGATTGAGGGGTATATGGCGCAACCTTGAGGAAGGTCTTCAACGAACGACCGGTAGGATTGGAAAGAATGAATGAATTGATATGATGACAAAGGAAGAGGAATGCTGAAGGAGCCACCATAAGAATTTGAAAATGAGTGATGAAAGAGAATGAATCACCGGAAAGAATTGGAGGAACAAATATGCTTGAGGGGATTTAGATGCAAAAGAACAAAGAGATCACGAACTGATTAAGGAATACTTGACAGATTTGGAGGAACTCTTCTTCGATCTTCAAATGATGACAGGAAACACCACCAAAAATTACTGAGATACTCCGAGAGAATGAAAAGCACAACAGTTGAGCCAACAATCAAAAGAATTTGAAAGGGATCTTGGAAAGGCATCTGACTGATGAAATTCATTATTATGTCAAACTCCAAAAAGAATAAGGAATGGCTCCAGAATAATTAGAAGAGTCAGGTAAGATCCTGGGAAAAGAGATGTGGCTTAGGGGCCACTGAAGAGAAAACAACGTTGGAAAGGATTGTTGAAGAGATAGATGATGCACCCGAACAATTGAAATATTTGAATGAGCTGACAACCTCGAATTAACTGGAACAGAAATGAATCTCCTGAGATGTCTTCAAAACTCCGGAACAATTGAAACACGAGAGGCGAACGACACGGGGAAACATTTGAGCCTAGGGAAAGAATATAATCAACGCCGAATACTTGAATTGAGTCCACCGGAAAAGAAAACCAGACGAATCAATGATGAACTTGACAAGAATTCACCGGTTGAAATGATTGTGGAAAGACTGAAGAGGCTCCACATGAATGAAATTGATGCTCGAAAGAGACTCAGGCTGTGAGAAGAAGAGGGTGGGAGGGCGGAAAAACAAAGGGAACTTGGAAGGGGGACCGATGAATAACTTGAGAAAGCACCGGTTGAAATAATTGAGGAAAGAATGCAAAGGCTTTGCACGAGTAGGATGGATACTCGATTACGGACTCCTTCTCCGAGAAGAAAAAAGGGTGGGCGGGTGGGAAAAAGAAAAAAACTAAGGACGAGGAAACAACTTTTTGAGAAAGAACTGAGGATTTATCTTGCAAAGATGAAGAATGATTGAATCAACTCGAAGAGAAGTGCACCGGTTGAACAAAGCATAGCCAACGAACGAAAACACCTGCGCGATCCTAAAGAAAATTTCAAGGGGAAGAGAAGTAATCCAAAACACCTACGTCAGGATTCCTCACCAGAGCAACGAAGGGGCTGAGGAGTAAAAAGAATTCCTACTCTCCAATATAACCAGAGTCCAAAATAGTTTTCTTCTAGACTCGACAACGGCCAAACTACGATCAAAAAAGGGGGGGCTCCTATGGTTGGTCGAGGCTCTGATAACAACTTGTCACACCCAATATGCGATCCTATCCTAAAGGAACTCGAAGGTCCCACCAAGGATAGAAGCGCATATTGGAGACGCTTTTGCAAGGTGGATATCATTACATCGTACCATAAAATAATAGTTGGGGATACATACAAAAGGCAACCAATGACACATGAATACAACAACCTCATACATAAGAGCAACATCCGCCTACGGATGAAACACAAACAGAAACTCAAACGACATCCACCCTGCTAGCCCAGGCTTCCGACCTGGAACCTATCCCCTGATCGTAGAACAAGCAGAAGAAGAACTCCAAACAACTAAACATTGGTCTCGCGTCATGATCATCGCATTATCGGTACCTGCAACTGTTGTTGTAGTAATCTGTGAGCCACGAAGACTCGGTAATCCCATTACCATGGTATCAAGACTAGCAAAGCTTAAAGGTTATGGAAAGGATAAGTGGTGAGGTTGCAGCAGTGACTAAGCATATATGGTGGCTAACATACGCAAATAAGAGTGAGAAGAGAAGCAATGCAACGAACGAGAAGCTAGAAGTGATCCAGAAATGATCCTGAAACTACTTACGCTCAAACATAACACCACCGTGTTCCCTTCTCGACCCACTCGAAAAGAGACCATCACGGTCAAACACGCGGTTGGGTATTTTAAATCGTGTATGGTGTCAAGTTCTCTACAACCGGATATTAGCAAATTCCCATCTGCCACATAACCATGGGCACGACTTTCGAAATTTAAACCCTGCAGGGGTATCCCAACTTAGCCCATTTTTAAGCTCACGATCCGCGGAGACAATCCTCCATCGTAGGACATCCGATTAGACTCGGGGTCTCGGTGCACAAGACATTTCGACAATGGTAAAACAAAACTAGCAAGACCGCCCGAATGTGCTGACAAATCCCGACAGGAGCCGCACATATCTCATTCTCAGGGCGCACCGGATAGTCCAAACTTCCGGTAGGCCAAATCGAGAGTTGCCCCTGGCGGTCACTGGCAGTTGACAGTTTGGACCAACACTCAGAGGAGCAATGGCCCGGGGGTTGATTTAAAATACTAGGGCTCCGGAGAAAATCCCCTATTTAAGTTTAAGTTGTTATTAGGAAAATGGTAAAACCAATGTTGGGCCTTGTTGGAAGAGTTTTATTCAAAGCGAACTGTCAAGAGGGTCCCATACCCCTCACCGTGTTAGGGACGCAAAATCAAGGAACATAACACCGGTATGACGGAAACTAAGGCGGCAAGAGTGGAACAAAACACTAGGCATAAGGCCGAGCCTTCCACCCTTTACCAAGTATATAGATGCATTAATTAAATAAGAGATATTGTGATATCCCAACATAATCATGTTCAACCATGGAGCAATCTTCAACTTCACCTGCAACTAACAACGCTATAAGAGGGGCTGAGCAAAAGCGGTAACATAGCCAAACAACAGTTTGTTAGGAAGGGGGAAAAGGTTAGAGGCTGACATGGCAATTTGGGAGGCTTGATAAGCAACAGATTGGTAGCGCAGCATAGCAATAGAATGAAGCAACTAGCATAGCAATGATAGTAGTGAGATCCAGGGTGACGGTCATCTGGCCTGAAATCCCGCTAGGTAGAAGAACAAGTCCATGAAGAAGACGAACAGGCGTAGACGAACCAAGCATAGTCGAACCAAGCATAGACGAACGAATCCTCACGATCGCAATGAAACAGGAACTATCAAGAAGAAGCACAATCGGAAAGAAGCAAACAATGTGATAAACACACAAGCATGAACAAGACATGATGCTCAACCAAGTATGATGCATGACAAGATTAAATGTTGTTAACATGGCAAGAGGTGAAGCATAATAAAACTACCTATCTAGGCAAGTTTAAATGGGGCCAGAACAACGAACAACAAAACCGGAAAAATCCTCATATGCATATTTCAAATTTGCTCTTGTTCTGTCTAAACCGTATTTTAGGGTTGTTAAACAACAAAAGTAAGTGCATCATGTTAATCTATGAATTTTTCTAGACAAGTTACATATATAATTTATTTAAAATGGAGCTACGGTTAATTAGTTATGGAATAAACCATTTTAGCATGTCATTTGAGAAAATTAATTGAAACAACATGTTGAAATATTTTTAGCATGGATGAAAGCAGCAGATTGTGAAACTAGAAAAAATTCTAAGCATTTTACATATATAGATAGATTAATTTGGATGCATGCATATTTAGTTATTAACAATACAAAACAGGGGCATTTTCTGTAAATAAGAATGCATTGGGAAAATGCTGAAATACACAGACTGGGAAAAATATATGCACGGACCGGATTCAAATCACTGTGCAAGCCTGGTAGCAGATCCGGCCCAAAGCGGCTGTGGGTGTGTGCGTGCAACAGTAAAGGAAAAAAACAGAGCAAACATTGGGGCGCCTGGGACTCGAACCCAGACTTCCTGGATGAAGCAGCGTGGTGGATACCACTACGCTGCCGCGGCTGTTGTCGATAGGAAAGGGCGCGGCCTTCTAAGAGATAGCCCAGGGTCCAGCTTCTCTGTTTAGATGGAGAAGACGACGACTGCGACGACGGCACCGGCAAGGGCAGCCGTGGCGATGGCGGGGATTGAGAGGCCGCGATGGGCGTGTGGAATAGGCTAAGGAGGTGTGGGTGTGTTAGACCAAGTATATAGTAGATATACGTGTTGTGTCATAACCTGTATTTGTACCGTTTCCTCTTATAAATATATGACAGTCGTGCCCACCAAGGGCATCGAGCATTGCTCCAAACCCTAGTTTGTCTAACATGGTATCAGACGAGGCGTACGATTTATGCCGTGCTTCCGCTTCCTCTTTCGCCACCGCATCGGCCTCCGCCGCCATGCCGCCTCCATCAACCCTAGCCATGGACTCGCCGTTCATGGCTTCTACATCGCTCGCCTGGGCCCGGCCGAGTGCCTCGCGTCCGCCCGCGCCCCAATCGCCAGCTGTACCGGTCGGCCGCGATGCGCCCCTGCGGCACTCCGCATCGATCGATCGCACGCAGTTGCCGCGTGATGCGCCCGTGCATCCCGATCGCTAGCACTCCGCCTCAATCGATCGCATGCCTCTGCCGCGTGATGCCTCCCTGGCATCGTATGGCGGGCCTCAGCCGTATTCTGCACCGCTGTCCTATGATGGGAATCAGCTGCATGCTGCCCCGCTGGTCTCTGGTCTCCAAGGTGCCCACGTCCAGGTGCCCTACGGTGGTCCCTATCCGCCACCGTACGTCGCGCTGTCGCCGCCGCTGTATACTACAGCGGTGCCGTATGCCTCGTCCTCCGCGGTGCCCTACGAGGCGTTGTATGGCGCTTCCTACGCGGCCTGTGCCGTACGTCGTGCCGCTGCAGCCCTACTGCGTACCTCCTCCGGTGTCCCACGGTCATCACCAACACTATCGTGCGTCCCCGTCGGCTGATGCGCTGACTCCATACAGTGCCCCTCTGGTGTACGACTCGCAGCTCTCCACACCGGTGGCTGAACCAGGACCGTTCCACTTCGCTCATCTGGTGACGGTGAAGCTCTCTACTAACAATTACCTCCTGTGGCGCGCTCAGGTGTTGCCGTTGATGCGTAGTCACTATCTTGAGGGGTATGTCGACGGTACGCTGCCGTGTCCCCCGACCATGGTTCCGGTGCCCTCGGCCACTGGTGGCTCCATCATGGTGGCCAACCCTGCTCATCATCGGTGGATCGCTCAGGATCAGGCTATTCTGGGTGCTATTCAGTCCTCGCTCACTCCTTCTATGGCTAGCATGGTGGTCTTTGCCGCGACATCGAGGGATGCATGGGCTACCCTCGATTCTAGCTTCTCCTCGTAGTCGTTGGCCCGTTCTTCTGCTATTCGTAACCAGCTGGGTGAGGTCAAGAAACATGATCTCTCTGTCACGGCCTTATTTAACAAGGTCAAAAGTCTGGCTGATACACTCTCGTCTATTGGGAAGTCACTCCGTGATGAGGAGTTTACTTCGTTCATTCTCAATGGGCTTGATGAGGACTATGATTCCCTCGTTGAAAACATCAATGGACGTGACACACCGATGCCACCTCGTGACCTCTACACACGCCTCCTCAACACCGAGCAGCGGCTTGCTACCCGCCGCTCCACCGGCGTCTATACGGAGGGCCCGTCTGCCAATGCTGCTCTCCGCGGGGGTGCCCGTGGTGCCAAGAAGAAAGTGCCGCATCCACGGGGAACCAGCCCCGCCCACCTGTTCCGCCTCCTCCGACGACTGGCCGCAAGCGGCTACACTGCGAGGCCTGTGGTGGTGGGGTTGAGTGTCAGCTTTGCGGCATTGAGGGGCACTTGGCATCTCGCTGCCATCGTTGTTTTAAACGTGATTTCCTTGGCATTGGGAACAATGGGAAAGGTAACAAGAAGCAAGTTGCTCTTGCTACACAAGAGCCTAGATTCACTCCTTCGTATTCGGTGGACCTTGCATGGTACATGGACACAGGTGCCACGGACCACTTGACGAGCCAGCTTGACAAGCTGGCCACTCGCCAGGCCTACACCAGTCATGATCAGGTCCGCACTGCGAATGGATCAGGTATGCCCATCTCACATGTTGGTCAAGCATATCTTCTTTCGCATACCACTAAAACCTTGCGTCTTCTTGATGTCCTTCATGTTCCTTCAGTCACACATAGTTTCCTCTCGGTTCCTAAATTAACTCGTGACAACAATGTGTTTGTTGAGTTTCACCCTTTCCATTTTTTTGTTGAGGACCGGGACACGAGGGACGTTCTACTTCGTGGTCGAGCTCGCGATGGATTATATGTGCTTGATGTGCCCCGAGCCCATGCACGAGTTCCTCAAGTTTTCAGTGGTATTCAGGTGTCATCGTCGCAGTGGCACTCTCGCCTTGGCCATCCTACCACTCCCATTGTGCGCCATGTGCTTCATCGTCATAGTCTTCCTGTTGAGTCGAGTAATAAGGAGTTTTTTGTGTGTGATGCCTGTCAACAAGGCAAAAGTCATCAGTTGCATTTTTCTGTATCGAGTCGTGTTGTCAAGACTCCCCTCGAGCTTGTGTTTTCAGATGTGTGGGGCTATTCCCAAACTTCTGTCAGTGGTCACAACTATTATGTCAGTTTCATCGATGCTTTCAGTCGCTTTACTTGGATTTATCTTATTAAGCGCAAATCTGATGTGTTTCATGTTTTTATGCAATTCCAAGCACATGTTGAGCGCTTGCTTAAGCACAAAATTATCAATGTACAATCCGACTAGGGGGTGTGAATATCGTAATCTAAACACCTTCTTTCATAAGCTTGGCATCTCACACCATGTGTCTTGTCCTCATACACATCAGCAGAACGGTGCAGCTGAGCGCAAGCACCGTCACATAGTTGAAACTGGCCTAACACTTCTTGCACATGCCTCTGTTCCTTTTCGGTTCTGGAGCGATGCTTTTGTCACTGCTTGTTTTCAGATAAACAGGACTCCCACACGACATCTTCACATGAAGTCTCCTCTTGAGGTGTTGCTTCATGAAACTCCAGATTACTCCTTCCTCAAAGTGTTCGTTTGTGCGTGTTGGCCACATCTTCGTCCATACAACAAGCATAAACTTGAGTACCGATCAAAAAATGTGTTTTTCTTGGGTACAGTCCTCTCCACAAAGGTTACAGGTGTCTCCACATTCCGACGAATCACGTTTACATTTCCCGTGACGTTGTGTTCGATGAGACTGTCTTCCCGTTTTCCACGCTCACATCATCCACTGATGCTCCCGTCACCGAGTTGCATTCTTTTCCAGTTTTGCCTGATCAATTTGTGGATGCTGCATATTCTCCTCTGTTGTTGCCTAACCATGGTGCAGGGACTGGATGAGGTGCACGACTTGAGCTTCTTGAGGATGATAATGAGGCCTCACCTGAGCCAGCAGCCACTACACCGGCTGCGCCTGTTGCTACGCAGGCTGCTCACGACGTCGACCGCTAGTGCATGGGACATGCACGTGGACTTGATGAGGCACCCACGTCGCCTGTGTCGATCATCCCAGTGTCAACTAGGTCAGCCGACCCTGCGGCGTTGCCGCCTGGGTCGCCTGGGTCTGTGGCCTCGCAGTTGCCTGGGCCGGCTAACCCCGTAGTGTTGGCGCCTGAACCGGCCGACCCCGCGGCGTTGCCCCATGGGCCGGCAGCACCCGCGGCACTGTCGCCTGGGCAGGAGGCCTCGCCGACTGTTGCTCGCCTGGGTCGTCATCTTCTGTCTCGTCTTCGCCTACCACTTCAGGCACGTCTTCTTCACCGCTGATGGACAGTGGCTCCTCTGTGGTGGCTGCTCCACCGTCACCTCCGCCTGTTGTCCTGCATCCTCATACTCGCAGCAAAAGTGGCATCTTCAGAACCGAACAAGCGCACTGATGGCAATGTTGCGTGGCTTGCGGCCTATATGGCGCATACTAAGGCCGACCCTACGGCTGAGCAACGACATTTTTAGGCAGCACTTGGGATTCCACACTGGCGTGCTGCGATGGAGGAGGAGATTCATTCACTTCAACGAAACAACACTTGGCACCTGGTTCCACTTCCATCTGGTGTCAATATCATTGACTCTAAGTGGGTATTCAAGGTGAAGAAACATGCTAATGGTTCCATTGAGAGATACAAGGCACATCTGGTTGCCAAGGGTTTCAAACAATGGTATGGCATTGATTATGCAGAAACATTCAGTCATGTTATTAAACCAACCACGATTCGTGTTCTTATCTCCTTGGCTATTACTCGCGGATGGTCGCTTCGACAGCTTGACGTTCAGAATGCTTTCCTCCGTGGAGTTCTGGAGGAAGAGGTTTACATGCAACAGCCACCTGGTTTTGTTGATCCTGCTCAGCCACATCATTTGTGTCGTCTTGTCAAAGCTCTTTATGAACTGAAACAGGCCCCTCGTGCGTGGCATGCACGTCTTGGTGCTGCTCTTCATGCACATGGGTTTGTGCCTTCTGCAGCGGACAAATCTTTGTTTATCTTTCAGCGACCGGAGGTGACTATGTACATTATGGTCTATGTTGATGACATCATCCTTGTTAGTTCCCCTGTTGCTGCTACAGATCGGCTTGTGTCCTCTCTTGGTGCTGAGTTTGCTGTTAAGGATCTTGGGAGACTGCATTATTTTCTGGGTCTGGAGGTTCTTCCTTCTGATGGTGGCTTGACTCTTCCTCGGAAGAAGTACTCCCTGGACCTCCTACGTCGTGCAGGTATGTTGCAGTGCAAGCCTGCTATGACTCCCATGTCCGTCACAGACAAACTGACCGCTCTTGCTGGTGACGTGCTATCTCCTGAGGATGCCACTGAGTACCGCAGCATTGTTGGTGGGTTGCAGTACTTGCTTATCACTCGACCAGACATATCATTCGCAATAAACCGTGTGTGCCAGTATCTTCATGTGCCGCATGATTCTCGCTGGTCAGCTGTTAAGCGCATCTTGCGCTATGCTCATCACACTGGTTCATATGGTCTTAATCTTCAGTCGGCGCCTTTTGGACTGATCTCTGCATTTTCTGATGCCGACTGGGCTGGTAGTCCTGATGACAGGCAATCCACGGGGGGACATGCTGTGTTCTTTGGACCTAACTTGATCGCCTCGCAAGCTCGTAAGCAAGCTACGGTGTCTCGGAGTAGTATTGAAGCTGAGTACAAGGCGGTTGCTAATGCCACAGCTGAGATCATGTGGGTGCAGTCGTTGCTTCGGGAGTTGAAGGTCTCTCCAACTCAACCGCTTGTCCTTTGGTGTGATAACATTGGTGCTACATATCTTTCATCCAATCCAGTGTTTCATGCCCGAACGAAGCATATCGAAGTTGACTATCACTTTGTGAGGGAATGTGTTGCTCAGAAGCTTCTTCAGATCAAGTTTGTTCCTTCTAAGGATCAGCTTGCTGATATTTTCACTAAACCCTTACCCTCGCCTTCTTTTGAAGGATGTCGATGCAATCTTAACCTTCTGAGTGTTTCAGGACATAGTTAAGATTGAGGGAGGGTGTTAGACTAAGTATATAGTAGATATACGTGTTGTAACATAACCTGTATTTGTACCATTTCCTCTTATAAATATAAGACAGCCGTGCCCACCAAGGGCATCGAGCATTGTTCCAAACCCTAGTTTGTCTAACAGGGTGCATGCGGAGGGCTACGGGAGGAGTCCAGAGCGTGAGCCTCGAGAATAAGCTCGTCTCAGGCCGCGGCGAAGCGAGGCGATGCAGGGGCGAAGCAGGGCGCGGCGAGGCGACAGAGAGGGGCGGCGGCTGAGTGCGTGAGCGTGTGCAGCATGCTGGAGTGTGTGTGAGGATGCATGCAATAGGTGAAGCGAGCAGGGGCTAGAACCACTACAAAAAAATACACTTCCATGATGATACGTGTTTGTCACAGTAGGTCGTGTTTTTTGTCATGCATGTACATCCATGACAAATTTATGACAGAATCAAGATAGCCATACATCTTTGTCGTAGAAGTGTTCCATGACATTACCAAAATTATCATCATGGAAGTATGCGCTTCCATGATGATAAATCGCGTCCGAAGTGCTTTCGTCATGGGTGACCGACACGTGGCATCCACCGTAGCGAACGGCGTTAAGCTATCGGGTCGGGTTTTGGATCCGATAACCCGTTAACATCCCGACCAATGGGGATTTTCCACGTGTAAAATCATCATTATTTGGAGGAGACACGTGTCGGTCTGCTACCGCACGGTATCACTCATCCAATGGGTGAGGCAGCGCCTATGATATGTTGACACGTGGACGGCCCATCAAGTTTAAATGGGCGGCCCAACTAAAACCCACAAGATTTTCTTGATCATAATGGCGGCCCGACTAAAGGCCCACAGATTTTCGCGGACCATAATGGGCTGGACCAGCTAAAGGCCCACAAGATTTCGGGCCATAATGGGCGGCCGGTAAAACCCACAAGATTTTTGTGAGCCATAATGGGCGGCCGGTAAAGGCCCACAAGATTCTTGCGGATCATAATGGGCGGCCCGGCTAAAACCCACAATTTCGCCGACATTAATGGGCCGGCCCAGCTGTAGGCCCACAAGAATTTGAGGAGCCTAGTAGGCCAGCCCATTAACTGGCTGCCATGTTTTGGGCCAAATGCCGGCTCATATTTGATCCGGTCCATTAATGGCCTGCCACATTCCGGGCCTAATAGTGGCCCATATGAGATCCGGCCCATTAAAATCCTACCACGTTCTAGGCCAAATTACGGCCCAGATCAGGTCCGGACATTTAAGAGGCTATGGTCTCAATTATGGCCCATATCAGATTTGGCCCGTCAACTGGACACTATGCTTTTGGGCCCACTTGCTAGAGGCCCACTTAGTAATTCGGCCTGATATTAGTTTTGGCCTCTTAAGGACCCGTTTAACATTTTGGCCCTATATTAATTTCGGCCTGTTAAATGCCCGTCATAAGTGTCCGGCTCGGTCTCTTCCCGTCCCTAACTTACAATACAAGTTATACAACTATGGTGGTTTACAACTATGGGCCCTAATCTGCCTTTGGGCTCTGGGCCTCTAAGCTTTAACAGTAGAACGCCATACTCCTTGTCTTCATCGGCTTCAATATAGATGAGCGTAAACCGGCCCCTCCTGGGCGGTTTACACTCAGTAGTTATATCCTCAACATTAGGCCCCAGATTGATTTGAACCTGTTCATGTCAATCTTCAATACTTAGAAAAATTTTGATCTGAAACATCTTCATGTTAACCTTAAACTTCCATGACATCATCTTCGGAAATCATCGTGAACCGCCATGACGTCATCTGCATAAAAACTCATAAAGATTCCCTTTTATTTACTGATCTCCGAAGATTGAGGCAACAACTATGCCCCATTTACCGCTTCAGGATCCTCGATTCCCGCGCTGCCTACTTATCCATTGACCTTATAAATAGGCCCAGGGGTCTTTCTCTTTTCCCCTTCCGCGCTTCTTCTTCTTCCTCTCGACGCTCAAACCCGACAGCTCCGCCGCCGCCATCGACCTTCAAGCGCTGCATCATATCTGGCCGCTGCATCAACCTGAACGTACCAGAGATCCGCGGCTCTTCTCCGCCACTCCTGTGAATCCGGTAAGCCTCCTTCCCTCAACCCTAGATCTGCATTAGGGTTTCGATGCTCATATGTGTTCATCAGTGTTCATCCGTGCTCATTGTTTCGCCCTTACTGTCTCATCGAATCTAGATCAACTTGACCTTTTTCTTCTGCTGCCGAAGCTATAGTTTATTTTACCTCACCGTAGTATCCTTTTGACTATGAACAGACACCATCTGGATCCTTTCTATTCTGCTGTCGCCATTTTAGGGCTTTGATATTTTTCCTTTTCCTGAACTGTGCTAGATCCATAATAATAGTCCTTAGTTTGAAAACCTATTTGTGTAGCACTTAGAAGTTTTCAGATATGTTGTCCTCCATACCACTGTAGGCGGTTTAACCTGTAGAAAACGACAATCCGGCAAGTACCATTAGCCCTCACGTAAACCGCCATCTCTTCTTGAATATCCATATCCGGTCTAATGTACACACATGCTTTGATTAAATTCTCCAGTTTGATACTAGTTTGTGCATATCAATCTTGAACCGTGAACCAGCGCTTGCACTTCCTTTACAGTTTGTCATCAAAAATGGCCAAGCAATTCTCCTCTTGCAACTGGGTGATACGTCTCCAACGTATCTATAATTTTTGATTGCTCCATGCTACTTTATCTATTGTTTTGGACTATAATGGGCTTTATTTTCCACTTTTATATTATTTTTGGGACTAACCTATTAGCAGGAGGCCCAGCCCGAATTGTTGTTTTTGCCTTTTGATGTATTTGAAGAAAGCAGAATATCAAGCGGAGTCAAGCAGGCGAAACCTTGAGGCGTGATCTTCTCACGAACATGATCCGGAGACTTGGACCCTACTCCAAGAAGGTGGGCGCCCCCCAGGCGCGCCCACCTCGTGGGCCCCTGACGCTCCACCGGCGTACTCCTTCCTCCTATATATACCTCGTACCCCCAATAGACCGATCTGAAGCCAAAACCTAATTCCACCGCCGCAACTTCTGTATCCATGAGATCCCATCTTGGGGCACTGTTAGGAGCTCCTTGAAGGGGCATCTACCATGGAGGCTTCTACATCAACACCATAGCCCCTCCAGGTGAAGTGTGAGTAGTTTACTTGAGACCTTGGGTCCATAGATAGTAGCTAGATGGCTTCTTCTCTCTTTTGGATCTCAATACAATGTTCTCCCCTCTCTCGTGGAGATCTATTCGATGTAATCTTCTTTTTGCGGTGTGTTTGTTGTGACAGATGAATTGTGGGTTTATGATCCAAATTATCTATGAATAATATTTGAATCTTCTCTGAATTCTTTTATGTATGATTGAGTTATCTTTGCAAGTCTCTTGAATTATCCGTTTGGTTTGTGACTAGATTGGTAGTTCTTGCAATGGGAGAAGTGCATGGCTTTGGGTTCAATCTTGCGGTGTCCTTACCCGATGTGAGAAAGGGTTGCAAAGCACGTATTGTATTATTGCCATCAAGGATAACAAGATGGGGTATTTATCATATTGCATGAATTTATTCCTCTACATCATGTTATCTTGCTTAAAGCGTTACTCTGTTTTTAACTTAATACTCTAGATGCATCTTTGGATAGAGGTCGATGAGTGGAGTAATAGTAGTAGATGCAGAATCGTTTCGGTCTACTTGTCTCGGACGTGATGCCTATATACATGATCTTACCTAGATAACCTCATAACTATGCTCAATTCTATCAATTGCTCAACAGTAATTTGTTCACCCACCGTAGAATATTTATGCTCTTGAGAGAAGCCACTAGTGAACTCTATGGCCCCCGGGTCTATTCTCATCATATCAATCTCCATCACCTTATTCACTTGCTTTTCTTTTACTTTTTACTTTGCATCTTTATACCAAAAATACCAAAAATGTTATCTCTATCGGATCTCACTCTAAGTAAGTATTTGTGAAGGATTGACAACCCCTAATCGCGTTGGTTGCGAGTAGCTATCGTTTTGTGCTTGGTCTACGAGGACTTGCGCATGACCTCCTCTTGGATTGATACCTTGGTTCTCAAAACCGATGGAAATACTTACACTACTGTGCTACATCATCCTCTCCTCTTCGGGGAAAACCAACGCAAGCTCGAGACATAGTGGGTTCTCAAAGACTTTAGTTAATGTTGGTCCCACTGTCTGAGCTGAATTAAAATGAAAATCTGGATTTTCCATGTGCATGGTTGATCAAAAAGATGGAGAGTGGGATCAGAGGAGTGTGAGTGAAGGAGGAGTGATTTGAAGGTGTCGATAAAAAGAAGTGGATAGGAATAAGCATGGAGCAATCAAAATTAGAGATACGTTGGAGACGATCGAGCATCCAAGCTTAATTCTGCTCGTCCTCGGTAGGTAAATGATAAAAGAGAATTTTTGATGCGGAGTGATACTTTGGCATAATTTCAATGTAAACTTCTTAATCATGGTATGAATATTCAGATCCGAAAGATTCAAGACAAAAGTTCATATTGACATAGAAATAATAATACTTCAAGCATACTAATCAAAGTAATCATGTCTTCTCAAAATAGCATGGCAAAAGAAAGTTCATCCCTACAAAATCATATAGTTAGGCTATGCTTCATTTTCGTCACACAAAGATGTTCCCAACTTCTATTCCCCCGATGACAAGCCAAGCAATTGTTTCATACTTAAATAATCTCAAACTTTTTCAACCTTCACACAATACATGAGCGGGAGCCATGGATATAGCACTATGGGTGGAATAGAATATGATGATGGGGATTGTGTGGAGAAGACAAAAAGGGAGAAAGTCTCACATCAACGAGGCTAATCAATGAGCTATGGAGATGCCCATCGATTGATGTTAATGCAAGGAGTAGGGATTGTCATGCAACAGATGCACTAGAGCTATGAATGCTCAACAAAATAAAATTAGTGGGTGTGCATCCAACTTGCTTGCTCATGAAGACCTAGGGCATTTTGAGGAAGCCCATCGTAGGAATATACAAGCCAAGTTCTATAATGAAAAATTCCCACTAGTATGAACAAGACAACTTATGAGACTCACTATATGAAAAACATGGTGCTACTTTGAAGCACAATATGAGACTCACTACATGAAGAACAAGGTGCTACTTTGAAGCACAATATATGAGACTCACTACATGAAGAACAAGGTGCTACTTTGAAGCACAAGTGTGGAAAAAGAGATAGTAGCATTGCCCTTTATATTATTTTTTTTGGGCCTTTCTTTTTTTCTTTTTGGCCTTTCTCTTTTTTTGGGCAATGCTCTAATAATGATGATCATCACACTTCTATTGATTACAACATAAGGATTACAACTCGATACTATAACAAGATATGACTCTATATGAATGCCTCCGGCGGTATACCGGGATGGTGCAATGAATCAAGAGTGACATGTATGAAAAATAATGCATGGTGGCTTTGCCACAAATACGATGTCGACTACATGATCATGCAATGGCAATATGACAAAAGTAAAGTATGTCATGATGATGATGAATGGAACGGTGGAAAGTTGCATGGCAATATATCTCGGAATGGCTATGGAAATGCCATAATAGGTAGGTATGGTGGCTGTTTTGAGGAAGATATAGGGAGGTTTATGTGTGAAAGAGCGTATCATATCACGGGGTTTGGATGCACCGGCGAAGTTTGCACCAACTCTCAATGTGAGAAAGGGCAATGCATGGTACCGAAGAGGCTAGCAAAGGCGGAAAGGTAAAAGTGTGTATAATCCATGGACTCAACATTAGTCAAAAGAACTCATACACTTATTGCAAAAATTTAGAAGTCATCAAAAATCAAGTACTACGCGCATGCTCCTAGGGGTATAGATTGGTAGGAAAATACCATCTCTCGTCCCCGACCGCCACTCATAAGGATGCACAAGCCAGGTACACTTCATGTTTCAAATTTGTTACACAACTTTAACCATACATGCATGCTACGGGATTTGCTAACTTCAACACAAGCATTTCTCAAATTCACAACTATTCAACTAGCACGACTTTGATATTATCACCTCCATATCTGAAAACAATTATCAAGCATCAACCTTATCTTAGTATTCAACGCACTCAAAAGAAAGTTTCACATATCTTGAATACCAAGTATATTAACATTAAGCAAATTACCATGCTATTAACGACTCTCAAAATAATCTAAGTGAAGCATGAGAGATCAAGTTTCTTTAAAACAAATCCACCACGGTGCTCTAAAAGATCTAAGTGAAGCACTAGAGCAAAAATTATCACGCTCAAAAAGATATAAGTGAAGCACTATGAGCAAACTATCAAGCTCAAAAGATGTAAGTGAAGCACATAGAGTATTCTAACAAATTTCAATTCATGTATGGCTCTCTTAAAAGGTGTGTACAGCAAGGATGATTGTGGTAAACTAACAAGCAAAGACACAAATAATACAAGACGCTCCAAGCAAAACACATATCATGTTTGTGAATAAAAATATAGCTCCAAGTAAATTACCGATGGAAGCGGACGAAAGAGGGGATGCCTTCCGGGGCATCCCCAAGCTTTGACTTTTTGGTGTCCTTGGATTATCTTGGGGGTGCCATGGGCATCCCCAATCTTAGGCTCTTGCCACTCCTTGTTCCATAATCCATCAAAAGAGTTCACCCAAAACTTGAAAACTTCACAACACAAAACTCAACAGATATCTCGTGAGCTCCGTTAGAGAAAGAAAACAAAAGACTACTTCAAGGTACTGTAATGAACTCATTCTTTATTTATATTGGTGTTAAACCTACTGTATTCCAACTTCTCTATGGTTTATAAATGTCAGGACCCCGACTCAATGCCACATCGATCTAGCATGTAACATCTCATATCACTTTGTGGCCTCACGCACGGTATTCCCACGGGTGTCGCCTTACCTTTGCCCGGGACCGTTTGCACCTTTTGGCACACGTGTATGATAGTGTCGCTAGCATCCATATGATAAGGAGCCCGGGCTGACATGGCTATTCATAAACCCAAAGTGGCACAGACTTACAGGGACAGGCATCCATGACCCAGCATCGAACGTGTCGGTCATCAGCGAGTGAATCCAGGCTGTAGCACTGGGCTAGCAGACTCAGATGAACGGGCTGTAGCGAGCTAGCAGGACTCCGGTATTCATCGTGTGACATTTCCCGAAGAACGAGACACGAGAGCGAAGAAGGACACATGCCGGCCAGCCTAAGTGTTCGGAGCGGTAGCAAGCTACCATGGCTCGGTGGAAACACTAGGAGACATTTCCGGTAAGAGAGGCTACTAAAGATAAACAACTAGATAGTCGGATCCCACACATACCAAGCATTTCAATAACATACAGAATATGCTCGATATGTGCAAATACAACATGGCATCACAACATGACTCTCGACTCAAGTATTTTATTCAATAGGCTCCGAGGGCGCGATATTACAAACATAGGTCTCATGACCCAAGATTGAGCATACAAATCAAAGCACATGCGGAAGCTTAACATGTCGAGTACAGACATCTACAAATGAAAAAGGCTTAGAAGCGACTATCTACGAGATCTGCCGAGGCACAAGATCATAGCTGAGGTAACAAGCTAAGCGTCAAGTCCACAGCGGAACTACTAGCGAGACCGAGGTCTCTCTGCAAAAACATAAAATAGGAAAGCGTGAGTACAAATGTACCCAACAAGACTTACATCGAACTAACTACATATGCATCATTATCAACAAAGGGATGGTGGGGTTTAAGCTGCAGACAAGCCAGCCGACTCGGTGGCTATCACGAACTATGATTTGCAAGTAACTCTTTAGAGGTGGCGCACGAGTCCACATATTCACCATATCAATACACCACTATGGTCGCTCCCGTCTCCCTACGAGAACGCCATCCATAGCACTCACGCTTATCTTGCGTATTTTAGAGTATCCACTTTCACTTGTCTATGAACTGATATAGGCAACCCAGAAGTCCTTTACAGCGGACACGGCTATTGAATAGATGATGTTAACCTGCAGGGTGTACTTCTTCATACATGTTTCCACCACTTAGCGTCGCACACGACATGTGCTCGGCGGACTTCAGCGAAAGCCGGCGTGGGTGTAGACCACGACCTACCTAAACACTCAAGTCTCTAGTCGGGTTTATCGCCTATTGGGTTCCATCCATGAGGAGATCCGGCGGAGTTTCGCTCACAGCCCCAAGCGATGTGAGCAGGTTCCGTGACACCAAGCAGGCGCCCGATTTACACGCCACGTGCCTACCGCATCACAGCCCACCCTACGGTCGACCTGCGCCGGCCTCCGACATACTACAAACACGAAACTACTTGCAACTCACGGACAGAGGACAAGGGTGAATAAGAAGTCGGCGGGGTCATATTTGAGGGCCCAATGCATGGTAGTAGCTGAATCATGGATCACAAACACAGAACTCAGTTCCTGAGGACGACTTCAATGAGACAACCCACCATGTACTCCTACATGGCCACTCACCGATACCTTTACCAAATCGTGTTCACACACTTAGCTCACACACAGTAGGACATGTTCACATACCTCTGATTCATCCTCGATGAATCAGATCTGACTCAACTCTAAGCAGTAGCAGGCATGACAAACAAACAAGAATGAGTAGGCCACATCAGGGCTCAAACAACTCCTACTCATGCTAGTGGGTTTCATCTATTTACTATGGCAATGACAGGTCATGCAGAGGATAAAGGGGTTCAGCTACCGCAGCAAGTAACAGATGAATCGTTGTTGTCCTAATGCAGTAAAAGAGAGTAGGGCGAGAGAGTGGGATTGTATCGGAATGAACAAGGGGTTTTGCTTGCACGCACTTCGAAGATAGCATTGAGTCTTCATCAGTGTCAACAATCACAACGTCGGTACAACGTCTACCGAGGGGGAACAACACCGGCAAACAGAGAAGAAACACGATCAATGCAATGCACAATATGATGCATGCTATGACATGGCAATATGAATGTGTTTTGGGCTAACGCAAGCTAGAACAGATTGAAATGAGTCCATTTGAACCAAAGATTCAAATGCAAACCCATTATATGAAGTCATAAAGGTGCATTAACTTGTTTCATCTAAACAGCAGGGTTAAGTTGCTCTAACATGCATGAAACTAGTACAGATGGATAGATTGGATTTTTCTGATCATTTTTCATATATAAATCTTTGCATTTGGAGTTACAGATTAATTTCTATGGATTTTTTAAGTTTGCAAGATTTTCTGGAATTTCCTATATAAGAATAAATCCAGAAAAGGATTTACTGCATCAGCAGTGCGCCATGGTGACGTCAGCAGGTCAAAGGCGCCAGCCTAGGTCAAACCTGACGTGTGGGGGCCACACGTCAGTGACACAGGGCTTTAGCTCAGCGGCAGGTGGGCGGTCGGCAACACGTCGGCGTAGTCAACACTGACGCGTGGGGCCACTGTGTTTAGATTAATCTTAATCTATTCTTGTTAGCTGGTTAGTTAGGCAGCGGGGCCCGCATGTCAGTGAGAGTGGGTTAATTAGTGGAGTCATTAACTTCTTGGCGGTGCCACGTCACCGCGGCGTTTAACGCCGGCGACCTCGGATCGCGGCGGCGTCGCGTCGGGATGCGCTTCTGAGCCACGGTTTGGGCGCGGGAGCATCTGAGGGAGGCGGAGTGGCGCTTCGGTGTGAGACGGCTAGAGCGGGGTGGCGGAGTTATCGCCGGTGATGACCTTGGCGGTCGCCGGAGTTGAGACGAGTCGGGTTGGCCTTCGGTGCAGGAGGATGAGCAGGTGTGTGCTACATGCTCTGGTGAGGTGTGGGGCGCAGTTCCGTGCTTTCGGAGGTGAATCGGTGGCCCAGCGCGACGACGAGAACCACGGCAGCGGTGAGTTCACAGCTCCGGCGACTCGGGTGGCTAGAGGTGCGTACGGGCATGGGGAGCAGGGGAGAAGAAGGTGGAGCTCACAGCGGGGTCGGAGATGGTCTCAGCGAGCTCGGGGAGGCGGAGACGGCGGCAAATCGATGGCGGCGGTCCTCGGTGGCGAGGAGGCAGCGGAGCTAAGCGGCATCCGGGGGCTTCGGCGCATTTCGTCTGGGTGAGGATGAAGAGGGAGGCGAGGCGGAGCTTCCTGGGGCGTCGGCGAGGCGGGGCGGTGGCTGTGGCCGCGGCGAACGGCGTCGGTGGCGATGGTGGTGCTCGGGCACGAGTTGCGGACCGAGAGGGAGAGCAGCAGGGAAGGGAATGAGCACGGGAGGGAGTCGAGAGGGGCCTGAGGGGGTGCGTGGTGCTGCGGGAGACGTCTAGGGGGGAGGAGGCAGGCAGGCAGGGTGGATGTGGCCGGGGCGCGTGCCGGCGTGCTGCGGCCACACGCTCTGCCTACTGGCACGAGGAGGAAGGCGACAAGGAGCCAGGCGGTGGTGGGCTGGGCCGACACAGGAGCTGGGCCGGTGGGCTAAGAGGTGAACGCCAGGTAAGTCAGGTGGGTCTCTCTCTCTCTCTCTCTCTCTCTCTCTCTCTGTTTATTTGTTTCTGTTTTTCTATTATTCTGTAAATTTTAAGGGCTTTATTAATAATACCTATGCACTTCCAAAAATCACCAAACTGCACCTGGTCCTTAGATGGAATATTTCCAGCATGGAACATTTTAGTTTGGGATTATTTGAGCATTTGAAATATTTTATATAATTTAAATGCCCAAATTCAAATAGTTAGAGATTTAATCCAGTGACCTTAGAGTGACCTAGAAATCTGTGCATCACTTCTGACAGTGGTTTAGGACCAAGGCAAAGGTGATGAACATTTTAGAAGGGCATTTCAGGTTCATTGAAAATATTTTTAGTAAACCCTAGTTGGATTCAGAGGGTTCTGGGGGTTCTGTCTTCCCCATTTCAAATTTCTGATGAAAGGTAAACATGATGCAACACTCTAATGCATGGAGTAGCTAGGATGTGACAATAAACTAATTTACTAGCCATAGATTCATCAAAATAAGCAAACAACACACGCAAAACAGAATCTGTCAAAAACAGAACAGTCTGTAGTAATTTGTAACTAACGCAAACTTCTGGAACTCTAAAACTTCTAAAAAAATAGGAAGTGCTGGAAAATTTGTTTATTGATCAGCAGAAAAAAGAATTAACACAAAAGCACGTTCCTGTGAGTTATCATAACTAACTTTGTGCGCGCAAAGTTTCTGTTTTTCAGCAGAATCAAATCAACTATCATCGTAGGTTATCCTATAGGTTCTACTTGGAACAAACACTAATTAAAACATAAAACCACATCCAAATAGAAGGTAGATGGATTATTTATTCCTAAACAGAAGCAAAAACAAAAAACACAAAATAAAATTGGGTTGCCTCCCAACAAGCGCTATCGTTTAACGCCCCTAGCTAGGCATAAAAGCAAGGATAGATCTAGGTATTGTCATCTTTGGTAGGCAATCCATAAATGGCTCTCATGACAGATTCATATGGTAGTTTTATTTTCTTTCTAGGGAAGTGTTCCATACCCTTTTTTAAGGGAAATTGGAATCGAATATTCCCTTCCTTCATATCAATAATTGCACCAATTGTTCTAAGGAAAGGTCTACCAAGAATAATAGGACATGAAGGTGTAACGCCCCGGATTTGATGCGCCAGGTGTCCGCCAGTGATTCGCCGTCCTTGCCATGTCACTTGCTTGCGTGTTGCACTTTGCCATGTCATCATCTGCATTTCATATCATGTCATCATGTGCATCACATTGGCATACGTGTTCGTCTCATGCATCCGAGCATTTTCCCCGTTGTCCGTTTTGCAATCCGGCGCTCCTATGCTCCCCGGCGCCCCCCTTTACCTCTTTTCGTGTGCGGGTGTTAAACTTTCTCGGAATGGCCCGAGGTTTGCAAAGCAGCCTTGGTATAGCACCGGTAGACCGCCTGTCAAGTTTCGTGCCATTTAGAGTTCGTTTGGTACCCCAACGGTTAACCGGGTAACCGCGAAAGGCCTCTTTTGTTGCAGCCCAACACCCCTTCCAAAGTGGCCCAAAACCCATCTAACTCCCCTCCATGCTCTCGGTCATTCGATCACGATCACGTGGCCGAAAACCGCACCTCATTTGGACACTCCTAGCTCCCTCCACCTATAAAAACGTCTTCCCCTCTCCATTTTCGGATCATTCCCCCCCGAAACCCTAGCTTTTCCCTCTCCGCCGCCAGACGCGTCCGCCCCCGACCGGACACGTCCAGCCAGCCACGTCGCCCGACCAATGGGCGCGTGACACCTGTCCCCGCCGCCGCCCACGCCCAACCGGACAGCGCCACTGTCCCGCCGCCGCCCCGCCGCCGCCGCGGCCATGGCCGGATCGAGCCCAGCAGAGCCCATCGCCGCCGCTGCCCTCGCCCGGCTCGGCCCCGCTGGCGCGCCCGCCTGCGCCCGCCGCCGGTGCTGCTTCCGCCCGCCGCCTTCAACATCGCCTCGCCGGCCGCCTCCTCGCTCGTCGCCGGCCCGCCTCGGCGCCCTCGCCGCGCTCCGTTCGCCTCCCTCGCCGGCTGCGGCCACCGCGCCGCCCGCGCCTCGCCGTCTCCCGTCGCCCGGTGACGCGGCTCCCGCGACCGCGACCCGCGCCGCCTCACGGGTCCCTCCTCGCTTGGCCCGGCCTCGCGCCCAGCCCGCGCGGCAGCATCCTCCTCCGCCGGAGCTCCCCACCGCCGCCGGCCGGCCGGATCGGCCGTCGCCGCCGCCGCCTGACGGGATCGGGGAGGAGCCCCGATCTGCCCTGCCGTTGACCGCGTGGGCCCGCGAGCCGGCCCAGCAGCGCCCGGCCAAGCCGGCCTGCCTCTTCCTCCTTCCTGGGCCAAGCCCATGGGTGAGCACACCCCCTTATCCTCCGCTCCGGGCACATTTTAGCTATCCCGCGCTCGTCCATTTTTTTCCAGAAGATCTGCTAAGTCCCTGTTAATTTTACATTCTGGACCCATGTTCATCGCATCACATCTCTGCATCCGTAGCTCCGTTTCGTGCGTATAATATGTCAAATTGTTCGTCTCGATGAGTATCATTTCATTCCATTGCATCATTTTCATTTGAGCTCATCTTGATGCCCGAAATAATGTTGGAAGAGTGCATGTTGATGTTAATCTGCTGAAATTGTTATAACTTGCTCATTTATCATTTTTGCCATGATTGATGTGTGCATCCTATGAGTATGAGCTCTACATGAATGTTGATCTATGCCATGCCATCTTTCCAGTGGTGTTAACCATGTATTTTTGTGAGTTGTGTGCTGAGTGTATCAAGCTCGCTAAGTAGGGTAGTTGATATTACTGTTTTGCTAGGCAGATTCTGTTATATTTTGTTGCTATGTTAACATGCTTCTACTAATCATTCTATGCATAATCTGGAGATGCTCTATAAACATGTTTTAATCTACATGCCATGCTCTATCCATTGATGCCCTTGGTTGCATTTATAGCTTGCTGTAGATTGTTCATATCTTGCTCCAAAGTTGCTTGAAAATGTTGCTGTCAGCCTGTTTACATTAAGTTCACTTGTTCCCATGTGTTTTCCTAGTGATTCATGCACCCTATGACCTTGCTCTTACCATTCTTAGCTTCATAAACATGCCTTCTTACTGTTGGTTGCCTTGCCATGCCATGTATTGCTCTGTAGTGAGTGGTTCAAGCTCACGAACATGCCTACTTATTGTTGTTCCTGCCATGTTTGAATCTGTAATATAACTTGCCATGTTTACATGGGTGCCATCATATTTTCCGTGCCCTTTTGGCTCATGGTCAGTAAGGGTCTTTTGATCTATGCTATTAGTAGATTCATTCCATGCCTTTGTTTGCCATGATATGTTCCTGTAACATGTTGTTTGATAGCTCTAAACATTGCAACTTCGATGTTATTTACGCTAAAGTCCAAAGCTGTTATTATTTGCAATAACTCCATGTCTTTTTGAGCATGTTCTAGTTGTTTCTGGAGATAGCTCAGTGTTCATGTTTTGTTATGCTTTACGTGTACTTCATGCCCATGCCTTTTGTTATTATGTTGGGGTGTTGTAGCTTATTGTTTTGATGCTTGCAAGATGCCTAGTTGCTGTTTTGGACAGATTGTTGTTATGACTTGTATAGTGTGTGTGTGTGTGTTGCACCGTTGCTCTGTTTTGAGTGTGAGCCATATGAAACTTGCTTGTTTTTGCATGTTGTTTCATATTATCATGTTGCATCCTTGTTTTGGTGTGTTTGCTTGATGTTTGGGGTGCATTTTGCATCAATGCCATGCTTAACTTGTTTTGCTCATATCTTCTAGGCCGTAGCTCCGAATCTAATGAACTTTATATGTAACTTGACTAGAATTTCGTGTAGATCATCTTGGTGCATCTTAACTTGCTGTTTAACAACTTGAACATAATGTTTATTCAGTTCTGGACCAATTTGGACATTTGCATATGAGGACTTACCGGAATTGTTATATGTTGTTTCCGGCCTCATTTAAACTTGCCTTGATGAGTTGTTCTTGTTTGCATCATCTTTTGCCATGAGTAGCTTCATGTAGCTTGGTCATGCATCATGCTTGTTGTGCATCATGTCTTGTCCATGTGTGGTGTGTTTACCATGTTGTGTGCCTCTTCTCGATAGTTCCCGTTTCGTTGCGATTGTGAGGATGCGTTCGTCTATGTGTGGTTCGTCTTCGTGGCTTCATCTTCTTCATGGACTCGTTTTTCTTCCTTGCGGGATTTCAGGCAAGATGACCGCTACCCTGGATCTCACTACTATCATTGCTATGCTAGTTGCTTCGTTCTATCGCTATGCTGCGCTACCTATTACCTGTTTACCAAGCCATCCCATATTGCCATGAACCTCTAACCTTTGACACCTTTCCTATGCAAACCGTTGTTTGGCTATGTTACCGCTTTGCTCAGCCCCTCTTATAGCGTTGCTAGCTGCGGTGAAGTTGAAGATTTCTCCATGGTGGACAGGGATTATGTTGGGATATCACAATATCTCTTATATTATTAATGCATCTATATACTTGGTAAAGGGTGGAAGGCTCGGCCTTATGCAGTGTTTTGTTCCACTCTTGCGCCCTAGTTTCCGTCATACGGTGTTATGTTCCCGGATTTTGCGTTCCTAACGGTCGGGTGATTTATGGGACCCCCGACAGTTCGCTTTGAATAAAACATGTCCAAGAAGGCCCAACATTGACTTTTACCATTTGCCTCACCACCACCTACTTTTCCCTTGGGAGTAATTAACCCAAGGGTCATCTTTATTAGCCCCGGGCGGTGCTTGTCTAAGCGTTGGTCCAAACTAGAGCACCGTCTTGGGACTATCCCTTAGCAACTTGGGTTACGTCGGTACTGTGACGCTTAGCTCATCCGGTCGTGGCTCGAGGCGAGATCTGTGGCTACTATCGAGGATGTCGGCCTGTTGGGAGGTCTTGTTGGTCTTGTTTTACCATTGTCGAAATGTCTTGTAAACCAGGATTCCCAGTGATCGGGTCTTCACGGGAGAAGGTCTATTCTTCGTTGATCGCGAGAGCTTGTCATGGGCTAAGTTGGGACACCCCTGCAGGGTTTAAACTTTCGAGAGCCGTGCCCGCGGTTATGTGGCAGATGGGAATTTGTTAATGTCCGGTTGTAGATAACTTGACACTTGATCTGAATTAAAATGCATCAACCACGTGTGTAGCCGTGATGGTCTCTTCTCGGCGGAGTCAGGGAAGTGAACACGGTTTCTGTGTTATGTTTGACGTAAGTAGGTGTTCAGGATCACCTCTTGATCATTGCTAGATGACGACCGTTCCGCTTGTTTCTCTTCTCGCTCTCATTTGCGTATGTTAGCCACCATATATGCTTAGTCGCTGCTGCAACCTCACCACTTTACCCCCTTCCTTTCCCATTAAGCTTTGCTAGTCTTGATACCCATGGTAATGGGATTCTGAGTCCTCGTGACTCACGGATACTTCAAAAACCAGTTTGCGGTGCCTATGTTACCCGGCGGTGGCGCAACCAAGCTCAAGGAGGAGCTCGATGAAGATCTTGCCCTTTGTGTTGTTTCGTTCTAGTTGATCAGTAGTGGAGCCCAGTTGGGGTCCATCGGGGACCTTTCTCGCATTTGGGGTTCTTCTTTTATTTTGGTTCCGTAGTCGGACCTTGATTGGTATCTGGATGATGTAATGCTTTATTCATGTATTTGTGTGAAGTGGCGATTGTAAGCCAACTATGTATCTCTTTCCCTTATGTATTACATGGGTTGTGTGAAGATTACCTCACTTGCGACATTGCTTTCAATGCGGTTATGCCTCTAAGTCGTGCTTCGACACGTGGGAGATATAGCCGCATCGAGGGCGTTATAGAAGGATTGCAATCTATATCAAGAACGATGAAATCTACGGGCACATAATTAAGAACATCATTAATTCTTCCCATAGGTTTTTTAATAGTGGAATCCGCAAGATGCAAGTTTAGAGAGCAATCATCAAAATCACGGAAATCTAGCAAATCGCATAAAGTTTTGGGAATAGTAGAGACACTAGCACCCAAATCACACAAAGCATGAAACTCATAATTTTTAATTTTAATTTTTATAGTAGGTTCCCACTCATCATAGAGTTTTCTAGGGATAGAAACTTTCAACTCAAGTTTTTCTTCATAAGATTGCATCAATGCATCAACAATGTGTTCGGTAAAGGCCTTATTTTGACTATAAGCATGAGGAGAATCTAGCACGGATTGCAACTAGGAGATACAACCAATCAAAGAGCAATTTTCATAATTAAATTCCTTGAGATCCAAAATAGTGGGTTTAGCAACATCACGGTTTTTATTTATTTCAATCCCACTTTCATCAATTTCATCATCAAGATCTAGAAACTCTGAATTCTTAGAACGCCTTCTAGGTAAAGGAAGATCATATTCAGATTCATCAAGATTCATATTGCAAAACAAAGATTTAATAGGGGACACATCAATAACTTTTAGATCTTCATCTTGATTTTCATAGGAATTCGGTTTAGCGGCCAGCTTATTGACTAAGGTAGCTTGCATATCCGAAATTTTAGCGGTTATCTTTTCAAGACGAGCAATTTGGGCTCTTATACCACCAAATTCTTTGGACATATCATCGAGCTCTTTATTCATATAACTCATAAAACTCTTTTGTTCCTCAAGCTCGTTTCTAAAGAAATTATTATGCTCAAATTGCAAAACCATAAACTTCCTGACATTGTTTTCGATCTCCTCTAGCCTTTTAAGGTGAAGGTCACCAAATTTAGGTAGGGCCATTGCGACAAACAAGCAAACCAACACACAAGAAAAAAAGGGCGAGGAAAAGGCAAAGGAAAGAGAGGAGGAGATTGGGAAAGAGAGGGCGAATAAAATGGCAAGGGTGAAGTGAGGGAGAGGAAAACGAGAGGCAATTGGCAAATAATGTAATGCGAGAGATAGGGATTGCGATGGGCACTTGGTATGTTGACTTTTGCGTAAGCCTCCCCGGCAACGGCGCCAGAAAAGAGCTTGATGTCTACTACACAACCTTCTTCTTGTAGGCGTTGTTGGGCTGCAAGTGCTGCAGGTTTGTAGGACGAGAGCAAATTTCCCTCAAGTGGATGACCTAAGGTTTATCAATCCGTATGAGGCGTAGGATGAAGATGGTCTCTCTCAAACAACCCTGCAAACAAATAACAAAAAGTCTCTTGAGTCCCCAATACACCCAATACAATGTTAAATTGTATAGGTGCACTAGTTCGGCGAAGAGATGGTGATACAAGTGCAAAATAGATGGTAGATAAAGGTATTTGTAATCTGAAATAATAAAAACAGCAAGGTAGCAAGCGATAAAAGTGAGCGTAAACGGTATTGCAATGATAGAAAACAAGGCCTAGTGTTCATACTTTCACTAGTGCAAGTTCTCTCAACAATAATAACATAGATAGAACATATGACAAGCCCTCAACATGCAACAAAGAGTCACTCCAAAGCCACTAAGGACAGCCGCGTCAGGCCATCGGTGCCACTGATCCGGATGGGGTTGGCGCCGGCGCCTGATGGCCCACTGTTGATGATGGCCTCTCCTGCGGATGCGCGCGTAGTTAACGCTCCTTAGAATTGGCGCCTTTTGTTCCCTGCGAGGAATCGAAGTGACACCTCATGGGGGTATGTGAGGCGCCTGCCATGTCTTTTGTGAATTGTATATCCTTATTATGAATCGGTGCTAGATGCGTGTCCTGTCCCGGCTCGGCTCCCCCTTTCTTTCCTCACGAGGCCTTGGTGCTCTACGCTGATAGGTCCCGGTCCCCAGGCAGGCTTCAGCCGTCGCTGGTATGCCAGGTCGCGATGCCGTGGTCAAGGCCAGGAGGTGAGCGGCCCAAGGTCCAGAAAGAGCCCCTGAGTCGCGATGCTCGGGAGGTCCCCTTTAGTGCTCAAGCAGCCTCCGCTGGGCGAGAACGGCAGGCAACGTTGTCGTGACAGAGCTGCAATAGGCAAGGGTTTGGCGTTGAGTCGTTTTAGCTTTTGCGTGACTTATCTCATAGGTTTGGAGTAGTCCTTCGGCGAGGTGTCGGGCCTGCGTGCCGGCAGCTGGGGTGTTGCTGGGTCAGGCCCTCGTGAGCTTCTCCCCTCTTCCCCGCACTCTTCTTCTTGCTCTACGTCCTCAGGTCCTGGCCCTCGAGCGAGCTCAGCCGCCGCTGGTATGACAGGTCGTGATGCCGCGGGTCAAGGCCAGGGGTGAGGGCTGGAGAGCCAGTAAGAGCCCATGGGTCGTGATGCTCAGGCGCCCCCCTTTTAACGTGCAAGCGGATCGTGTGGGAGAGAGGGAGAGAGCGATCTTGACCACCCCCCCACACACACGCTATTCCTGAAGCGGATCCTGCACACCAATCATGAGGGAAAACGAGGCGTGCCGTTACGGTTGCCAGCCAGCCACTAGTTGCTCCGAGGGAGTGATTGGGGCACTGAGGGTCTGGTGAGGTACTGCTATGCGGGGCTGCCGCGGCCAGAGCTCGACCACTCAGGTTTGTCGGCGTTGTAGGGATGGACCCAGGCGCAAGCGCCGTGGCAGAGCAAGCGGCTCCAAGGGTAGGTGTCAATCGAGCAGGCGATTATCTCAAGCAGGTTAATCATGAAGGAGCAAATCAACTTAGATAGATGCAGGGAAAGCAAATGCCACTGGGTCAGGCCCGAGTGGCTTGGGGATGATGCAGCCCGAGGGGCGCCCCCAACAAAATAAGCAAAAGATATAAGCAAAATGGATACACGCCGTAGGGATGGACCCACGCGACCTGGGAATGATGCAGCCCTGAGGGCACTCCCAGCTGAAACGAAAACTGAAAAGAAGTCACCTGACACTGTTGCAGAACGATAGTTGGTGCAGCTAGCGGTGCGGGGCGAAGAATCCGATCCTCACGAGCCCTCGGGACTCCGAGCCTCGGGAGGATCAGGAGGTCCGGGCGGCCCGTTGAGGTCCTTTCTCCATCTCCTCCAGGAACGCGCGATGCTTGGCCACCTGAGCTTCTAGAATGCTCCTGATCAGGCGCTGGTGGGCTGCGGTCGCATTCGGCAAGCCGAAGGGCATGCGAACGAAGCTGTGCGGTGGGCCCGCGCAACGCCCCACACGTGAAGGCCAGAAGCACTCCTGAGAAGCGACTTGATTGAGCCCTGGGTAGTCGATGCATATGCGCAGCCCGCCATCCTCGCCTGGATGGGGAGCTACGCCGGGCAGACGGCGGTTGCCGTGCATGACTCTCGATTCCTCCACATCCTGAGCGGCCCTGGTGATGAACTCCTGAGGGTTGGGTTCTTCTTTCCTTACGCCTTCCTGAGGGAAGCGTGCCGCGAAGCATGCCTTCATGTTGTGCCCAAGCGCCTCCCTCGTGACCTTGGCAAAGTCGGTGGCTCCCCAGGAGAGAGCCCCCGAGCCCTGCCCGAGGAGGGCGCCGGGCGCGCCTCCCTATGCGATGGAGGGTGGCGCCCCTTGGACGGGCGCATGTCCAGACGCGGCGCCCCCGGAGGTGCCTTACTCCTGAGGCCTTGAGCCAGATGATGTCTTCTTCTTCTTGGGAGCTGCTCCAGGGAGGTTTCCACTCTTGCTGTCCGGGTCTTTGATCGACGCGGCCTGGAAGGCGCACTCGAGGGATCACATCGCAGCCTTCTCTTCACAGGGGACCGTGATGACCCCACCGCTTCCTGGCATCTTGAGGACGTTGTAGCCATGGTGAGTCACTGCCATGAACTTGGCCAGGGCCGGGTACCCGAGGATGGCATTGTATGGCAGGCGAATGTGAGCGACGTCGAAGTCAATGAGCTCGATGCGGTAGTTGTTGCACTGTCCAAAGGTGACAGGAAGGCGGACCTGCCCTATCGGGAAAGTGGAACCATCAGTGACTCCTGAGAAAGGCTTGGTTGGCTGAAGCTAATCATATGGCACTTGGAGATTGTTGAACGTCTCGACGGACAGAACGTTGAGTCCTGCTCCGCCATCGATGAGGGTCCTGGTGATTTGCACATTGCTGATGACTGGGGAACAAAGCATTGGAAGGACACTGGACGTTGTCGCGCACTTGAGCTGATCCGCTGAGTTGAACGTGATGGCGCACGTAGACCACCTGAGAGGGCGCGTGGCCTCAAGCTTAGGGAGGACTGCATTCACCTTGCGAGCAAACTGCTTGAATATGCGCTGTGAGGCTGGGGCCTGAGCGCCGCCCAGGATGCAAGCGATTGCATGTGGCTCCTGGAAGCCCCCAGCCCCCTCGTCCTGATGATGGTTTTCATTCCTTCTTGGTGGTGGTGGCAGAGGAGGAAGGCCTGCGTTGCCTTGCGGGCGGTCCTCGCGAGGCTGATCTCTCCAAGCTCCCTCGCGAGGCTGGTCCTGCCAGCGGTCCTCGCGAGGTCGGTCACGCCACCCTTGGCAAGGGCCATGGTCGTCCCATCGTCCTCCACCTCTTGCTCCGCCTCGGCCGTAGCCCCGATCGTTGCACTCGGGACGTCGACCGACACGGCCTTCTCGCACGACCCTGAGCTCTTGGCACTCGTTGGTGTTGTGGGTGTGGAGATTGTGGTACACACAGTACCGGCTGCCCTTGGACGACTCCAGCTAGTCCCTGCCGTGCTTTGTGTCTGGCTCCGCTACGAGTACAGCTGCTCCCTTATGCTTCACATCATTGGCCTTGGCTTTCTTCTCTTCTGGGTCCACTGCTGGGAGCTCGAGAAGGGAGAGGCGCCCTTCCTCAGCCCTTGTGCACTTGGTCGCCAGGTTGAACAACTCCAGAGACGTGCACAGATCTTCATGGATTGCCAGCTCCTCCTTCATCTTGACGTCGCGAACGCCATCAGAGAACGCCGAAATGATGGCCTCCTCGACCACCACAGGAATCTCGAGGCGGCGTTGTTGAAGCCTTGGATGTATACGCAAGGTCTCTCAGCTGCTTTGCTTGATCTTGGCGCAGTCACCCATGGCCGGCAGACGGTCGCGAGTGCCCTGGAAGTTGGCGATGAAGCGGGTGCGCATCTTGTCCCAGGAGGAGATCGTGCCAGGAGCCAGGTTCAGGAGCCATGCGCGGGCACCATCCTTGAACGCCACGGGAAACCAGTTCGCCATGACCTTTTCATCCCCGTTGGCGGCTTCGATGCCCAGCTCGTAGAGCTGTAGGAACTCCGCGGGGTCTGCTGTGCCGTCGTAGCGAGGAGGCAGGTCAGGCTTGAACTTGCCTGGCCAGGCGACACTGCGTAGCTCGGGGGTGAAGGCGCGGCAGCCTGCGGTGGCCACCGGGGCCCTTTGCTGGTGCTGGGCTTGCTCCTGGAAGTTCCCACGCGCTGCCGCTTGAAGCAGCGTGGGGTCTTGACGTGGTGGCGCAGGGATGCGGTCATGGCGCACCGGTGCCAGGAGCACGCGAGCACCTTCTTGGGGACGAGGGATTTCTTGGTAGCTCCTTTCTTGTCATGCAGGCGCGTGATGCGGTGGGTCTCATCCTGGGGCCGCGCGCCTTGGAGCTAGGGCGCCTTCTTGGGGAGGAGGTGGCGGAGGCACCTCCTGATCCACGCCTCCGGCGCAGGATGGAGGGCGAGGCAGCGAGAGGGAAGGCATAGGAGAGCCCCCTACGGCGCTGACGAGCTCGGTGATGTGGGCGAGCCAGTCCTCGTACAGGTCGTCGACGGGACGGTAGTGCAGGAGCTCACGCGCTAGGAGCAGCACGACGCGCGCGTCCATGGTGCGCGACGGGCGTGGGACGATGAACCAGCTGGAGTCAGCAACGGGGTGGCGGTGCGGCCTTCCTGCCGCACCGAAGGATGCAGAGACGAACTCGCTGCTCGTTCCCAGCCGGGCGGTGGCGGCATTGGCGGCAGCAACGGGAACAGCAGGGGTGCCGCCGGACAGGCGTTAATACAGGCGGCAGGCGGCGAGAGCAGCCCGACGCTCAGCGCAAGCCCAATAAGCGTCAGCCATGGACACGACGGAAGATTGAACGCGAACAGCGGAAAAAAGATTCCGGGGCACCCCTACCTGGCCGCCAAATCTCGCATGTTGGGTTCCAGCAGACCCTTGAGGTTCGAACACTGGGGTGCGCATGAAGATCTCTCCCCTACCAATCTACGCTCGATCGCCTCGTGAGATCTAGGCTAGAAACGATGAACAGCGCAAGGGACACGAGATTTTATACTGGTTCGGGCCACCGTTGTGGTGTAATACCCTACTCCAGTGTGCGGTGTGGTGGATTGCCTCAGGGGCTGATGATGAACAGTACAAAGGGAGAACAGCCTCGCGAGAGGTATTCTTGAGCTTGTACGATGAACTGCTTGGGTGAGTTTGATCGCCTCTCTCTCTCTCTCTAGGCTTTCCAAGGTCTGGATCCGCTGCCTCTCTACTGTGGTGGCTAGCTCTATTTATAGAGGCCCTGGGCCTCTTCTCAAATATTGAGTGGGAAGGGCGCCAACAACGGCCATTTTAAAGGGGAACATATAGTATAGGTTATCCTGACTAAAGTTGGTCTTCGGCTGCCAAAAGCACTGGTGATGACGCCGTCTTGGGATCCATGGTGACATCCTTCCTGCCGCTCCGCTGGTCTTGGTCTCGTTGCACTGAGATGGCAACCTTTGCCTAATGCCTTACTCGACGTCTGTGCATGCCCCCTTTGCACCAAAGAGGGAACAAGGACTCTGCGCAGGTCGGTGCCCGCCTGGCGCCCGCCTGGTCTCGATCGTCACGGCTTGCGTCACGAGCACCTCGTGAGGTACCCTGCCTTGATCTCTTCGCCGCCTCGCGAGCCTGCCCGGCGAGGCCGTCCCTGAGGTAGCCTTGCGTCGTTCGCCCCGCGAGGCTTGGCCCCTTGCGAGGGTCTTGAGTCTTGTGCTGATGAAGATGGGCTGCATGTAACGCCCTCGATGCGGCTATATCTCCCACGTGTCGAAGCACGACTTAGAGGCATAACCGCATTGAAAGCAATGTCGCAAGTGAGGTAATCTTCACACAACCCATGTAATACATAAGGGAAAGAGATACATAGTTGGCTTACAATCGCCACTTCACACAAATACATGAATAAAGCATTACATCATCCAGATACAATCAAGGTCCGACTACGGAACCAAAATAAAAGAAGAACCCCAAATCGATAAAGGTCCCGATCGATCCCAAGCTGGGCTCCACTACTAATCGACTAGAGCGAAACAACACAAAGGGCAAGATCTTCATCGAGCTCCTCCTTGAGCTTGGTTGCGTCACCTGCTTCGGTAACATAGGCACCGCAAACTGATTTTGGAAGTATCACGGTGCGTCACGAGGACTCAACAATCCCATTACCATGGGTATCAAGACTAGCAAAGCTTAATGGGAAAGGAAGGGGTAAAGTGGTGAGGTTGCAGCAGCGACTAAGCATATATGGTGGCTAACATACATAAATGAGAGCGAGAAGAGAAGCAAAGGAACGGTCGTCAACTAGCAATGATCAAGAGGTGATCCGAACACCTACTTCGTCAAACATAACCCGAAACCGTGTTCACTTCCGGACTCCGCGAGAAGAGACCATCACGGCTACACACTCGGTTGATGCGTTTTAATTCGGATCAAGTGTCAAGTTATCTACAACGGACATTAACAAATTCCCATCGCCACATAACCGCGGGCACGGCTCTCGAAAGTTTAAACCCTGCGGGGTGTCCCAACAGCCCATGACAAGCTCTCGCGATCATCGAAGAATAGACCTTCACCCGGAAGACCCGATCGGTCTCGGAATCCGGTACATCAAGACATTTCGACAATGGTAAAACAAGACCAGCAAAGCCTCCCGCTGTGCCGACAAATCCCGATAGGAGCTGCACATATCTCGTTCTCAGGGCACACCGGATGAGCAAGACATCGGGTTGGCATAGACCCTGGTTGCCAGGCGCGGACATCGCTTGGTTTGGACCAGCACTTAGACAAGCAACGGCCGGGGGCTAAAATAAAGATGACCCTCGGGTTGGCCGACCCAAGGGAAAGGGATAGGTGGTGGTGAGGCAAATGGTAAAACCAAGGTTGGGCCTTCTGGACAAGTTTTATTCAAAGCGAACTGTCGGGGGTCCCATAAATCACCCGACCGCAGAAGGAACGCATAAAATCCGGGAACATAACACGGTATGACGAAACTAGGGCGGCAAGAGTGGAACAAAACACCAGGCATAAGGCCGAGCCTTCCACCCTTTACCAAGTATATAGATGCATTAATAATATAAGAGATATTTTGATATCCCAACATAACCCTGTCCACCTTGGAGAAATCTTCAACTTCACCTGCAGCTAGCAACGCTATAAGAGGGGCTGAGCAAAGCGGTAACATAGGCAAACAACGGTTTGCTTGGAATGGTGTCAAAGGTTAGAGGTTCATGGAAATTTGGGATGGCTTGATAAACAGGTAATAGGTAGCGCAGCATAACGATAGAACGAAGCAACTAGCATAGCAATGATAGTAGTGAGATCCAGGGTAGCGGTCATCTTGCCTGAAATCCCGATAGGAAGAAGAACGAGTCCATGAAGAAGACAAACGGACGAAGTCGAACAATCCTCACAACTCCGGAACGAAACCGAAGCTAACGAGAGAAGCAAACCGGAAAGAAGCAAACAACATAGTAAACACACAAGCATAAATATGGCATGATGCACAATCAAGTATGATGCATGTCCGGTTTAAAGAGGCATGGCATGACAAAGTGCAACACACAATACTACAAGTTAAGTGGAGCACAATATGCAACGAGTTGCATATTGACGAAACACCACATTCAAGTTATTTAGTTCGCTCTCGTTTAGGTACACAACAATGTTAAATGTTGTTAAACATGGCAAGAGGTGAAGCAGAATTAAACTACCTATCTAGGCAAGTTTAAATGAGGCCGGAATAACAAACAACAATTCCGGAAAATCCTCATGAGCATATTTTGAATTAGCTACTGTTCTGCCCTAAAACATATTTTAATGTTGTTAAACAGGAAAATAAAGTGGACCATGTTAATCTAGGCATTTTTCCACCCCATTTACATATAAAGAACATTTAAAACGGAGCAACGGTTATTTAGTTATGAATTAAATCATTTTAGCATGGTATTTGAGCAAATTTAATCAAACATCATTTTAATCATTTTAAACATAGATGAAAGTGGCATATTATTAAACTACACAAATTTCTGAGCATTTTACATATATAAATTATTGAAATCCGATGCACCATTTGTGAGTTATTAGATGCATGAAGACTAGGGGCTTTTCTGTAAAACAGTTAATTCACCGGATAATGTTAAAATCGCAGCACGGGGAAAAAAAATGCATGGGCGAATCAGAGCTTCGCCCAACAGAACAGTATTGGGGGCATCTCACCATGGGCTTTGGCCCGGTCGGTGGCGCAGGGGCTGGAAGAAGCGCCTGGCCGATCGCACTATCTGAGCCACGTGCAGTAGAAGGGAGAGGCGAGCCGATGAAGGGTCAACGAGGCGCTGGGTCGATGCAGAGGAGGCGAGCAGGCGCCGGTGGCCGAGAGCAGAGCTCCGGCGAGCGGGGCAAAAGGGCGGCGCTGGAAGCAGAGGAGGCGAGCGGATCTGGGCGTCGGGAGCCCATCCCCGGCGATGGTGGCGGCAGGCGGGGCGCGGTCAACAGGAGCGAGACTTGGCGGGCCGACGAACTGCTGCTGTTGCTACGGCGACGAGGCAGCGATGGGTTTCCCTGTCGAGAGACAGGAGCTATGAGAAAAGGAGACAGAGAGGTAGAGGGAAACAGGGGAAGGGAGAAGAACGAGGGAATAGATCTGGAGGGGCTGCTCGAGGCGGCTCGGGGAAGACGACGGGAAGGTAGCAGAGGAGGCAGAGGCGTGCGAGGCCGTGGCCTCGATCCATCCTGGATCGGGCGTCGGCTGGCTGCGGGAGAGATCGAGCGACGGCGGCTCGGTCCTGCTGGCCGACGGCTTGCTGGAAGCAGAGGAGGAGGCTGTTGTCTTTGGGGTTTGGGGACGAGGCCGGCCTTCATGGGCGAGGGCTCGGTGAGCTCTGTTGAGGAGTGGATCGAGGGAAGGAGGAGGTGGTTGGCTGAGGGGATTTGGATGGGATGGATCTCGAGGTGGGAGATGAGTGCGGCGGCGGCAGGGACAAATCTCCTAGAATTTAGGGTTAGTCTAGTTTATATAGCAAGGATTTGGTTTGGGGCTATTTCGTCCCTCCGATCGAAATCGGACGGTCGGGAAAAATAGGCTAGGGAGTTCAAATAAGAAAACGGGGACGTTTTGTAGATGTTTGGGGATGATCCGGACCCAACGGTAACGACAGACCGGTTCGGGTTCGGGCAAGTTTCGGACGCCTGCGAGGGACCTGAGAGAGGTCGACGAAGACAAGGGGGGTTCTGTGGTCTCGGAAAGAGAGAAGAGAGGGGTCCAAAGCGGTCTAAGGGAAGGTCAACAAGGGCAAGCGGTGCAGCAACATGTCAATGAAGACAAAGAGAGAAGCGGCGGACACGAGGACTCGAAAAACCGGTTGATCTCGAAGCGGCCAACAAAAGCAAGGGGACACGGCAACTACGGCGGATGCAAGTTTTATGAAAACGATGCCGATGCAATGCGAATGATGCGATGATGAAATGCATGACATGAACAAAATACAAAACGACAGACAAAACCCCAACCACGAAGGAAATATCATATCGCATCTCCGGAAAAGGCAAGAGTTGGAGTTACGAATATGGAAAGTTGTATCCGGGGCGTTACAACACTCCACCACTACGAGAGGATCTCGTCCCGAGATCTAGGATGGCACCGGAGGGAAAAGGAAGAGGAAGAGGTAAAACAAAGTTGCTTCTTTGACCAATGAGTGAAAACACGAACCTTGAGAGGTTAAGCAAAATGAAAGAAAGAAAACAATGAAGATGAACAAAGTTGAAAACACTCCGTTAGAAAAGAGGAACAAGGGATACGGTGAGAACCAAGAGGTTTAGTGATAAGATAGATATTGAAACCACTCCGGATAAAACTAGATAGAGAAGGAATATGATTGATATAATTTGGGCAGCACTCCGACTGATAGATGAAGGAAAACTTGATGAGATGAAAAGATATTGAAGAGATGATACAACACTCCGGTTAAATGGATAAGCAAGAAAAAAAAACACGATCCTCACAATTCTAGATGATGAGTGAAAAGAGCAACATCACAATGCCTCCGGAAGATAGAATAGAAGATAGATCATTGGAATAACATAATGGAGAAGAAAATGCCCACTTCTGCCACAAATGAGCTCGGAAAGCACCCTTCCAAGAAGGTTATAACGGAGTTGTTGGAAAACCAACAACGAAAAGAATAAGCTTGTGGCGGGCTTATGAAAACATCTCAAAATTATGAGGTGAGCTTCTGCCACCAACGGAAACAAATGATTGGATTGATATCAATAAGGAGGCGAAACTTATTTCACCGGAGGACAAATGAAGAACTTGGGTCATTTATAAGCACCATAAATAGCAACAATCCTTAGGGAAAGCTTTAGGTGAAATATAACCCAAGATAACTCCAATGCAGAGACTGATGGATTTAAAATACCTCATTCTTGACAACAATATGAATCATGAAACATGAAGAAAATTGTCAAGAGTGACATAACACCATCTCAAAAGATAAGATAGAAGGAATTGCACTTCGAAATGCAAGAAGAAGAATACTTGAACGCCTCAAAACAAAACATGTGTTGGGCACAAGGTTTATTTTAGAGTATAGCTTGGTGGGTCATAACTTCAAGAGAAATTTTGAACAACAATGAAGAATGAAAAGAATCCTTGAGGAACCCCCATGTAGAGCCTCCATGAAGAACTCTGGTAATAGAAGGATGATAAAAAGAAAGAGAAGTTGAAAACACAAGGTGAAGCCTTGCAATGATTTAGATGGATCTTCGTGACGAGATAATGCGGAAAACTTACAATTCCGGAAGAAAGATGAACAACAAGAAGCCAAGAATTTATTCATCATGAACAAACTCCGAAAGAAGGAATTAATCACTTGGATGAAACAAGAATAAGAATTATGTTATGCTTATCCTTCACCAATTAAATTGATGACAATTAACGGATTTGGCATACTACTTATTCTCGTAGAAAGGATTAAAAGAGATATATCCAAAACTTGAGAAGGTCTTCAACGAACCACCGGTAGGATTGGAACAACAAATGAATTAATATGATGAACAAGGAAGAGAGATCTTGAAAGAACCACCGTAAGAATTGAAAATGAACATAGCAAAGGCACAATTCACCGGGATGAATTGGAAAACAAATGAAGATACTTGAGGGGATTTAAATACATGAGAACGAAGAGAACATGAACTGATTAGAGGATATTTGAACGAATCACCGGTAAGATTTGGAGAATGATAACTGACAGCTGAGAATGAATAAACCTGAATTGATGAACTCCGGATGACAAGCTGAGAAGACTCTTGAATATCTCCTGATGGGTGAAAAAGATTCTCACAATCGAAAACAATTATGAGAGGATGGCAACAAGCTAGCACCATGAATCTTGAAGAGAATGGACCAAGATTTAAGAGAAATCTTTCTTCGGTCTTCAAATGTTGAGAATGACAACGAGAAACACCACCAAGAATTATTGAGGCACACCGGAAGAATCAAAAGCGAAGAGGTTGAGCCAACTATGAAAAGAATTTGAAATATCTTGGAGAAAAGCATTTGGTGATGATAACTCATTCTTCGTCAAACTTGGAGAAGAATTTAGGATAGCTCGGGAAAATAGAAGAGTCGGGTAAGATCACAGGAAAAGACACGTGGGTTAGGCCCACTCAAAAGAACACCGTTGGAAATGATTTAAAAGAGATGTTGCACAGGTTGAATTAAATGACTTGAATGAGATACCAATCTCGAAAGAGCTTGAGCGAATGCAGAGTGGAAACACGAATCTTGAGATATCTTGAGCACTCGGAATAACAAATAGCGAGAAGTAGAATGATAATGAGGTGCACCGGTATGAGAAGACATTGAAATGAGGAAAAAGGTATGATCAACAAAACTTGACTTGAATCCACCGGAGAAGAGAAAGGAATGGGGAATGACGAACTAGTAGAACATCTTCTTGAGAACCACCGGGTAAGAACATTGACGGAAAAGAATGGAGAAACTTCACAAAAGTAAAAGGATACTTGGTTAAAATAAATGAGTCCTTGAAGAAAAAGGGTGGGAGGGCGGGAAAACAAAGGCAACTTGGGACGGATGAAACAAACACCGTTGAGAAAACTTAGAAATGATCTTGCGGATGGGGAGAATGATCGGACCCACTTGAAGAGAAACACGCCGGTTGAAAAGGATAGACATGACAATCTCGATTGTCGAGAAGGATTGGTATTCACATCGGAGTATGAGAACACCATTTTGGAAAGGTATGGAATCAACACTTGACATTGAAGCAACTCGAATACCACAAATAAAACAAAACAAAGGATTGGCTTGCAGAATAAGCCGGAACAAATACATATGATAGGGGTTTACCCAATCCCATATCATGCATCTGTCGAAAAGATATTCTAGGAGCTACTTGAATTCCCACCTATAAAACTCCCGAAACTTTCTGGTTATGCAATCTGGTGTTGGGGATACAGGGGAAGCAATATATCTCACTCAAACTAACAATCCCTACATCCAGCTGTATCCATCCGTCAACACATAACCAAGAAACCTTCGAAATCGTGTACCTCAACCTTGAAAAGCATCCGTTATCTGAGTCATGGCAATACTCCGTACTCACCTCGAAGATTGGGTTAGCGGGGTTATCTCACCCACAACTGCATAAAAGAGATTTTCGATGTCGGCGTACTAAACTCAGGTATTCCAGAAAAGCAACGATAAAATTATGACGACAACACCTCGGAGCTCAACTCCCCGAGACACCTCCACTAAAAAAAACCCCTGCTGACGAGAGGCACCAAGACAATGTTGTCATCATAAAACCATCGGAACGATTCCAAGATACCCGCGTGATCCTAAATTTTTTTTTAGTGAAATTTGAGAAGAGAAGAGTCAAAACTCTACATCAGGAGACCTCACCAGAGCGATGAAGGGACTGAGGAGTAAAAATAATTCCAAACTCTCCGATATATATAATCCTAAATGACTCAAAACATTTTTCTAGACACAACTTGGCCGCTAAAAACGATCAAGCAGTGGGGGCTCCTAAGGTCGGGGATGGCTCGATTACCAACATAGCGCCCTCGATGCGGCTATATCTCCCACGTGTCGAAGCACGACTTAGAGGCATAACCGCATTGAAAGCAATGTCGCAAGTGAGGTAATCTTCACACAACCCATGTATTACATAAGGGAAAGAGATACATAGTTGGCTTACAATCGCCACTTCACACAAATACATGAATAAAGCATTACATCATCCAGATACAATCAAGGTCCGACTACGGAACCAAAATAAAAGAAGAACCCCAAATGCGACAAAGGTCCCGATCGACCCCAACTGGGCTCCACTCTTGATCGACTAGAACGAAACAACACAAAGGGCAAGATCTTCATCGAGCTCCTCCTTGAACTTGGTTGCGTCACCTTTCGGTAACATAGGCACCGCAAACTGGTTTTGGAAGTATCTGGTGAGTCACGAGGACTCAGCAATCCCATTACCATGGGTATCAAGACTAGCAAAGCTTAATGGGAAAGGAAGGGGTAAAGTGGTGAGGTTGCAGCAGCGACTAAGCATATATGGTGGCTAACATACGCAAATGAGAGCGAGAAGAGAAGCAAAAGGCGGTCGTCAACTAGCAATGATCAAGAGGTGATCACGAACACCTACTTACGTCAAACATAACCCGAAACCGTGTTCACTTCCGGACTCCGAGAAGAGACCATCACGGCTACACACTCGGTTGATGCATTTTAATTCGGATCAAGTGTCAAGTTATCTACAACCGGACATTAACAAATTCCCATCGCCACATAACCGGGCACGGCTCTCGAAAGTTTAAACCCTGCAGGGTGTCCCAACAGCCCATGACAAGCTCTCGCGATCATCGAAGGAATAGACCTTCACCCGGAAGACCCGATCGGTCTCGGAATCTGGTACATCAAGACATTTCGACAATGGTAAAACAAGACCAGCAAAGCCTCCGCTGTGCCGACAAATCCCGATAGGAGCTGCACATATCTCGTTCTCGGGGCACACGGATGAGCAAGGCGTCGGGTTGGCATAGACCCTGGTTGCCAGGCGCCGGACATCGCTTCGGTTTGGACCAGCACTTAGACAAGCACCGCCCGGGGGCTAAAATAAAGATGACCCTCGGGTTGGCCGACCCAAGGAAAGGGATAGGTGGTGGTGAGGCAAATGGTAAAACCAAGGTTGGGCCTTCTTTGGACAAGTTTTATTCAAAGCGAACTGTCGGGGGTCCCATAAATCACCCGACCGCGTAAGGAGCGCAAAATCCGGGAACATAACACTGGTATGGCGGAAACTAGGCGGCAAGAGTGGAACAAAACACGGGCATAAGGCCGAGCCTTCCACCCTTTACCAAGTATATAGATGCATTAATAATATAAGAAATATTGTGATATCCCAACATAACCCTGTCCACCTTGGAGAAATCTTCAACTTCACCTGCAGCTAGCAACGCTATAAGAGGGGCTGAGCAAAGCGGTAACATAGGCAAACAACGGTTTGCTGGGAATGGTGTCAAAGGTTAGAGGTTCATGGCAATTTGGGATGGCTTGATAAACAGGTAATAGGTAGCACAGCATAGCGATAGAACGAAGCAACTAGTATAGCAATGATAGTAGTGAGATCCAGGGTAGCGGTCATCTTGCCTGAAATCCCGATAGGAAGAAGAACGAGTCCATGAAGAAGACAAACGGACGAAGTCGAACAATCCTCACAACTCCGGAATGAAACCGAAGCTAACGAGAGAAGCAAACCGGAAAGAAGCAAACAACATAGTAAACACACAAGCATAAATATGGCATGATGCACAATCAAGTATGATGCATGTCCGGTTTAAAGAGGCATGGCATGACAAAGTGCAACACACAATACTACAAGTTATGTGGAGCACAATATGCAACGAGTTGCATATTGACAAAACACCACATTCAAGTTATTTAGTTCGCTCTCGTTTAGGTACACAACAATGTTAAATGTTATTAAACATGTCAAGAGGTGAAGCATAATTAAACTACCTATCTAGGCAAGTTTAAATGAGGCCGGAATAACAAACAACAATTCCGGAAAATCCTCATGAGCATATTTTGAATTAGCTACTGTTCTGCCCTAAAACATATTTTAATTTTGTTAAACAGGAAAATAAAGTGGACCATGTTAATCTAGCCATTTTTCCACCCCTATTACATATAAAGAACATTTAAAACGGAGCAACGGTTATTTAGTTATGAATTAAATCATTTTAGCATGGTATTTGAGCAAATTTAATCAAACATCATTTTAATCATTTTAAACATAGATGAAAGTGGCATATTATTAAACTACACAAATTTCTGAGCATTTTACATATATAAATTATTGAAATCCGATGCACCATTTGTGAGTTATTAGATGCATGAAGACTAGGGGCTTTTCTGTAAAACAGTTAATTCACCGGATAATGTTAAAATTGCAGCACGGGAAAAAAAATGCATGGGCCGAATCTGTAGCCTGGCCCAACAGGAACAGGCGCTGGGGGGGCATCTCACCATGGGCTTTGGCCCGGTCGGTGGCGCAGGAGGCTGGAAGGGGCGCTGGGCCGGCTGCAGATCTGGACCACGCGCAGGGCAGCGGGAGGCCGAGTTGACGAAGGGTCAATGAGGCGCTGGGTCGATGCAGAGGAGGCGAGCAGGCGCCGGTGGCCGAGAGCAGAGCTCCGGCGAGCGGGGCAAAAGGGCGGCGCTGGAAGCAGAGGAGGCGAGCGGATCTGGGCGTCGGGAGCCCATCCCCGGCGATGGTGGCGGCAGGCGGGGCGCGGTCAACAAGAGCGAGACTTGGCGGGCCGACGAACTGCTGCTGTTGCTGCGGCGACGAGGCAGCGATGGGTTTCCCTGTCGAGAGACAGGAGCTATGAGAAAAGGAGACAGAGAGGTAGAGGGAAACAGGGGAAGGGAGAAGAACGAGGGAATGGATCTGGAGGGGCTGCTCGAGGCGGCTCGGGGAAGACGACGGAAGGTAGCAGAGGAGGCGAGGCGTGCGAGGCCGTGGCCTCGATCCATCTGGATCGGGCGTCGGCTGGCTCTGGGAGAGATCGGCGACAATGACTCAGTCCTGGCTGCCGCCGACGGCCTTGAGGAAGCAGAGGAGGCTGCGCTCTGCTGGGGTTTGGGGACGAGGCCGACGCTCGCGGGCGAGGGGCTCGGTGAGCTCTGTTGAGGAGTGGATCGAGGGAAGGAGGAGGTGGTTGGCTAAGGGGATTTGGATGGGATGGATCCCGAGGTGGGAGATGAGTGCGGCGGCGGCAGGGACAAATCTCCTAGAATTTAGGGTTAGTCTACTTTATATAGCAAGGATTTGGTTTGGGGCTATTTCGTCCCTCCGTCAAATCGACGGTCGGGAAAAATAGGCTAGGAGTTCAAATAAGAAAACGGGGCGTTTGTAGATGTTTGGGATGATCCGGACCATGATAGCAACAGACGGTTCGGGTTTGGGGCAAGTTTGGACGCTGCGAGGACCCGAGAGAGGTCGGCGAAGACAAGGGGGTTCTGTGGTCTCGGAGAAAGAGAGAAGAGAGGGTCCAAAGCGGTGCGATGGAAGGTCAACAAGGGCATGCGGTCGACAACATGGCAATGAAGACAAAGAGAGAAGCGGCGGACACGAGGACTCGAAAAACCGGTTGGTCTCGGGCGGCCAACAAAAGCAAGGGGACACGGCAACTCGGCGGATGCAAGTTTTATGAAAAGCGATGCCGATGCAATGCGAATGATGCGATGATGAAATGCATGACATGAACAAAATACAAAACGACAGACAAAACCCCAACCACGAAGGAAATATCATATCGCATCTCCGGAAAAGGCAAGAGTTGGAGTTACGAATATGGAAAGTTGTATCCGGGGCGTTACACTGCACTGGGCCACCACTTGAGCCACGCCGCAGGCCGCAGGCAGGCAAGTCTGGGGACCCCCGTTCCTAGAACACCGACAATGTCTAAACCAATGGTTCTCGATCTTATGCCGCTGGTTTGCTCTGCCGAGCGGCGCCTCACCTCGACGATTGCCATGATGTCGTATGGCGGCAAACTCTCTTGGCTCAACTCCACGGTCACTTCCCTCCTCATATACGCCATGTGTACCTTAAGATTCCCTCCAAAACTGATTGAGATGCTAGACAGGATGAGAAGAATATGTCTTTGGACCAAAATGACAGATCAAGGTGACAAGTGTAGCTCTTTGACTGCATGGGAGATGGTTTGCAAGCCCAAGAAGCATGATGGTCTTGGTGTAATCAATATTAAGCTCCAAAACGAAGTGCTCCTCTTGAAATTCTTACACAAATCTTATAACAAGCTGGACATCCCGTGGGTGAATCTTCTTTGGGACAACTACTATATGGATAAAATCCCACACGTAACTGACCCTTTGGGCTCCTTCTGGTGGCGTGATATCCTCCAGCTCACACCCATCTTCAGGGGAGTCTCGCGTGTTCGAGTCATTTCTGGCTCGACGACTCTATTCTGGAAAGATCTCTGGTATGATGATGTGCTTGAGACCACTCATCCATGTGCCTTCTCCTTCTCCGTCCGTGAAGACATATCAGTTAAATATTTCTTGGAAAACACGACGTTTGCTGAAAACTTTCACCTCCCCTTGTCTCCCCAAGCGTTGGATGAGGTGCGTGATTTCCAGGAAATATCCATGCACATGCAACCCTCCACTTCCATGAATGATGTTTGGTCTTACGCATGGGGGAAAGCTAATTTCAGAGCAGCTGACTACTATAAGTATTGTTTCAGAGAGGCGGCTACACACCCTACTTTCTCGCACTTATGGAAACCGCACTGCATTATGTGGATCAAGGTCTTCGGGTGGCTTCTCATTCATGATCGCCTCAACACTAGGAACATGTTGAAACGCAGGCGTTTCAACATTGGTGACGATCACACGTGCCTGCTCTATGGGACGCAAGTTGAGGAAACGGTTGACCACATGATTTTCTCGTGCTAGTTCAGTCAAGCCTGCTAGAACAAACTTGGCATTTTGTGGCCCTCATATTCATGCAGGCTTCAACTCCTCCACGGGATGCACCAAACTTGGGACGGGCCACTGTTTTTCTTTGATATATTTCTAGTTGCTGCTTGGAGCCTATGGAAAGAAAGAAACAATAAACACTTCAGGGGCATCGACCCCAGCACTGACACCTGGCTTTGTAGATTCATTGAAGACTTTAGCTTGCTGCAGCATAGAACGAAAGAGGCCCTTGGTGCCTCCATTGTCTCGTTTGTAAACACTTTGCACTAACACTTGTACTTTTCTTAGCTTGCTGCCACACACTCTCACCCCCCTAGGGGATGAAGATGTGTGAAACCCTTGTACATGAGATGTAAGTGTGTAACACCCCCTTTATATATATGAAAACATAGTAGGAGCCTCTCATACTATCTAATTCCTCAAAAAAAGGTATATTTGATATACATGTTATTGATGTGTACCTTACTAATGCTCGTAGTAGCGCCTGGGTATTTGATACTGGTTCTGTTGCTCATATTTGCAACTCGAAACATGGGCTACGGATTAAACAAAGATTGGCTAAGGATGAGGTGACGATGCGCCTCGGAAATGGTTCCAAGGTCGATGTGATCGTCGTCGGCATGCTCCCTCTACATCTACCTTTGGGATTAGTTTCAGACATTAATAATTGTTATTTGGTGCAAGCGTTGAGCATGAACATTATATCTGGAACCTGTTTGCTGCGAGAAGGTTATTCATTTAAATCGGAGAATAATGGTTGTTCTATTTATATGAGTAATATCTTTTATGGTCATGCACCCTTGTTGAGTGGTCTATTTAAGTTGAATCTCGATCCTGGTGATACACACGTTCATAATATTGAAGCCAAAAGATGCAAAGTTGATACTCATAGTGCAACTTATTTGTGGCACTGCCGTTTAGGTCATATTGGTGTAAAACTCATGAAGAAACTACATGCTGACGGGCTTTTGGAATCACTTGATTATGAATCACTTGGTGCTTGCAAACCATGCCTCATGGGCAAGATGACTAAAACTCCGTTCTCCGGAACAATGGAATGAGCTACTGACTTATTGGAAATAACACATACCGATGTATGTGGTCCAATGAGTGTTGAGGCTCGTGGCGTGTATCGTTATTTTCTGACCTTTACAGATGATTTGAGCATATATGGGTATATCTACTTAATGAAACATAAGTCTGAAACATTTGAAAAGTTCAAAGAATTTTAGAGTGAAGTGGAAAATAATCATAAGAAGAAAATTAAGTGTCTACAATCTGATCATGGAGGCGGATATTTGAGCTACGAGTTTGGTCTTCATTTGAAACAATGTGGAATAGTTTCACAACTCACGCCACCTGGAACACCACAGCGTAATGGTGTGTCCAAACGTCGTAACCGTACTTTATTAGATATGGTGCGATATGTGATGTCTCTTACTGATTTACCGCTATTGTTTTGGGGTTATGCTTTAGTGACGGCTGCATTCACCTTAAATAGGGCACCATCGAAATCCGTTGAGACGACACCATATGAATTGTAGTTTGGCAAGAAACCCAAGTTGTCATTTCTGAAAGTTTGGGGCTGCGATGCTTATGTGAAAAAGCTTCAACCTGATAAGCTCGAACCCAAATCAAAGAAGTGCATCTTCATAGGATACCCAAAGGAAACTGTTGGGTACACCTTCTATCACAGATCCGAAGGCAAGATGTTCGTTGCTAAGAATGGATCCTTTCTAGAGAAGGAGTTTCTCTCGAAAGAAGTGCGTGGGAGGAAAGTAGAAATTGATGAGGTAATTGTACCTTCTCCCGAATTGGAAAGTAGTTCATCACAGAAATCAGTCCTAGTGATTCCTGCACCAATTAGTGAGGAAGCTAATGATGATGATCATGATATTTCAGATCAATTTACTACCGAACCTCGTAGGTCATCTAGAGTGCGATCTGCACTAGAGTGGTATGGAAATCCTATTCTGCAAGTCATGTTGCTAGACCATGATGAACCTACAAACTATGAGGAAGCAATGATGAGCCCAGATTTCATGAAATGGCTTGAGGCCATGAAATCTGAGATGGGATCCATGTATGAGAACAAAGTGTGAACTTTGGTGGACTTGCCCGATGATCGGCAAGCCATAGAAAATAAATGGATCTTCAAGAAGAAGACTGACACTGACGATAATGTTACTGTCTACAAAGCTCAACTTGTTGCGAAAGGTTTTCGACAAGTTCAAGGAGTTGACTACGATGAGACCTTCTCACCCGTAGTGATGATTAAGTCTGTCCGAATCATGATAGTGATTGCCGCATTTTATGATTATGAAATTTGGCAAATGGATGTCCAAACTGCATTCCTTAATGGATTTCTTAAAGAAGAGTTGTATATGATGCAACCAGAAGGTTTTATCGATCCAAAGGGTACTAACAAAGTGTGCAAGCTTCAGCGATCCATTTATGGACTGGTGCAAGCCTCTCAGAGTTGGAATATACGCTTTGATAATGTGATCAAAGCATATGGTTTTATATAGACTTTTAGAGAAGACTGTATTTACAAGAAAGTGAGCGAGAGCTCTGTAGTATTTCTAATATTATATGTGGATGACATATTGTTGATTGGAAATGGTACGGAATTTCTGGATAGCATAAAAGGATACTTGAATAAGAATTCTTCAATGAAAGACCTCGGTGAAGCTGCTTACATATTGGGCATGAAGATCTATAGAGATAGATCAAGACGCTTAATTGGACTTTCACAAAGCACATACCTTGATAAAGTTTTGAAGAAGTTCAAAATGGATTAGTCAAAGAAAGGGTTCTTGTCTGTGTTACAAGGTTTGAGTCAGACTCAATGCCCGACCACTGCAGAAGATAGAGAGAAAATGAAAGTCATTCCCTATGCTTCAGCCATAGGTTCTATCATGTGTGCAATGTTGTGTACCAGAGCTGATGTGTGCCTTGCTATAAGTATAGCAGGGAGGTACCAAAGTAATCGAGGAGTGGATCACTGGACAGCGGTCAAGAACATCCTGAAATACCTGAAAAGGACTAAGAATATGTTTCTCATTTATGGAGGTGACAAAGAGTTTGTCGTAAACGGTTACGTCGATGCAAACTTTGACTCTAATCCGGATGACTCTAAGTCGCAAACTGGATACGTATTTATATTGAATGGTGGAGCTGTTAGTTCGTTCAGTTCCAAGCACAACATCATGGCGGGATCTACGTGTGAAGCAGAGTACATAGCTTCTTCGGAAGCTGCAAATGAAGGAGTCTGGATGCAGGAGTTCATATCCGATCTAGGTGTTATACCTAGTGCATTGGGTCCAATGAAAATCTTTTATGACAATAGTTGTGCAATTGCCTTGGCAAAAGGAATCCAGATTTCACAAGAGAACCAAACACATCAAGAGTTGCTTCAATTCCATCTGTCATTAAGCGAAGGAGGGAGACATAGAGATTTGCAAGATACATATGGATCTGAATGTTGCAGACCCGTTGACTAAACCTCTTCCACGAGAAAAACATGATCATCACCAAGACTCCATGGGCGTTAGAATCATTACTTTGTAATCAGGATTAGTGACTCTAGTGCAAGTGGGAGACTAAAGGAAATATTCCCTGGCAGCAATAATAAAGTTTTTATTTATATTTCCTTATCTCATGATAAATGTTTATTATTCATGCTAGAATTGTATTAACTG